>OY757011.1:16379297-17066232 GCA_963580285.1 Lucinisca nassula | reverse complement strand
GAAATGAAACGAAAGCCAATTACGCCGAGCGGGTTATCAAAACTTTGAAGCATAAACTGTTCCGATACATGATGAAAACCCGAACTCAGCGTTATACGGACGTTCTCCAAGATATAGTGGACAGTTATAATCACACCGTACATCGTAGTCTGGGTCGCGCGCCGGCGTCTATCACTAAAGCCAACGAAGGTGAGAGCCGACTGCAACAGTATTTATTGAGACGACCCAAAATTAAGCCCCGGAAGAAAAGGAAATACGGGTTTAAAATAGGTCAAACGGTTCGGATCTCCCACCTGAGGACTTTATTCGACAGGGAATATTCCCAAAAGTGGACAGGAGAGGTATTCAACGTCGTAAAACGATACAGAAGAGAGGGTATTCCTATATACGCTCTAGCGGACTGGGACAATGAACGTATCGAAGGTACATTTTACGAACAGGAAATACAGGCGGTCAAAGTAGACCCCTCCACGGAGTATCGTATCGAAAAGATTTTGAAAAAACGCACGAGAAATAAGAAAAAAGAAGTCCTGGTACGTTGGTTACATTGGCCCAAAAAATACGATTCTTGGATACCGGAAACGGATGTCAATGACTACTCTTAACGCCATTCCGTAAAAAGGGGTCACCCCTCCACCTTGTAGATGAGCCTGTATATATAGAAGACCCCCGTGCCCTAGGACGTGACGCTACCTTCCCGTGGTCTAGGGCGTTTCTACTAAACGCGTCACCTCATCCTGCTTATGGCGGCCATCTTGGTCTCAAACTCCGCATCGAGAGCTACCCCCGCGAGGTCAACCCGGGTCAAAATGGCGGCCATCTTGTCGACCTGCTTGTGACGTCATTGCCCCTAAAGAGCCCCCTATACTACTACTGACATTGACAATAAAATCAATGTCGATGCAACATCATAACGTATAATATGACACATCAATATTGACAACGTCGATGCAACGTCTTAACGATGAGGCGACATTGCTTAAAGGTATTTTGCCAATGTTCGGAAACGTCAGTATTGATGAGCGTGGGATAGCAATATAAAATCATACAAAATAAGACTTTGTCCACAGAACACTCTTGTCAATTAAACACACGCACGCGCGCATAGACAGATTGCTGCATATCGAGGAACAGTAGTAGACATTGACTGACGTCACCAAATGTTGTTGTAATCGACAGTGCAAACCTTGTGGATTTAACAGTGAAATAACTAAAATGGTCCACCCATTCAGCAGGGTGGACCTTTTTTTTATTATTAAAAATATTATAGTAATAGGGTCAATAATTACATGGTTGCTCATATAAATTGTGATATGTGGATATTTTTTTGCCAACTGAGTATCTGTACTTTTATTAAATTACTATATACCGCAACCTCAGGATTCCTCCTATTTCTTAGGAAAACTCAAATTACCACATCCAGTGGCTTAATGACAGCTTAACAGTTATAATTTTTCACAGAATGTTTACAAAATAAACACTGTCTGTGAGTTAGCAATTCCTTATCACAAAGTTCATAACCCCTGTCTCTAGGTACAGAGAGAGAGAGAGACTTTATCAAAGCTCTGAGAGTACTGGTGGAGTAATTGGAAAAATAGTCCAAAACTGATAATCGAACTGTTCGTGTAACTTTTCAATTCCTGGCCCCCGCCCATAGGGGCTTGAAGAAATATATGGGCTGCATGATGCTTCCACGCAGAGCTGAATCCGGCCAGCGCACTAGTACTGGTAAACCGTTAGAGGATCTAAGCCTGTCCAGGAACCGCGGTGCGAGGCAGACCGTCCATGCTAATAAACCCTGTTGGTTTCATTGGGCGACAGGGCTTGAGATGTCACTTCATCTCAATGTCGGGTAAAAGTCCCACAAAATTGGAAGCAACGTCTCCCAAATGACCTTTACAGTGTTGACAGGGACGTTAAACCTCAAATCAAACAAACAAAAAACCCTTCAATTCCAGTATTTTAAGCAAACACAGTAGCCCTGATCAGACAGTTATACGGCGTCTGATTAGGTATACACTGTTTGCCAAGAAAGTATTTAGTACAAATATAGTAGCATTTTGCGTCAAAGTTTTCCAAATTACATGTATTTACTTGTCATTTGTTAATGTGTTTAATTATCTCCCTTCTGTATACACGTATATTCAACTACAAATCAAACAAGCAAACAAACAAAATCAAACAGCACAGCAAATTCATCTTTCTGAACCAACAATATTTCTTTGATAATGCTTAACCTCATATACAACGCAATCTGTGCTACATGTATAACATTTCATCCATGCAGCTGCAAACTGTAGATCCATCGATGTCTACAATGTTTGTCATAGTTTCATCTCTCTCTCTCTCTCTCTCTCTCTCTCTCTCTCTCTCTCTCTCTCTCTCTCTGTTTCAAAACTGGTTCATTCTACGTGTTGATGCAGGCCCGCACACAGGGTGGAGAGACGTGCAAACGCCCCCCCCCCCCCCTTTTTTTTTTTAAATTCTCAGACTCATGCAGTTTATTGCCCTCTGCAAATTACCTGAAATTTGCACCCTCCCCACTTTTTATGCACCGCCATTTAAAAAATTGCGGGGTATTATGTTATACCCTCCGAAGCTTTGAGAGTCCGTCCGGCAGCGCCTCATCGTTTTGTGTCTGCTCCATAACTTTGATACCATTTTAGATATCTTCACAAAACTTCACAGATATGTAGAGCACTATCAGACGACGTGCAGAACATTTGAACCGTAACTCTGATTTTCCTACTTTTGGAGTTGTTGCCCTTCCAACATTGAACATAGCAATTTTTGTCATAGTTTCGTGTCCGCTCCCCAACTTCGATACCGTTTGAGATATTTACAGGAAACTTCACAGATATGTAAAGCACCATGAGATGATGTGCAAAACATATGGACCATAACTCTGGTTTTCCTACTTTTGGAGTTATTGCCCTTTGAACTTTGAATACAGCTTTTGCTATTCGTTTCGTGTCCGCTCCATAACTCTGATTCCATTTGAGATATTTTCACGAAACTTAAAAGATATATAGGGCACTATTAGACGACGCGAAGAACATATGAACCGTAACTCTCCTTTTCCTACTTTTGGAGTTATTGTCCTTTGAACATTGAACATGGCCATTTCTGTCATAGTTGCGTGTCCGCTCCGTAACTTCGATACCCTTTGAGATATTTCCATGAAACTTCACAGGTATGTAGAGCACCATGAGACTATTTGTAGAACATATGCACACTAACTCTGATTTTCCTACTTTTGGAGTTATTGCCCTTGAACGTTGAATATAGTGGTTTCTGTCATGTAGTCTGTTTGAAGCACTATATCTCCTTAACCTAATGATTGATACTGATCAACGGGCATGGTTACGTACCTAAGATGGGGAAAAACAGCCATTAGGTTTTGATGACCTTGAACTTAATTTCAAGGGCACATCCCCAAAAAACTGTCAATATTGGGCCAAAGATGGCATGTATGCACCAAATCTCATGAACACATCAATGAAATGTGTTCTAACCTTGTACGAAATATCAATGCAATTGACCGAAGATTTGACTAGATTTTGAAGACCTTGACTTTATTTTAAAGGGCACTGGCCCCTCAAAAAACTGAAAATGAGATGGCTCTTTGAAAATTTAAAATGGTCATCTCAGTCATGTTTTCCTGTCAACTTTATTAATGAATTCCTTTTTCACTGAGATATGGCACTTGCTTGATGTAATCGTAGTGGTGGGGCATCATACAGTTCCGATTTGGGTCTACGCTGTATGATATTTTAAAAATATTTTTCCAAGAAAACAAGACTTGACATCTCATGCAAACGGTCTTCAGCGGAGATAATTTGCATGAAATTGTTGAAGAAAAAAAAAACGAAAGGCATTGTCAGTTTATATCTCCTCTATCAGCAAACAAATGAAGTATTGGTTTTCACAAACAGCTTGGTGTAGCTTACCATGCGTTTGAATTGAGGTTTACCGTCCCCGTCAACACTATTTTGGTCATTTTGGAGACGTTGCTTCCAATTCTGTGGGACTTTTACCCGACATTGAGATAAATTGACATCTCAAGCCCTTAATCATAATAAGATTAAAAGGCTTATAAGCATTGGACGGTCTTATCACGTCACTTTGCCTGTGCAGGCTTAGTCCTTCTAAGCGGTTTACCAGTACTCATGTGTCGTCAATTTGACCTCTGTGTAGAAGCACCATGCAGCCCATATTTCTCCAAGTCCCGATGGGAATGTTTAAGCCAGAAAAAGTTTTATTTTTACCCATAAGATGCCAATCATAACAACTGTTGTCTGCTTTTTGTTTGCTTGTAACTTTGATAGTATTTTTTGCAATCAGTGTGGATCCAGATCAGAGTGTTCCTGATCAGGATCCACACTAAAATATGTTTGAAAGACCATGAAGCAGACGACAAAAACAGACAACATTTTCAGAATGCTGTTTTATAAAGCATGTTAAGGGCAAGAGAACTGCTTAAGATATAGTGTATCTTACGTGACTGGGTAGGCTTACAGTAGGGCAAGGTCTACCATGGTAATATATTTGTTAATTTGATTGAAAAGTGGCTTAAAGTCACCGTAAACACTATTTGTGTAATTTTGGAGACACTGCTTCCAGTTTTTTGGGGACTTTAACCCGACACTGAGATGAAATGACATCTCAAGCCATGCCCCAAACCAACCAAAAGGGTTCATTCTGCTACCCGTTCATAAAACAAGCCAATACAAATAAATTTTACCCCCTAAAAACGAAACTTTTAAGATGAAAAAAAAATCTTACTTCTGCTCAAAATACAGATTGTTGGTACAGTATGTTAGAGATTGTGGGTATAGTACGCCTCACCGTAGTGGTTCTAACAAGTACGCACACTCCACACTGTTTGTTTGTTTGATTTACAGTTTAACGTCCCCATCAACACTATTTAGGTCATTTTGGAGTCATTGCTTCCAATTTTGTGGGACTTTTACCCGACATTGAGATTAAAAATGACACAATCCCTGCCGCCCAATGAAACCAATAAGGTTCATAAGCATGGACGGGCTAACTCGTAGCACTTTTCCTGGGCAGGCTTAGACCTTCTTAGCGGATTACCAGTTCTCATGTGCGGTCAGTATCAGCTTTGCGTCGAAGCATCGTGCAGCCAAATCTATTTCTCCAAGCCCCACTCCACATTGTAGAACAGAAATAAAATCAAAGTACTGAAAGTACTAATAGAAGGTGATGGTAGATAACTGTTAGTTTTTACATTGGGCCATTTCATTTCATTATCTTTTTTTTTTTTTTTTTTTTTTTGTTGTTGTTGTTATTGTTGTTTTTTAATTTTTAAACAGTCAATGGTTTTGTATGATTGTAGTTACGCGAGGAGCAGACAAATGAAATGTCAAAAACAAAATTGAGGATCGAACGGTACATGTTGTGAATGCCTTCTTGTGTCAGTGAGAATAATTCTGGAGACAATTACATACATAGACTTTAGCAAACAAGATAATTTACTCAACACTCTGTACGTGCTAGCAAATGGCTTTCTTACACCAATATTCCGGGACACTGGCTGGTTTTTATCTGAGGCTTCGATCACAAGTTTAAAAGTTTGTTGGTTCCTATGTTTGTCAATTGGTCGACCCATCGAAACCTGGATTAAACAAGAGGGTTATAATGGCCTTGGAACGCTCACCTCATCCTTATTGTACAGATCAAGTGGTAGGTAATATCAGGTGGAGTGGATGGTTTGAGCCATTTTGGTTGAGAGTGACCAAAGGAACATTCCTGTGAAATTATTTCAAAATCAGTCTACCTATTTAGTAGAACATCACGTGAACAAGTCCGTGAAATGAAGACCCCTCTAAACCTCACTTCATATAGAGAACACTGGGGCTACGGGGTGGGGGTATACATTATTGTTCATATTTCTTCACAAAGACATAGGTTGTGGGCACTCGTTAGAACTGCATCATTAAGGCGGTTCTAACGATCACTCACAGCCTATGTTTTGAGCATTGTTAAGAAAAATACCACGGACTTTCATCAGAAAAAGAGCAATTTTGCGGATGTTATTGTTTGTTTGTATTGGAGTTTAGCGGCCCAGTCAACACTATTTAGGTCATTTTTGAGCCGGTCAGTTTACGTATCCACACTTTCCTGGGCAGGCTTATACGTAAGCGGTTAACCAGTACAGTGCACATTCTTTCGCCAGAAACTGACAACTGCCCTTCTTGAATCAGCGGAAGGGAGAGAATGACCGTAGAAAAGATTTCAAGATCAATCTCCACGAAAGAATGTTGCCGTGTCCCGGCGGGAGTCGAACCCGCGTCCTCCTGATCACCAGTCAGACGCGCATCCGACTGAGCCAACGAGGCCGGCTTTGCGGATGTTAAAAATGCACAATATCGCATGGGTGTGTTATCGTAATGAGAAGTCTTATTGTTTCGTTTGGTGTCTTTTGTGTTCAGTGGAGCGAAACTATTTTGAGCAACTTTGTCAGAGGGTCACCCATGGAACATTCCTTCCAAATTATTCTCTTTCTGCATGAGGATGAAGTCTTTTCAAAATTCCCTTCTAAAGAGCTTACTTATATGTTACTATCTGGACATTTTCCGAACATTGAGGGTCATGTCTTAATGCATGGAGATGAATTCGCTCAGAATCACGTGAACAGGTCCGAAAAACGACCACCCCACCCAAACCCCCTTTATACGGAGAAAACTGGGGTTTACGAGGGTATACATTGTTTTTCTTATTTCTGCTCCAAGACATAGGTTGTGGGTACTCGTTAGAACCGCCTTATTGGGGCGGTTCTAACGAGCATCCTCAACCTGTTTTGAACATTTTTATAAAAATATCATGGCTTTTCTTCAGAAAACTAGCCGTTTTGGAGATGTGAAAAATGCTCTATGTCACAAGACTAAGTTATCGTAATGGTCTAACTTACAATGCCTCGCTGTGACAACTGGCGGGGGTTGTGGGGGCGTGGGGCCAAGAATTGTCACAAAATGCTAGACAAATGAGTCATTGGTTCCCTTTGACAATACACAGCTAACTTGTATGTAACTATCTGGACATAATTGTGGACATTGAGAGTCAGGTCCTAGTGCAACAGAAGGAAATGAAGAGGCTCAGTTTTACTAATACTGTCACATGGTAACAAAGGGTGTATGTGTGTGTGTGTGTGTGTGTGTGGGGGGGGGGTTATGTGTCAGTGGTTCCCTTTGACAATACAGAGCTGACTTGTATGTCACTGTCTAGGCACCTTGTGGACATTGAGGGTCAGGTCTTAGTGCAGCAGACGGAGATTAACCGGCTCAGCCTTAACCCTATATAAAACCAGAGTGCTCCGGGCATGTCCAAATTTGACCCGGTGGGGTTATAATTTGGACAATCTTGGATAAAGGATCTAGAGGAAGTTTTATTCCAAATATCAAAGACTTGGACCTTCTGGTTTCAGACGAGAAGGTATTTAAATGTTTTCAGTACGTAAGTCTATGTGAAACCAGTGGGCCCTGAGGCGGGGCAACCGTTGACCCCAGGGCTATAATTTACACAGCATAGTAGAGGACAACCAGATGAAGCATCATACCAAATATCAAAGACCTGGGCCTTCTGGTTTCAGACAAGAAGCTTTTTAAAGGTTTTCCATATATAAGTCAAAATAAAACCAGTGTACCCCAGGGCAGAGCCATTTTTGACCCAAGGGCTATAATTTGAACAATCCTGGTAGAGGTTTGCTAGCTGAATCTTCACACCAAATATGAAAGACCTGGGCCTTGCGTTTTCAGAGAAGTTTTTAAGGTTTTCCCTATATATCCCAATGTAAGACCAAAGGGCACCCGGGGGTGGGTCGGGGGGGGGGGGTGCAATTCTGGCACAAGGACTATAATTTGAAAATCTTGATATAGGTCCACAAGATGAAGCTACATACCAAATATCAAATATCTGAGATCTGAGGCTTATGGTTTCAGACAAGAAGATTTTTGAAGATTTTCCCGCGAGATGTCTATGTAAAACCAGTGGACTACAGGGCGGGGGCATTTTTGGTCACAGAGCTATAATTCTAACAATCTTGAAAGAGGTCCACTAGACGCAGCTTCATATCAAATATCAAATACCCCAGCCTCCTGGTTTCTGACAAGAAGATTTTCAAAAGGTTTCCCTATATAAGTCAATGTAAAACCATAGGGCCCCGGGGCGGGGGCATTTTTGTCCCCAGGGCTATAATTTGAAGTCGGAAAGTCCATTGGCCTCATAGTGTGGCAAGCCTTTAAATGCCATTTCATCACAATGTTAGGTAAGAGTCCAACGCAATTCGAAGCATGTCTATACAGTTTTGTTTATTTGTTTGATTTGATGTTTAACGCCCCGTCAACACTTTAAAGGTAATTTTGGGGACGTCGCTTCAATTTTGTTGGTTTTTTACCCGACATTGAGATGAAATGACAACTCAGCCTCTGCCGCACAATGCAACTAATAGAGTTTTTATGCATGGATGGTCCAACTCGCACTACTTTTCCTGGGCAGGCTTAGAATCGGAACCTTTAAGCTGTCTACCTGTACTCATGTTCGGTCGATTTCAGCTCTGCGTGGAAACAGCATGCAGCCCATTCTGTTTCCTCAAGCCCCGGTTGGCGGGGCCGTTATACAGTCTTGACGGGGACTTTAAACGTCAAATCAAACAAATCAAATACACCTCAGTAAAAAAGGGAAATATTCAGATACAGAAGAAGAGGAAACAAAGTCGGATAGTTTCTGACCTCGCCCCGACCCCCCCCCCCCCCCCCCCCAACACACACACACACACACACAAAGCACCCACCGCCGGGAATAAATATGTATTACCCCGTACTATAAACGTTAAGATTAAGGAGTATAAGTTTTAAAGTCATATTTTCCTGATGATTCACAGAAATATATATCCATGCAACAGTGAATCGGCCCCCGCCTATCGGGGCTTGAAGAAATATATGGCTGCACGATGCTTCCACGCAGGACTGAATCCGACCCGCACACGAGTACTGGTAAACCGCTTAGAGGATCTAAGCCTGCCCAGGCAAAGCGGTGCGCACGAGTCGGACCGTAGTACGGGGTAATGCTTATAAACCCTATTGGTTTCATTGGGCGAAAGGGCTGGAGATAACATTACATCTCAATGTCAGGTAAAAGTCCCACAAAATTGGAAGCAACGTCTCCAAAATGACCTTTACAGTGTTGACGGGGACGTTAAACCTCAAATCAAACAAATGCAACAGTGAAGGTAACTTCGCTCTATCCGCCGCCGCCCCGCCCATGGGGGCTTGAAGAAACATATGGGCTGCATGATGCTTCCACGCAGAGCTGAAACCGGCCCGCACACTAGTTCTAGTATACCGCTTAGAGGATCTAAGCCTGTCCAGGAACCGCGGTGCGAGACGGAGCGTCCATGCTAATAAACCATATTGGTTTCATTGGGCGACAGGGCTTGAGTATTCATTTCATCTCAATATCGGGTAAAAGTCCCACAAAATTGGAAGAAACGTCTCCAAAATGACCTTTACAGTGCTGAGGGGGACGTTAAACCTCAAATCAAACAAACAAACAAACAAAACTTCGCTCTATCTGTAGTATAGCAAGTCGTAGTATTCCATTCATACTGTCAACTCATTCATTGAATTATTAATCCGCAATCTAGATTTTGAGCGAGTTCAGTTGACGTACTAGAGTTAACAAGAGTTGACTTGCTCCAAAACGCGCCGTGTAGAAATATTGCGACTGCTAGAGTTAGCTTGGTATGAGAGTTGGAAGCCTTGCCTAGTGACAACGAATACGGTGGAAAGTGGAAAATTGTAAGTTGAATGCAATCCGAAAATCGATTATTTTCATCTTTTTGAAATTTTGGCCACGAGTTGGAAAAATCACGTCCAACTTGAAAACATTTTTATACTTTCTATTTACTCAAGGGCAAACGATGACATTTTCTTTACGTCAGTAGAGTTCTGAATCTGAATCGTTACTGGTGACGCATCAAATGATATTTGATGCTTCCTGTCGCTTCTAATTTGGGGATCGTGAAGTAGGGCGGTGGGGTGGGGGTGGGGGGATAAAGTCATTGTACAACTTTGTACAAGAGTATGCCTACTGTCTCCCCTACTTTCCTTGAGTTAACTTTAGTTGGTCAACTGAACTCGCTCACAGCAAATTAGGTCATAACAAAGCTGCGAATCGAGACCAATTTGAACTCTAGGGTTAATTTTATGGTATTTTACTCTGAAGTTAGTTGTTTATGTAATTGGCTTCCTCAGTTTGACAATCTGCATATCATTTTCACTTATCAAATGATACATGCGCGTCTATTGATAAATATATGGAGGCTTACTTTTCTTGAAGCATAGGATTGATTCGTCATCGAGGGGCTGCGGTGTCTATTGGCATAAGAAGGTGAGACCTGAAAGGTCATCACCTTCTAATAAGTTTACATTCATTTCTTAATTAACCTATGATCACCCCCCTGCCGTCGTGTTTTTTGTTCTTGCTAGACAGAACTCCCAAACTCCCAAAGCAAGCTTGGTTGAACTCAAGTTAACTCTAGTAGTGCGGCACGAGCCATAACCCGCGTGTTTTGGTGTAACTATAGTCACAGTATGGGAGCGGAAGTGAACGGCCACTTGCGATTGAACATCACTTGCGATTTGTACAGTGGACGATCAGTCACTTGCGGTATGATATTTTAGCCGACACGGTAAGTAATTTCATTTTTGTTCTGCGAACATAACGCCTATATGCGATATATATGTCTTGCAGGTAAGATGGATGTTTTTATCATATTCCAACCACAGAAATATGTTATTTTATGGATGGCACGAGAAGAGCTAGATTGTTGATCACTTTGTTTATCGTAATGCTATAACCGGTTGACACAAGTGTAAATACGCATAAAACGTGTGTTAAGAAGCATTTCCTTAGTTATTTAGCATTTTTGTCTTCTAATATTATCACTGATTGAATACAAATCAAAGACATCTTCAAAAATCTAAATCAGACCGAAGGACTGTTAAAAGTATGACACAGGGGAAAGGAAACGCTGTTCAGGTCACTTGCTTTTGTAAGTATTGGGATTGTACAGGTCAATTGCGATTAGTTTGAACGGTCACTTGTCAGGTGATATTCTGAATATGCTTAAGTCTTTCGCTTACTGGCACATTTTTCCCCATCTCCACCCTACTAACTCATACTGTATTGATGTTTCAGAGCATCTCTTTTCTGGCAAAAGAGAAAAGAGGCAAAAAAATAAAAATAATAATAACTCCTGCCATTAGCCCCACTTTAACAGAAGTTATTTATTTATTTGCGGTCTCCCGCTTGTGGTTTCGCTTGTTGAGAATGCTATATGTCTTATTCGGAACCATGTCGATCAGACATTTTATTTGATTAGACCACAGGGCCAGTGGTATACTATGGAGTCACTGTTAGGCTGTTCAGATGATCAAACGATTTTTTATGCGACACCAACGACAAGGTGAGTGTGGTCCGATTTCTGCACGACATTGCAGATATGCAACAATAAGCCCATAATAAGTCAAAACTTTCACATAAAAAGAGGCCACCGGGCAGAGCTCTGGCATAAAACAGCTATCACATTTGTACAAGCCCATATTTTGCTGTCATATTTTTACATGCCATACAGTGGTTACTTTTCAGTTAGTCTTCTATAAAGTGTAGGAAAGTTGTCTGCTTAACGCCTCCAACAGTTTTCAAGCGTTCCATTTGATATGATGTTACAAGCAATTTGCACATGTGCCATTTTAAAGATGAAAAAGCACTTTTTGACAAAATTGCAGCATTTGCAACTTTGACATTCCATACTTCAGTCGGCAGGATCCTGGGTGCAGACAGGCAATTAGAATATTGCCAAAGACAGTAAATTGTATAAAACATATTTCTGGTATATAACTTTAGACAGTATAATATGAGCTCAGCGTAGATCTAGAGTTTTGTAAAAGCTATGCTGCATATTAACCATATTCGTTCGTTTGGACGGCAGGGCTTGCGATGTCATTTCACCTCAATGTCGGGTAAAGTCCCACAAAATTATAAGCAACGTCTAAAATAACCTTCATTGTGTTGACGGGGACGTTAAATCCCGAATCAAACAAAAACATTATTTCGCCAGAAAATGACAACAGCCCTTTTTGGTTCAGCGGAAGGAAGAGAATGACCGTAGAAACGACTTCATGATCAATCTCCACGAAAGACTGTTCCCAGGTATCGAACCCGCGTCCTCCTGAGCTTGCGAGGCCGGTCGTATTATGTCATGGAGTCGGCGTCCGTCCGCTCCCATGAGAGGGTAGTTGTGAGTTAATTTATATGTACTGGCCGGACTTGTGGGGGAAAATAGACTCGCGAGTTGCACCACATAAGTCGATATTTTCTAATGACTTCCAGGGGGTAGAGGGGGTATAGGTGTTGGTCGCAAACATCATATTTGCACAAGTTCGGACACAATGTCCATGGCTGACTACCACTTGTGGGACCGAACGTACAGAGTCAAGTTCTGAGTTGCGCAAACCCCGGTAGTAGGGTCTGTACCAATGTGTCCATGAGGGTCAACATTCTGGGTTGCAAATTTGTCCGAATTTGTGCTGTGCATCCGTCCGTCCGTAACCTTTTTCGTTTCCATAGTTTTCATCGGATCATGTTGAAAACTTGGTAGTTAGTGAGACTATGATGTTTAGTTGCGCGTTAAGTTTCCATTACGAAAACACGCCTATACAGACACACTGTAAATTTTACCAACCAAAAAACTATAAAAAAATTAGACGAAAAATTGTGATATTTTTTCTTATTTCTGCTCAACATGTAGATTGTGGGTACTCGTTAGAACCCCCTTATCGAGGCGGTCCTAAAGAGTACCCACAATTTATATTTTAGAGCAGAAATTAAGAAAAATAATGTGTACCCCATATAGAATATAATATATATTTACTATATAAACTATATGGGGACAAAATTGTATAGGCCTGTTTTCGTGATGGAGTTTAACCATCCACCAAATATTAACACAGTTGCGCCCCTTTGCAAATTCCTGTAAACATTTTTCCCGACTAACTCCGCCTGCAATTTAGATCCGGAGAAGCTAAATCTTAAAATATAGTTAGACCATGATGTGGAACGGTGGATATGTTTTCGAGATTGTGGTTCACCAAATATTAATAGCTATGCCCCTCTGGAAATTTCTGTACTTGATATATAGTTAGCAGTGTATATTATTTTTGTTCGAGGATACGGTCCACCAAATATTAATTTAGTTATGTCCCTTTGAAATTGTTTATATTTGTGGCTGCAGGTAAAATTCGATCCAGCTGATACTTGATATTTAGTACGATATGCAGCAGTGTATATTTTTTCGAGGTTTTTTTCCCACCAAATATTTATAGAGTTATGCACCACTGAAAATTTCTGTAAATACTTCTTTTCTGGCTAACTCAGTCCTCTTAAAATATAGATCTGATCAAGCTAAAGCTTTATATATAGTTAGACCATAGTATGGGGGAGCAGTTCACATCGAGGCTGCAGTCCAAGAAATACGAGGACTGTTCAAATATGAATGCAACTAAGCACATAAAAATGATTCCGTGATAGATTTCGATGAAAAATTTATTTTGTCCCCTCAAAGTATTCCCCTTTAACAGATATACAAACTTTCAGTCTTCTGATCCAATCATTGAATGCATTTTGGTAGTCTTTTCGAGGTATACTATGAAGGCACTGGAATATTGCAGAACCGAGGTGTTTGCGCTGTACAAATTTTCGACCAGAAAGGTATTTTTCAGCCGCGGGAACAAAAAAGTCACACGGGGCAAGGTCAGGGGAATACGGGGGTGAGGGAGTTCAACAACCTTTTCCTGCTTCAGAAAGTCTTGCACAATGAACGCCTTGTGCGATGACGCATTGTCATGTAGCAATCTGACATGGGCCTAACCAGTTGCGGGTCTTCGTTCTTTGAAATATTTCTTCAATTTTCGAAGAACTTTATTCTTGTAAAACTTCGCATTTACAGATTTGCCTTTAGGCAAAGCAACCTGAATAGCAGGGCCCTGATTTGAAAAGAATATGGCATACATTACCTTCTTGACGCTCATGGTCCGCTTTGCAATGCATGGTCTTTTGCAATACTTTGTTGCCCATATTTTGTTCTGAATCTTTCGTTTTGGCTCAAAAAAGTGAACCCATGTCTCGTCACCTGTGACGACATTAGCGAAAGACCGTGCATTGTAATTTGGAAACTTTTTAAGCAACTTCTTGGCGCACTGAACGCGTGTCTTTTTCTGCTCATCTGTCAACAGATGGGAAATCCATCTAGCACAGATCTTTCTCATTTTCAAATCCCGTTTCAGAATTGTATGAGATGCTCCTAATGAGATGCCAACCATACTAACTATTTGCCTAGTGGTGTATCGTGCATCGGTAGAAACTATTTCTTTCACTCTAGCAACCATCTTGGCAGATGTTGCTCTTTTCGGCCGACGATCATGTGGTGCATCTTTTGTTGAGCCTAGCCTACAGCTAAATTTCTTACACCAACGAAAAACTGTCGGAAAAGACATTTCATTATGCCCACAAACAGAATATATTTCATAAAAATTGTCTTTGCACCGTATACCAAGAATACAACGATTCTTAATATAGGACCGTATTTCAACGGTGTACTCTGACCTTCCTCCAACCATGTTTTGTATTAGTAAACAAGAGTAGACAGTGTTTATCGAACGATATACATGGCGGCTAAAGTGGACGGATCTTAACAGGTTTGGTATCAATGTATAGGTAAAATGTTTTTCAACGCTGTGATATTTATTTCCATGTGATTTTCGCATTAGTGCATGAGAAAACGTTCTACTTGCATTCATATTTGAACAGTCCTCGTATTCACTTGCTACGGGCGTATAATGCCCTGTTTGCGAAGCTCTTGCTAGCTATATGTAGTGCACTTTATCAGTCAGAAACACGTGTTGTTTACCTTCGTTTGTTCACACACACACACACACACACACACACACACACACACACACGCACGCACGCACGCACGCACGCACGCACGCACGCACGCACGCATTTAATTGTTTTACTTGTCTTTTGCCTTTCCTTTAAGAATACCTACTGGTTAGGAAAATACTTTGATTGTGCCCATTGCACAAACACGCCTATTCAAATATACGGAATGATTCCTCCAACAAAAAATGAAAGTTTTCGGTGACAAAAATCTGTTATTTTTCATGTTTCTGCTCAAAACATACACTGTGGGAACTCGTTAGAACCGTCTCGCCTCTATGTCGGTTCTAACGAGTACCCACAATCTATGTTTTGAGCAGAAATAAGAAGTATTATGTATACCCATGTAAACGCCAGTTTTACTATATAAAAGGTGGTTTTAAGGGGAGCAAAATTACATAGGCGTGTTTTCGTGATGAATTCGTTTGTTTTAAAGCGCACAGGAAAGACTCCTATTGTATCTTTTATTACTGGTTGATTGATATGCAAAATAAATGCCAATCACGCACACACTTTTTATGATTTTGCTTATGACAATCGAGAACAGCACCCTCCAAGGGTCGCCAGTCCTCAAGTCAATGAAACTGAGCTCTGAGAATTTGAACAAATTCTGTATTTTGTAATGGTAGTGTGGCTGATATAACGAATAAATGTGTACCAGTTGCTGTCAGTTGTTCTTATATTCTGTTACCAAAAGTGTCCCAAGGTTCTGCAATCAAACCAAAAGTAGGTAGATGGTTTAAAAAAGACGAACTTTTTTATATTTTCCAACTGAAAACAAGGGCTAATTTTTGTAACTGATGGGACTACGTAATGTATGGCATACTGAGATTTCTATTTCATTACCTACCCTGGAAAACCGTGTCCTATTGTCGTCCACTTGTCGAAAGCTTCAAGAGCTTAAGTAGGATTAAGCTGATACATGTACATTGAGCGAGACATTGTGGCAAAATTTAGATTCAGAATTGCTAAAATCGTTCCGTTCCAATAAGCAAGATGGCGACCGTGGCAGCCAGTTTAACATTCTTTAAATGATATCTCCCGAACCGAGATTAGGCCCCATGGTTATAAAACTTTTTTCCATGCTCAACTCACTTGAGCATGAAATTTGTCCTGCTCACAAATTTTAAAATGCCAACAAATGTTGACATTTTAAAATTTATGTGCAGGATAAATGACATTCTGTGGTGACCCGAACAAGAAAATTGCCTGATTTGTTTGTATTTTAATAGTTATGAGCATTACAAATTTCATGCTCACTTGAGTTGAGCATGAAAAAAGTTTTATAACCTAGGGGTCTGGTTTAAGCCGAATCTTGAGAAAGCATGGAGGAATCGAGTGACATGGAGATTCAGAATTGCTACAATCGTTCCGTTCCTGTATTCAAGAAAGCCACCATAAGGCCTTTAAACGACATTTCTCCAGAACTCAAATTGTAATCCAGCTGATACCGACATTGGGTTCGGGAGGAGAAATTCAAAATGGCTGCAATGGCGCCAGAGGGAACAAATTTGATAATTATGAATCGCCATGTCACACCGATGCATGCAATAAAGTTTCAACTTCGTTTTAAGAATTTCAAAGTGGCAAAATTTTTCAGCATGTTTCGAGCATAGAATCATTTGGAGAAAATCGACCCATCAGTGCTTTTAATCATATCGTGCCAATTCATGCAGCATGCCGACCACGGAAGGTCAGCCGGATGCGCGTCTGACTAGTGGTCAGGGAACCATGGGTTCGAAACCTGCTATGTCAGTAACATTATTTCGTGGAGCTTGATCTACGGTCATTCTTGCTCTTCTACCTATTCTTTTAGAAGTCTCCGTGGTGTAGTGGTTATGCTACTCGCCTTGTAAACCAGGGGTCGCAGGATCGATCCCGGGCTTCTCCAGACTTTCGGATGAGTCTTTAAACCGAGGTCCAGTCTCCGTATAACCTTATCTGTTAGTGGGACGTAAATCTCAAACATTCACTCACGAGTTGTCAGTTTCCGGCGAAAAAAGTGCGCTGCTTGCCCAGGAAATATGTGGTTAAGAAAACTGACCAAGTGGTGCTAGTCGGTCCGTCTATGCATATAAACCCTGTTGGTTTGTTTGGGCGGTGTGGAAGGAGATGTCATTTCATCCCAGTGTCGGTTAAAAGCCACAGCATTGGAAGCAACGTCCGCAAGATTACCTGAATAGTGTTGACTTGGACGTAGCAGCTCAAATCATATAAAGCGCGCGTTTTCACTTGAAGTGAAAAGTGTTCCACACCATGCTGATGAAACAGTAGTAATGTCCCAATCGTATAAGAAGGAAGTGCTTTGGTTATTTGATCTCAATATCTGATCAGACTTCTTAGAATGACCCTGTATCACAAAAAAAAACATGTTAAGTGTGAAATCACCATGGCAAGTGACTGTTCAATTTCAATGCTCAACTTGGCAAGTGACTGTTCAACTCCAATGAATACAGATCGCAATTGACCGTTCAATCCAATGTCAAGTGACCGTTCAGTTGATCTAAAGTGATGGGAATACAAGTTAAGATTTAGCTGCCGTATTTTACTTCAGTGTATACATCCTTTTGGTCAGTAGGCTTTATAGTTTATTAAAGATGTCAGGAAAACTAAAACAAGTGGCCTCTAAATATTTATCCGTCATTTAATCCACTTTTTAGTGACGTGTGCCAGCAACAGCGAAGCACATGTCAACTGATCACCATCGTTTATTCCAACGATATGATCAATGACACCAACGAAATCATTATCAATAAAGTGACACATATATTGACAACTTACACAAATAAAAGCAATGGCCAAAACCTCACGCTAATGGCTTCTGCGTTTACATATTTGATATACCACGTGATAACGTCATATCGCAAGTGACTGATCGTCCACTGTACAAATCGCAAGTGATGTTCAATCGCAAATGGCCGTTCACTTCCGCTCCCATACTGTGATAGTTAACTCTAGAAAGTCAACCGAACTCGCTCTCAATAACTAGGCCAGGTCAGCTGCGAAACGAGACCAATTTCAAATCTAGATCAATTTTATGACATTTAAAACTGAAATTCATTGTTTGTGCATTTTGCATCCACAGTTTATTTATCAATCTGCATATTATTTTCACTTATCAAATGATACAGGCGCGTCTCTTCACTGATTTATGAGGACCTATTTTTCTTGAAACAGATGAGTGATGCGGTATCGAGGGAATTCTCTGAGTGTTGCCATAAGAAGGTGAGACCTGAAAGGTCATCACCTTCTAAAAAATCAGGTTTACCCCTTACTATATATAAAAGTGGGGTTCAAGGGGGTCAGAATTATATAGGCGTGTTTTTCTGATGTGATTACAAAATTACTGATATGTGTATATGGCAAACATTGTAGACCCTTATCAAATGTCGCATTTTTAAGAGTCTACACTGTTGGCAAAGGCCTATTTTGCCCCAATACTTAAGGTTTAAAATGAATGTGTGTTTGTGTTTTTAAGCAGTTAATGGATAACAAAAAAAGCCATAAATAGGATGAGATCATCATGACTTTGTTCATATTTAACCCTTAAAATGCCAATCACAACAATTGCCATCTGCTTTTTTGTCTGCTGATTACTTTAAAAGTCACTGCTGCCAACAGTGTTGACCCAGATCAGACTGCTCTTCCTGGTCCACAAAGTTTGTCTATATGCAAAATTATGTTTGAAAGGTAAGCAAGAAGATTCAGCAGACAACATACAAAGATACAACATTTTTTGATGCAGTTTTTCTTGGCATCTTTAGAAGAATTTAAAGTTTTGTCTTTTTTTATACTTCCCAATAAAATTCAGTTTGGACTCACACATCCAGTGTCAGAGTTAAAATATAGCACAGAACTACATCCATCTGTTGTGACTGAAACCTCATGTAGCTCTGAAGAGATTTATGGGGCTATTAGCAGGCTACAGTGATCTTATCACTAACTTGTATAAACAATCAATTTCACACTTAAACTTGGTCAAAAACTGGCTAGGTGTAGGTTGCGAACTAAAGTAAAATGGGATACGAAACAAACACACCAGCTGTCTGGATGCTGTGCAAGTTCAAGGTGCAGCGGTATATCTGAGTTCACGAAGGTAGCTTTGGCACTAAAAAGTGGCTATTTTTCAAAGAGGATTCCTGAAAAAGTTTACTGGGCGTGGTATACCTTTTTGTCTTTTTCTTTGCATTTGACTGAGTGTATATGACATTTCAACAGTTTCCAAGTACTGGTGTTTTGGGAGTAAATTCACAGGATCTGTCAAAGTGAGGTGGAGTCATGCTTTTTGTATATAAAAACTAGTGGGTGGGGTAAGTGGAATGATGCTGCTGTCAAAAAGAGAAGTATTTCTTTGATATTCCGTTTTGATTGTGTGCATGTGTGGAGCACTTTGAAACCAAAACAGAATTTATAGCTTTCTCCAGGAGTTGTCGATAACAAATAAAAGAAAATGGAGTGGCGTGGACAAACAAGAGGACCATGGATGATCCTGTATCGCCCACCTAAACTAACAGATTCAAAGTTTCAGGAAATTCCAGTTGTTACTCATGGAGTTATGCTGATGACAAGGTCAAAAACAGGCGAAAACAATGATAGGCTGACTTAATCAGTTTTCGAACTCAACTAAGCTTTTATCCCTGACTTATCAAGAAATCTGATAAAAACTGAAGGGACTACGGTGATGACAAGGTCAAAAATAGGCATTTTCAGCAAGCAAGGGATGCAACACTACAATTAATGGGCTGACCTTGCCAGTTTTCAAACTCATTCGAGCTTCTATCCATGACTTACTGGATGCAACACTACAATTAATGGGCCGACCTTGCCAGTTTTCAAACTTATCCGAGCTTCTTTCCCTGACTTACTGGATGCAACACTACAATTAATGGGCTGTCCTTGACAGTTTTCAAATTCATCCGAGCTTCTATCCCTGACTTACTGGATGCAACACTACAATTAATTGGCTGTCCTTGACAGTTTTCAAATTCATCCGAGCTTCTATCCCTGACTTACTGGATGAAACACTACAATTAATGGGCTGACCTTGCCAGCTTTCAAACTTTTCCGAGCTTCTATCCCTGGCTTCCTGGATGCAACACTACAATTAATGGGCTGACCATGACAGTTTTCAAACTCATCCGACCTTCTATCCCTGACTTACTGGATGCAACACTACAATTAATGGGCTGACCTTGCCAGTTTTCAAACTTATCCGTGCTTCTAGCCCTGACTTACCGGATGCAACACTACAATTAATGGACTGACCATGACAGTTTTCAAACTCATCCGAGCTTCTATCCCTGACTTACTTGATGCAACACTACAATTAATGGGCTGACCTTGACAGTTTTCAAACTCATCCGAGCTTCTATCCCTGACTTACTGGATGCAACACTACAATTAATGGGCTGACCTTGATAGTTTTCAAACTTATCCGAGCTGCTATCCCTGAGTTACTGGATGCAACACTACAATTAATGGGCTGACCATGACAGTTTTCAAACTCATCCGAGCTGCTATCCCTGACTTACTGGATGCAACACTACAATTAATGGGTTGACCTTGCCAGTTTTCAAACTTATCCGAGCTTCTATCCCTGACTTACTGGATGCAACACTTCAATTAATGGACTGACCATGACAGTTTTCAAACTTATCCGAGCTGCTATCCCTGACTTACTGGTTGCAACACTACAATTAATGGGCTGACCTTGACAGTTTTCAAACTTATCCGAGCTGCTATCCCTGACTTACTGGATGCAACACTACAATTAATGGGTTGACCTTGACAGTTTTCAAACTTATCCGAGCTGCTATCCCTGACTTACTGGATGCAACACTACAATTAATGGGTTGACCTTGACAGTTTTCAAACTTATCCGAGCTGCTATCCCTTACTTACTGGATGCAACACTACAATTAATGGGCTGACCTTGACAGTTTTCAAACTTATCCGAGCTGCTATCCCTGACTTACTGGATGCAACACTACAATTAATGGACTGACCATGACAGTTTTCAAACTTATCCGAGCTGCTATCCCTGACTTATTTGTCTATAAGTTTCAAGAAGATCCAGAAAACAAGTAGACGTAACTCTATGAGAGATAGGCAGACATCACCAGTTTTCAAACTCATCCGAACTTTTAATCTCAACCTACTCATATGCTAGTTTCAGGAAGATTCGATCAAAACTAAAGACTAATGAGGGCGACAAGGTACAAAATGGGCATTTTCAGCAAAGAAGGGGAATTAACTCTGGGAGTAATGTGCCAACAATGTTAGTTTGCAAACACATCAAGTTTTTATCTCTAACTTACTTATATGTAAGTTTCATGAAGGTCTGTACAAAACTTAAGGACTTATGATGACCTTTACAGTGTTGAAGGGGACGTTAAACCTCAAATCAAACAAACAAACAAATCAGTTTGCAAAAATATAGCTGGTCAAAAGGTGTGGATGGACAGACGACGGACGGACGGACGACGAGCGACTAGCTGTATATACTATAAGCTCCCCTGGAGCCTTCGGCCCAGGTGAACTGAAAAAAGGCATTTTCAGCAATCAATGATACATGGACCGACTTGGCCGGTTTTCGAACTCATTCGAGCTTTTATCCCCACCCACTTTGCATATAAGTTTCAGAAAGATCTGAAAAAAAAAACTGAAGGCGCTACGGCGGTGAAAAGGTCTAAAATAGGCATTTTCAGCAATCAAAGGGACATAACTCTATGATAAAGGGGCCGACTTGGCCGGTTTCAAACCCATCCGAGATTTTTTCCCAAGCCACCTTGCCTATAAGTTTCAGAAAGATCCGATCAAAACTGAAGGGGCTACGGTGATGACAAGGTCAAAAATGGGCATTTTCAGCAATCGAAGGGACGTAACTTTATGATAAACGGGCCGGCTTGGCCGGTTTTCAAATTCATCCGAGTTTTTATCCCCAGCCACCTTACATATAAGTTTCAGAAAGATCCAATCAAAACTGAAGGGGCTACGGTGATGACAAGGTCAAAAATAGGCACTTTCAGCATTTAAAGGAACGTAACTATATGATAAATCGGCCGACTTGGCCGGTTTTCGAAGAGCTCCGAGTTTTTTTATCCCCAGCCACTTTACATATAAGTTTCAGAAAGAGCCGATCAAAACTGAAGGCGCTACGGTGATGACAAGGTCAAAAATAGGCATTTTCAGCAATCAAAGGGAAGTAACTATGTGATAAATGGGCCGACTTGGCCGGTTTTATAACAAGCCACCTTACGTATAAGTTTCAGAAAGATCCGATCAAAACTGAAGCGGCTAAGGTGATGACAAGGTAAAAATTAGGCATTTTTAGCAATCAAAGGGCCGTATCTCTAAGATTAATGGGCCGACCTGGCTGGTTTTTGACCTCATACGAGCTCTTATTCCCAGCCACTTTACATATAAGTTTCAGGAAGATCCGATCAAAACTAAAGGCGCTACGAAGATGACAAGGTCAAAAATAGGCATTTTCAGCAATCAAAGGGACGTAACGTATATTTTTATATGCAAACAAGATGTGACTGTGAAACACTGATAACCCAGGGCAGCGTATGTGAAATATTAAAGCCCTATCACCAACCAATCAAAAGGTATGGCCAGTGTTCAAGTCTTAAAAAGTAGGTCAAAGTCACAAGGTCAAAATTATGGTACCACTGGAAAGGTCTTGTGACATGGAATGCATAAGTGAAATATGAACGCCCTATCACTAACCAATCAAAAGTTATGGCCAATGTTAATGTTTTTTAAAAGTAGGTCAAACGTCAAGGTCACAATGTCCAAAATTACGGGATCGTTGGAAAGACCTTGTGACATAGAATGCGCATGTGTAATATGACCTATCACTTACCAATCGAAATTTATGTGACAAGGAATACACATGTGAAATATGAAAGCCTTATCAATTACCAATCGAAAGTTATGGCCAATGTTAAAGTTTTTGAAAAGTAGGTCAAACGTCAAGGTCAAGGGTCATAAGGTCAAAATTTTAGGTACCGATGCAAAGGTCTTGTGACATATAATTCACATGTGAAATATAAAAGCCCTATCACTTACCAATCGAAAATTATGGCCAAGTTTTAGAAAAGTAGGTCAAACGTCAAGGTCAAAGTCACACTGTCAAAATTTATGGTACCGATGCAAATGTCTTGTGACATATAATTCACATGTGAAATATAAAAGCCCTATCGCTTACCAATCGAAAATTATGACCAATGTTAATGATTTTACAAAGTAAGTCAAACGGTCAAGGTCAAGGAACAGAATCACAGAAAATAACAACACTGGATCCCGTATAGTTTACCAACGACCTCTGAGAGTTCGTGGCAAGACTATTGCATGTTTTAGCGGAAGCAGGTTTCGGATTTCTTCTTTTTTTCACAGGATTTTAAAATTATAAATAAGTTTTTTGATAATGCCATTATTTAGAAGTCGTTGGCAAGTGGCTAGTATGATGCAGTATGAATCTCAGTAAAACTATATCTGCCAATGTAAAATCCCAACTGAAGCCGACTTACCTAAAACACGGACTATTCCAAAATTAAAAGTGCAGTCACGTCTCACTGCGTTTTGAAAGACTATAATAGCAAGGTGTCAAGCTGTGTATCGTACCGCTACAGCATTACATGTCAAATCAGCCACTACTATTCGCATTTAATACGTAGATCTGAAGAACTTCTGTTTGGTTTAGATGAAGAACTATGTTTCGTCTAGACCGCCCCGCCCATAGGGGCTTGAAGAAATATATGGGCTGCTTGATGCTTCCACGCAGAGCTATATCTGGCCCGCACACTAGTACTGGTAAACCGCTTAGAGGATCTAAGCCTGTCCAGGAACCGCGGTGCGAGGCGGACCGTCCATGCCAATAAACCCTATTGGTTGCATTGGGCGACAGGGCTTGAGATGTCATTTCATCTCAATGTCCCACACAATTGGAAGCAACGTCTCCAAAATGACCTTTACAATGTTGACGGGGACGTTAACCTCAAATCAAGCAAACAAAATGTTTCGTCTAGAAACAAAATAACAACAAGATGTGTTTGTGAAACACTGATGCCCCCGGACAGTGCATGTGAAATATGAAAGCCCTATCACTAACCAATCAAAATGTGTGGTCAATGTTCAAGTCTAAAAAACAGTAGGTCAAGGTCAGAAGGTCAAAAATTATGGTACCAATGAAAAGCTCTATGACAAGGAATGCTCATGTGAAATAGGAAAGACCAATCACCTACCAATCGAAAGTTATGGCCTAAGTTAAAGTTTTTAAAAAGAAGGTCAAACGTCAAGGTCAAGGTCAAAAGGTCAAAAATTATGACATGGAATGCATAAGTGATATATGAAAGCCCTATCCCTAATCAATCAAAACTTATGGCCAATGTTAAGCTTTTCAAAAAGTAGGTCAAAAGTCAAGGTCAAGATCACAAGATAAAAAATTATGGGACCGTTGGATTGAATGCACATGTGAAATATGACAGCCTTATCACTTACCAATTGAAAATTATGGCAAATGTTAAAGTTGTTGAAAAGTAGGTCAAACGCCACGGTCAATGTCATGAGGTCAAAAATTATGGTACCGTTGGAAATGTCTTATGACATAGAATGCACATGCGAAAATCGAAAGCCATATCTTATACCAATCGAAAGTTATGGCCAAAGGTTGAAGTTTTTTAAAAGTAGGCAAAACGTCAAAATCAAAGTCAAAAGGTCAAAAAGTATTGTACCACTGGAAAGGTCTTGTGACTGTGAATGTACATGTGAATTATGAAAGCCTTATCACTTACCAATCGAAAGTTATGGCCAATGTTTAAGTTTTTGAAAAGTAGGTCAAACGTCAGGGTCAATGTCAAAAATTATGGTACCGTTGGATTGGTCTTGTGACATAGAATGCCTATGGTTTTTTTTTTTTTTTTTTTTTTTTTTTTTTTTGGTTTGGGTTTTACGGCCCTTTCAAGATTATTTCACTCATATCGAGCCGATCGTTAATCATAGGTGGGCGAAAACCGGAGTACCCGGAGAAAAACCACCTGACCTTCCGTTGCAGAACTTGGCGTCTCACACGTGACCCGAGCGAGGCTCGAACCCACGGCGGTGAGAGACCTAATGACTAAGAGTCAGCGCTCTTATCCATTAGGCCACGGAGGCCCGTTTAGAATGCCTATGCGAAATTTGAAAGCCATATCTTATACCAATCGAAGTAATGGCCAACGTTAAAATTTTTAAAAAGTAGGTCAACCGTCAATGTCAAAGTCACGAGGTCAAAAATTATAGTACCACTGGAAAAGTCTTGTGACAAGGAATGCACATGTGAATATGAAAGCCCTATCAGTTATCAGTTACCATTCAAAAGGTATGCCCAATGTTAAGGTTTTTGCGGACAGACAAACAGACGGACAGTCCAAAAACTATATGCCCCCCTCCCGAATATTTCATTCCGGGGGAATAATAAAAAATATTTTCACGCTGCGCAATAAAGGCTGGCTACAAACGTAGTCCCGCACTGCATGACCGGTGCGCGGAAAAAAGTCACAGGAAAAAGTCACGGAAATAATGTCACGGAAAAAAAGTCATAGGAAAAAAAGTCACAAATAAGAAAATAAATATTCCACTGAAAGGATGTTTCTAACAAATCAAAAATGACAACACCTACTCTTCCGACTTTCAACTGTATAAAGTGGGGTATAAAAGGATGTTTATTCCACAGACCACTACCTTCACTTCTAATTTGTTTATGTGATGCATACACGTATATACCACACTGGTCAATACATACGCATAGGTTGCGTAGCGGTCGCATACGCTTCATATTTTGGACGTATAGGCTTCGATGAAAAATGGCGGATGACAGTTCGTCAATGCAGGTAAGAAACGAATTTTACGTCAAACTAAATGTTGAATAGCGTTGTCCAATACTGACATCTGCCTTACGGACCACTTTATTAACTAGCAGCTTCGTGTGTTGCAAGAAAAAGTTTGAAAAACGGAATATAGAAAAATAGACCACAAAAGAAATTTGGCATTCAACACAGATTCACCTGTAGTTTCACTTTGGCTCGGTCGCCCTATGTAACTACACGTTTTTGGCTGGTGTTCTGGCCGATAAATTGTGAATAATGAAATCGAAAAGCTTACATGCAACTTTCGTCACATCTTTTGCGAAAAACAAAAATCTTGATATTTCGATACAACGAATGTAGCTTCGTTACCTATTACAACGCAGAGGCTGCGAACTAAATTTGAAAGCCCTTAATTATACAGTATAATAACGAATGATATTAAATTAATATCGAGAAATGAGCCAACCAGCGTTATTTGATGATGCTAAAGACATTCTGCATCATTTATACCAAACACATTTTCATTCTCAGCTATGCAAATACAACATTATGATTCGAATGCCAAAATCTGTCAAGTTACAATTATTTACACTACCGTTCATAAACTTGGTAAGTCTTCGCCAAATCTGTTAAGTATTAAGCCAAATAATATTTGCACTGTATGAACTTCTGTCGTGTTTTTTTTTATTACAACGCACGTGGCTTAGGAATTTACGACGTGCAGGTTACAGAGATGGGAAGACGCATTACGAAAACACGCCTATTAAAATATCACTAAAAAGATAAAAACATTCAGATAAAACATCCTGATAGTTTTGATATTTCTGCTCGCCCGGGCCAGGCGGTTTTAACGCGTATCCACCATCTGTGTTTCTGAGAATAAATAAGGAAATATAATAAATGCAGAAAATCTGTCAATGTACACTACCGTTCATAAACTTGGTAAGTCTGTCTTCGTCAAATCTGTTAAAGGAGACAGGAAAGCGATAATCTGTTACAATAAATAGGTAAACATCAATAAACCCTTTCTTCTACTGAATACTGCAGGTTTCTAAGTGGACTGATAAGGATTTTATCACTGTGTAATCTCCAGCCATTTACTCTGCTAAAGAACTGACATTGAAAATTCCAATTAACCACAGATATGCCCTGACGTCATCCATGAGGGATCTAGAAGCTTGGTGTGAACTGAATAGGCAGATGTAGCAATGTTAAGGTTTAAAACAGAAGCTTAAAATGGAGCAAAATAAGCAAGAACTGGCCACTCTTTGAGGGGACTTCACTTTAGATATTCAGACTTATATGTTTGAGTCCAGGGAAACTTGTGATCAGGAATTTAGTGAGGGAAGCAGCAGCTCTGAAGATAGCTATCTTACATGTCAATAAATGTCGTCTGCATAGTCATCTGCTGCTTTCTTTAAATGTTACCTGAACCAATCTAAGTCTGATCCAGTCTGATCTTGGTCCACACTGTTTGCCTATAAGCGAAAATATTATTAAAAAAAAAGAAAAAAAACTTTAAGAAGATGCAGCAGACAGTTTAAACAGGGGCCATTTTACAATTCAGGTTTTTCTTACGGTTGATTCGTCCGGTTTTCCACCCATGCGCACTCATGAGCACTCTTAAAATGGATGTAGCTGTCTTCATTTTTGATTGGGTGTTTATGGATTTGCCTAACTGACATAGGAAAATGAAACAGCAACCAAAGTAGCCAAAGCTAGCCATTGGCTCCAGATGAATTCGGCCTAGGTTGGTATCCCTAACGAACGGTTGTATGTCAATTCATTATTGGTAGAGAATCCTCTCATGTCACAGCGCATGACTCAGTGGAACCTTTTTGTTTGTGTTGATGTTAACGTCCCCGACAACATCATTCAGGTCATTTTTGAGACATTGTTTCCGAATTTATAGGGCTTTTACCCGACACTGAGACGAAATGACATCTCAAACCCTACCGCATATAAAGCATACTTGCAATTGCTAAATATGAATAACCCGTTTACTTTTTGAAAAGGCAAATACTTGATTTTGGGTCGATTATTTATCAATCGTCACAAAGTAAAAAAGTGCAAGAAGCTCTACAGTGCTAAAGTCCACGTGATTATCACTGATTGGTCGGAAATCCAGGGAACTTGTATATAGAAAACAGCAACTTTTATTTTTCTTCGAAGAGAGGTCAACGTGTTGCGTAATACGGAAATCCATAGATCATGGATTGGGTTTTTTAAACAATGTATGTCCAGATCTAATGCCGCAGAACGCGGCGTCTTTTCAGGGTCTTCACTGTTTGCTCAAATTACATGAATTGAAATGCCAAACGCAGCGTCTTATCAGGGTCTTCACTTTTTGCTTTAAACTGTAGTTTAAGGGTTAAAGGAAGCAGTTTAAATCCATAAGTAAGCATCCAGCCGACAGTCTTTCTTAAAAAAGTAAATCTTTGGGCCGGAGCCGTCATAGAGTTATGAAAGAGCCGTAAAGCAAAAACATTTTTTATCTATCTTATCTTATTATATCGAAGAATGATTTCAAGAAATTGGTTACTGAAATCATTGCAAGCAAGTATTTTTCAAAATTTATATTCTAAGTCACTCTGAAATTCAGATTCTGATAGGCTATGTTGCAGAAGACAGTCTGGTTAGCAAAAATTATGATGTAAGGACAGAGATTGAAAATAGATCTGAGATAAAGAAAAGTCTTGTATTTTATTTTTCTTCTTTGATCCTACAAAGGCTTGAATTAGCTTAAATGTTGACTGTTTAATGAGCAGATGCTTCTATTTTATCGGAAACGAAGACTGGGATCAGACAGTGCAGGCGCGATTAATGAACCTTTGCTGAAGTTTTGTAGGAGCTGCATGTATTCGATTGAAGCATTTAAATAGAAGTCGGAGAATCACGGAAACATGCCTATATAATTCTGACCCCTTAAATCCAACTTTTATATAGTAAAACTGAGCTTTAAAGGGATATACATTGTTTTCCTTATTTCTTCTCAGAAATACAGATTGTGGATACGCGATAAAACCGCCTGGTCCGGCCGTTGTAACAAGTTCCCATACACTATGTCTTGAGCAGAAATATTAAAACTATCAGAATGTTTTATCTGAAAGTATTTTTTTTATCTTTTTAGTGGTATTTTAATAGGCGTGTTTTCGTAATGCGTCTTCCCATCTCTGTAACCTGCAAAGCCACGTGCTTTGTAAAAAAGCGACGAAAATTCATACAGTACAAATATTATTTGGCTTAATACTTAACAGATTTGACGAAGACTTGCCGAGTTTATGAACGGTGGTGTAAATATTGTAAATCGACAGATTTTGTGCATTCGCCTCAAAATGTTGTACATGTATTTGCATAGCTGAGACTGAAAATGTTTTTGGTATAAATGATACAGAATGTCTTTAGCATCACCAACTAACGCTGGTTGACTGATTCCTCGACATTAATTTAATAGCGTTCGCTATTATTCTACATAATACAGGGCTTTCAAATTTAGTTCGCAGCCTCTGCGTTGTAATAGGTAACGAAGCTACGCGCGTTGTATCGAAATATCAAGATTTTTATTTTTCGCAAAAGATATGACGAAAGTTGCATATTAGCTTTTCGATTTCAGTATCGTTATTCACAATTTATCAGCCAGAACATCAGCCAAAAACGTGTAGTTACATAGGGCGACAGGACCAAAGTGAAAATACAGGTGAATCTGTGTTGACTGCCAAATTTCTTTTGGGGTCTATTTTTCTATATTCCGTCTTTCAAACTTTTTCTCGCAATAGACGAAGCCGCACATTAATAAAGTGGTCCGTAAGGCAGATGTCAGTATCGGGAAATGCAATACAACAGTTAGTTTAACGTAAAAACTGTTTCTTACCTTTATTGACGAACTGTCATCCCCCATTTTTCATCGAAGCCTATGCATCCAAAATACGAAGCCTATGCGACCGCTACGCAGCCTGTTCGTATGTATTGACCAGTGTGATATACTAGGGACAAAAATAAGGGAACCCCCAAATTCAAAAAGAAAGAAGCGAAACTTAAATGTCACAGGGAAGGTTTATATGCAAAGGGGATCAGTATCTGACCCATGCACCACGAGAAGTGTCCTTACACCTTGTTGTCTCAGAAATTCGACGGCAACACGAGTTCGATGTGGGATTTGCGTTGTCGTCTTGGAATTTGGTCTACGTAACGCTGGCCAGTCAAGTTACCATGATCGTTCAAGGTAACTTGACTCGCCAGCGTTACGTAGACCAAATTTTACGTCCAGTGGTTGTCCCATTCGCCCGACGCATTGGTGGGGACTTCGAGTTCCAAGACGACAACGCACGCCCACATCGAGCCCGTGTTGCCGTAGAATTTCTGAGACAACAGGGTGTAAGGACACTGCCGTGGCCTGCCAAATCCCCCGATATGTCGCCGATTGAGCACATTTGGGATGTCTTGGGTCGCCGCGTGCGCAACAGACGGCAGCATTGTAACAATCTGCAACAGTTTGGCCGAGCATTGCAAGAAGAATGGCGACGGATACTAAGGGAGATAATCCGTCGCACAATCACTAGCATGCCCAGAAGGTGTCGTGCATGCATCAATGATCGTGGTGCATGGATCAGATACTGATCCCCTTTGCATATAAACATTCCCTGTGACATTAAAGTTTCGCTTCTTTCTATTTGAATTTGGGGGTTCCCTTATTTTTTGTCCCTAGTATATAAAGAGAGTGTCGAGTTTCTAAGACAAAAGCGGGCTTTACGGGGTAAAAGAATGATACCCTGTTATATTTTTTCTTATTTTTGATCACTGAAAAACATAGATTGCGGGTACTGGTAAGAACCGCCTCATCGAGGCGGTTCTAACGAGTACCCACACTCTATATTTTAGGGCAGAAATAAGTAAAATAAAGTTTACCCCTGAAACCCCCAGTTTGGGGTTCAAGGGGATCAAAATTATATTGGCGTGTTTTCGTGATGACAACCCTCGTCCTTAGCCATGGTTTATACATAGAGGATCTTACACGAGTGGTCATTTCATATGATATTTATGAAACGAGCCTTCGGCGAGTTTCATAAATATCATATGAAATGACCACGAGTGTAAGATTCTCTTTATCATATGACTACTTTAAATTGGATTTTATCGCCTTTTAATTTGACAATTGTTCTAAGAAAAATGTATTGTTGACATGGACGTCGTCATGACGTTACTTAATCCCGCCAAAGTGTTATTACACGTGTGGTCATATGATTTTATTACACGACGTTATCCACTGCTTATAAACGACGTCATTTGATAAAAGTAATTTGTTCAGGCCGCGTGAAGGGTTCATCAGCGAGAATATACTTATCCAAAAATGCAGAGAAGAAATCGTAATATTCTTAACTTAAAGATGTCATCCCTAGACTCCAGATAAATATCACTTTATTATAGTAGTCGCAGATAAGATTGACTAGGCGGAGCTATCGTTTGTACCTGCCTTAGGAATATTCTATTTACAAAAAGGTAAACCAAGTCACCCGATTGTGTGAGTTCAACGGACCGACTCGCACCGCTTTGCCTGGGCAGGCTTAGATCCTGTAAGCGGTTTACCAGTACTCGTGTACGGTCGGTTTCAGCTCGGCCTGGAAGCATCATGCAGCCCATCTATTTCTTCAAGCCCCGATGGCCGGGGGCTTTTGTGAAGACAGTTGTTATATCATAAGAAAGAAGTTAATGCGCGCTGAGAAGGTGTCTTTCACCCCAGGTCAAGATGCCAGAGACGCGATGCCAAAGAAAAGTAACATTCACAGATACCTCACCCCCACCCCACCCGCCACGTGTCTTCCATGTGTGTATAATGCTCCTTTTTATACTGATGTGGAGTGCTTTAACCCTTTTTGTACCAAATGGAACCTTCCTCCTTATGTACAGCAGGAGTCCATTTCAAAATTCAGGGATGTCAGGTTGTGTTTTTTAATCTATTTTGAAAAACGGCTTAACTTTTTGAAAATAGTGTAGGCCCAGATCAGACGCCGCGTTCTGTGGCGTCTGATCTGGGTCTGCACTGTTTGTCGGGGTACCTGTTTGGGGGTTTCTGGTACAAAATGGGTTAACGCTGGACAACTCAGGGTAAACGATAATTTAATTTATTACACACCACACACAACAAATAAATGGCATTTATTATACATGATACTGCCACATCTTGTGTGCAATACAATTAAGAACACGTGGTACGCATATATTGTCACAAAAGTAATTAATTATATCTCTGATTTCAATCATTTCTCTTCTATAGCACATGCCTCTGGTTCAGGTTGGGATTGATATCGAATTAGAAAGAAACTTTGGTTGCTATTGCAACCACAAGTTCCCACAGACTAACAATGGGAAAATGCGTGTCACCACCGAAACGGCTTGATTTTTCTGAAAATTACATATAAGTAGACTGAGGATAAAAGCTCGGATGAATTCGAAAACTGGCCAAGTCGGCCCATTAATCAAAGAGTGACGTCTCCTTGGTTGCTAAAATGCATCTTCGCCGTAACCTCTCCAGTTTTGATCGGATCTGCCTGAAACTTTCAGTAAATCATGGATAAAAGCTCGGATCAATTCGAAAACTGGCGATGTTTGACTATGACTCATATTGAGGATCTTACACGAGTGGTCATTTCATATGAAATTTATGAAACGAGCCTTCGGCGAGTTTCATAAATTTCATATGAAATGACCACGATTGTAAGATTCTGTTTATCATATGACCAATTTAAATTGTATTTTATCGCCTTTAAATTTGAGTTTTCCCCCAAATATGCATGGTTGACATGACGTTACTCAATCCCGCCAAAATGTTATTACACGTGTGGACATACGATTTTCATTACACGACGTTATCCACTGCTTATCAACGACGTCATATGATAAATAGAGGATCTTACACGAGTGGTCATTTCATATGATATTTATGAAACGAGCCTTCGGCGAGTTTCATAAATATCATATGAAATGGCCACGAGTGTAAGATTCTCTTTATCATATGACTACTTTAAACTGGATTTTATCGGCTTTTAATTTGACAATTTTTCTACGAAAAATGCATTGTTGACATGGACGTCGTCATGACGTTACTTAATCCCGCCAAAGTGTTATTACACGTGTGGTCATACGATTTTTATTACATATAGATTATTCATTCTCCTAGTTGAAATATGGGATTTATAAACCGAGGGAGGTAAAACAATCCGATAAAGAAACGAGTGCGCAGCACGAGTTTCTTTAACGGATTGTTTTACCTCCCGAGGTTTATAAATCCCATATTTCAAATAGGAGAAATGTATAATCTGTATATTACATGCACTTCCATAGACTATTAGGAGAGTTTGGATCTTGAATTTTGGATCTGAATGCCCGTTCAGTTGACTGTTTACAGCCCATGTAAACATGGTAAACGGTTCAATCAGCGAAGTGTTACAGAATCTGGGTGGAAGAACAACTGGATGGGCGCCATTTTGAATGCGCTTTCTACAGTTTTGAACAAAAATAGAAGAAACAAAGTGTTTCAGTGATAAAACAAGTAAAACGTTAGATTAAATAAAGCAAAACTTACATCCTAATCAATGGTCATATCCATGTTTTCTTTTGTTTCAGCGTTGCATCCGACTCAAACGTCACGCATTCTGAACGTCTGTTGATATTTCTTAGACGCCATTACAATGACGTCATGAATAACGTCGCCGTGATTGAAACTTTCCCGCGTTTGAATAGAACAATTTCACTGCAAAGCGGTATCTCGTATCTTGTACATAAAGTAGTTCCAGCTGAAGGGATTTATTTCCCCGGCTAAGAGGAAATATTTCTTCTTAGCAAAAAGGAAAATACCAAGTTTATGTCTGGTAGAAATCATGGTATTTCTCTGTAATGCATGTAATATACGACGTTATTCACTGATTATCAACGACGTCATATGATAAACAGTAATTACCCATTCGATCTTTGCTAAAAATTCCTACTTCGGACCTTGTCATGTCCATAAGTCCTTTAGCTTTGATCGGATCTTCCTCAGTAGGCCAGGGATAAAAGCTTGGGTGAGTTTGAAAACTGGCCAGGTCGACCTGTTTGGAATAGAGTTATATCCCCTGGATTGCTAAATGCCTAGTTTTGGCAATTGTCATAACCATAAGTCACTTAGCTTTTGATCAGATCTTCATGAAGCTTAAATATAAGTTAGTCATGGATAAAAGCACAGACCAGTTCCAAAACTGGCGATACCAGCCTATTATTCAGGGAGTTGTGTCCCCTTGTTTGCTGTAAATTCCTATTTTGGACCATCTCATCACCATCAGTCTGGTAGTTTTTATCGGGTCTACCCAAAACTAAGATACAAGTAGGTTGGGGATAAAAGCTCGGTTTCAAAACTGGTGAGGTTGGCCAATCTGTCAAAGAGTTATGTCACCTTGGTGCCTGAAAATGCTTGTTTTTGGCCTTGTCATCAGCATAAGTTTCGATCAAAACTGAACGTGAAGCATGCATTTACAAGTGGGCTGGGAATAAAAGCTAGGATCAGTTTAAAAACTGGCAAGGTCAGCCTATTAGTCATGGGGTTATGTCTCCTGCCTTTCAATGACCACCTTGTCAGTTGTAACATATCATGATGTAACATAGCATATGTTTATCTTTTAATTTCTGGGCCATTTCACTTTGGCATTAATTAGTTATTCTTAACGCCAGTTTCCCCATACCCTACCTAATCACCTCTTTGAGCCTAAATGGAATTGAAATATTTGGACAGCTGGAAGCATGACACCATATATAAAGAGAGGGCTTCTTCATGAGAAGCATTCAAATTTTGGCATTCAAACATTTGGGATTCAAAGATTTGGCAACATCTATTTTGACTTTTACCATCCTAAATTTTATTTCAAAGTTTAAATATAGAAATTGGTTAAGTTTAGTGTTGGAAACTGAATAAAGAAGATGAATGTAATTTATGATATTGAAACTGATTAAAGAAAATGAACATATGTAATAAAAGAAACTTAAAGTGATATTTGTTCTTCCTTGAGTTAATTCTCCCAAAAAGAAGAACAGACGTTGAAAAGACGTTCTTGCATAAATACCTATGCGCATGGCTGTTTGAAGCCATTGTAAAATGGACCAAAAGCCGTGCTCAAACAGCAAAAACATGTTCAAAATCATGAAATTCGCGTGCTGTTTGAGCATGGATTTTTAGCTTTTGATATCACAAGACGGGCCTTGCTTTGTTTACGTTACGTTTAATCCGAGCCTTCTCTGACGTTCTAAAAGCCTTTTTTTATTTTCTGATTTGGCGGCTTAATTAACTACAGATCACTACAGCCAGAGTTCTCGGGTTACGTTACGTTGAGCGACGTAACGTTATCGCCCTGAACGTAGCGTTTTATGGTTCTATGATGACGTCAGATGGTTACTGCGCAACAACGTCATTGTAAACAACATTCTGAACTGGCCGCTATGCTGGTTCGCCGGTCGCATTTGGAGAGTTTATCATACCATAGGCGGCGATCGGAATAAGTCGTGAATTTCCGTCTGGGCGATATTCAAGTTATCTCCCTGTACACCACTGGGATCAAGGTACAGAATATCCAATATTTTTTCTCTAGTCGCTGACCTCAGGGAATCATTAATCCTATATCTGCAGATATGACACTTTACCTGTAGGTATTCAAAGGAGCGCTTAAGTAGTGCTCAAATTAAGGCTATCACGTGGTACAAATAGCGAAGGGCAGCTTGAAATTTGCTCTGATAATATTTTGTGTAATTCTGAGTTCTGTGACCAATATGGCAACAGGATTCGGGCGAGGATATAGCGCCAGGACCAGGGGTGGTCGTGGAAATAGTACAGGGACAATTTCCAGGTACAGTCGTCAGGATAACAATTTTTTCGCTGTGTTAGGTGATTCGGACCGAGATTCGATTCAAGATGGCGACAACAAATTTGACTTGTTTACATGTGCATCGGACACGGATGATGGTTTTATTCCTGTTCGAGGTAAAAAGTCTAAGCGACAGAGAGTTAGCAGTAGTGGTCAAAGTGGTTCTTTTAGTCAGGCTCAACTAAATGCTGAAGCTGATGAAAATGCTGATGGAAATTGTGATTATGATCTTATGACGAATGATGAAAAACTGACCTTGATATTATCAAAAGTGTCCGTGAATGAAAGCAGAGTTAGTCTGATCCAAACCAAACTTGATTCAGTTCTAAATATTAAATCACGGGTTTCTGCTATAGAAAATGTGGTAAAATCACAAAATGACAGACTTAAACTCCTGGAATACAGGTCATTAGATATTGAGGCTCGGAGTAGGAGGAGAAACTTGTTGTTTAAGGGTATTCCAGAAAATAGACGCGAGAATTGTTTTGAGGCTGTTCGAGATTTTATTAGCATTAATCTGAGAATAAATACAGACATGTATCTTGAGAGAGCCCATAGACTTGGCCGCTTCAGTATAAATAGAACCCGGCCCATTATCGTCGCATTCCGTGACTTTTGTGACACAGAGGAGATCTTACGTGCAACCCCCTTACTTAAAGGTTCTAATTACGGTGTGAGTAGGGACTATCCTAATGAAATCGCCAAGGCTCGACAGTCCCTTTGGGTGCAATTTAAGGATATTCGGGGTAACAATCCAAATAAGAAAGTCACCCTTGGGTACCCCGCTAAAGTCATTGTGGACGGTGACACAGTTATTGATAAATTCCCGGACTGGTTCTCTGTGCTTAATGGTAGTCGTGTTAGCCGTATATTTGGTGATCAAAACCAGTCAAGCAGGCGAGTTGTAAATATAGCTGAAACCGGTTCTACAGCCTTTAATAGCCGTGAAATTCCAGTTATTGATAACCGTGGGCTCACTGTAAATGGGTCAGACACAACAAATAATAGTAAGCAGTGTGTATCAAATGTAGCCATCACCGATGAAAATGTACTTTCGCCAAATGAAATAAATGAAACGCAGATAGATGAACCGCGTTCGCCATCCATTATTAATACTGCGGGTGTGACTGAGCAGTCTGCAAGTGCTTCAGCTGAAACCAGTGCCGTAATTCATTCCCAGTCACGCGGTAGAAGTGTGACCCGTAAAGCGGAAGCTAGGCAAAGGCGGGCGCAATCAGCATTTTCACGCGTTCGTGAACGTCGGTCCCTCACGCAAGGAAAGTCTAAGAAAGATGAACCCAAGGTCACACAGCATCAGACACAGGTATCACAAACAGGCATCCCTAACTCTCAGCCTATACAGGATGAATCACCCCCTCCCGATGACGAAAGTTTAACGCCCACTCAGTTGCCAGAAGGCGATAATAGCCCGTTACTATAGGATCCCCCGGGGGAACATGTATGCCATGACAAACTTACGAACTCAAGGAAAAATAAATTCAATAACGCTAAAGCTTGCGAGTTGAAGATAGCTTCCCTAAATGTCTGTGGTCTAAAGAGACGCTTAGAATACCCCGAGTTTGTCACTTTTTTTGATGAGTATGACATTTTGTGCTTCATGGAAACGATGGTTGACGACACTGATGTTATCTCTTTTCCAGGTTTTAGCGCTATATCACAACCACGCAAACAAAAATATTTTCGTAAATCAGGTGGTTTAGCTGTGTTAATTAAGGACAGATTATCTGGATTTTGCAAACATGTAGACACCATATCTGAATATATTCTGTGGTTGTCCGTCGACAAAAGCATTACTAATACGGATGAAAATATAATAATTGGCACTATTTACGTCCCACCAACACAATCTAGATTCTTTAACGATGAAGAGCTGACCAACCTTGAAAATGAGATAACATCTATGTGCAGTAACCACAAGTATGTGTTCATTACTGGCGATTTTAACGCAAGAACGTCACATCTAAATGACTTTACCCAACTTGATCAATTTGTTTCCAACATGTTTGAATTCGACGATGATACCGCAAATTTCTTTGATAAAACCAATGTGCTTGATAGATTAGGCATCCCACTCCAAAGAGCTTCAAAGGACACGAAAACTAACAATTTGGGTTATTGGCTGATTGACACTTGCAAAAACAATAATCTGTTTATCATAAACGGAAGATATGGAAAAGATACCGGGATCGGCTCCGCAACCTTCCGGGATAAATCATTAATTGACTATGCAATTTGTACCGCCGAAAGTTTTGATCCTTTGTATGAATTTGAAGTCGTAGAGCTGGACCCATTATTTTCGGACGGCCATTCATTATTATCTTGGTCATTGTCTGGCAACGTCATGGATAGCTCGGCTCCTATAAATAGGCAAACCGACGCAAGTAGCTACAAATGGTGTGAGGACTCAACAATAAAGTTTATTGGTAGTATCAGTATGCAAGAGGTTTATAATTTGAACGAAAAACTAAATGATTTCGATCCTAGGGTATCAGATTATCAGTTGATACATGAAACAATAAATGGAAGTACAGATAAAATTGCTGATTTGTTTATGCAAGCCGCATCAAAATCTCTAAAACAGAAACGACCATTTTATAAACGTAGGTCATTCGATAAACCGTGGTTTGGCCCAGCTTGTAAAATTGCTAGGAAAAAATATCACAGAGCTAAAAATATATACAAACAAAATAAAAATAATCGCACTAAAAACGACTTAAATAGAAACTGTAAATTATACAAACAAACTATGAATAAATATATTAATCTATACAAAAAAGAAAAAACACAAAAACTTAGAGCCATGCAGAGTAAAAACCCTAAAGATTATTGGAAATATCTGAAAAGTTTAAATACCAAGTCCAACAAAGAACAACCTACATTAGACAGTTTTTATGAATACTTTAAAAATATTAACAAGAGTAATGAGCCGCAAGAAAGTTTTACCAACATTAACATAGACGATGAAGATAATATACTAAATAGAAAAATATCTACAGAAGAAATTAGTATTTGTATTAAAAATATTAAAAATGGCAAATCACCTGGTGAAGATAAGATAATTAATGAGTATATAAAATCAACAAAGGAACTATTTTTGCCAATTTATGAGAAGCTATTTAATATTGTGTTTGAATCCGGTATGCTTCCAGACGCGTGGCTTGAAGGTTCGATTAGGCCAATATATAAGAATAAAGGTGATCCCAAAGTAGTGCAAAATTACAGACCGCTTACTATACTAAGCTGTCTGGGAAAAGTTTTCACTGCTGTTCTTAACAGAAGACTAACATTATTTCTAGACAACAGTGGTATTCTTTTAGAAAATCAAGCAGGTTTCCGCAAAAGTTATTCAACCACTGATCATATTTTTGTCTTAAACTCGCTGATAGAAATTTTGAAATCTAGCAAACAAAAATTATTCTGTGCCTTTGTTGATTTTTCCCAAGCCTTCGATTCCATTTGGAGAGTTGGTTTGTGGAGAAAACTGCTTTTTAATGAAGTGGAGGGTAAATTCTTTCGAATTATCCATTCTATGTATGAAAATATTAAATCATGTGTTAAGTTAAACAATCAATCGTCCCCCACTTTCGCAAGCGAATGCGGGGTAAGGCAGGGTGAAAATCTCTCACCCTTATTATTCTCCCTGTACTTAAACGATCTCGAGAGCTTTCTTCTGTCTGGTGGCGTTGAAAGTCTGGACCTTGAAATTATTACACAAGAATTACACGTATATCTAAAACTTTTATTGCTACTATATGCAGATGATACAGTTATTTTTTCAAACGATCAAGAAAATTTCCAAATATGCTTAGATAACTTTTATGAATATTGTACCTTGTGGAAACTAAACATCAATCTTGATAAAACAAAAATTGTAATTTTTAATTCGAAATCTAAAAATAATCCCATTTTTAAGATCGGAACAAGTGACATTCAAGTGGTTGATAGCTACAAATATCTAGGTGTGATTTTATCTAAGTCAGGTAGCTTCTTAAATGCTAGAAAACATATAGCAGAGCAAGCAAGAAAGGCAATGCATCTTCTATTTATGAGAGCAAATAACTTAGAGCTACCATTAGACCTACAAGTTAAACTTTTTGATAACACAGTTCTCCCCATTTTAACATATGGTTCTGAAGTCTGGGGCTATGAAAATATTGATCTGATCGAACGCGTCCAAATGGAATTTCTAAGGCGAATAACAAGAAGTAGGAAAAGTACTCCTAAGTATATTTTATACGCTGAACTAGGAAGATATCCCCTAGAAATTACAATTAAACAAAGAATGGTAAATTTTTGGGTTAGATTACTGAATGGGAAAATATCTAAGTTGTCTCATAATATGTATTTGTTTATTCTACATTCGAATCATGTTAATTCCAAGTGGATTCATCACATACAATCAATAATAAATAGCATTGGAAGGCCCGACATATGGTTTCGGCAGTCAGACCAAATCTCGTTTTCATTAGGGAAATTAGTCAAACAAAATTTACAAGACCAATATCTGCAGACGTGGAATTCACAACTGGAAACTTCCTCTAAGGGGCGCACTTATAGCTTATTTAAATTTGACATTTGTTGTGAAAAGTATATTACAACCCTAAGCGGATCTATGTCATATACGATGCTAAAATTTAGAACATCCAATCATAAACTACCTGTTGAAACCGGACGATGGAATAATACCGAACTGACAGACAGAAAATGTAATCTTTGTCAACTAAACGACATAGGGGATGAATTTCACTATTTACTTGTCTGCCCTTTTTTCGATAATGAACGGAAGCTGTATGTCAGTCGGTATTACTATCGATCACCTAATATAATGAAATTTAAAGAACTCCTACAAATACAGTCCGAGATTAAACTGAAACGACTAAGTAAATTTATGAGGGTAATAATGAATCTCTTTCCATAGGTGGTTGCGTCTAAAAAGTACATACCCTTATTATTTTATTATTATTATTATTATTATTATTATTTTGAAAACTATACTGAAAACTTAACCAGAAAAATATCCTAGGGTGTCACTGATTGCACATGCCTGCGCTAGACAACGTAGCCTATGTTTGTTTGATTTGAGGTTTAACGTCCCCGTCAACACTATACATGTCAGTTTGGAGACGTCGCTTCCGGTCTTGTAGGGATTTTGCCCGGCTTTAGGATAGGGCATCTCGGGCCGATTCGCCCAGTGGGGACGATGGTGTATGTAGGCGTGGACGGTCCGACTCGTGCCGCTTTGCCTGAGTGGGCTTGGATCCTCTAAGCAGTTTACCAGTACTTGTGTGCGGTCGGGTTCGGCTCTGCGTGGGGGCATAGTGCAGTCCGTCTGTTTTTTCGGGCCCCGACGGGCGGGGGCCATAGACAACGTAGTCATGTGAACTAGTGACACGGTAATGAAGGTCCTTTATTTGTGACGTTCTTAAGGTCATATTATGAAGCAACTAAAATAACCCACACACAAATATGTATTTGATTAAGCGTCCATAACTATATTGTACCCCTACAACATGACCCGCATCTGATTGTTTATTTTTTATTTCAACACACATTAAAAAAATCCCTAAGAGTAGTGTTCCTACGGAAAAGTTAATGTCACGATAACTAAAATCCCAGCATGTAGTTGACAACATCAATCCTATTGGGTAGTGCGATGAATTGACGTCGAGCTAGCGTTGAGATAACGTTTGATCGACGTTGATTCAGCGCCGGCCGTAATTAACTTTATTATTAATATTAGTGCAGTTACTTTATACCAATGCTTGTAAATATGTTTTGTGGGGACAAGGTTATGCACTCTAGCGTCTTACTCTTACAGAGTTCTACTTTTACTACCACTCAAGTGTGTAGGTCTGTCCGGACCTCTGGATCCCCGAGAAAACCATTAAAATTTTGTGGATGACAATGAAGCTAATCAACACCAGACGGTCGCACGGCGTGTCAGTGACGGTGTAATCTTACAGATACACTGACGCTGACACGACGTTATTTAGACGTCAGGTACTAGAAGTTATTTTTAATGTAAACTGATGTCTTTCTGAAATTTTGATTGCTGTATTCATATTTTATCCATGTTGCCATGTTTTCCTCCTCTAACACGTCGCTCTTGCATTTCGTTTCGGCAAGAGCGACACATGAATTCAAAAAATAGTGCAGCCCATAATTATAACCTGACAGCCGCACGGCGAAGGTGCAGCGTCGTGCCAGTGTGCAGTGTAATTTTAAACTGACGCTGACACGACGTTGTTTGGACGCCAGGTGCCCAAGGTTATTTTTTACTTTCTGAAGTGTTGATTGCTGAACTTATATTTTACTCATGTAGTCATCCTTTCCCTCTTCTTACTTGTCGCTCTTGCATTTCGTTTCGGTAAGAGCGGCGAAAGAGCTGAGGTAATGAGGGAATGGACTTTGCAGAGAACCCTGTTTCCTCGTTATTAGCTACTGTAGCGAATTTGTCGCTGGAATCAAATGAAAGAGTAGTATAATAGGTATTAAAGAACTGTTTCTCTTAATTGCTCCAAGAAAAAATGTTGTGGACATTTGATAGAGTCGCCTCGCTGAGGCGATTCTAACGGGTGTCCGCAGCATTTGCTCTTGGAGGATATAGGATAAACTAACTGCAATATTCTTGAAAATCTCGATTAATCATCTTATTTTGAGCAAACGACTCGTTGCAGTGAAATGGTCGTAAATATTGCATGTCAGTATAAAAAGGACTGACCAACTAACCCAAATTCTTTTACTGTTCATGTATATTGTATTGTATGTGTGTTTGATCTGGTTTAACGTTCCCATCAACACTGTAAATGTCATTTTGGAGACGTTGCTTCAAACTTTAAGGGACTTTTGTCCGACGCTGGGGTGAAATGACATCTCGGGCCCTGCCGCCCGGCGGAGCAGGTGGGGTGTGTGGACGTGGATGGACCGACTCTCACCGCTCTGTCTGGGCGAGCTTGGATCATCTAAGCGGTTTACCAGTTCTCGTGTGCGGGTCGGCTTCGGCCCTGCGTGGAAGCATCAATCATGTGGTCCATTTATTTCTTCAACTTACCCGATTTGCGGGGGCGAACATGTATATTGTATGGGTCTTGTTCAAAGTGCCCATGACACCCTATCAACGCTGAATCAACATCTTGGCGTTGATTCAGCGTTGACTCGGTTTTTCGATACACACCTGCTTGACGTCATTATCGTTATCCATCTATAAAGTATTAATCCATATCAAAGCCCTCGCTAAGTGAATCACTATCCCACTACTTGTTTTTTCTTCCAATACTTCGATGTCCACAATTTTCGTATTTTTAGAGATGTAGGTTTCTATTTACGTGTCAAGCCTGAAAAGTCCGTGCAAAAATGCTACGCTTCAGTGCAGTTTAACCTGGTAATTGTTGAATGAGTTTACAAACCCGAATTAGCCACTCCCATTTTGCTCAGCTTTGTTTTGTTTTCACTGAAGCTATAGTAAACTTCCAGATGATTCTGTAGACATGGAAGGAAATTTGAAATAGTGCCACAAAAAAAAAAAAAAAGAGAAAATACATGTTCTCCCCCGCAAAGACATACTGCCTAATTTTGTCTAAATAAGCTTGGTCCTCGTAACTCCAACTACTAAAACTTAATGCACCTTCGCTATCATGTAGTAATGTATATTTCCCTCATATGTCATGTTATATGTCTTGAGAGAATAAAAGTTTTGTCTGTCTGTCTGTCTAAATGTGAAAAAGAACTTCTTGAAGTAACAACCATGCCTTTTCATTTCGAGGCATCTTGTATGAATGAACATATTTGACATTTTGAAGAGCTACATTATGTAGAATTTCTTACAAAAATAATAATAATAATTATAATTATCAATATTATTATTATTAGTAGTAGTAGTAGTAGTAAGTAGTAGTATTAGTAGTAGTAGTAGTGTTTTATTTTGTTTTTTGTTGTTGTTTTTTTATTCTATTTTTGTTTTTTGACATGTAGGATATTGGGTCTATATATTAAGGTGCCTGTGTCATGAACATCCTTGTTATTTGGTAAGTTGGGAGTTTACAAGAGTATATACTATATTCTTTTTTCTTGCTCAAAACATAGCTGGGGTACTGGTAAGACCGTCCGAATCAGGGTGTTGAAAAGAACACCCATAATCTATTTTTGTGCCTTAAATTGCCACTGTATAAAGAAAAATATTGGAAACTATTGCATGACATTGGTGTGGCTAATCACACGTGTACTGTTCGATAATTAAGGACAACTTAATATATACTTAGTCAAAAAAGTAACTATTCCAACTTCCGGGTGAAACTCACTAGATATCTGGCAGCTATTGAGCTAAATTTGGCTGTAGACATGTAAATCGGACGTTTAGCTAGAGAATGCTCAAACTTGCAATTGTCCACATCTTTATGCTCCAGAGTTGTCTTGCAATATGTGCCTAGAAAGATTTTGGTAGAAAATGGTCATTGCGCATGCGCAGAAATCTCTTTTTATCTAAGATGGAAGACAATATCCTCTGAACATCGGGTAACACTTTACTTTTACAATATCTCGTGATCTCGCATTAAAAGCGAGGTTTCATTTCAAAGCCTTCTACTGGCCGAGATAACTCACAAGTATAATCTTTCACAAGTAGTGTCTGCGTAATAACTCATAGTATAGAGGATTTTTTTTCCTCCCTCTTTCACCTAACATGATGAAAATCAGACATAAACAGCAATCAACAGGGTTAAGATATAGATGAGACCATTAATCATGCACTCTAAATACATATTTATTGTTGCACTCCATCCTACAAAGAAACAATTATTATTATTATCATTATTATTATTTTCAAATGTTCAGGGGATACTCATGTAATCATATCACATTTCCAGCTTCATTTGACTCTGCTGCATCTGCACCTCTCCTGGGCTTCATCAGTAACCATCCCGGCACCACTGCAAACTGAGGAGAAAAATTGTAAAGAAAAACACCAAGTGCCCCGACCGGGGACCGAGCCCACGACCCTGGGGCAAAAAGCAAGCGAGTCAAACACCAGGCCAAAAGGTTCGGGCCAGCCAGACCGGTCAGTTATGCACTCCAAATAAGGCGATTTATTATGGCGTGCTACTTCATTCCTCTATCCTACAAAGAAACCAATATTTTAATGTTTAAGAGAGACTCATTAAAACATGTCATATTTTTAGATACTCTTGACTCCGCTTAATCTGGTCCATCCATGGGCTGCAGCAATAATCATCCCGGCACGAGGCACCACTGTAGTAGGAGAAAAAAAATCCAGTCTAGTGCCCCGACCGATGATTAAAGGAGCGTGATAACTCAGTGGTTAATCCACTTGCCCCGGACACCATAGGTCCCGGGCTTGATATCGGCAGCGGCCACAAAAGGCCGACGCCTAAACACACTCCAACCGCACCACCTGCAGAATGAATCACATATGCGAGGTTTTAAAGGCATTTATTCTTGTCCGACTGTTCACAACGTGTGTTCATAATTGTTTTATTGCCCCCTGTGATATACTGTCTATAGCAGATCAAAGACGGCCCTTAATGTTGTGATTAGTAGCTCTTGTTGAATCCCCTGACTGAGGCACTTAAGGAGAAAATCAATAATTTACTCTAGTCAACTGTCAGTAAACTATTGATTTTCCCCAAGGAGGCCCCTTACCTGTAGAAGATAGAGTACGTCTCTTCAGTCAGCACTGAGGACTACATAATATTATGTAATGAAATGATTGTCCCCAATAATCAAGAATAAATGCCTTTAATTTGTGAAATTCCAAAATTATCTCCCTTGCAATTAAAAATATAGCAATTTTCGAACTGCTGTAATTTTTATTCCTGTCAATCATTTTTTGCCATTTTTGCAAAAAACGCTTTGTTTCCACTATTGCTGTTCATCATAATGCTAAAAAATATAGAACGTTCACTAGCGGTTGCGATTTTCTATGGTGTTCCCATTGAAAGCAGCATTTGCACACAACTTCTTGGAATTGGAGGTCAATATGTGACAGCCTGTTGCTCGTAGTCGATGCGACTAAAGTTTCAAATCTTTTGTGAATAGTAACAAATGGTATCTAAAGAAATGTAGCATGTATCAAATTTTAGAAATTTTGGGTACAGGGAAATTTTGTGATGTTAAATCATAGCATGGTTTAATGATTTTCTCTGTGAAAATGACACAGTGACCCCTTGGGTGTTTAAAGCAATAGTCTACGATAATGTGTTTACGAAAACAAACACAAATGTGGCTTTTGCGCGGAAAAATGAGTCTTCTTTCCAAAACATAACAAACTTTGTGTAGTTTTTATCTGTAGAATTCATAGTAACAGAAGCAATTTTACGTATAAGAACTTTTTTGACTGAGTATATATTACTTAATCAGGCCGGTTATTACCACCATTATATATTAGCGCAGTCTCTTGTCCAGTGATTTTAAAAAAGGATTAAGGTCAAATATGATACGTAAAATCTCTTGACTCCGATCTTTTTCTGCAATTATTTTATCTATTTATTTAAATAAATATCGTCATGAAAAATATTGTTAGCCAATCACGAAAACACGCCTATAAGACTCGATCAAGATGAACTCAGATTTTGTTTGTTTAATTTGAGGTTTAACGTCCCCGTCAACACTGAAAAGGTCATTTTGGAGACGTTGCTTCCAATTTTGTGGGACTTTTACCCGACATTGAGATGAAATGACATCTCAAGCCCTGTCGCCCAATGAAACCAATAGGGTTTGTTAGCATCCGCCTCGCACCGCGGTTCCTGGACAGGCTTAGATCCTCTAAGCGGTTTACCAGTACTATTGTGCGGGCCAGATTCAGCTCTGCGTGGAAGCATCGTGCAGTCCATATATCTTCAAACCCAAATGGGCGGGGCCGAGATGAACTCAGATGAGAAAGTTTTTACATTAAAACCAATTTTGTTCCATTACGAAAACACGCCTATATATATACATTGTAAATTTTACCACGAAAAAATGAAAATTTTCAGATAAAAAAAAATGATATTTTTCTTATTTCTGCTCAAGATATAGATAGTGGATACTCGTTAGAACCGCCTCGACGAGGCGGTTCTAACGAGTCCCCACAATCTATGTTTTTAAAAAGAAATAAGAAAAATAATGTATACCCATGCAAACCCAAATTTTACTATATGAAAGTGGGGTTATAGGGAGGTCAAATTTTCGTGATGGTCTGCCACAGTCATAATTGACACCTTAAGAGTTAACATTACACCGATATACAGTATATTGTATAAGATGTTTCCTGAATAACTGAAAGGACGCCATAACGTACGTAATGTGTAAACACAGATAAGCCTATTTATTTATGCATTTATTTATTTATTATAAAGACATTTCACTCATATTTGAATCGGCTGTATTGTTTGTCCTGAACAATTTTAACACAATTTCGAAAAATGTTCTTTGTGGAGCTATGGTTGACACTTTAAGAATTCAAGAAAGATATAAAACGTGCCGTAAAAGTCGGTCACAGAAGGTGATTACAGATACGGCATAGTTATTTATTTATTTTTTAAATTAGGCATGCAATTACTATGTGAATGGGCTGCAATATTTTTATGATCACATCACAAAAACACCCAATATTACCCACTTTTATGTAGTAAAATGTGGATCATTATTTTTCTTATTTCTGCTAAAAAATATGTTGTTGTTTGGCGTAAGATACGGAAGCGCAAACGTCTCATTAGATCACGACATATATGTCATCGGCCCAGGAAATTTTATATTGAGATAAAGATTTATTTGTCAGAAGTGAAGAGAAATATCTTCACTTATTGACTTATTTCTGCATATTTGTTGTTAGATGATCTCGAGATGTATATTTATTATAAGTATGTATGGAAACGACAACTTAACATAGTATTTATTGCACTTCGAACTAAGAAAAACATTTTATAGCTAAATAAAAGATGTTAAGATATACTTATAAGTCATCTTTTTCCAAATATGTATTTTGACATGACATTATGTTTCTAAAGATCGTTTGAAAAATTATCGGATGTTTCCTATTTATATGTGGTCATTTTAGAAAGAATTAATTATTATTCTGGAATTTAAATTAAACGCAACGCACAATCAGGCAATGTACTGAAGACAACAACCATAACTCTGACTTCACTATTTTCAGAATTATGGCTCTTGGTACAATGAAAACAGTGGTTTTAACAAATGCAAAGCGACGCGCAGAAGAAAAGAACCATAACTCTTACTTTTCTACTTTCGGAATAATGGCCCTTTGAACAATGAGAACGGTGGTTTCAACAGAAATGCAAAACAATGTGCAGAAACAAGGACCATAACTCTGGCTCATAACTTCTTTTGAAAATATGACCCTTTGAAAAGCAAAAACAGTGGTATTAGTTATTTGTGGGTTACTTTATTACCGTCTGATGCATTTTCAAGAAAATGTACAGGACTAAAAAACACTATATGAATGTGATTACATGTGAAAGACAAGAACCATAATACATGTACTTGGTTTTGTGGTCATGTAAGGTTTTTTTTTTTTTTTTTTTTTGGTTTGGGTTTTACGGCCCTTTCAAGATTATTTCACTCATATCGAGCCGATCGTTAATCAGAGGTGGGCGAAAACCGTAGTACCCGGAGAAAAACCACCTGACCTTCCGTTGCAGAACTTGGCGTCTCACACGTGACCCGAGCGAGGCTCGAACCTACGGCGGTGAGAGACCTAATGGCCTTCTGAATATTGAATACTGTGTTTTTTGTTTTGTTTTTGTTTGTTTGTTTATTGTACTCTTAGACGCCCTGTTCTGTTTGTTTGAATTGAGGTTTAACGTACCTGTCAACACTGTATAGGTCATTTTGGAGACGTTGCTTCCAATTTTGTGGGACTTTTACCCGACATTGAGATGAAATGACATCTCAAGCCCTGTCGCCCAATGAAACCAATAGGGTTTATAAGCTTTTATTATAAGCTTAGATCCTCTAAGCGGTGTACCAGTACTCGTGTGCAGTCGGTTCAGCTCTATCTATTTCTTCAATTCCCGATGGGCGGGGGCCGTCGTATACGCCCTGTAACTTGAAAACGAGTTCAGATGGTTTCATGAAACTTTGCCGAAATGTAAAGCCTCATGAGACGATGTACAAAAACAAGAACATTAATCTGGTTTTACTACTTTTGAAATGAAAATCTCAAATTACAGAACAGCTTTGAGAAATGCCAAAAGTAACCATTTAAAAGTGCTCAAAGGGTCATGACTCGCGAAATAAGGACATAATAATTATGGTTCCTGAATTCCTGAATTCTGCATCTCGTCTTAAAGTACTTCGATTTCTGTAAATGGCAATAAAACATCCAAAAAATACTTCCAAATTACATATGAGGCATAAGTATTAAATGAAACCACTACTTTCGATGTTAATGGGTCATAATTGTAGAAAGTAGTGAAGTCAGATTGTTCTTGTCTTTTGCACATCTATTTCGTCCTATGATAACCTTCAGTTCTGTTAAGTTTGATGAAAATATATCAAACAATTTTAAAGTTACATGACAGTCACAGGGAATAACGGAAACCACTGTTTCCATCACGTGAACAAGTCCGTAAAATGAAGACCCCCCCCTAAACCCCACTTTATATAGAGAAAACTGGGGTTTACGGGGGTAAACATTATTTTTCTTATTTCTGCTCCAAGACATAGGTTGTGGGTACTCGTTAGAACCGCCTCAATGAGGCGGTTCTAACGAGCACCCTCAACCTATGTTTTGAACATTTATAACAAAAACTATCAAGGGTTTTCATCAGAAAAGTAGCCATTTTGGAGATGTGCAAAATGCACTATGTCGCACGGATGTGTTATCGTAATGATTGTCCAAAGGGTCATACGCCAAAAGAAGTTAAGTCAGAGTTATGGCCCTTGTCTTCTTCAAATTGTTTAATTATGCTTAGCATTTCTGAAAAAATATAAGACAACTGAAACATAACGGAATAACTTAAAACCATCGTTTTCATTGTTCAAAGGGCCATACTTCAGAAAGTAGTAAAGCCACAGTTATGGTTCTTGTCTCTTGCACATCGCCTAATGACGCTTGAAATTCATTTGCAATTTTTAAGGATAATGGGTATTTTATTTTAAAATGACAGCATATATATAGATAACATAAGATAAATTCCAAAAGATCTTGAGAAATATAATGTCATGCCAAAATATATTTTTGGAAGAAGATGACAAATAAGTGTATCTCAACATTTTTATTAAGCTATAAAATGTTTTTCTTAATTCGAAATGCAATAAATACTATGTTTAATTGTCGTTTCCATACTTGTAATAAATATACATGTACATCTCGAGATCATCTAACAACAAATATGCAGAAACAAGTTAATAAGTGAAGATATTTCTCTTCACTTCTGACAAATAAATCTTTATCCCAATATATAATTTCCTGAGATGATGACATATACGTAGTGATCTAATGACTTCTCAAGCCCTGCCGCCCAGTGAAACCAATAGGGTTTATAACGTTATAAGCATGGATGTTCCACCTCGCACCGCTTTGCCTGGGCAGGCTTAGATCCTCTAAGAGGTTTACAAGTACTCGTGTGCGTCGGTTTCAGCTCTGCATGGAAGCATCATGCAGCCAATCTATTTCTTCAAGCCCCGATGGACGGGGGCCGGAACCATGCCAGGCTTGACGGTTGTGCATGGTACTTGTTTGATTCAAGCATCATCATAGCCCCCGCCCATCGGGGCTTGAAGAAACAGTCGGCTGAGCTGCATGATGCTTACACGCAGAGCTGAAATCGACCCACACACGAGTACTGGTAAAACGCTTACAGGATCTAAGCCTGCCCATGCAATGCGGTGCGAGTCGGCCTGTCCATGCTTATAAACCCTATTGGTTTTATTGGGCGGCAGGGCTTGAGATGCCATTTCATTTCAGTGTCGGGTAAAAGTAGCAACATCTACAAAATGATCTCTAGTGTTGACGGGGACGTTGAACTTCAAATCAAACCATATGGGACAATTGGGATCATCATGCCTCATGTCAGATCAATCGACCTTGCCTGTACTGGCAGTTTTTCCAGCTCCAAAAATCCCGAAAAAATTCAAACAACCTCAAAATGATTTGTTTTTGTTTGATTTTCTCAAATTTAACATTGAAGGAAAGAAAATCATTTGTCTTCTTAAATTTTCACTCACATTTTTCATTTAAAGGTGCATTATTGAGCTATCTGGAAAAAATGCTTCCAAAAATAAAATACATATAGCCCGTATTTTTCTTTAAAACAATACAAATGAATGCATTTTATGCAAAAATGCGAACAATTATGATGACAGGTAAACGAGTTTGAGAGGGATTCCCTAACTAGGTTTCGCACACTAGTTAGATCTATTTTTAGTTCGTGACAAAAATAGAATCCCCATATATGACGTTATGCGACGTTCATTTTTGGCCTTGTTTGGTTAGTTCATGCCTGAATCGGAAGAAATATAAGGCTGAATACCATGCCATAAGTAACGACACTCAGAGACGATACTGTCGCCATGTATGTGTAAAGTGACAGATTTATTTTTAGAACAGAAATTCCGAACACATGTTCAGAGCGAAGGGTAAACACGAATGAAAACGACCATTTTCACAAAGTTCTGAAGCTGTATTTGGCTCCAAAAGTGTACACATGACAAAGGAGTATGCATTGAAGATAAAAAACAGAAAAAAAATTGAGACCCGGTAGCTCAATAATGCGTCTTTGAAATGAAATTTATTTTTTTGCAGTTCATGGAAGTATGGACGCAGTGGGTCTCGTACAAAGTAAATGAACCCCGAAGGGGTTCATGTAAACTTTGCTAGCGACCCACTGTCGTTCATACTTTCATGAAAAGCAGAAAAATTAAGTTTATTTTTTATGTTTACATTATTTGCCCCTTATCACTGGGCGAAAAAAAAAATGCTTGTAGGGCAAACGTGTAAAGCTAAAAACATTTATACGCCGTTTTTCTACAACGACCGGAGCAGCGTTGACGTCATCAACGCCCAAAGAGAACAATGGTTTCGAATGACGTCACTTAACGTCACTGAAAATCATGTGATTCGATGCGTTCATGGCAGTATGAACGCAATTGTTTTCTATAGGTTTACATGAGACTTTACAATGGAAATGTAAATATTGTACAATAAACGTTTTAATTACTGTAGTTGTCGCGTATTTTTTGCTAATTTACTATTAAAGTGCATTAGACATAGGGTCCTATTTTTATTCTAAATTTGACCAATCTTAATTTAATGAAATATACATAAAATTATATTCAAATTAACGGTAAAATATTGAATTTTTACAATCTTAAAGCACATTTCGCTATCCAGCGTGGTAATGCTAAAATTTATGTCATAGAAACATGCTCCCTATTAACCCATTTAGTACCAGAAACCCCAAAACGGGAACCCTGGCAAATAGTGCAGGCCCAGATCAGACGCCGCAGAACGCGGCGTCTGATCAGGGCCTCCACTGTTTGCATAAATTTCAGCCATTTACCAAATAAAATTTGGAGAAAAAACAACCTGACACCCCTAAATTTTGAAATGGACCATTGCAATATATGAGGAGGAAGATTCCATTTAGTACAGAAAGGGTTAACTTCTATATATTTTTGTCGCGTAAATTTAATCGGACATGTGGAGGTAATTTAGTGGATAACAATTGTCCCACATGAAACAATTCAAGCCACAGTAGAGCTTTCTTGCGGTTAGTAGAGCGGGTGGTCTAAACCTGAACTCTTGGGGTTTTTCTTTTCCCCCCTTTATTTTTGCATTTTAGCGTACTTGAACAACACCTTAATCCATAAAATGGTTGTGTCACGTCTAGAAATCGTTTGAAAATAATGATATTTTACGGATAGGGTAAAATGCAAGAAAGCTCTACTGAGCCCAAGTATCTGTGATTCAAGCATCATCTAGGTCACATTTTCTACAGATCTTGGGAAAATGATTTTTGACAGACATTTTCTGCGACGTTTTACATACACATGGTACATAAGCTGATTTTTCGCTCATCAGAGCCGAAGGCTCCAGGGAAGCTTATAAGATGGTAGACCATCCGTCGTCCGTCCGTCAACACCTTTGGCCAGTTATATATACCAATGAAGCCTGCAAGCTGATCTCAATTATTTTTCATCTGTAGCATGCTCTGGTCGGGGATTAATGGCATAAGCTTTTTTTTTAATCGAAATGTGATGGAAATCTTGGTTGCTATGACAACCACAAGGTCCCATAGAAATTCAATGAGAAAATGCTAGTCCCGCACTGCATGACCAACTGCAGGAACAACAGACATTGTTCAACTAGCTGGACGCACAGGTGACAAAAGATACATGACAACTTCGCCTCACTTCAAATCATCACGAGAACATGCGTATATGATTTCACCCCCTTGAACCCAACTTTTATATAGTAAAACTGGGGTTTACAGGGGTAAACCCTATTTTCTTATTTCTGCTCTAAAATATAGATTGTGGGTACTCGTTAGAACCGCCTTTATCAGGCGGTTCTAACGTGTACCCACAATCTGTATTTTGAGCAGAAATAAGAAAAATATCACAATTTTTCATCTTAAAATCCTTGTTTACTGGCCTGTAAAATTTACAATATAGTTTTATAGGCGTGTTTGTGTAATGATCCATACTGGGGGCATGACGATAATAAACGAGCGATTTTCGACAATAAAAAAAAAAAAAAACAAACAAAAAAAAAAAAAAAATACTTTTCGGGCACTTTTCTCGCCCTATTTTGTCGATGAAGAAAAGAATAAGTTAGCACACAAATGACACATATTGAATAGATTAAAATAGTTTTGTTTTGTTTTGGTTTGGTTTTGAAGTTTAACCCTTATCTTGCTGTTCACGACAACTCCTATCTTTGAAAACAGTGTAGGTCCAGGTCAGATGGCCATCTGATCAGGATCTACACTGTTTTGCATTCAGTTTATGAATTTGTAGCACTAAATTACATCAAGTAATTTGATTGCTCAAATACCAGAAATGGATGTGGCTTAAATGAATATTCAGCAAGACAAGGGTTAACGGCACATTCAACACAATTAAGGTCATATCGTGCCAGTCAGTTTACCTAACTACACTAATCATGTCAAGCAGGCTTATACATGAGTTAGCCAATACAGTGCACATTCTTTCGCCAGAAACTGACAACAGCCCTTCTTGAATCAGCGGAAGATAGCGTTACCACAGAAAAAGAAAAAAAAAATATTATCTGTATACTCTCTTTTAATTTCGTACACACATTTATTAAAAAACATAACATCCATTCCTTCGAAATCAATATTTAAAAGCTCAAAAATTTACGATTGCAGTTAACTGTGTGGACTACCTTTTGGTCTGCCGTATTGTTCGCAAAAAGCAAAATGACCTTTCAGCATTGTGTGGCTCTTTACTTTGAATCATAACAGGCACTTGGCCCATTGAGTTGCCCGAAAAGCACGTGTAATTTGTAAAAAGTCAAAATATGAGTAAAAAGATTTTTTTCATGCTGGTATAGGAAGCTTTCTATAACAGTATGAAAAATGTGTTTGTTTGATTTGAGGTTTAACGTCCCCGTCAACACTGTAAAGGTCATTTTGGAGACGTTGCTTCCAATTTTGTGGGACTTTTACCCCACACTGAGATAAAATGACATCTCAAGCCCTGTCGTCCAATGAAACCAATAGGGTTTATAAGCATGGACGGTCCACCTCGCCCCGCAGTTCCCGGACAGGCTTAGATCCTCTAAGCGGTTTACCAGTACTAGTGTGTGGGCCGGATTCAGCTCTGCGTGGAAGCATCATGCAGCCCATATATTTCTTCCAGCCCCTATGGGCGGGGGCACAGTATGAAAAAAAATCTTACTTATATTTTGACTTTTTTCATTACACATGCTTATCGGGCAAAGTCAGACAGTAAAGTCAGAAGCCTGACAACTGTAAAATGCATTTCTTTAACCCGTAAAATGCCAATCACAAAAATTGTAGTTAAATTAAATCGAAAAGCTCCTAGTAGCAGTCTGATCTGTGTCCACACTGTTTGCCTGTATGCAAAATTTTTTTTTTTAATTTTGCAAGAAAATTTCAGCAGACGATATAAACAGACGACGCCGAAGTTTTCAGAGCAGTTTTTCTCGGCATCGTAAGGGATAAATGCACATTAGCATGTTTCATTTAGCCGGAGTATAAGGACATCACGCACAACGTAGCATCATTTATAATCCTAAAAATTCAATTTTAAAGGGATTTCGCGTGCGTGCGTATGTGTGTGTTTTCTCGTTTCTGCATCGAGCATAGACTATGGTGTTTGTTTAGAACCGCCTTCATCAGGAAAACATGCCTATATAACTATGACCCCCTTTAACCACACTTTTATATAGTAAAACTGGGGTTTAGAGGGGTAAACCTTATTTTTCTAATTTCTGCTCTAAAATATAGATTGTGGGTACACGTTAGAACCTCCTCATCGAGGCGGTTCTAACGAGTACACACAATCTATATTTTGAGCAGAAATAAGAAAAAAATCACATTTTTTCATCTGAAAATTGTTGTTTTTAGGCGATGAAATTTACCATGTATTTGAATAGGCATGTTTTCGTAATGATTGGGACGGTTCTAACGGGTACCCACAACAAAGAAAGTGGTCCAAAAGCAAACCAATAAAACAAATGCACGTTTTTTTATATCGCACTTTTTCATATAATATCGGACTCCGATCCGAGGTACGAGTATAACATATATTTATTACATGGTGTTGTAAACACGCATTTTTTTCTACTCTGGGCATGTACTCCCATTTATAAATGGCCATTTTAAAACTAAATGGAATCTTCCATACTATTTGTAGTAGGAGTTTATTTCAATATAAGGTGCGTTAGCTTTAAGTTATTTTTGAAATTCAATCAGAAAATGGCTGAACTTTTTGTAAACAGCGGATGCGTTTTTCATAGGCCTGCACTGTTTGTTAATTGCCCCCGCCCATAGGGGCTTGAAGAAATATATGGGCTGCATGATGCTTCCACGCAGAGCTGAATCTGGCCCGCACACTAGTACTGGTAAACCGCTTAGAGGATCTAAGCCTGTCCAGGAACCGCGGTGTGAGGCGGACCGTCCATGCTAATAAACTCTATTGGTTTCATTGGACGACAGGGCTTGACATGTCATTGCATCTCAATGTTGGGTAAAAGTCCCACAAAATTGGAAGCAACGTCTCCAAAATGACCTTTACAGTGTTGACGGGGACGTTGAACCTCAAATCAAACAAACAAAGCACTGTTTGTTAGGGTCCAAATATGTTCCATTGGCATCATTTGCTTGGTTAAATGCCATAAAGTTAGCCTTCCTGTGAATCAGTACGCTAGCAGGAGCCCCACACACCACAACCCTTTCTGTGCTGGAAGAATCATCCCAAGATCCCGACCGTAACTAAGGGGAATGGGAACACATGATACATTTCCGCCATTTTTCAAAGAGAGGCAACTTTTGGAACTTCCCTGTCCGCTTTTCCATAAGCTCTGTCCCACGGAAAAAAGGCCAACTCTTAAAGGAAAGAATTTGCTCCTGAGTCAGGAGCAAATTCTTTTCTTTAAGAGTTGACCCCTATTGTCATGGGAGTCAAAATACTTTCGGAGTGGCTATTGACAGTCGACTGGCAATAGCCAAAACACGTTAAAATGGCTAGTGACTGTCGACTGGCAATAGCCAAAATACGTTAAAATGGCTAGTGACAGTCGACTGGCAATAGCCAAAATACGTTAAAATGGCTAGTGACAGTCGACTGGCAATAGCCATTTTAACGTGTTTTGGCTATTACCAGTCGACTGTCACTAAGGAATTTTATGCGGCGCAATATCCATGTATGAAGTAGGAAACAAGAATGTATGAAGCAGGGAATCAGGAAAGAAAATCTTAAACAAACTCCATTTTATCTCCAGAACTAGCATTTTCCAGCTGAAATTTGGGTATTTTTTTTTTCAGTCTAAACATAGATTGGGGGTACTGGGTAGAAACGCCTCAATCAGTTATCAAACATCTATGTTATAAGCAAAGAATATAGGAGATTGAGGTATGCCCCTGTAAACTCCATATGTTCGGTATAAAATGGTGTTAACAGGAGGGGGTCCGCATAAGGACCTGTTATCTCATTTACGCCTCTGTGCGGCGCTTTATATGTTTGCTTACGCCGCCGTCAACTCTATTGCGGTTATTTTGGAGACGTTGCTTCCAGTTTTGTAGGACTTTTACCCGACAGTGAGATGAAATGACATCTCAAGCCTTTCCATCCAATGAAACCAATAGGGGTTATATGCAGTGGACAGTCTAATTCGCACCACTTTGCCTGGGAAGGCTTAGTCCGTCTAAGCGGTTTACCGGTACTTATGTGCGGTTAATTTCAGTTCTGCGTGAAAGCATTGTGGAGCCCAATCTATTTCTCAAAGCTCCGATGGGCGCGGATGTATATAGCAGGAAATAAGAACATATCCAACAGAAACACCATTTTACGGCTTTGATAGCAATATCACACACAAATGGGTAGCCTAATGTTAGAAAATTGTGTCTTCCCAGGATCATTGTGTATTTGAAATATGACCTGCTGGTAAGAATAATAAGCTCGTGTGATATAAATAATTATAAAAAAAAATCAAATAGGAAGAAACTGGCAATAGCCAAAATACGTTAAAATGGCTAGTGCCAGTCGACTGGCAATAGCCAAAATACGTTTAAATGGCTAGTGCCAGTCGACTGTCAATAGTCATTTTAAAGAAAGAAAGATAGAAAGAAAGAAAACATTTTACGTACGTTTCTAAATTTTTATTCCCTCTGACACTGTGCTCAACAAAATTGTTTTAGTGTTGTTGTTTTTTTTAATTATTTACTTTAAATATTTAAGCAAACAAGACGAAATAACTTTGATCCGACTTTGTGACGATTTTGACGTATTAAATAAATACAGCAGCTATCTTTGAGCCGGCGCACGATAATATATACATTATGACACTGTGCGACCAGGAATGACTCAGATCAGTCTGTTATGGCAAGAGTTGCCCTTTATCTCTCTTTGGAAAACCCGCGGAGCGGGGGTTGGGGTAGGGGCTATTCAATCGCAGTAAATGTGAAAAGAAAGAAAGAAACAGCACTTTACGAACGTATCTTACTTTTTATCCCATCCGAAACTGTGCTCAAAAAATTGGTTTGAGTTTTTATTTTTTAATATAATTTACTTTAAATATTTAAGCAAACACGACAAAATAATTTCGACGACAAATGCACATTAAATATTAAAGAAGATATCTTTGAGCCGGCGCACGACAGTATCTACAATAAGACAAGCGCGACCAGTTTTATTTGATTGTTTGATTTGATTTTTAACGTCCCTATCAACACTACGTATATAGGTCATTTTGGAGACGTTGCTTCCAATTTTGTGGAACTTTTACCCGGCATTGAGATGAAATGACATCTCAAGCCCTGTCGCCCAATGAAATAAATAGGATTATAAGAATGGACGGTCCGACTCGTCCCGCTTTCCATGGGCAGGCTTAGCTCCTCTAAGTGGGTAACCAGTACTGCGGTCGGATTCAGCTCTGCGTGGAAGCATCATGCAGCCAGCCCCGATGGGCGGGGGCCGAAGCGCGACCAGTAATTATAAATGAGTCAGATCTGTCTGTACATCAACCCAAAATGCCAAGAGTCATTGTAAAAACAAAGTGCACTCTTTTATGGGGAATGGTAACACATTCAGCGAAGGCAACTTCTGCTAAAGTATTTTTGTCTCCTATGTCAATAGGGGTCAACTCTTAAAGAAAAGAATTTGCTCCTGAGGAGCAAATTCTTTCCTTTAAGTGTAGACCCCTTTTTCAGTGGGAGAGGGCTTATAGAAACGCGAACAGGAAGTCCCGAAAGTTGTCTCCCTTTGAAAAATGGCGGACAAATCTGCTAGGTGTACCCACAGGAGCTTGACGTATTACAATATTAAAGGGTTCATCTCTACGTTTCTATGTTTATATAGAAACGTAGGGACAAACCCTTTAAATTTTAATACGTCAAGCTCCTGTGGGTGTACCCGTTCCCCTAAAGTCTCCAAAACGGCCATTATTCTGATGAAAGTTTGCAATAATAACGAGTATCAACAACATGTGTCTTAGAGCAGAAATAAGAAAAAAAGTGGATACCCGTGTAAACCCAAGTTTCCTCTATATAAAGTGTGGATTACGGGGGATGTTTATCTTACGGGTTTGTTAATTTGATGGCTGCCCTTTATCTCTCTTTGGAAAACCCGCAGCGGGGTTGGGGGCGCTAAAGAAGATACTTGCTATCAGTGAAGGCTCAAATTAGATTGCACCGAAGCACAGGCTGCTTTGATTTGTTTGTTTGTTTGATTTGAGGTTTAACGTCCCCGTCAACACTGTAAAGGTCATTTTGGAGACGTTGCTTCCAATTTTGTGGGACTTTTACCCGACATTGAGATGAAATGACATCTCAAGCCCTGTCGCCCAATGAAACCAATAGGGTTTATTAGCATGGACGGTCCGCCTCGCACCGCGGTTTCTGGACAGGCTTAGATCCTCTAAGCGGTTTACCAGTACTAGTGTGCGGGCTAGATTCAGCTCCGCGTGGAAGCATCATGCAGCCCATCTATTTCTTCAAGCCCCTATGGGCGGGGGCCGGCAGGCTGCTTTTAGTCTTCAGTGGTCGCATAAATCTTAATGTAAGTTTTGTCCTGCGCAGATTCATCCAGTTTTGCAATTTTAAGACGTCAGTTTATCTTTGTATTTTCTTTCAAAAGCAAATGAAAATAAAATCGATATTATCGATTGCAAAAAGATCTAGCAAAACAGTCGTACAAGTGTCAATCTATTGGGCTCGCGTAATCACAGATTGTTTATAATTGCGTCATACTGTTCAAGCATAATAACCAATCAGAAGTAGTTTTGTGCAAGAGCGTCACCGATGATTGTCTATACAAGGGGGGAAACCTACGTCACGATGACGTCACAATTTTACACCAAGGCGGTCGCCATCTTGAAAGGAACTCTCGCTTCGGTAAGTATTTCTGTGTTAAACATATATTTTACGCACAATCTTGACATAGCTATTATCGCAGAGTACGGGCAAAATTACAATGTTTTGTCAGCAAAAAGAAATTTAGGCAAGCTTTAAGTTGTATGGATGAACACGTCGGATTTAGTTAATTTCAACGATCCATTCGTCAACACTCTGGATATGAAAATCATTCATATGAAGCAGCGCAGTGTTTTCATTAATCCTCAAGTAACGAGTACACGACTTTTTCAGAAGAAAATACCATAGAAATGTTTATTTGTACTAAAATTAAATTTTTTGAACTTTATAAGACGTTTTCAGTAAATGGTATCGTTAACACTCGATCTGAAAAGAGATACGTACACATTCTGAAAATCAGCATATAGTTGTTTCTCGTGACAACCTGAAAAGCAAGGTAAAAGGTGCCAAATTCTCTAAAGGTTACAAGTATCTTGGACAATAATGGTTGCCAGATGAACAGGCAGTTGTAATGTCCGCTCCCTTGTCACTTAAGAAGATATAGCCCACTCTGGAGCATTGTCGTACTTGCGTTGAGGAATAAAACAATAGAATTAGGTTAACATTTATCTCTGAAAATAAAAAGAGTCATACAGGCTAACGCAGAATAGGCAGACATCTCTTGAGGTCCTCAATGGTCTCTTACATGAGCGGAAAAATACTGTCGTGGTTGAGAACTAAACTTCTTGCAATGATCTGCTCGTTATAAAAAGGCATTATCTTTCTTTATTTAAGCCGGCCTCGGTTGCTCAGTTGGATGCGCGTCTGACTGGTGATCAGGAGGACGCTGCTTCGTTACCTGCCAGGGTCGGCAACATTCTTTCGTGGAGATTGATCATGGAATCTTTTCTATGGTCAGTTTCTCCCTTCCGCTGATTTAAGAAGGGCAGTTGTCAGTTTCTGGCGATAGAATGTGCGCTGTACTGGTTAACGCATAAGCCTGCACAGAAAAAGTGTGGATAGGTAAACTGACCGGGATAAAAATGACCTAAATATTGTTGACTGGGCCCTTAAACTCCAATACAAACAAACAAACTTCCTTTAATCAAAGTAGTAATAGAACTGGTGGGTCAACTGTCTCTTGGGTGGGTTTGAAAAATACACAGTGACTTAGACTGTAAACATTTGTTTATTCCTTACATCCGTGTACAAAAAGCAAACAGTGCAGACCTTGATCAGATGCCGCGCTCTGTCGCGTCTTGTTATGGCTTACACTGTTTGCTAAACCCAACACACGATTTTAGTCCAGATTCTATTGATAACCATATTATTGAATACGCCGTCCTCAAAGTTATAAGGATAAGGCGGCTATTTCTATAAATAACAGCTACCTTTAGTGATGGTCAGGTGGACTTAAGCACTATTTTGGAAAAAGCTCCATTGCTTAGTAACTTTTGTCGACCAAAAAACAATATTGTACATTGTAGCACAGTTTTAATGAAAAGTGTAACACTTTTTGTAACGTTAATTTGACATTTACCTCACTCGATGCAGTATTTGGCATAACACCCACAAAAAGTAGGCATTTAAAATTTGTGTAGTTTCAACGTTATTTATTTAAATTAATGAGCCGGTGCAAGAAAAAAGCTACAATAAGGCAATTTATGTGCGACGATAGACTACCCGGATCAGCTTGCATACCCGGGCAGTCTGGTCGGTGTATTCTTGAGTTTTAAAAACAGTAGTAATATTTGACACTTCCCACACCTGCTTGTTGTATAAACCGATCCTTATCGAGGCCCCAATGACATTTTTTTTTCTCGTTACGCTGTTCAGGGCCTGCTGCTGGACGTGTGCGGTTGGTTAGGATTAAGAGTCGTCCGTACAACGAGCAGGTGTAAGTAGTGTAATAGCTCACTATTGTTTCAAAAGCGAAATATTACACCGATCAGATGCATGGACTGGTCTAGGTATTCACTAGTCGCACATGTCATATTTTAGCATTTGTCTTGCACCGGCTTATATATTGACAAAAACAAAATAAATAACGTCTCAACTACAAAGTTAAAAGAAAAACGTCTACTATTTTCGCGCGATACGCAAAAAAAAAACAAACTACGAACGGCATAAACATATGAAATGATGATGCCTGTTTGGTTGAAATTGAGGTTGAACGGCCCCGTCAACAGCACTTAGGTCATTTTCGAGACGTTACTTCCAATCTTTTCGGAACTGACATCTCAAGCAATGCCTTCAGTGGAACAAATATGGATTCCTGACCATTGCATTTACTTCTATTTTATACACATGTACGATCCAACTCGCACCACATTTCCTGGGCAGGCTTGGGGTCTTTGGGTGTTTGTGGCGCTTGTATTATTTTATTTTGGATAGCCTTTTGGCCATTTTGTGAGAAAGTAACGGTCCTTTTGGCTTTCCGCTGTTGGTGTTTCCGTTGGGGTATGTTGTTTCATGTTTGTGTTTTTTTCCCTTTGGTGTCTCTGATGGGAGCTGTGGGTTAATTGTATCGACTCCTGATCATTGCCTCTACTTCACTTCTAATTTGGACCCTCTAAGTGATTACCAGTATTCGCTTATATCCTTTTGTTTTGGACAGCAAACTGGCCATTTTGTTGGAAAGAAACTGTCCTTTTGGCTTTCCGCTAGTGACGTTTAGAGTCTAGTTATTTCATGCTTGTGTTTCTTTCCCTTTGGTGTCTCTGATGGGAGCAGTGGGTTAATTGTATCGATTCCTAATCATTGCCTTCACTTCTATTTTTCATATGCAGTTGGGATGATAACTTACATAGTGTAAGAGGCAGTGTTTTTCTTGACATCCCATTTCATCTTTACTTTAATTCTTTCTCTCTATCATAGGTCTAAGTTAAATTTCATCAAAAATTTCCTAGGAACTATAAAATGTTAAAGCTTCAATCTTTATCATAGTGTGCCTTTATTTTTATTTTCTTGTTGCCCATGCTTCCAAAGGATTACATTTTTCTAGAAAGTAATATATTTCACCGTAGCTGGTGTTATGGGAAGATTTGGCGTCCGTAAAATGTTTATCTGCTCTTCATCAAAGTGTGGATTTATTTTCCAGTAATTTGGGATCATTTATGCCACTGCAGGGGTTCGTAAATGTTTGAGGGTTAGTGATGCGGCCTAACTGGCCGAAACTAGCTAGTCTGGTCCATAAAAAAATCGTGTACACTCCACAGTTTTCAGTTCTGTCTTGTAGTCCTTGCTTCAAAGGGATTACCCTTTTCTAGAACATTTGTATGCAATGCAATAATGATGGCTTATATTGTATAAAAGGCAATAAGCATCTTCAGCTTATTTGTTCATCTATTCTTTAAATCTTCTCCCCAAAATTAGGCCAATATTAATATTTTGTCAACGTTTTCACAAGAACAAGAAAAGCTAGAAACCTAATTTCGCAGCATAGTCCTTGGGTGGGCCTCTACTTAGATTTTTTCTAGCCTAAATAGCTTAATGAAACGCATGTCTTCCATGGGGCAGAACCCAACTGAACTATGGTGAGTATAGTGGCCCAAGGGCCTCTTGTTTTTACAGATATTTTAAATCTGAACCATTTGTTTTATCGTCATTTTTTTCGCAACTCGGCGCAACATTGTAAATAGTTCAAGTGCGACAATGTTCTAGACTGGGCAATGTCTTCTTAAGTGACATGAGAGCGGAAATTGTGATCGGCTGTTCATCTGGCCACCACTATTGTCAAAGATACTTGTTACCCTGCTTTTCAGGTTGCCACGAGAAACAACTATATGTGGCCTAGTGGTTAAGAGCGCTGACTCTTGATCATTAGGTCTCTCACCGCTGTGGTTAGAGCCTCGCTCGGGTCATATGTGAGACGCCAAGTTCTGCGACGGAAGGTCATGTGATTTTTCTCCGGGTACTCCGGTTTTCGCCCACTTCTGATTAGCGATGGGCTCGATATGAGTGAAATAATCTTGAAAGGGCCGTAAGACAAAACAAAAAACAAAACAAAAAAAACAAACAATATATGCTGGTTTTCAGAGTGTGTACGTATCTCATTTCTGATCGAGTGTTAACGATACCATTTACTGATAACGTCTTATAAAGTTCAAAAATTTTAATTTTAATACTAATAAACACTTCTATGGTATTTTCTTCTGAAAAAGTCGTGTACTCGTTACTTGAGGATTAATGAAAACACTGAGCTGCTTCATATGAATGATTTTCATATCCAGAGTGTTGACGAATGGATCGCTGAAATGAACTAAATCCAACGTGTTTATCCATACTACTGAAAGCCTGCACAAATTTCTTTTTGCACACAAAACATTGTTATTTCGCCCGTACTCTGCGATAAAAGCTGTGTCAAGATTGTGCTTAAGTCATCTGTTTAACCCAAAAACACTTACCGAAGCGAGAGGTACTTTCAAGATGGCGGCTGCCATTGTCTTTCTGTGTGACGTCATCGTGACGTAGGTTTCCCCCCTTGCTATAGTCCGTTTCGTTTCACGCAAGTTTTTCATTGACGTTCTCCACAGCATCAGCCCTTATTTTGACGAACCTCCAGCTTGTTGATTGATTGATTTGAGGTTTAACGTCCCCGTCAACACTATTTATGTCATTTTGGGGACGTTGCTTCTAAATATGTGAGACTTTTGCCCGACACTAAGATGAAATGACAACTCAAGTCGCCCAATGATACCAAAGGCTTACATGCATTGGGCGGTCTGGCCTGGACAGGCTCAGTCCTTCCAAGCGGTTTACCAGTACTCATATGTGGTCAGTTTTACCTCTGCGTGACAGCATCACACAGCCCATTTTTTTTCTCCAAGCCCCGATGGGCGGAGCGGACTGTCGCTTGTTGTCTTGTTTGATTTGAGGTTTAACGTCCCCGTCAACACTGTAAAGGTCATTTTGGAGACGTTGCTTCCAATTTTGTGGGACTTTTACCCGACATTGAGATGAAATGACATCTCAAGCCCTGTCGCCCAATGAAACCAATAGGGTTTATTAGCATAGATGGTCCACCGCGCACCGCGGTTCCTGGACAGGCTTAGATCCTCTAAGTGGTTTACCAGTACTAGTGTGCGGGCCGGATTCAGCTCTGCGTGGAAGCATAATACAGCCCATATATTTCTTCAAGCCCCTATGGGCGGGACGGTCGCTTGTTGTCACCACGTATTATGGTCAAAGGGGGGAATTAGCCGTTGAATTTCTCCGCGGGCAGAAAACTCAGTTTGCTTATTGGAGTATACGGTATTTCATACGCAAATGTTGTTTGATTTGAGGTTAATCGTCCCCGTCAACACTATGTAGGTCATTCTGAAACGTTGCTTTCAATTTTGTGTGACTTTTACCTCGACATTGAGATGGAATGACATCTCAAGACCTGCCACCCAATGAAACTAAGAGGGTGTACATGCATGGACGATCCAACACGCATCACTTTGTCTTGACAGGCTTAGATCCTCTAAGCTGTTCCAGTACTCGTTTGCAGTCGGTTTTAGCTCTGCGTGGAAGCATCATGCAGCCCATCTATTTTATTAAGCCCGGTGCCACCCCAACCCCGCAAATATTGTGGATGAGGCCAGCAATACAGATACGGTTTTTGATTTTTTTTAAGAGGCCGTGCATTCATATGACAATAATGGAAATATGTGTTTAAATCCAGAGGACCTGGTTAGAAAAGACAACTGTGCTATACACCTTTTTTGTTTGGAGGTTTAACGTCCCCTTCAACACTGTGTAGGCCATTTTTGAGACGTTGTTTCTAATATTGTGGGACTGTTCCGAGTCGGACAGATTATGGTTGTAATGTTGGAGGAAGCAGGAACTGAATACGTGTTCACGCCTGTTTTCGCGCCCACATTAAACCCTGTGGAATTGTGTTTTCAGTACATCAAAAAACTTCTTCACAAAAGCGAACTTCGAGCTGCGGTTAAAGACAACCTTCAGTATGCTATTATGACTGCGGTAAACAGAGGTCTATCTTCAGATTGTGCTGGATAGCAGATATAAACAATGACACTATCGGGGCCTGGAGTAATAGATTGGGCTGCACAGTGCTTCCGCGCAGAGCTGTAACCGACCGAACTTGAGTACTGGTAAACAGCTAAGGTTTTAGCCTGCCCAGGAAAAGTGATGCGAGTCGGACCGCTCCTTAAACCCTAGCGGTTTCTATGGCCGGTAGGGCGTGATTTGTCATTTCATCTCAATGTCGGGTTAAAGTCCCACAAAATCGGAATCAACGTCTCCAAAATGACCTTTACAGTGTTGACGGGGACGTTAAACCTCAAATCAAACAAACCCTATGCCCAAGTGATTAACCGGGCCTTCCTGGCTTGGTGGGTAAGGGCGCTGACTCTTAATCTTTGGGTCTCTATTCGCTGTGATTCCAGCCCCACTCGGATCACATGTGAAACGCCAAGTTCTGCAACGGAAGGTCAGGTGTTTTTTCTCCGAGTACTCCAGATTTCGCCCGACTCTGATTAAGGATCGCCCCGATATGTGAAATGATTTTAAAAGGTCTGTAAAAGCAGAACAAAAATATCCAAGAGGTAAAAATGTGGCATGCATTTTAGCGGGATTTGGTCCATATAGATATTTTAGTTCACACGTTCTCATTTAGGCTTCCCATCTATTTTGCTTTTCATAATTTTTGTGTCTAGCAACACACACGAATGCACATCTGTCGCACTGAATTCGGTAAAGTTACACTCATGATCGAGTAGCCAACACTTAACGTCCGGGGGCGGTAGCTCAGTCGGATGCGCGTCTGACTAGTGATCACCCATAGGGGCTTGAAGAAATATATGGGCTGCATGATGCTTCCACGTAGAGCTGAATCCGGCCCGCACACTAGTACTGGTACACCGCTCAGATGATCTAAGCCTGTCCAGGAACCGCGGTGCGAGGCGGACCGTCCATGCTAATAAACCCTTTTGGTTTCATTGGGCGATAGGGCTTGAGATGTCATTTCATCTCAATGTCGGGTAAAAGTCCCACAAAATTGGAAGCAACGTCTCCAAAATGACCTTTACAGTGTTAACGGGGACGTTAAATCTCAAATCAAACAAACAAAATCAAACTGACTGGTTATCAGGACGACGCGGGTTTGATACCTGCTGGTGTCGTGGGGATTGATCATGGAATCTTTTCTACGGTCATTCTCTCCATTCCGATGATTCAAGAAGAGCAGTTGCCATTTTTTGGCGCATTGGTTAACCGCTTACGTATAATCCTGAGAGAGATTTTTGCATCTCTTGTATCTGGTTTTAAGTACATGTATTAAAGACCTACCTTGGCGAGGTACCCTCCGTTACTTTGATATTAATTCTCAATGAGTCAGTGCTCCCACAAGACTCACAACTTTGTGATAGTTACGTTCTGTAAGTTCTATGTACTCGTTTTCCAAATCCAGGAAAGAAACTCCCAGAGCCTGAAACTTACACCTCTTGCAAAAAGTTGCAAAATTCAGTATACGTCATGCTGTATAAATTCCCCAATGACGCTTCAATTAAGGAGCAACGGGTGTCCCCACTGAACTCCATGTGGACCTTAAATGTCAACGAGATCTTCTGGGCCCATTTTAGATGCCATCACTGATAGCAGGTGCCTAACGAGTTGTGATTTAAAGAAATATTCCGCGCTTGTGCCCGTGTAGAGGCCTAAAAGACACTTTTATATGGGCTCATGGGTACGACGAATAGATTGAAACACCCGCTATATGTAAACTAGGCCTCTGATTTGTTAACAAAATGTCAGAAACCAATTTAAGCAACTGACCAGGATTCTGATTAGAGGGTAGTTCCCGCCATATGTAAATTAGAACTAAACGAAAGAAAACAAGAAATATCTTTAAAAAAGATATGCGGCGTAGATTTAATTGGAAGGTTGTTTAGAAACCAGTGCTTCAGCTGAAGTGCACGACCCGCCGGATGCTTTTAGCTTTATGAGTGTTACCATATATGGGTATGGCGGCCATTTTGGTCATGTGACGTGGACCTCAAACGGTTCCCTCAATAAATGCGCCTTATCGTAAGGAGCAAAAATATATCTAATACTTTAGTACTGTATTCTGAATCGTTTGCAGGATAAAATGAATTCTCACTTTTCCAATACAAAAGCATATGTGTCAAAGTTTGACCTAGGCACAAAGAAGGTCGAGGTCAACCCAGGGTCACCATTTTAGCAATTTATGATGGGCCTACGTCCCAGATGCTATTTATCAAGTTTCGTGGAAATCTGCCAAGTGGTTCTGGAGAAGACTATTTTGAAGGGTTTTTACCATATATGGCTTGGCGGCCATTTTGGTCATGTGACCTGGACCCCATGAGCAAATTTTGGTTTCCTCCATCCCATAGAGGCTCCATATGAAATTTGACCTTAATCGGCCCAACGGTTTCCGAGGAGAAGCAGTTCGAAAATTTTCACATTTTTCGCCTCGGCGAGGCTATACTAAATGGAATGTAATATTTCGCAAGTTCATTGCTTAGACCTCATTGATACTATCAGTATGCCAAAAATTGTTTAAATATTCCAAGCGGTTAAGTCACTATCACCAATTTTCACAAACGGGTTATGGACGGACAGACAGACAGACAGACCATATATGGCTTGGCGGCCAATTCGGTCATGTGACCTGGACCCCATGAGCAAATTTTGGTTTCCCCCATCCCATAGAGGCTCCATATGAAATTTGACTTCAATCGGCCCAACGGTTTCCGAGGAGAAGCAGTTCGAAAATTTTCACATTTTTCGCCTCGGCGAGGCTATACTAAATGGAATGTAATATTTCGTAAGTTCATTGGTTAGATCTCTTTGATATCTATCAGTATGCCAAACATTGTTTAAATATTCCAAGCGGTTAAGTCACTATCACCAATTTTCACAAACGGGTTACGGACGGACAGACAGACTGACAGAATGACACGGTGATTTTAGGGCACTCTTAGAAAATCAACCGACTTCAGTCGGTCGCTTTTTCTGCGGGTCGTGCAATATGAGCTACAATAGTGACAGCAACAATTGTCTAGCTATGAACTGGTTTACTGTATTCAAACAATTCAGATGTCACGCGAGGAAAAAATAGCTTTGCAGAGGGCGGTGTCCCGCCTGTTTGAGCTAAGGTCAATGTAAAAGGTCAAGGTTAAAAACATGACCTCATTTCAAGAGCATATGATCTCAAGTATATGCACAACAAATAAGAAAACGTTATCATTTACTGTTTTTGAACACAAATTCTAGGGTTAACATTTAGGGCTGTCGCTATGGTGAAACGTAAACGCATAGGCGGACGAACAAACGGACGAGCAGACAAACGGACGGAAACTTGATCTTATGTGCACCTAATTAAAAGTCAAATTACACTTATTCCTTTTCAGAATTTATATAACATTAATGATATTCGAAAATGTCAATTTTGTGTTAAAATGGAGAACATAAAGTATGCTGAAGACAAATGATACACTGCAACTTTTATTTAGCATATATTGTAAATTAAACATCTGTCAATTTGTAATGCGATTATTACATGTTTTTGTCATGCTATATTTCTTTATTGGTTTCATTTGGCAACATGGCTTGAGGTGTCATTTCATCTCAATGTCGGATAAAAGTCCTACAAACTTGGAAGCAACGTCTCCAAAATGACCTACACAGTGTTGATGGGGACGTTAAACCTCAAATCAAACAAACAATTCCTTTCGCAGAAAAGTCTTCCTTTCGCGAAAGGAACCTTCCTTTCGCGAAATGGTTCCTTTCGCTATATAGACCAACCACGTGAAATTAGGTCAAAATAGCTATTCACCGCAGCAGTTACAGAATTCACTAGAAACACAATTATACATATGACGTATGTTCATCAAAGGACAAGACGGTGAGCAAGCCGAAACTGTATATATTTTTTCATTCATGTCACACATAAAAAACGAAACATTTCCTAGGTTAAAACTTCAGTAAACTGTCGTATTTTTAGTAGATTTATTTATGCAAATCATTGACCAATGAAATGGTCATCTCCTTGGACATGTGGTTTTATTGACCAATGGAATAACGAAAAAAGTAGGACAAAAGCAAAACCATAACGGCTACGCCGTAAAAACTGATAAAATTGCAAGTGTTCCACCATGTTTTATTGAAGGACCTATTAACGCATAACCATGATTGATATGTTGTTGCAAGATGAAACGTATCATGTTACGATCTCGAAATGGTCAATGAAACTGTGTAACTACTATGCAGTTTAACCAAGGCAGAAAATTGCCTCACATTTGCTCCTAACAATAACAGAATGTGGGAATTCAAGAGATTTGGTTGGTTGATTTGAGGTTTAACGTCCCCGTCAACACTGTAAAGGTCATTTTGGAGACGTTGTTACCGATTTTGTGGGACTTTTACCAGACATTGTGATGAAATGACATCTCAAGCCCTGTGCCCAATGAGACCAATAGGGTTTATTAGCATGGACGGTCCGCCTCGCACCGCGGTTCCTGGGCAGGCTTTGATTTATATCAGTCTTTGAATCGACTGCCTATTCGAAATTCTAAAAATTGCAGTATGTTTCCTCTGGCTTTCTTTGCCGGATCATTACATGGTCACTGATGGGACTTCATTAGCCGAAACTACGTAGTATGACCCATCTTCTTTCTTATGAATATTTTCATTGCTCTTAAAGGAACTCATTTTTTTTATTTGCCTTCACTGCAGCTGGTGTTGTGCCGTGTGGCGGCCGTAAAAGGTCTCCCCGTACATCAACCATAGTGCAGTTTATATTTTACTTTTGGTCCTTTGGGATCAGCGTGAATATTCTGAGAAATCAGAAATAAATTATTGGTTTAGACTCACATTCTAGACAGGTTTTTTATCATTTGGACCCCATTTTGATTTATATCAGTCTTTGAATCGACTGCCTATTCGAAATTCTCAAAATTGCAGTATGTTTCCTCTGGCTTTCTTTGCCGGATCATTACAGGGTCACTGATGAGGCTTCAACTCGTTAATCAGGGTTATCGGTACCATAAACTACGCAAAGCCTTTCCAAAATTTTATAGACGTCATTCTGATTTAATTTCAAAATTCAATATTGGACTTAAATCTCTTCTGCAACAAGGTCTATCGGAACCCGAATTTTATGGTGACTTAGTATATAAATTCAGAAAAATATATAACCGCAATGACTTCAGCACCCAATTTCGTAAAATCATTCTTCGATATAAAAAGATTGGGTACAACATGGGTATTATACGACAGACTGCATGCATGGTAGTTAACCCAATCACGGTTGGCAACTTTGCTTCCCTCTTTAATTGCACGCCGGTGGGTCAGGCCTCAGATTCTATGACGGCTCCAACGTAAAGGCTTATTGAGAATTAGAGAGATCTAATTCAAGGTAATGTTGGTTGGTGCCTGATGCTCTGTCTCTGGTCGGGCTCATCGGAGTCTAACTGTTGGTTTTCTTTTGCTCCAGCATTTCAGTGGTTTCTTGCTGTCGAGTCCTCACCGTTGTCTCACCTCTGTGGTTCTTTGATTTTTGTGTTCACGGAGATGTTGCACTGATGAGTTAGGAGGCCTTCATGCGGACTGAACAAATTATTTGTCTAAATCGCGACGGAAGTAAGGGCGAGGATTGTGGCCACGTAAAATCGATTTAAGCCCCCCAGTGGAAATCTTCCACTGACCGTTCCAATGCGGCTCTTCTGTGGCGATTTATTTATGTTGTTGTTTGTTACTTACTGTGTGTATCACTTGTGTCTTTTGGTTTTGGATGGCCATATGGCCATTTTTTGGGAAAGTAACTGTCCTTATGGCCTTCCTTTGTTTAGGTTTCCATTATGGTCTGGTCGCTTAATGTTTGTATTTCTTTCCCTTTGGTGTCTTTTATGGGTGGAGTAAGTTAATTGTATCAATTCCTGATCTTTGTTTTACTTCTACTTTTCATTAGCCGAAACTACGTAGTATGACCTATCTTCTTTCTTATAAATGTTTTCATTGCTCTTAAAGGAACTCATTTTTGATTTCTATTAGATCCTCTAAGCGGTTTACCAGTACTAGTGTGCGGGCCGGATTCAGCTCTGCGTGGAAGCATCATGCAGCCCATATATTTCTTCAAGCCCCTATGGGCGGGGGCCGTGGAAATTCAAGAGAGCCTAGTTAAGGTAGCTGAAGCTTTCAGCTTGCTTTGACCTAACAATGGAGTTAGGACAAACAATGGAGTTAGGACTACTCGTCCGCCCCCGCCCATATGGGCTGCAAGATGCTTCCACGCAGAGCTGAATCCGGCCCGCACACTAGTACTGGTTAACCACTTAGAGAATCTAAGCCTGTCCAGGAACCGCAGTGCGAGGCGGACCGTCCATGTTAATAAACCCTATTGGTTTCATTGGGCGACAGGGCTTGAGATGTCATTTCATCTCATTGTCGGGTAAAAGTCCCACAAAATTGGAAGCAACGTCTCCAAAATGACCTTTACAGTGTTGACGGGGACGTTAAACTGCAAATCAAACAAACAAACAAAGGACTACTCGTACTTATGGTTTTGAGAGAGAGAGAGAGAGAGAGAGAGAGAGAGAGAGAGAGAGAGAGAGAGAGAGAGAGAGAGAGAGAGAGAGTCATTAGAACTCTTGCTAAGATTTTCAACTTCGGTTTGTATGGCTCTTTCAGCTGGATGTGTGGCAACAGTGTATGACAAAATTAATCTCAAAACTTTTCTGAATGGTATTTCATCAACATGCTGATGAAAAATCAAAGCATTGATTTGTTTGTTTGATTTGAGGTTTAACGTCCGTTGAATACCGGTGAGTCGATTGTCTCCGAGTGTAGGCTGGGAAAATAGTCCTGGACATAAAATGTTTTGTTTAACCCTTAAATTCAAGTGTTTAAGCAAAAAGTGTAGACCCTGATCAGACGCTGCGTTTTGCGTCGTCTGATCCTTAATTCCTGTACTGTGAACAAAGAGTCCAGACCCATATAAGACGTCGTGTTCTGTGGCGTCTGAGTTGGGTCTACGACATTTGTCAAGCCCGACTCATGGTTCCAGTCCAGTTTCTATAGATAACCTACTGCGATCAGATTAACGCTACTATTTTCTATAAATAAGTTATATGGGTTTCGTGCAAATCAGTGATAGTCACATGGACTTCAGCACTGAAGCGTTTTTATGCTTAGTAACTTTGGGTCGATTGACAAACAATCGACCCATAAAGTTGTTGGTGCTTGAAAGGTCCATGTCTGATTATAGCCTGCGCACAATGCCGATCTTGTCAGAGCTTTTGATGCTCGTGTATATCAACAAAGAGCTTTTGTGGTTTCTGTCCATGGTTAAAGCTGGCGATAGCTGATAAAACATAAATTGACACATTCATCGCCATAATCATTTTCAGATTTAAACTTCATATACTAAGGCCCCGCCCGTCGGGGCTTAGAGAAATAGATTGAGCGGCATAATCTGAAACCGATCGTAAACCGCTGAGCATTCCTATTTATCCCTCTCGTCGCGATTATGAAACAGACTTTAATGACTGTTGTAAATTTCCGTCCAAAAATACCCTCATTCACATACGGCTCACGTCATAATTTGACATGTCAAGTTTGCGCTAGGATCAATCGATTTGCTAAATCTTTGTGCAATGCATAGTAAAAGATCACAAAGAAACGCACTCATGCACATGGATATCCTAAATTCTTGTTAAAATAAAATTACTTTTCCAAGGGACCTGTAGCCGTGCCCCTCGGGCCCCGAGTTTATAAAACTTTTTTTTTCATATTCAACTCAGTTGAGCATGATATTTATAGTGCTAATAATTATCAAAATATCAATAATAGAGAATATTGTCATATTTATATCCGTAGAGGATGGTGGGATTTGTCCTTCTGATAAATATTAAAATGCCAACAATTGTTGGCCTTTTAATATTCATCAGTAGGACAAAGTAGAGCTGATCTATTTCGATTCTAACATACTAAAAGTCGACGAAAATGCTATCGATTCCTTCAGATTCTACATATCTTCCTACCTTCCGGCAATATAACTGACTACATGCGTTTGTAAACCTCTTTTCACGAGAAAACAACGTTACACCATCTAACGTCAAGGCAAGAATGAATGACGCGGAAACCTCACTAAATGTGTGTTGGTCAGTTAGGACAATGTCTGTCATTACTGAGGCTGCCATTCACGATTATGGCTTTAAATTGATTGAGCAGCCGCCTTATTCACCTGATTTCGCACCATTAAACTTTCATCTATTTCCAAAACTGAAAACGGCTATTTCAGGCACCCACTTTCAGTCCGTCGATGGCGTCATACATGCAGTGGATGACTTTCTGAACAGCCAAGAAAAGGAGTTCTATAAAAGTGGCATTGGGGCCCTTAAACACCGCTGACAAAAGTGTATAGATACTGAAGGGGATTATGTTGAAAAACAATACAATATGGGCCGCGTCAAGCGATTTTGGTACTTATCGCCTATGCGAGCAGCGAAGGTTCAGGCGAGCCTGCGCATCCGCGCAGTCTCGCCAGAACCTTCACTGCTCGCTCATACAAGCAGTGAATCAAGAGGAACCTTCAGACAGAAAGCCATATCCCTGGCCCCTCTGAATGGCTGGGCATGCGCAGTTAAACTTTGTCATGACGGAATGCTCGAAGACACAAATTCGCTTGGCGGTGCTCATATGTCCGACAAAATTCAAATCCTTCAATATGAGGCTCACAGCATTTCAATCAGCACTCGTATATACAAAATGAATGTCTATGCTAAAGGTCAAGGCCATTCAGTGACCTTGGCCTAAGGTGGATTGGATTGCAGGTCCATTTGCATTTCATTATACATAATCTCTGAAACCACTGGGTCAATTTCAATTAAATTTTATATGCTGCCTTCTGATAGCAGGGGGACGAAAACATGTTTGTATGGTCCTGGTCACATGACTAAAATCGCCGACATGCCCAAATATGGTAAAAACTCTTCTTCAACAAAACCACTGAGCCGACTGGCTTGACATTTGGTATATAGCAATGAGTGATGAAGGACTATCCAGTTTATAAAAATGATGACCCTCGGTTGACCGTGACCCATTTTACAACTTTGTCAAAGGTTCCTTGGGGTTATCAATGGGGGCATACATGTATATTGTAGTCTGTAAATGTATGTCTATGACTGCTAAAGGTCAACATAATTTGGTGATCTTGGGCCAATGGCCAAAGGTCGCTTGGCTTGCAGGTCCAAAAACACCATGATGGAATGGTCCAGGGCACATGGATAAGATGGGCGTCGTGCCCTTACATAGTGTAAACTTATCTTCTACTCAAAAATCACTGGGTCGATTGCCTTGACACTTGGTATGCAGCATTGGCGGACTAAGTACTACCAAGTTTGTTCAAATGATAACCCTACGTCGACCTTGACTTCTCCTCTACCTCTGGGCTAATAGCTTTGAAACTTAGTATGTAGCTTTAGGTGGCTGAGTACAACTTAATTTGTTTCAAGGATTGCCCTAGGTTGACCTTGACCTATCTTTGTACAAGGTCAAATTTGGTCCCTTTTGGCTTTTGGATGGGAAAGATGTTAAAATTTGCATTTTTTTCGACAACCGTTGTGGTTATGAAATGAGAGCTGGTACTGTATGAATGATTGTGAATACTGTTAAATATCAAGGTCTTCCATCGATCTTGGCCCCAGGTGACAGCCACTTTTCAAAGAACATGTTCTCTGAAACTGCTTAAATTGATCAATATGGCTGCCATGGCCATATCTAGTAAAAACTTAAATCTTCTATTTTCGAATGCAGCTGCAAGTGACTGAGTACTACACTATTTATAAATAATGACCCTAGGTTGACCTTGACCTATTTTTACCATACCAAAGATCATAGCCGCTCAGATGAGGGGAAAAGGACCCAACAATACTCAGGGCTCAGGGGAGCGATCAGGACCTCGTGGTCCTTCTGTTTTATTTTCCCATTTGGCGATTTTACGGGAAAGAAACTCTCCTTTAGCTTGCTGCTTTTGGTGTTATAATTACGGTGAAGTTGTTTTATGTTGGTCCCTCTTTCCCTTTGCCGGCCCCCGCCCTGTCGGGGCTTGAACAAATATATGGGCTGCATGATGCTTCCACGCAGAGCTGAATCCGACCCGCACACGAGTAAGGATCTAAGCCTGCCCAGGCAAAGCGGTGCGCACGAGTCGGACCGTCCATGCTTATAAACCCTATTGGTTTCATTGGGCGACAGGGCTTGAGAGGTCATTTCATCTCAGTGTTGGGTAAAATTCCCGCAAAATTGGAAGCAACGTCTCCAAAATCACCTTTACAGTGTTGACGGGGACATTAAACCTCAAATCAAACAAATCAAACAAACTTCGGCTGGGAGCTGTAAGGTAATTGTAACGATTCCTGATCATTGCATTAACTTCTATTTATTTAACCCATAAAATGCAAATCACGACAACTGTCGTCTGCTTTGTCGTCTGCCTGTTACTTTAAAAGTCATTTTTGCAAAGAGTGTGGACCCAGATCAGACTGCTCCTCTAGGAGCAGTCTGATCTGGGTCCACACTCTTTGCCTGTATGCAAAAATATTTTTAAAAAGTTTGCAAGAAAATTCAGTAGACGACATAAGCAGACGACATTTTCAGATGTAGTTTTTCTCGGCGTCTAAAGGGTTAACACTTCTGTCGAATGGATCGATTAAGCCACACCTTTTTCTCACACACAGTGAATCAAATGACTTGACATAATTCGTTTTGAGTTTAACGACACGTCAACCCTTATGGGTAATTTTGTGTCGTCTCCCAGAGAAAAGAGAAAGGGAGAAAAGATTTTTGTTTGATTTGAGGTTTAACGTCCCCGCCAACACTGTAAAGGTCATTTTGGAGACGTTGCTTCCAATTTTGTGGGACTTTTACCCGACATTGAGATGAAATGACATCTCAAGCCCTGTCGCCCAATGAAACCGATAAGGTTTATGAGCATGGACGGTCCGCCTCGCACCGCGGTTCCTGGACAGGCTTAGATCCTCTAAGCGGTTTACCAGTACTAGTGTGCGGGCCGGATTCAGCTCTGCGTGGAAGCATCATGCAGCCCATATATTTCTTCAAGCCCCTATTGAGAGGGAGAAAAGAGATAGAAGAAATATACCAAGGGAAGATAAAAGTGAGGGACAGAGGAGAAAGAGGAAAATGAATGGCTGTGATGAAACAGAAGAAATAACAACATCCCCCCCCCCCCCCCCACACACACACACACACACACTACTCTTACATACTGCAAGGGCAGCAGGCCTTGTCCACTGCAAGCCAGTATCAGTTAGACACCAGTGACTCAAAATACACATTACCTTTGCTTCACCCATGCATGACAAACAGTGTATGACCGGTCATAAGGCCTGGATCTATGCCCTGATCATAGATGAAGAAGCCATCTGATCCGGATCTACGCTGTTTGCAAAGACAGGGGTTGTCGGATCAACAGGACAAGTGTTAAATTTATACGATACTCAAACTAATCAACATTATTCTTGTCTAATGAGAATAGAAACTGACGCTGAACAGGTTCATTGACGCATTACGTAAATTCAGCTTACGTAGACGTTGACGATATTTTGTGTCCCTAGCGTTTCTATATGTTAAGATTTATGCAAATCATTTCTCCATTCTCCGCTAATTCAATAAGAGCTGTTTCCAGATTCTTGTGAGAGAATGTGCACTGTACTGGTTAACCGCTTGTATACGACTATAAGCCTGCCCAGGAAAAGTGTGGTTAGGTAGACTGACCGGCTCGATATGACCTAAATTTATTGAGTGGGTCGTTGAACTCTGAACCAAAACCGAACCCAAATCTGTCTACACGATTGAAAAGGTAAAAAGACTTTTTCTTACATACAGAACCAGGCCCCGAGGTTATAGATCTAAATCTTTTTCATGCTCAACTCACTTGAGCATGACATTTATCTGCTCATAAACTTTAAAATGCCAACCAGTGTTGGCATTTTAAAATTTAAGAGCAGGATACATGCCATTCTGTGTTGATCTGAGCAGAAAAATTGCCTGATTTGTTTGTATTTTAATATTTATGAGCATAATACATTTCTTACTCAGCTGAGATGAGCATCAAAAATGAATTATAACCTCGGGGCCGGATTGCTATATTCTAAGCGGTGCAGGAAAATTCTGTCTCTCCAATGGGCAGCACGGCTAAAGAATGACGTCAGAATTTCTGGTCACATGCTCCATCACGGAAAATACCGAATAACGTTCGGCAGGTGTCGTTACGATACGTAAAACAGTGAAAACAAAAGGACAACAAATGATGAAATACTTTGTTTATGAAGTGGGTACGAAAACTAATTAAAACATCCAAATTCGATGCAGTCTGAGAAATCCAAACCCTCGGGTCAACCTCGTTGACGACTTCCTGGTAAAGTCGGAAACGAGGCGAACCTCATTTCCGACTTCTTCCCAAAACTCTCGGGTTTGGATGTCAGCAGCGCAGATTGCTGTCTGAGTCTGACTATAGTTTATCAACGACCTTTGAGAGTTCAACGTTCAAGCGTGACAAGTTTATTCCGTGTTTTAGGGGAAGCAGGTTTCGATTTTTTTTTCACAGGATTTTAAAATTATAAATATTTTTTTTTTGATAATGCCATTACGTAGAAGTCGTGGCCAAGTGGTAATTTGATGCAGTAAGAATCTCAGAAAAACAATATCGCCCAATGTAAAATCCCAACTGAAGGCGACTTGCCTAAAACACGAACTAGTCCAAAATTAAAAGTGCAGTCACGTCTCACTGCGTTTTGAAAGACTATATCTCACGACAACCCCTACCTTTGCAAACAGTGTAGATCCAGATCAGATGGCTTATGAAGAAGCCATCTGATCAGGATCTACACTGTAATTCAGTTTGCGTAATTGAATGAATAAATTACATGAAGTAATTTGATTGGTTGAAATGTAAAAGGGTGTGACTAAATTAATTTATGCCATGTGATTAGCGTCAAGAAACACTACAACACCTATAATTATAGCGTATGGAGCCGTGTGGCCAACTTCTTTCCAGATGGAAGTAGGACAGGTAACTGTTTCCGTCACACCGAACATCTTGTCTGTCCAGAAAAAAGTTCTTACAGGATGCTTCTGTTGTCCAGCCTGAATTTTTGGACTGGCAATTCTGGCTGTGTCCATGGTAGATGTCGCAGCATTTGTATTGGTAATACCATTGGTTGTTCTGACCTGGAACAAGGCGAAAAGCGTTCATGACGCTGTTGGATCCGCAATCGACAGACTGTTTATCCAGGTATGTTAGTGCGGGGTTTGCCTCAGTTGGATTGTTATTTACCCAGCGCATATTGCAGAACTGGGTCGAATGTTGACAGCAAGTATACACGTATCTTATCTGGTTGCCAGGCGGAACGGAAGCTTCCAGGCTGAACTGAGTTATCATTTTCGATTGGCTTCCACAGTCGAGGTGATGACGGTCAAGGTACATGGTATTCCCTCCACCGTTGTAATCCCAAGGTGTGTATCTCGTTTCACAGCAGTCGCTCTCATCCTCATTATGTGTACAATCTTGTCTATTATCACAGTGCTGGCTAGCCGATATACACTTAGAAGTCTGGGCGCAATGAAACTGATTACCACAACAGGTTTGGAAACACGCTTTTGTTTGCGTTGATGCTCCAGGACATGTTCCCAAACCTCTTTCATGCTCGAGAACTCTTCTGCTTCTGGTCTGGTTCGAATACCCACAGGGACAGCTTGACCAAGCGCTCCATGTTGACCAAGTACAGTCGTGATTCTCACATTTATCTCCATAGTTTGTACCGCGACAAGAACATTTTCCGGTTTGGTCGGCACAGTCTTGAGAGGAAGACCCATAGATGCTACAATTACAGAACTGGCATGATGAGTGGGTGTTTCTGCATGTAACGTTTGTACTGCCAATGAGGTATTGATTAGGTTTGCAAATGGCTTTAATAGTCATTCTTTTATTCATATAGAACCCACCTGAACAATTTGAGTTCACGACTCCCGGAATGTTGATATTGCATGTCTTTGCCTTCATTGTTTCAACCTGACTGGTCGTGTAATCTTTATATTGTTTGATGACGCAGTCAGTTGGTTCATTCAGAATATGCAGCGCCTGCAGCCATATCAGATAGCCCCTCATTTGAAGTAGCATAAGCTGACGCCAGACATTATCTATTGCGTTTTTATACTCGTCAGAACATGCCTGGCTCTTAAACTGGTCCATATATGTTATCAAGAGAGGTTCTTCGGCTGTAAGTGTGAATCCCGAAGAACCGTTTATTAGGTTATTAAAATCGTGTAACCATTTTCTAACACCATAGTATCTCTGAGCCCCTAGCACAGCTTCCGCCAGATCATGTAGCTCATGGTCACACTGGCTGTCTTTGTAACAGCTACGGTCTTCAAACAGTTGAATGAAGTATTGTAGGGTCTTAAGCTGTTCACCATACGCTGTGACCAGCCCTAGCCATCTGAACTTTATCGGCAAGGTCTCGTGAAACTTCAGAAATGTTTTTCCAACAACGTTTCCAAGGTGATCTATCGCTGCCTGGAGATTCCCGAGTGACGTACCTATGTAACTGCTTAAATCATTAACGCCAAAATCTATACCATCCAGTTTTGGAATGTTTAAAGTAGTTTGAAGCAGTGCTTCCAGGTTTGTTGCCAGTGTGACGTTTGATTGTATTTCACAGCGTGGTCCATGATAGAAATGTTTGCAATCACAATAGAAGTTGGACGAGTACGGGTAATGGTCACAGGTACCTCCGTTTTGACAGGACAAGTTACATCTTACTAAAGACTTTCTCTCTTCATCTGTGTTCATAAAGATTCTTTCTTCCTCAGATTTCAGTATAACAAACAAGCGGAAGTTAAGGCGATTGTTACTGTCATCCTCAAGGCTAAAAGATTGCTCAACGAAACGTTCCTGGTGGTGGCTGTCTTTCACAATGTAAAAGTTTGTTTCCTTGTTTAACAGTGTTAGACTTTTGATATATCTCCAGACACCTCGGTCTTTCATTTCCGAGACTATCGTCTTGAAAAGGGCCTTTGTGGGATTGTTAACAAAACTCTTGTTTTTACCGTTACACGAAATCTCGAAAACTACACCATCCAAGGACTTAGAGAGTGTATAATTGAGTGTTTCTTCTAGATCCCACTTAAGCTGTGTTTTGTATGTCCCCTTGTCAAGAAAATACACTATGAGGTTTCGGCGGCCATGTTGCAACGCTGGAAAGGCCCAAAATTCACCGTCTATATTTACTGTCTGATACGCTGTGTGTTTGTTGATATCAAATGCCATTACGATCCAGTCTAACCAAGGGTACTTCAAACTTAAATCTTTCTTTATAGCATTTACTGCATCGATGTTGGAATTGTAGGTTGACTGATATTTAGGTGGTTTTATATCTTTGAATATGAATGATTTAACATCCTTTAAGCATTGTCTTATGAGTTTTTTGGAACGCTCTTCTAATTTGTACATTTGCTTCATCCAGTTTTCCACGGAATAAGTTATACTGTAAGCAGATTTAGTTAATATGTCGTGGGCCATTGTCACTTGTTGTTCTTTAAATGCAAGGTCAAGTATTCCGTCAGTGAATTTCTTTATCTTAGATACATCGCACTTATACGTTTTGTTAATATGTTGAAGCAGCGACTCCGGAAATACAGTTGTATTGTTATCCAATGCTATCCGATAGATATTGTCCATATTTTTGCTGATGTAGAAGTGCGGTAAGTGTCTCTGTCCAATAATCATTCTCTGTCTAAAACAATCATCCGCATCATTGCAAGTCAGATTCTGAAGGTCGTTTACAAAAGTTTTAAGCTTCTTAAAGCCATTTAATATTGAGTTTTCGTTAGCTACGAATGCTGTTTTCATCTTCGTGTTTGCAATAAGGTGTTTGATTCTGTCAAGATCTTCATCTGTCACCGTGTCAAGCCTCTTGTTAATTTCACCAAACTCATGTTCCATCAGTTTCACTTCAGGGCTTTCTCCAACCTGCTTTGATTTAAGAAGTAGAGAGAACAAGCCATTCACCGCAACTAAGGTACTTGCTAATGGTTTCAGGTCTGGAAACAACGTCCCGCCTCCTTGGGTGATTCCATGTATTGTATTAAATGATGACAAAACACTACCCTTTTCCAAGTTATTTGAATTCGCAGATCTACTGGCGTTGTTAAGCGTCGCAGAGGTCAAGCACCATAGCAGAGCCAACCCCAGAACCCAACACAGTGTCATGTTGTCTGACTGAAAGAAACAATCAAAGTACTGACAGGGCTGGTGGATCGATTCTCTCCGAGTGAAGGCTGTGAACATGGTCCTAAACGGGGACTTAGACTGTCTGTAACACTTAAATCCCTGTACTTATCGCAGTGTAGACCCTGATCAGACGTCATTTTCAGTGGCATTTGATCTGGGTCCAAAATGTTTGCCAAACCCAACACATCAGTCCACGGTCTAGATCGATTCTACAGGTCCCCGTGTTTACAAAATTTTCATAACCTCGCAAAAGCGCGTGTATAAATAGAGTTACCTGGCCATAATTTCGTACAAATATAGGATCTTACATGAGTGGTCATGTATTACTGAATTTATTAAACGAGTTGATGAAACAGGATAAAATGCGAGGCATTTCCGAGCATTTTATCCCTTTTCCTCAACGAGTTCAATAAATTCAATAATACACGAACACGAATACAAGATTCTATTTATCATATGATATTTAAAACGAATTTAATCCACGATTTTTGTGCAAAATGTCAATATTCCGCCATTAGTAAACGCGACGTCGTTAGGACGTCGTACATGTAACGCTACAGGATGTATCTAACTAATTTGCTTATTTAATCCACTAGTGGATTACCGAATTTATTACATGGCGTTATTACATTATCAGACGCGACGTCATATGATAAATCAGGGATAGTCATGTGGACATAAGCAACGTAAAACTACTGCGCTAAGTAACTTTGGGTCAATTGACAAACAATAGACCAAAAGTATCTGTTGAACTTTATACTCGCAACTTGTCAGATATAATATCAGAATATCAGATATAATATCAGAAAACGTTAAAGGGGGTGCCCATAAGGCCCTTTTCCTGCCCTGGAACAAAAGTCTTCATTTTCTCCTGATATATTGCCTATAGTGTCCCATTTACTAAAATAGTATTGGTTTTGTAACGTAAGCCCTAGTTATTGAGAAACATGATAATGAAAGTGGGTGGGGTAATTCAGTATTAATTTGAGGTATCCTGTTTTACGCACTGTTTCTTTTTTAAAATATATCACACACACTCATTATTTCCCCTGTTTGTTAGACAAATGTATTGGGTAAATTCCTACTTAAATTTTCTTCCTCTAAATTAAAACACTACATCTGCAGCAACTATTTTATTAACAGCGTAAAGTTTTGTTAATTTTGCATCTTCAAATTCAATAAATCCTAGCCTATCTCCGAGACTAAATGGCAAATTATTTTCATACTTACTTGAATTTAACATTGGAAGATTAGAAAGTGTTGATTAGGTTTTGGTGACCTTGACCTAATATTCAAGGTCACTTGGGCTGGTCAAATGTCAAAATTAGGGGCAACCATTTTGGCCATTTTTCTGTTCCTGAACAAAAAGCTTCAAATTCACCTAATACATTGCCTATAGAATTCCTTTTACTAAGACAGTTCAGGTTTTGCAAAGTAAGCCCTAATTATGGGATTAAATGATCATGCAACTGGGTGGGGTAGTTCGATACGATGCTGAGGTTTGTGTTTTATGCACCACATCTTTTTTAAAATATAGCAAATGCAGCCATAACTTCCTCTGTTTGTTTGTTTGCCTTAGGCAACCTCCTACCTAGTTTTCTTCCTCTAAAGTAAAGTATGCCATCTGCAGTAGCTTTTTTATGATAACCTTCTATTTCTGAGAATTTTGCATCTTGGAATTCAATTAATCATTTTTTTTCTTTTGAACTTCACCAGGGATTCTTTTGAAATTGATCTGAATATATTATAAGATTTTGAGAATATAAAGGGCTAACTAGGTTTGTGGGACCTCGACCTGATCTTGAATGTCACATGGTCTGTGAGATTTTAAAAATCGAAAAGAATGTTTGGGTTTATTTTGGAATTATTAAATTCAAATCCTGTGGCATTTCATTGACTTTCCCTGATGTCTATATCATTAGAACTTGCCTTAGAGCTTAGATTTTGGTGACCTTGACCTCATTTTCAAGGTAAGGACAGGTTTGATATCTATAATTGCACTCATATTACTCTTTAGTCGAGCTGTCACATAAATTATGCAGCTTTACACCAGACTTGGCTGGATGTAGCAACTGGACATGTCTCTGAGTTGGTTAGATGTTCAGTGAACTTGGCCTTATTTTCAAGGGCCTTCTTTTCAAGGTCACCACAGAACAAAATAGGTCAAACTTTTTAAGCTTCGAGTATAGTTTCTTTGGAAATCCTGACTTGATTAACTGGCTTAGATGAATTATTGGGCCATGATTTCAAGTTGATAAGCATTAACCTCTTTTCAAGGTCATCAAAGGTCAAAGTAGATTGAAGTTTAGTAAACTAAAGCTTGTTTGCACAATTTGTGGGATCAAATGAGTGGAATGAATGCTAGTTTATCTGGTATAGTCAACAGGACAGAACAAGAGGCTGAATAAGTAATGATAAGCAAACAATATTAGGCTTTGATGACCTTGTTTTCAAGGTCACAACATAATTAACATTGTCCAATCTCAGTCTTACCTCAAAATAAGGTCAAGATCATCAAACCTAATCATCTGTGTGCACTCACAATAATATCTGCATACATGTACATGTTTCAAAAGAATTCAGATTTGAGAGATAAACAAAGATTGTGCAAATTCCAAGACTTAAAATTAGCAAAATGCACAAAATAAGCATAATGCACATTGTCATGTAATAAAGCTGCAGTCTTAATATTTTCCTAAAAAGGGAAAAATAATAAGACAGGACTATGCTCTTGAGTAAATGAACATCTGTTTTGGTGGGGACGGCGATGGGTGGGGTCGGCAGAATATGTCCTTATTGGTCCTGTCTGATAATTTCAAAGACCATGTAACCATGAGGAAAAGGTCAAGGTCACCATAACCTAGGAAAAATTTTGTTTTCTCCAAATACTGTCTTCAGATTTATTTCAAAGGAATCTTTCATTTAATTCCAAAAAAAAAAAAAAAAAAAAAAAAAAATATTGAATTCCAAGATGCAAAATTCTCAGACATAGAAGGTTTTCATAAAAGAGTTGCTGCAGGTGGCATACTTAACTTTAGAGGGAGAAACTAGTTAGGATGTTACCAAAGGCAAACAAACAAACAGAGGAAGTTATGGCTGCGTTTGCTATATTTTAAAAGAGATGTGGTGCATAAAACACAATACCTCAGCATTGTATCGAATTACCCCACCTAGTGTCATGATGATTTAATCCCATAACTAGGGCTTACTTTGCAAAACCTGAACTGTCTTAGTAAAAGCAATTCTATAGGCAATGTATTAGGTGAATTTGAAGCTTTTTGTTCAGGAACAGAAAAATGGCCAAAATGGTTACCCCTAATTTTGACATTTGACCAACCCAAGTGACCTTGAATATTAGGTCTAGGTTACCAAAACCTTATCAACACTTTGCACTCTTCTAATGTTAAATTCAAGTAAGTTTGAATATAATCTGCCATTTAGTTTCGGAGATAGGCCATGATTTATTGAATTTGAAGATGCAAAATTAACAAATTTGACAATGTTCATAAAATACTTGCTGCAGATGTAGTATTTTATTTTAGAGGAAGAAAATTTAAGTAGGAATTTACCCAATACATTTGTCTAACAAACAGAGGAAATAATGAGTGTGTGTGTGATATATTTTAAAAAAGAAACAGTGCGTAAAACATGATACCTCAAATTAATGCTGAATTACCCCACCAACTTTCATTATCATGTTTCTCAATAACTAGGGCTTACGTTACAAAACCAATACTATTATAGTAAATGGGACACTATTGGCAATATATCGGGAGAAAATGAAGACTTTTGTTCCAGGGCAGGAAAAGGGACTTATGGGCACCCCCCCCCCCCCCCTTTATGCATTTGTAACGCGATTTTTTATGACGTTCAGTGCCCAGTTGTCCAAAACACGTTCAGTGCCCAGTTATCCGAAAAACGTTCAGTGCCCATTTGTTCAAGACATGGTTAGCTTATCAAATTGTTACCGGTTCTAGCAAGTAAAGTTTCCAATACTCTGGTATTTTTGTTGGAAAAATGTGAGAAGCTTTTTCAAAAGCTACTCACATTTTTTCTCAGCAAAAATATAGTGTATATGTCATAGTTTATAAATTATGTTAACTAACGACGTCTTTATTTTTAACAACTGGTCCCTCGATATTTGTTCATGACACATCGTCTCAATGCCATGCATGCACATGTGAAGTTTCATAAATATATTCCATACGGTTTAGGAGTTATTGCCCGGACATAGTTTACTATAAGGAACTAAGTCAAGGGCAGATAATTCAAAAACCAAAAAAGCAAGAGTTGTCTTCCTTGTCCATGACACATCGTCTCAATGCCATGCATGCACCTGTAAAGTTGCATAAATATATTCCGTACGGTTTAGGAGTTATGGCCCGGACACAGTTTACTATAAGGAACTAAGTCAAGGGCAGATAATTCAAAAACCATAAAAGCAAGAGTTGTCTTCCTTTTACATGACACATCGTCTCAATGCCATGCATGCACGTAAAGTTGCATAAATATATTCCGTACGGTTTAGGAGTTATGGCCCGGACACAGTTTACTATAAGGAACTAAGTCAAGGGCAGATTATTCAAAAAACCAAAAAACAAGAGTTGTCTTCTTTGTTCATGACACAGCGTCTCAATGCCATGCATGCACCTGTAAAGTTGCATAAATATATTCCATACGGTTTAGGAGTTATGGCCGGGACACAGTTTACTTTAAGGAACTAAGTCAAGGGCAGATTATTCAAAAACCAAAAACAAAAGTTGTCTTCTTTGTTCATGACACATCGTCTCAATGTCATGCATGCACCAGTATAGTTTCATAAATATATTCCATAGGGTTTAGGAGTTATGGCCCGGACACAGTTTACTATAAGGAACTAAGTCAAGGGCAGATAATTCAAAAACCAAAAAAAGCAAGGGTTGCCTTCCTTGTTCAAGACACATTGTCTCAATGCCATGCTTGCACCTGTAAAGGTTTACAAATATATTCCATACGGTTTACGAGTTATGGCTCGGGCACAGTTTACTATAAGGAACTAAGTCAAGGGCAGATAATTCAAAAACCAAAAATGCAAGGTTGTCTTCCTTGTTCAGGACATATCGCCTCAATGTCATGCACGCACCTGTAAAGTTTTATAAATATATTCCGTGCGGTTTAGGAATTATCGCCCGGACACAGTTTACTATAAGGAACTAAGTCAAGGGCAGATAATTCAAAAACCAAAAAGCAAGAGTTTTCTTCCTTACTCATGACACATCGTCTCAATGCCAAGCATGCGCCTTTAAAGTTTCATAAATATATTCCATACGGTTTACGAGTTATGGCCCGGACACAGTTTACCATAAGGAAACTAAGTCAAGGGCAGATAATTCAAAAACCAAAAAAAAAGGCAAGAGTTCTCTTCCTTGTTCATGACACATCGTCTAATTGCTATGCATACACCTGTAAAGTTTCATAAATATATTCCAGACGGTTTATGAGTTATGGCCCGGACACGAAGTGGGACGGACGTACGGACGGACATGACACATCGTCTAATTGCGATGCAGACACCTGTAAAGTTTCATAAATATATTCCATACGGTTTAGGAGTTATGGCCCGGACACAGATTGAGACGGAAGTACGGAGGGACAGGGTAACACTGAATTCCCCTTCCACAATTCGGACGGACGGACGGACAGCGGTAACACTTAATGCCCTTCCGATTTCTTCGAACAGGCGGGGCATAAAAAGTCGATTATTAATTGACTTTCCTGTATTGATCGGAGGTCATCCGTATTAACACCATTTTAACCCATCCAGTGCCAGAAACCCCTAAAGGGGTACCTTGGCAAACCGTGCAGGCCAAGATCAGACGCCACAGAAATCAGGGCCTCCCCTGTTTGCAACAAGTTCAGCCATTTTCCAAATAAATTTTGAAGAAAAACACAACCTGTCACCCTTAAATTTTTAATTGTGTCAATTAATAAAATTGTCATTAATCAAGTAATTTCGTATTGACCCAGTTACAGGTCCTCGGTCAGCTGCATTGGCCCGGGCCAATGCAGCAGACCTCGGACCTTTATTTGATTAATAACATTATATTATTAGTATCATTATTATTACTATTAACTCTTATCTTGCTGAATATTCATTTAAGCCACACCCATTTCTGTCTATCAACCAATCTAATTACTTGATGTAATTTATTGCTGCAAATTCATAAACTAAATGCCAAATAGGGTAGATCCTGATTAGATGGCTTCTTCAGAAGCCATCTGATCTGGATCTACACTGTTTCCAAAGATAGGGGTTGTCGTCAACAGCAAGATAAGAGTTAAATAAATTGGGCAGCATGATGCAGTCGATTACTAGTTCACTATTATAACTATTAAATGCGCTTCCATGCAGAGCTGAAACCGACCGTAAACCGCTTAGGTCTAAGCCTGCACAGGCAAAGTGATGCGAGTCGGACCCAACTGATTTCATCGGGCGGCAGGGCTCGTCATTTCATCTCAATGTTGGGTATAAATCCAACAAAATAGGAAGCAATGTCTACAAAATGACCTAAATATTGTTGACAGGGACGTTAAACCTCAATTCAAAACATCAAGTAGCAGTGTTGTTAGCCCAGCCGATCAATAATACTGCACGCAAAGTTCGAGTTTACGAAATGCCAACAAGCTCTTGGGCAAACAAGAAAGCATGACGTACCATTTAGTCAAACCGTAAGGCACTCTCGAGCAGGACTTTTATTTCTGGATTCTGGTTGTTGTCCGTTATCCTAGGGTGTTCAAATCCAAAATTTGAAAGGTAGTTTCGCCACCTCCATATAAATAAGCCGAAACGTCACCAGAAAGTCTGCCGTCTTCCATGGTTATCAAGCGATGGCTCGGATCACCCTGCGCAGATGCGCAGGGTGATCCGAGCCTTCGCTGTACATGTGAAATTTCAATGTATCAAAGTATATCCCTAGGTCAAACAACGGAGGTTCCTCACCGATTCTGGAGACGATCAATCTGACGGCGCATCAGTTTTCACGGGGCGTGAATATGAAGGATAAGCAGGGATAAGATATGAGAAAAGTATTTGTTTTTTTGCGAGCAACAACGGTGCTGATCAGCATGTGCAGTCTGATCAGCGCCTTTGTGTAGATCCGGGCAATGTTCAAGACGGGCCTCCATGGCCTAATAGGTAAGAGCGCTGGCTCTTAATCATTAAGTCTCCACCGATGTGGTTCGCGCATCGCTCGGGCCACATGTGAGACGCAAAGTTCTGCAGCCTATGTTTTTCTCCGGATACTTCGGCTTTCGCCCATTTCTGATTAACTATCGGTTCGAAATAAGTGAAATAATCTTGAAAGGGTCGTGAAAAAGAAGAAAAAAATCTAAATTTTCAAAGATTCTTGCCTGCGTAGCGACGCAGGGAGGTTTTTACCTATCCTAGTCGCAAACACCGACGCCATGTTATCTCGAGACGGGGCAAATATCATAAACTGGGTCTGTTGCACTTGTATTTGCGCAGCCCCTCGTAAGGTTCCCATTACGATAACACACCCGTGTGACAGAGTAAAATCTTTCATACCTTCAAAAATGGTTACTTTTCTGATAAAAAAAATGCGGTAGTTTTCATATTTGTTCTCCAAACACATCACGAAAACAGGCCTAAATAATTTTGACTCCATTAAACCCCAATTTTATATAGTAAAACTAGGGTTTGAAGGGGTATACAATATTTTTCTTATTTCTGCTCAAAAACATAGATTGTGGGTACTCGTAAGAACTCGGCGAGGCGGTTCTCAAAAACATAGATTGTGGGTACTCGTAAGAACCGCTTTTGTGTAGGTGTTTTCGTATTGAGGTTGTTGGTGCTTTTAGAAACCGCCTCATTGAGGCGTTCTAACGACAACCCACAACCTATGTCTTGGAGCAGAAATAAGAAATCTAATGTATATCCCCGTAAACCCCAATTTTGCTATATAAAGTGGGGTTTAGTAGTGTGTTCATTTCGCGGACATGTTAAATAACATGTTGTGAAATCTCTCCCAGTTTTAAGGGCTGTAAAAACCTGATGGGATTGCATCTCTCTGTCTGTGCAGAATCACATTCTGAGCAGTCTTCGCTGTCCGCGTGGGGGAAAAGGGCCATTTCAGCGTGTCACAGCTCATTTTCAAAAAATGATTTCAATAAAAAAGGCCAATTTTTGAAAATCTGTAAGTGCTCTCTATCAAAATATCAGATAATGAACTGACAAGATCCCCTCAAACTTCTAAAAACAGCATTCCTCTTGGGGACAACCACAGATAGCATGCACATAACCTATTACCCTTATGCTTGTTCAGTCCTGTTAATCCACAGTGCGAAGATTATAGGAATAGCCTTCGTCTGGGCGTCCGTCTTGGCGTCAATCCGCACGTCCGTCCGCAGCACTTTCTTGTCCGCTCCATATCTCCTGAACCTTTTTCATAGATTTTCATTAAATTTGGGTCAAATATTCGCCTCAGTAAGCTGATGTGCAGAACCAATAACTAAACAATGCCGATTCAAAGTCAAGGTCACAATTGAAGGTCACGAGTTTGTACCTTAAATTTTATGCCCTCTCCATATCTCCTTTACCACTTGAATGTTTTTCAATAAACTTTGATCAAATGCTGGCATAAGTCAGACGATGTGCAGAATCTGTAACTCAACCATGCCGACTTCAGGTCAAGGTCATAATGGAAAGATGTTCCTAAACTTACTCCATTGGTCATCCTGAAAAGGCATTATGTTTAACCCTCAGTGTCTCACACTATACAGGTCTAAAAAACTCGAAAAAAATATCATGACCGCAAAGCTTGTGCCATTGACTGCATCTTATTTTAAGTTGAAAATGTTGTGCGTACTCATAAGGATCGCTTCGATATACCCGTCTCGAATAAATTTCCATGGTCCCAAAAGAATTTGAGCCACCGAAGTTTAACTGGATGCCAGAGTTTCTGGAATGCATCACGCAAAGAAGTTTGTGAAATATACACCTCTGTAAATCCAACTTAAATTTTTATATTGGTATACATTATTTTATTACGGATTTTAACTGCCTCATATGATTGATGAAGAAATCAGGAAAATAATAAAAAAAATCATCTGTAAAATGCTTCTTCAACAGGTACTTTAGATGTCATTGTATCACAGGGTTTTTTTTTTATGTTAATAGTTCTTCTGTCATTACCGACAATGGCCAATCTAAATCATATTTGAGAAATGTCACTGTCTGTGTGTTTAAGATGGCTGATGTGATCGATTCTAGCTCTGAACTGTCTGTTGCAGATACAGCAACAGAGGATAGAGGAAGACAGCTCAGTTGGTGATGCCTTAGCTCTGGCTTTGCGCGTTTCTGTTCAGCTTCACTGATTCATTTTGCCTCAAAAACACTGGCACCCCTTCTGATTGATCCCACGACTCTCTTGGTTTTGTTTGTTTTTGTTTGATTTGAGGTTTAACGTCCCCGTCAACACTGTAAAGGTCATTTTGGAGACGTTGCTTCCAATTTTGTGGGACTTTTACCCGACATTGAGATGAAATGACATCTCAAGCACTGTCGCCAAATGAAACCAATAGGGTTTATTAGCATGGACGGTCCGCCTCGCACCGTGGTTCCTGCACAGGCTTAGATCCTCTAAGCGGTTTACCAGTACTAGTGTGCTGGCCAGATTCAGCTCTGCGTGGAAGCATCATGCAGCCCATATATTTCTTCAAGCCCCTATGGGCGGGGGCTAACGACTCTGTTGGATTGTTGAAGTCACTGAGGGAGGCTTTGAGGGTGTCCTTGTAGCGCTTCTTCTGGCCGCCTTAGGAGCGTTTGCCCATTTCTAGTTCTCCATAGAGAATTTTCTTTGGCAAACGTTCCTCTGGCATTCTGGTAACATGGCCTGTCCATCTTAACTGTGCTAATTTCAGAAGAGTATGTACACTTTGCATCCTTGTCCTGTTAAGGGCTTCCGTGTCTGGAATCCTGTCTTGCCGCTTAATCTTTAATAGTTTTCTAAGACCGCTTGTATGGAAGTGATTCAGCCTTTTGGCATGCCGTTGGTAAACTGACAATGTTTCAAATGCATACAATAGTGTTGGCAGCACCACAGCTCTGTAGACTTTCTTTTTGTGTCAAGTCTGATTCCACTTCGATCCCAGACACTACCACGTAATTGGCCAAATGTTGCAATAGCTTTGGCAATCCTGGCATCGACTTCATCATCAATGTTCATGGCTCTTGTCAGTGTGCTCCAATGGTAGGTGAACTTGTCTACCACTAGCAATTTTGGACCTTTCACTGTGATGGTGGGCTCTTTATAAGGTTGGCAGGTGCTGGCTGATAGACTACCTTTTTGATGCTGATTGTGAGTTCATAGCTATCACAGGAGTCAGATACTTGATCTATACCTTTTTGCATCTTCTATTCTGTTGGAGCACCTTTTGCCAAGTCATCAGCAAACAGGATTTTATCTAGCACCACTGTCTGTACCTTGGATTTGGCTTGCAACCTTCTGAGATTGAAAAGCTTCCCATCAAAGCGATATCTAATAGGTATGTCATTGTCACAATCCTGGAAAGCATCCGTGAGCATGGCAAAGAACATCATGCTGAAAATGTTGAGGCTAACTTGACTCGGTTTGTAACAGGGAATCTTAAAACTCACCTTCATTTTGGACCCGTGCAATCATACCATCGTGGAACTGTCTCACCATTGCTATGAACTTGGTTGGAAATCCAAACCTCACCATGACCTTCCAAAGGCCATCATGACTGACTGTGTCAAATGCTTTGGTAAGGTCAACAAAGGTAATGTATAGGACTATGTTCTGTTCCTGGCATTTCTCTTGCAGCTGCCTTGCTGTGAAGATCATGCGTCCTAAACCCACACTGGCCCTGACTGTTCAATGTGTTTATTCAATCGGTTAAGTAGGACTCTTGCAAAGGACTTTCCCAGCAACTGACAATAAAGAGATGTGATGATGATTGTCACAGATCTGTGGGTTCCCTTTCCGTTTGAATAGGTGGAAAATTGACACATCCGTGAACTCTTGAGGGAAGGCTTCTTTTCTCCACATAATGTGAAATATGTCATCTTTTTTTGCAACTGGAGTACCTCCTGCTTTGTAGATCTCCGCAGGTATTGCATTTGGTCCTGGCGCCTTGCCAGATGCCAGAAGTTTTATTGCTTTCACTGTTTCAGTAACCGTTGGGAACTTGTCAAGCAGCAGATTACATTCAACCTGTGGTAGTCGGTTGATAGCATCATCATTGATAGAGGATGGCCGATTAAGAACACTATCAAAGAGCTCAGCCCAGCTTTTCAAGATAGCCTCTTTGTCAGTCATAAGACTAGTTCCATCTGTACTGAGAAGAGGAGGTTCCTGAGCTCTGGGGACCACAAACTGTCTTTAGTGCATGACTCTTTTATATCCCCGACCCAATGCTAAGGGGGTGAGCAATGTGACCATATAGAACCAGGGCTTTTTTGAGATCCATGCATATGTGTGCCTGCAGTGACTGTGTGTATATGATAAAGATGACATGCGCTGTGAATTCGATTATAGTGAGCGATAGGCGTGCAGAGTCAACCTCACTCTCTCAGCCTGACCTAGCTGGATCCAGAGGCAAGACAGTGTCGAGACATCTGGTGATAAGCCCGGACGCAGTGGATGACCACGATTTCTTCAGTGCCTTGCCATGCTCTTCATGCTCCACGACACACTGCTGCATTGTCGTATGGATGCTAGGTTTAACGCCACCTCAACCCTTTATGGGTCATTTTGGATTTTGTGGGATTTTTATATGGATTGAGATGAAATGACATCTCAAGCCTTGCCGCCCAATGAAACCAATAGGGTTTATATGCATGGGCGGTCCGACTCGCACCACTTTGCCTAGACAGGCTTAGACCCTCTAAACGGTTTACCAGAACTCATAAGCAGTCTATTTCAACTCCGCATGGAAGCACCATGCCGCCCAATCTATTTCTCCAAACGCAAAATGGGGGGAGGCCCAAAGGGGTCTGTTTTATTGTAATTGTAATAGCGACTTTTGTGCATAGTTCCAGATAAGGCGCATTTTTCATCCGAAAAGTACTGATAAGTGAAAATGTGTCTTAAACCGTGTGTTCTCAGGGAAGATTTATTTACCTCAGCCTGTGTACTTACACAGTCAGAATAAGGTCTTCTATGTCTGTACATTACTAGAACACATCCGTGTGACATAGTGCATTTTTTCATATCTCCAAAATGGCCACTTTTCCGAGGAAAATCCGTGATATTTGTTTTATAGGTTGTGGGTGCTCGTTAGAACCGCCTCATTGAGGTGGTTCTAACGAGTACCCAAAAACTTATGTCTTGGAGCAGAAATAAGAAAAATAATGTGCACCGCCGAAAATCCCTTTCCCGATATCAATTGGGGTATAGGGGTTGTTCATTTCATGGACTTTTTCGAGTGATGATCAAAGAGCTTTGGATAACGATCAAGTACTCGGCAAAGCCTCTGATCAAACTGCTGTTAACACATATGCGAAACAACACTTTTGCTAAACGCGGCAATTTACAGCCCCCGCACATCTGGGCTTGAAGAAATAGATGGGCTGCATGATGCTTCCACGCAGAGCAGGAACCTACCGCACACCAGTACATAAACTACTTAGGGGATCTAAGTCTGCCCCGGCAAAGCGGTGTGATGATTATAAACCCTATTGGTTTCATTGGGCTTGAGATGTCATTTCATCTCAATATCGGGTAAAAGTCCCACAAAATTGGAAGCAACGTCTCCAAAATGACTTATACATGGTTGACGGGGACGTAAAACATCCAATCAATCAATAAAAAAAAAAACAAAAAAAACACAGCACTTTATTCCTAATGAATTGGGAGGCAGATGAAGAGGTGTCCATGCGCACAGTTTTGTCTAAAATGGCTGGGCAGACATCACATAACGTGACATTCTAATGTTCTCATGGCTTTGTGCTGGTGATCAACACAGATTGTGTGCAGTGGTTTTATTATATTGCCTAAAATCATGCCTCTAATGTTGCACAATGTCTCAGGGTTTCAGTTTTCTTTCTTGGACAAGACAAATCAAAGCACTGACAGTACTGGTGGGTCAATTGTCTGTGAGTGTAGGCTGGAAAAATGATCTTTAACCCATTTAGTACCAGAAACCTCAAAATGGGTACCCTGGCAAACAGTGCAGTCCCAGATCAGACGCCGCAGAACGCAGCGTCTGATCAGGGCCTCCACTGTTTGCTAAAAGTTCAGTCATTTTCCAAATAAATTTTGGTGAAAACACAACCTGACACCCCCAAAATTTTTAAATGAACTTCTCCTATATAATGGAGGAAGATTCCATTTGGTACAAAAAAGGGTTAACAGGGGCTTAGACTGATTTGTATAACCCTCAAATTCCTGTACTGTAAGCAAGCAGTGTAAACCCAGATCAGATGTTGCATTCTGCATAATTCTGCATAATTCCAGTCCAGATTCTGCAGATAACTCTCTTACACAACACTCTGACTTCACATCAATAAGAAAAGCTGTCAAGTGTCGTGAAATGTACATGCAACTGCTTTTCACTTCAAATTTGTCACTACATGTAAATGAATGTATTTGAAAATGGATTTAAGCAGCTCACCCACAAAAACAATGTTTAAACAGTTTTCTTTAGAAGGTAAGAATAATAAAGGCTCCACTTGTTTTGTTTTTCTTTGTTCTGGTTTTAGGGCCTGTCATGACTATTTCACTTATTTCAAGCCGCTTGTTAACCAGAGGTGGCTAAAAACCAGAGTACCTGGAGAAAAATCACCTGACCTTCGTCGCAGAACTTGGCGACCCTCATGTGGCCCAAGATAGGCATGAACAACAGTGGTGAGTGACCTAGTGATTAAGAGTCAGGGCTCTTATCCATTAGGCCATGGAGGCCCATGTTCAAATACATTTGTGTAAAGGGGTAATTTTTCTTATTCTTGGGCAATCTGATGGCATTGCTTTGGAAGTAATTTTTACCATTAACAGCACATTCTTTGACCCTTTTTGTGTCAAATGGAATCTACCTCCTTATATATAGCAGGAGTCCATTTCAAAATTTAGGTTGTGTTTTCATCAATCTTTATTTGGAAAATGGCTGAACTTTTTGCAAACAGTGGAGGCCCTGATCATATGCCGCATTCTGCGGCGTCTGATCTGGGCCTGCACTGTTTGTCAGGGTACCCATTTTGGGGTTTCCATGTACAAAATGGGTTAAAAAGGTTGCTGAGGAAAATAATCAATGATGGGGTTGAGACCTTGACAAGAAAATCTCAGGCTCATTTTCAGATTATTTAACTCGCCTCATGTGAGACTTAGATAAATTGAAAACTTGCGTGAGATTTCCTCGTCTCAGTCTCAACCCCATCATAGATTCTATTATTCTTTTATGTCTCCAAAACTGATATTTTCAGATGAAAATGTGTCATATGTTTGATTTTTATTTCTGCTCCCAATAAAGTTTGTAAGTGCTCATTAGAACTGCATCATGGAGGGGGTTCTAACAAGTACCCACAATCTATGATTACCCATTAACAGCTATCAGTCAATCAGATTACAGGATCTATATTATATTCAATAAATTCACAAACTGCATGACAAACAGTGTAGATCCAGATCAGATGGCTTCTTCACAAGCCATCTGATCTGAATCTACACTGCTTGAAAAGGTTGGGGTTGTTGTGAACAGCAGGATAAGAGTTAATGTGATGTTAATGGGATGGGACTTTCAAAAGTACCACAATTCTACTCCCATGCAGAATAAGTAACAGAATAAATGTATACTGTTCCCTAATGTATCATATGATGCCACGCCCGAGAATGTAATAATGCCATGTATGTGATTTGGTAATTCACTACACTAATGGATTCAATATGCCAATACGTTAGATAAGCCCTGTTATGATACACATACAGCGCCCTTAACAATGTTGCATTTACTAATGGCGGAATATTGACAATTTAGTAAACAAATCATGAATAAAATGCACATCAAATGTCATATGATAAATAGAATCTTGCATTTGTGCTCCTGTATTATTGAATTTATTAAGCTCGTTGAGGAAAAGGCATATAATGCTCAGCAAAGCCTCACATTTGATCCCTTTTCCTCAACTCGTTTAATAAATTCAATAATACATGAACACTCATGTAAGATCCTCTATGTATCCTACAGGCCAAGTCATGAGAAAACTTGTTTTTTTGCCATTTGTGAACAACTAAGATGCAGATCAGCCTGGTCCCAAGGTTATGAAACTTTTTTCATGCTCAACTCCAGTATTTGTAATTTGTAATGCTCATACCGTATTGGCCCTAATTAACGCACATGCTCCTATAAGCGCACACCAAAGCTATTTTTGAAAAAGAAATGCATAAGCGCACACTTTACAGTAACCTCCCCCTGGAAGCTCTCACAGTAAATCTATAAAAAAAAACTTACCGTTATTTCTTCAACAGTGAAGGCAATGCTTGAGTATCCTTTTCTGTCCCATTAAATATCAGTATGCATCATCTCGGAAGTTATTGTTTTCGCATCGATTGTGCGCTAATTAGGTAGATTTTTCACTGTGATCTTTTGACACGATTTTGAAACAAGAGGGCCATGATGGCCCTGGATCGCTCACCTGATCCTATTGTACAAACGGAATTGTGGGTAATATATGGTGGAGTGGAGGGTTTGGGCAATTTTGGTTGGACCCAAAGACCATTTCTGTGAAATTAATTCAAAATCAGTCTGCCTGTTTAGGAGTAGAAGTCATTTTGAGAAGTAGAAGCCATTTTTGATGAAATGACATCTCAAGCCCTGCTGCCCAATGAAACCAATGGGGTTTAAATGTATTGATGGTTCCACTTGCACCACTTTGCCTAGACAGGCTAAAACCTTCAAAGTGGTTCACCAATATTCCTGTAGAAGCACCTTGCAGCCAAGGTGGGTGGGGGCCAAAACTTTCAAAAGACATCTGTCTCTAAAAGGAAGCAATTTTATAGGAATGTTCTATGAGTGACCCTCTAACAATATTGCTAAAAATATTTTGCTTAACTGAACATGATGGCCACCACAGCTAAAAACCTCAAACCTCATTCCTGTCAAATAATTTCAAAATCAATCCACTGGTTAAGGAGAAGAAGTTGTTTAAAGGTTTTGTTCACCAGAGCGGCATAGTTTGAGCAATTTTGGTGGAGGGTCACCCAAGGAACATTCCTGTCATGTAATTTCAAAATCCATCCACTGGTTAAGGAGAAGGAGTCGTTTAAAGGTTTTTCTATTTTTAGCTCTGGCAGCCATCTTGTTCACCAGAGCAGAATGGTTTGAGCACTTTTTGTAGAGGGTCACCCAAGGAACATTCCTGTGAAGTTATTTCAAAATCCATCCACGGGTAAAGGAGGAGTTGTTTAAAGGTTTTTTCTATTTTTAGCTCTGGTGGCCATTTTATTCAACCGAGCAGAACAGTTTGAACAATTGTGGTAGAGGGTCACCGAACGAACATTCCTGTAAAATAATTTCAAAATCCATCCACTTGTTAAGGAGAAGTCATTTAAAGGTTTTTCTATTTTTAGCTCTGGTGGCCATTTTGTTGACCTGTTTGTTGGAACGGTTTGAGCAAATTTGGTAGAGGGTCACCCAAGGAACATTCTGGTGAAATAATTTCAAAATCCATCCACTGGTTAAGGAGAAAAGTGCGTTTAAAGTTTATTCTATTTTTAGCTCTGGCGGCCATTTTGTTAACCCGAGCTGAACAGTTTGAGCAATTTTGGTGGAGGGCCACCCAAGGAACATTCCTGTTAAGTGATTTCAAAATCCATCCGCTGGTAAAGGAGAAGAAGTCGTTTAAAGGTTTTTCTATTTTAAGCTCTGACGGCCATTTTGTTTACCCAAGCGGAACAGCATGAGCAATTTTGGTAGAGGGTCACCAAACAAACATTCCTGTGAAATAATTTCAAAATCCATCCACTGGTTATGGAGAAGAAGTCGTTTAAAGGTTTTTCTATTTTTAGCTCTGGTGGCCATTTTGTTCACCCGAGGGGAACAGCATGAGCAATTTTTGTAGAGGTTTGCCAAAGGAACATTCCTGTGAAATTTCAAAATCCATCCACTGTTTAAGGAGTAGAAGATGTTTAAAGGTTTTTCTATTTTTAGCTCTGGTGGCCATTTTGTTCACCCGAGCGGAACTGTTTGAGCAATTTTGGTAGAGGATCCCCCAAGGAACATTCCAGTGAAATAATTTCAAAATCCATCCACTGGTTAAGGAGAAAAAGTCGTTTAAAGCTCTTTCTATTTTTAGCTCTGGCGGCCATTTTGTTCACCCGAGTGGAATGGTTTGGGCAATTTTGGTAGAGGGTCACCGAAGGAACATTCCTGTGAAGTAATTTCAAAATCCATCCACTAGTTAAGGAGTAAAAGTTGTTTAAAGCTTTTTCTATTTTTAGCTCTGGTGGCCATTTTGTTCACCCGAGCGGAACGGTTTGAGCAATTCTGGTAGAGGGTCACCCAAGAAACTTTCCTGTCAAGTAATTTCGAAATCCATCCACTGGTTAAGGAGAAGAAGTTGTTAAAAGGTTTTTCTATTTTTAGCTCTGGCGGCCATTTTGTTCACCCGAGCTGAACAGTTTGAGCAATTTTGGTAGAGGGTCATCCAAGGAACATTCCTGTGAAACAATTTCAAAATCCATCCACTGGTTAAGCAGGAGAAGTCGTTTAAAGAATTTTCTATTTTTAGCTCTGGCGGCCATCTTGTACACCCGAGCGGAACACTTTGAGCAATTCTGGTAGAGGATCACCCAAGGAGCATTCCTGTGAAATTAGATCAAAAACTGTCCAGCAGTTTTGGAGGAGAAGTTGTTTAAAGCAAAAGTTGACGACGGACGGACGCACGCACGGACGACGGACAAAGACTGATCCCAAAAGCTCACCTTGAGCACTTTGTGCTCAGGTGAGCTAAAAACTAAGCGCACTGTGCGGTAATTAGGGCGAATACGGTAACTATTAAAATACAAATAAATAAGGCAAGTCTCCTGCTCAGAGCAGCAGAGCATGTCATTTATCCTACTCATAAATTTAAAAAATGCCAACATTAGTTGGCATTTTAAAATTTATGAGCAAGATAAATTTCATTCTTGAGTGAGCATGAAAAAAGTTTTATAATCTTGGGGCCTGGTCCTGAGGTTATAAAACTTTTTTCATGCTCAACTCTAATGAGCATGAAATTTGTAGTGCTCATAAAAATTAAAATACAAATAAATTGGGCTCTTTTCCTTCCTCAGTTTGCAACGAATTTTATTTGTCCTGCTTACAAATTTTAAAATGCCAACACTGGCTGGCATTTTAAAATTTGTGGGATGCACAAATTTCATGCTCAAGTGAGTTGAGCATGGAGAAAAGGTTTCATAACCTCCGGGCCAGGCTGATCTGCACATTTGTGTAGTGTAGTGTGTATGTGTGCATGTGTGTGAATTCGGGTTTAACGTCGCTTTCAACAATTTTTCAGTCATATCACGACGGTGTCTGGTTGCGACATGGAGCTCAATGCTCACTTTTATATTGCTGCCTCACTGAAGTATCATGTCCCAGACACATTACATGATACCACACCCAGTCACATTATCCTGACACTGGGTCGACCAGTCCTAGCTCTACCCCGTAAATCTGAGTGCCAAGCGAGGAGCAGCTAGTACCATTTTTAACAACTTTGGTAAGTCACGGCCCGGGACCCTGGAGCGGACCCTCTAACATTTGTGTAGTATAATCAGCACCATAAAATTAACCCTTACCATGCTGAATATTTCAATTTACTACATTCCTCCCCAATTTTCAGCTATTTGTGTTGTATGATTTCAACTTTTACCATGATTGAAAACAGTATAGATCCCAGTCAGCTTCTGAGAAGCAAGCTGTTCTGGATAAACAGTGAAATTCCAATATTAAGACCACCTAGAATTAGGACTAATTCTGCTATAAAAGCTTATTTTGAAGGGTACACTTAATTTTTGTTTGTGTTTTCTGCCTTCAATATAAAAAGCTTATTTTGAAGGGTACACTTATTTTTTGTTTGTGTTTTCTGCCTACAATGTCCTCTGGTCAGGGACCACCTTTGGGATTGTTCAAAAGTGGTCTTTAAGACCACTTTTGAACAGTCCCAAAGGTGGTCTTAATATAGGAAGTTTTCTGTATGTAACTTTCAAACAAAAATACACCTGGGTTCAGCATGGTGAGAGATAATGGATAGAATATTACCTCTAGTTTCTATAGCTAGAATTTCAAGGTTCTGTGCAGTTTGAATCTTACCTGGTCATCAGGACTTGGAGAAATAGACTGGGCTGCATGATGCTTCCATGCAGAGCTGAAACCAACACACTGGAGTACTGGTAAACCGCTTAGAAGGTCTAAGCCTGCCCAGGCAAAGTGCAAGTCAGACTGTTCCTCCATATAAAGCTTATTGGGTTGTTTGGATGGTAGGGCTTGAGATGTCATTTCATTTCATCTCAGATTTGGGTAATTAAATTGGAAGCAACATCTCCAAAATGACCTAAAAGGTGTTGATGAAGATTTCGTGTTTTTTTTTGTTTCAGATTTCGTGTTTTTTTTTTGTTTTGTTTTGGTTTAACGACCCTTTCAAAATTATTTCACTTATATCACATCAACTGTAAAACAGGTGGCAAAATCTGGAGTAATAGGAAAAAACCTGATCTTCCGTTGCAGAACTTGGCGTCTCACATGTGACCCGAGCCAGATTCCCACCACAGCGGTGAGAGACCTAATGATAAAGTGTAAGCGCTCTTATCATCCACTAGGCCACGGAGGCCCATCGTTGATGGGGATGTAAAACCTCAATTGAACAAACAAACAAACCTGGCAACGAACCTCAAGAAAGGTTTTCTTCTGATGGGGCTTATTTTGATCTAGTATTAAAATCAGAGCAATGACCCCTTTTAACCTTTATCCCACTGAACACTACAACCCCTAGCTTTGCAAATAGTGTAGATCCAGATCAGATGGCTTCTTCAGAAGCCACCTGATCAGGATCTACACAGTTTGCCTAGTGTTATTTATTTTTGGCATTAAATGAATACATTGTATCAAGTAATGTGATTGGCAGATAGTCAATATTGGGGGTGGCCAAATTAATATATTCAGCAGAAGGGTTAAAGCGCAAAGCTAAATTGAAAAGCAGATGACATTTTTTAATTTCCTGTCCCTTTTTCAGAGGAATTCAGGCTTGACATTTCAGGTGAACTATGTGCCAAAACACAAGAATTTGTCTTTCTAAAAATGTCATCTGCAATAAGTTGTGCCTGGCACTTTAAGATTCTTTCGGTGCCAAATGTCAGGCATGTCAATTGTTAATTCAGATCTGTAGTTTATTTAGCACTAGCCTCAAATGATCCTTGACCTTGAAGTCAAGGTCATGGAAGTAGCATTTTTATAGTTTTTGCACTGTCCGTTTGTGTGTTTGTAAGTCCACCTTTTTTGTGATGCGAATTACTTCCACATTTCTTCAACAATTGAGCTGAAACTTTGCACATGCATTCCTTGTGAGGTGAAGGGATGCCTAACACAATTTTCACGTTGGTCCTATCATTTTCGAAGGAGTTACGGCCCTTTCCTCAAATTGGCTCCCACGGGGACATTGCTCACTTATAGTGACAGCTCTTGTTTTTTTGTTCAAATGCAAAGCACAAACAGGTGATCTACTTTGTCTGGAGACAAGTGTTGTATCAACTTAATCTCCCAGGAAACCTTAAACACAGGGGAGCAAAAATCTCTTGACCTTTTCAGAGGTTAAAATGTGAAGACCCTTGTTTGTTTTCCCAGCAAACAATATAATAATGTCAACAAGTCGCCCTAGTTTGATAAAAAAAAATCTTGATACCAAACTCTTGAGATGTTTATTTTTCTTCCTGCTTTGAAATATCCAAAATCTGAGACTTTTTTGCACGAGGACTTTTCAACCCTTAAAGGGACAGTTGCAACTGAGGCAGATGATATTCTAAAATGCATCTGAACCTCTCCTCTTTATAACACTGTTCCTTATAACAGTGATTCAGATATAACATGGTTTAACTCTTATCCTGCTGTTCACGACAACCACTATCTTTGGAAACAGTATAGATCCAGATCAGATGGCTTCTGAAGAAGCCATCTGATCAGGATCTACACTGTTTAGACATTCAGTTTATGGATTTGTAAGAATAAATTACATCAAGTAATCTGATTTGTTCAGAGTCAGAAATGGGTGTGTGTAAACTGAATACTCAGCAGGATAAGGGTTAAGAATGGATCCCAAAACAGATGGTCATTTGTCTATATACATGTACATGCAATTGGCCCCCACCCATTGGTGCTTGGAGAAATAGATTGGGCTGCATGGAGCTTCCATGCTGAACTGAAACAGATCACACATGAGTACTGGTAAACCCCTTAGAGGGTCTAAGCCTGCCCAGGCAGTGGTGCCAGTCAGACCGTCCCGTCATATAAATCCCTTGGGTTTGTTTGCGCGGCAGAGCTTGAGATGTCATTTCACCTCAATATCAGGTTAAAGCTCCAAAATAACCTAAATAGTGTTGACGGGCCCATTAAACCTCTGTTCAAACAAACAAACAAATATACAGTAAAATTCCTATATTAAGACCACCTTTGGAACTGTTCAAAAGTTGTCTTTAAGACCATTTTTGAACAGTCCCAAAGGTGGTCCCTGACCAGAGGACACTATGGGTAGAAAACACAAAGAAAGATTAAGTGCACCCTTAAAAATAAGTTTTTCAAAGCAGAATTAGTCTTAATTTTAGGTGGTCTTAATAGCGGGATTTCACTGTACATGTAATCTATACATTTTTGTTTGAAAATAACATGGTTGTTTATTAAACTAACATGGTGTCTGCTTTGTACCCAAACAATAGTGTTATAAAGGGGCTGTGGTGTATTCTTATTTCTATAATTCCATTTGGAGAACACATCCATGTGATTTTTTTTTTTTTGGTTTGGGTTTTACGGCCCTTTCAAGATTATTTCATTCATATCGAGCCGATTGTTAATCATAGGTGGGCTAAACCGGAGTACCCGGAGAAAAACCACCTGACCTTCCGTTGCAGAACTTGGCGTCTCACACGTGACCTGAGCGAGGCTCGAACCCACGGTGGTGAGAGACCTAATGACTAAGAGTCAGCGCTCTTATCCATTAGGCCACGGAGGCCCGTACATCCATGTGATAAAGTGCATTCTTTCATATCTCTAAAATGGCTACTTTTCTGATGAAAATTTGTGATATTTTTCTTATTTACAAACCAAACATAGGTTGTGGGTGCTCGTAAGAACCGCCTCATTGAGGGGGTTCTAACGAGTACCTACAACCTATGTCCTGGAGCAAAGATATGAAAAATAATGTATACCCCCTTAAACCCCAGTTTTCTCTATATAAAGTGGGGTTTAAGGTGGTCTTGATTTCACAGACTTGTCAACGTGATGATCAAAGAGAATCATCAGACTCGACCTTGAACTCTCACGTGACTCACCTGCTAAGCAGACAATTCACTTGAAATAAAAAAAATAAGAAATGCTGTCTGCTGATGTTTTATTTGGCACATTAAGGCTTAAAAATGAACAAAATGGGCTAACAAGATTATGTGCTTGAAAAAAAGATCTTAACCTGTCAATTTGAAGGAGAAATCATTTGAAATGTAAACATACAACCTATAGAGATAGATCCCTGTGGATTTTTAGATATGATTAAAACCTCATCTATTTACAAGACAGTGACATTATTTTAATAATTCTATTGCTTTAGCCCTTAAAATGCCAATCACAATTGTTGTCTGCTTTGTCATCTGCTGGTTACTTTAAAAGTCATTATTGCAAACTGTGTGGACCCAGATCAGATAGCTCCTCTAGGAGCAGTCTGCCCATAGGGGCTTGAAGAAATATATGGGCTGCATAATGCTTCCACGCAGAGCTGAATCCGGCCCGCACACTAGTACAGGTAAACCGCTTAGAGGATCTAAGCCTGCCCAGGAACCGCGGTGCGAGGCCGACCGTCCATGCTAATAAACCCTATTGGTTTCATTGGGCGACAGGGCTTGAGATGTCATTTCATCTCAATGTCGGGTAAAAGTCCCACAAAATTGGAAGCAACGTCTCCAAAATGACCTTTACAGTGTTGACGGGGACGTTAAACCTCAAATCAAACAAACAAACAATTGACTGTATGCAAAAATATTTTTCAAAAGTTTGCCAGAAGATTCAGCAGACGACAGTAGCAGACGACATATTCAGATGCAGATTTTCTCGGCATCATAAGGGTGAAGAGGGACAGGTCAGCCAGCTTGTCATATATTCTGCCATTTTTAGAAGGGAGATAATTTTAAGGACTTCCTGTTTGCTTTCTTACAAACTCAGCCCCACAGAAACAAGGGTCAACTCTTAAAGAAAAGAATTTGCTCCTGGGGAGCAAATTCTTTCCTTTCAGAGTAGACCCTTTAGGAGTGAGTTTTAGTTTTACGTCCCACCAACAGCTAAGGTCATACGGAGACGGGACCTCGGTTTAAAGACTCATCCGAAAGTCTGAGACCCTTTAGGACAAGGCAAAACTAAAGTATTTCTAAATTATGGGCCTCCATGGCCTATTAATGGGAAAGACGCAGTCTCTTAATCATTAGGTCTCTTACCGCTGTGGTTCACACCTCTCTTTGGCCAAATGTGAGATGCCAAGTTCTGCAATGGAATGTCATTTGTTTTTTCTCCCGGTACTCTGGTTTTGACCACCTCTGATTAATGATCCACTAAAAATAAGTGAACTATCTATCTATCCCTATATAATCCTAAACCCTCTTCCGAGTGTTACTAAGCTTAAAAGGGCTGAAACCCCGCCCCCCCAAAAAAAATCTAAAAAAGTTGCCTCCCCTGAATGCCAATTCATTCCCGATAACCAGCTTATATAAACATCCCAAAGTTTAAACATGTTGATAGTGTTATCAGTCCATGTGCCTTTAACACCTGTGATGGGTGACAGGACATCTCGGCCCCTGACAATCTCGGCCCCTAGCAAACTCGGCCCCTGACAAACTCGGCCCCCAAAATTTGAATATGTATATATTAATGTTGGAATTGACTTATTATCAAACTATTACACATATATTAATGTACATATGCCTAATTATTTTTCATTTTGGCAATTTTTCCAATATATTTGAATAGGCGAGTTTTCTTAATGAGCCATCTTATCAGGATCTAAACTGTTTGCCATTGTCCGAAGCGAGGTAGTTCTAACCAAATAAAAATAAAAAATGAGTTCCTTTAAGAGCAATGAAAACATTCATAAGAAAGAAGATGGGTCATACTACGTAGTTTCGGCTAAAAAAGCCTCATCAGTGACCCTGTAATGACCCGGCCAAGAAAGCCAGAGGAAACATACTGCAATTTTGTGAATTTCGAATAGGCAGTCGATTCAAAGACTGATATAAATCAAAATGGGGTCCAAATAATTAAAAACATTTCTAGAATATGAGTCTAAACCAATAATTAGGGCCCCGCACTGAAAGTGTGGGTGCCCTATAGTAATCACTCTGTCCGTCTGTCTGTCTGTCTGTCCGTCCACAAATTTCTGATAGCGCTGCCGGGGCCCTTGTCAGTTTCACTGACAGCTCTAGTTTATTTCTGATTTCTTAGAATATTCACGCTGATCTCAAAGGACCAAAAGTAAAATATAAACTGCACTATGGTTGATGTACGGGGAGACGTTTTACGGCCGCCACACAGCACAACACCAGCTGCAGTGAAGGCAAATAAAAACAAGAGTTGTCAGAAGACAACATAGCTCGCCTTTGGGGGCCTAAGATGGATGAGGGCAAGTTATCAAAAAAGAGCCACAGTGACCTTGACCTTCAGCCCCAGACCCTGAAAGACAAACTCGCTCGAGATATCATCATACCCAACATTTGTGTAAAGTTATATTAAAATCCATTCATAAATGTAGGCACTACAGCGATCACAAAGTTTTTCTAAAAATAGCCACAGTTACCTTGACCTTCAGCCCCGGAACCTGAAAGTCAAAGTCACTCGAGATATCATCATACCCAATATTTGTGTGAAATTATATTAAAATCCATCCATAAATAAAGGCGCAAGAGCGATGAAAAAGATTTTCTAAAAATAGCCATAGAGACCTTGACCTTCTGCCCCAGACCCTGAAAGTCGAACGAACTCGAGATATCATCAAACCCAACGTTTGTGTAAAGTTATATTAAAATCCATTTATAAATGTAGGCACTAGAGCGATCACAAAGTTTTTTCGAAAAATAGCCACAGTGACCTTGACCTTCAGCCCCAGACCCTGAAAGTTGAACTTGCTAGAGATATCATCATACCCAACATTTGTGTGAAGTTACATTAAAATCCATCAATAAATTAAGGTGCAAACCCGATGACAACGTTTTTCTAAAAATAGACACAGTGACCTTGACCCAGTGACCCTGAAAGTAGTGACCTTGACCTTAAGCGCCAGACCCTGAAAGTCAAAGTCACTCGAGATATCATTATACCCAAGTTATATTAAAATCCATCAATAAATGAAGGCGCTAGAGTGATTACAATGTTTTTCTAAAAATAGCCAGTGACCTTCACCTTGAGCCCCAGACCCGCTATGTTTTTAAAAAGAAAAAAAAAAAACAAAAAAAAAAAAAAACATGCCTCCCCCGGGATTTGAACTCACGCAGCTTGCAGGTAAACTTTAACACAGGATTTCAAGGGAGGTAATACAGAGGAAAATATTAACTTCTCAAAAAGACCAATTTAAGCCAAAAAACCTGTAAAATGAAGTAAAATGATAATGTTAAATATTGTTTTTTACCAATTGTTAATTATATATTCAAAATAAACTTGTAAAACATCACATATAAGAGCTTGCAGGTAAACTTTAACCAAATGCGGACGCCGACGCTGACGCCGACGCCGACACTGACGCTGACGCCGGACGCCCGGGGGTATGGCAATAGCTCCCCCTTACTTTCGTAAGGCGAGCTAATAAAAAATGAGTTCCTTTAAGAGCAAGGAAAACATTCATAAGAAAGAAGATGGGTCATACTACGTAGTTTCGGCTATTAAAGCCTCATCAGTGACCCTGTAATGACCCGGCAAAGAAAGCCAGAGGAAACATACTGCAATTTTGCGAATTTTAAACCTACAAACTGTTTTTATGTAGATACAATATACATAATCTAAACCAAAGTTAACCCCAGTTTTACAGGGTGTGATTATATAGGCATGTTTTCACGATGATATACTGTGCTAGCAACGCTTTGAAATTTTTTTTTTTTTTTCTTATTTCTGTTCAAAATATAGATTGTGGGGACTCATTAGAACCGCATCATCGAGGCGGTTCTAACGAACGAGTACCCACAATCTATATTTTGAAGCAGAATTTAAGAAAATAAGGGATAGCCTTGTAAACCCCAGTTTTACTATATAAAAGTGGCGTTCAAGGGGATCAACATTATATAGGAGTGTTTTCGTGATTCACCCGAAACATAAACATATTTTTCGTATTTCTGCTATAAACATAGATTGTGGGTACTCGTTAGAACCCATTGACAAGTCGATTTTAACATGTACCAACAATCTATGTTTTTGAGCATACATATTCGGGTACTTGTTAAAACAGCATCGACGACGCGGTTCTTACAAGAACCAACAATCCATGTTTTTGAGAAGAAAAAGGAAAAGATAATATAAACCCCCTTAAACCCCAGTTTTTTTCTGTATAAAAGTGTGGTTGCCGGTGGTCAAAATTATATAGGCATGTTTTCGTGATGTCGCACTTAATTGCAACACCGTCCCAATTACAGCATCGGTTTCCGCGATCGTTTATCGTGGATAAGGTTTCGTATTAAAAACGATAAATATGCTCAAACTTTCTGTGAAACTACCTATCCACCTTCCAAATTGATTATCGGAAACAAAAACATAGTATTTTAGGACCTAAATGCTGCTAGGGACTGAGTTTTTAGGGACGGAGTTGGATGGGGGCCGAGTTTGTCAGGGGCCGAGTTCGTCAGGGGCCGAGTTTGTTAGGGGCCGAGATGTCCATAAATCCTGTGATGTCAATGAGAAACAGTGCAATCGAACTGTGTGTGTGTGTCTGTGCATGCATGTTTGTGTGCATGCTTGCGTGTGTGTGGTATGGTTTCTCAATTGGACTCCAACAAAAATGTTATAAAGAGGTTATGGTGTACAAACTATACCTGATAAATCAACTTACATCTGTGCTTTCCATTCTTTCGCAGAGATTGACCATGAAACCTTTTCTGCGGTCATTCTCTCCCCTTCCACTGATTCAAGAAGGGCAGTTGTCAATTTCCCGCGAAAGAATGTGCACTGTACTGGTTAACTGCTTACATATAAGCCTGCCCAGAAAGAGTGTGGATAGGTAAACTGACCTGCTCAAAATGACCTAGTGTTGATTGGGCCATTAAACTCCAAAACAAACAAAACATCTATGCTTTCAGAACTTTGATAAATTTTAAGACACTGGATTCTACCGAATAAGCAAGCCAAAATGGTGCAATTCATTTACATCAACATGACACTGTCAACAATTTCTGTATGGTTTATTTGGTTTTTATCATATGACGTCGCGTCTGAGAGTGTAATAATGCCATGTAATATTTTCGATAATCCACTAGTGGATTAAATATGCAAATTAGCTAGATATGTCCCGTAACATTACATGTATGACGTCCTTAACGACGTCACATTTACTAACAGCGGAATATTGACATTTTTGTAAACATTCGTGAATAAAATGCGCTTTAAATGTCATATGATAAATAGAATCTTGCATTCGTGGTCATGTATTATTGAATTTATTAAACTTGAGGAAAAGGGATAAAATGCTCGGCAAAGCTTCACATTTTATACCTTTTCCTCAACTCGTTTAATAAATTCAATAATACATGAACACTCATGTAAGATCCTCTATGAGTGTAATGGCCCAGTAAACACTTTAGATGTCAGTTTACCCAACAATACTTTCTGGGCTGGCTCAGAACTAAGCCATTAACAAGTACAGTTTTATTTGATTTGGGGTTTAACATCCCTGTAAACACTATATAGGGCATTTTGGAGATGTTGCTTCCAATTTTGTGGGACTTTTACCAGACACTGAGATGAAATGACATCTCAAGACCTGCCGCCTAAGGAAACCAAAAAGGTTAATATGCATGGAGGGTCCGATGCGCACCACTTGTCCTGGGCAGGCTTAGTCCCTCAAAGCGGTTTACCAGTACTCATATGCGGTCGGTTTCAGCTCTACATGGAAGCTGCACATTCATAAATGTCTTTCTTAACCCATTGCATGCGGGAAACCCCCAAAGGGATACCTTGGCAAAGAGTGCAGGCCCAGATCAGACACCACAGAATGAACTGGGCTTGCACTATTTGCCAACAGAATTTTCCATCAAAAATAGACTAAAAAAAGAAAAAACTAGAAATGTGTCCAGACGACACAGATGCCCCCGCCAAGGGCCCCACCTCACCCCAAAAATCCATGTTGCAACAAAATTTTCTAAGTGTGTGACCTTGTCATCAGGAACATTTGTGAGAAGTTATATTGAAATTGGTGAAAAAATGTAAGCGCTAGAGCAATGACAAAGTTTTTCTAAAAATAGCCACAGTGACCTTGACCTTGAAAGTCAAACTCCCTCGAGGTATTGTCATAAGAAACATTTGTGTGAAGTTATATTGAAATCAGTGAAGAAATGTAGTCGCTAGAGCGATGACAAAGTTTTTCTAAAAATAGCCACAGTGACCTTGACCTTGAAAGTCAAAATGGCTCGAGATATTGTCATAAGGAACATTTGTGTGAAGTTATATTGAAATCGGTGAAGAAATGTAAGCGCTAGAGCGATGACAAAGTTTTTCTAAAAATAGCCACAGTGACTTTGACCTTGAAAGTGGAACTCGCTAGAGATATTGTCATAAGGCACATTTGTGTGAAGTTATATTGAAATCGGTGAAGAAATGTAAGCGCTAGAGCGATGACAAAGTTTTTCTAAAAATAGCCACAGTGACCTTGACCTTGAGGCAATGACCTTGAAAGTTAAAATTGCATGAGCTATTTTTATAAGGAACATGTGTGTGAAGTTATATTGAAATCAGTGAAAAAATATAGACGCTAGAGCTATGTTGTGCGAGGGGATTATTAAAAAATTTTAAGTCTGTGACCTTGACCTTGAGCTCATGGGCATGGGTTGGGGTATGACTGAATAAAATGGACAGGTATCTAACATCATACCAAATATCAACTCAATCCATCGCACAATTTGGAAAATATCAACTCTTAAAATATCTAATTGAAAATTTCTAGGTCTGTGACCTTGACCTTGAAGCCATAGGCATGAGTGGGGGTATTGCCAAATGAACATTTGGACCTGTATCTATCATCATAGCATACATAAGCCAAATCCATAATATAGTTTGGAAAATTTGAGCTATTCAAAATCTTTCACATTAAAATTGTCTAAGTCTGTGACCTTGACCTTGAGGTCATAGGCATGGGTGGGGGTATTGCTGAATAAAACATTGTACCTATATCTATCATCATATGAACCAAAGCCATCATAAAAGTTCAGGTTCTACCAGGTACAAATACCTTAACTTGAGTCTTTAACATGGAAAATTTCTAAGTCCATGACCTTGACCTTGAGGCCATGGGCATGGGTGGGGTATCGCTGAATAAAACTTTGGACCTATATCTATAATCATACCAAATATGAACCAATTCCATCAAATGGTTAGGAAAATATGAGTTCTAAAATGTTCAAGTCTACCTGTTACAAAAACCTTAACCTGAGTCTTTAACATTGAAAATTTCTAAGTCTGTGACCTTGACCTTGAGGTCACAGGCATGGGCGGGGGTATTGCTTTATAAAAGTTTGGACCTATATCTATCATCATATCAAAGATGAACCAGTTCCATCAAATGGTTAGGAAAATATGAGTTCTAAAAGTTCAGGCTCTACCTGTTACAAAAACTTTAACCTGAGGTTACAGGATCACGTACGTACGTACGTACGTACACTCACACGTACAGACGGACGTACACATGTACGCACGTACGGAAAACCGAAAAACTATATGCCCCCGGCATCATATGATGCGGGAGCATAAAAAGGCCTACCACCCCTTAAATGACAAATGGACTTGTCCAACATATAACAATGGAAGAGCCCACTAGTATACAATGGGTTAAATCAGCAGAAGGAAGAGAATGATCATAGATAAAAAACTAGAGCTGTCAGTGAAACTGACTAGGGCCCCGGCAGCGCTATCAGAAATTTGTGGACGGACAGACGGACGGACAGACAGACAGACAGAGTGATTACTATAGGGCACCCACACTTTCAGTGCGGGGCCCTAAAAATATTTCACAATCAATCTCCATGACTGAATGTTGACAGATCTGGGCCCAGTTCTTCAAAGCATGATTAGCTTAATGAGCTCGTTAGTGGCCAAATTGTGAACTTTTCTAGCAAGTACAATATCTAATACACTGGTATTTTTGCTAATAATAAAAGCTGCTCACATTTTTTCTGCAAAAAAAGTAGTATACATGTATTTGCTATATTGCATGATCAAAGTTTTAATGATACATTAACCAATGACGTTAGTTTTGAACTGGCCACTGGTTGAACCCATGACAACTTGATCGCAAACCATACATGCATACGACTAAGCCACCAGCACTGGGACAGAAAGCAGGAAATGACCATAGAAATGTTTTACAATCAACCTCTGGAACAGATTGCTGCCAGACCCAGTGTTTGAACCCACAGCCTCCTAATCATTAGCTGGATGCACAAACATTAAACATTTTAAGTCATCAGTTTTCTCTTGTACTTTGGCATTTTCTTTTCTTTCATTTTCAGCTTTCTCTTTTTCTTTAGTTTCAACCTCTGTTGTATTGTCATTCCTGCAATCTTTCCTTTCTTTTTCCTTTGGTCTCCATCCTTATCAAATTTCTTCCCTTTTTCTTTCACTCCTTTATTTGTTTTGTTTGATTTAAAGTCTGTTCTATCTTTCTTATCAAACTTATGTTTCTTGTCACTAGTTTTCACAGTTTTGTCTTCACTGCCTTGTCTACTGTCTGTTTTTCGTTTCTTCCAGGGTTGGGGTGAGAATGGCTTCTTCTTTAGTTTCATTCCTCCACCTTGCAAGAATGTATCTACAATACATATGCATAAATGTAATGAGCAAACTACCAGATTTACTTCATGTATTCAGTTTGACATGCCTGGGCAAACAGTGTAGATCCAGATGAGATGCCACACAATGTGGCATCTCATCAGGGTCTGCACTATTTGCCACTCATCCAGCTATTTTTAGGCACAACATCATGTAGTATATTGTACTTGTTCAAATTTTAGAATAAGAATGGTAAGGAGTTGAGGTGTCTGCATACTTAGGGTTAATACAGTAAAGAGAAACTATATGAGATAACACACCCATGGGAGATTATAAGAATCTTATATGAGTGTGAGGAGTGGATGGAAAAATCCATCCCAAGGGTCACTGACCGGCATCACGAGGCTTGCCTCTTGACAGTGATCCCTAGGGATGGATTTTTCTATCCACCCCTCACACCCATATAGGATTCTTTTTCTTGCATACCTTCCATTTCTTACCGTGGATTTTAATGCTGCAGTAATTTCAAGTACCTCCGTCCGCCATATTGTGATGACAGTACAGGAATGTTTAGTGACATAACGTAACATGCTGTGATGTCAACCTTAACGATGGCCCATATAGTAAATACATGGTTAGTATCTTTAATAATAAACTAGAGCTGCCGCCTAACGGGCGCCAATTATACCCCCGCATGCGTTGTCAGACAAATTTTTACAAGTATTTGACCTTGAGGAAGGTCAACGTAAAGGTCAAGGTCAGGTTTGTGTATATCAATCTTAAGTACTAGTGGCAAGGTGTGTGGTGTGTGAATATTAAAGAAATCGGTCAAAGAATAAGGAAGTTATGAGCAATGTTAAAGTTTTTTGTAACGGACCGACGACGACGACAAATTTTTACAAGTATTTGACCTTGAGGAAGGTCAACGTAAAGGTCAAGGTCAGGTTTGTGTATATCAATCTTAAGTACTAGTGGCAAGGTGTGTGGTGTGTGAATATTAAAGAAATCGGTCAAAGAATAAGGAAGTTATGAGCAATGTTAAAGTTTTTTGTAACGGACCGACGACAGACGACAAGCTGACTCCTATATACCCCCTTCAAACTTCGTTTGCGGGGGTATAAATATAATCGGTGAGCCTTAGACAATTTTATAGGGGCAAGCTTTAGCAAGCCCCTATAAAATTGTCACGGCGAACCGATTATATTTTATTATTTAAGACACAAATCATGTATTTAGTTTATACCACAATTCAAAACAAGAGGCTCAATGAGCCTAAACCGCTCACCTGAGGAACTTAAGTTTTAACAATTCACAGACTTGACTACTAAATCTGCTAATAGAATCCAGCCCATTGACCCTTACAGGATATAAGTCATCATTATTGCATTGCATTCCAAGTTTGAGATTTCTAGCTTCTATAGTTCCTGAGAAATCTTTGACGAAAATTTAACATTGGTCAAAATGGATAGAAAGAAGAATGAAAGAACAGATGAACAAATAAGCTGAGAAAGCCCAATGTCTCTTACACAAAATAAGTCATCATTATTCTATTGAATACCAAATTTGATGCTTCTAGCTTTTATAGTTCCTGAGAAATCTTTGATTAAAAATTTAACATTGGTCTATTATCTCTATATGGAGAGAAAGAAGGAACAAATGAACCAGACTAGCTCCAAAACCTAATGCAGCCTTTCCCCTTGCCCAATGGTGCTACACATAAAATTTAAACAAGATTGGTCGACTGCCTTCTGAGATATGCTTCATTGAAAGTGTGGACGACGGATGGACGGACGACAGACGACGAACTCCGGAGCCTTGGTATACTATCAGCTCAATCGAGCCTTTGGCTCAGGTGAGCTAAAAATTCAAGTCGCTATTTCTGTCACAACATTTTCCCTACGTTAAGTCTATGGGCAAATTTTTTTGTCTCACAAGGTCACGTAACTCCGAGGTCAATATTCCAATTCGGCCCAAAATCGAACTTAACCAAGATTTTATGCCTGTCCTCGTTACCTGCAAGTTTGAAGCTGATATGAATAAAAATAAAGTTGCTATCGTGGTCATAACGTATTTTTTTATGCTCAAGGGCAGGTAACTCCAAGGCAAATATTCCGATTCGGCCCAAAATCGAACTTAACCGAGATTTTATGTCTGTCCTCGTTACCTGCAAGTTTGAAGCTGATCTGAAAAAAATTCAAGTCGCTATCGTAGTCGCAACATTTTCCCTAATTAAGTCTATGGGCAAATTTTTTGTCGCTCAAGGTCACGTAACTCCGAGGTCAATATTCCGATTCGGCCCAAAATTGAACTTAACCGAGATTTTATGCCTGTCCTCGTTACCTGCAAGATTGAAGCTGATATGAATCAAAATAAAGTTGCTATCGTGGTCACAACGTATTTTTTTATGCTCAAGGGCAGGTAACTCCAAGGCAAATAATCCGATTAGGCCCAAAATCGAACTTAACCGAGATTTTATGTCTGTCGTCGTTACCTGCAAGTTTGAAGCTGATCTGAAAAAAATTCAAGTCGCTATCGTAGTCACAACATTTTCCCTATGTAAAGTCTATGGGTAAATTTTTTTTCGCTCAAGGTCATGTAACTCCGAGGTCAATATTCCGATTCGAACTTAACTGAGATTTTATGCCTGTCCACGTTACCTGCAAGTTTGAAGCTGATCTGAATAAAAATAAAGTTGCTATCGTGGTCACAACGTATTTTTTTATGCTCAAGGGCAGGTAACTCCAAGGCAAATAATCCGATTCGGCCCAAAATCTAACTTAACCGAGATTTTATGTCTGTCCTCGTTACCTGCAAGTTTGAAGCTGATCTGAAAAAAATTCAAGTTGCTATCGTAGTCACAACATTTTCCCTATGTTAAGTCTATGGGCAAATTTTTTTTGTCGCTCAAGGTCACGTAACTCCGAGGTCAATATTCCGATTCGGCCCCAAATCGAACTTAACCGGGATTTTATGCCTGTCCTCTTTACCTGCAAGTTTGAAGCTGATCTGAATAAAAATAAAGTTGCTATCGTGGTCACAACGTATTTTTTCATGCTCAAGGGCAGGTAACTCCAAGGCAAATAATCCGATTCGGCCCAAAATCGAACTTAACCGTGATTTTATGTCTGTCCTCGTTATCTGCAAGTTTGAAGCTGATCTGAAAAAAATTCAAGTCGCTATCGTAGTCACAACATTTTCCCTATGTTAAGTCTATGGGCAAATTTTTTGTTGCTCAAGGTCACGTAACTCCGAGGTCAATATTCCGATTCTGCCCAAAATAGAACTTTACCGAGATTTTATTACTGTCCTTATTATCTGCAAGAATGAAGATGATCAGAAAAAAATTGACGGAGCTAGAGTGATGACAAGCTTTTTCCTATGTTAAGTCTATGGGAGCTATATGTTGCCATGGTAACCAGAGTTCCACTCAGATCTGCATGAAAACCTTATGCAGTCTTTCCACTTGCCCAATAATGTTACACATGAAATTTGATCAAAGTCGGCCAAGTAGTCTTCAAGATATACATTTTTGAAATTCACATTAACCCTTATGCAAAAATGCACAAGGGCAGGTAACTCCTAAGTGTATGATCCGATTCTGCCAATTATCGAACTTGACCGAGATTTCATGGCTGTGCTGGTTATCTGTAAGAATGAAGCCAATCCGAACAAAATTGAAGCAGCTACAGTGATGACAACATTTTCCCCATGTTAAGTCTATAGGCAATTTTTCGGGCGCTCAAGGGGACGTAACTCTTGAGTGAATTATCTGATTCGGCCCAAAATCGAACTTGACCGAGATTTTATGCCTGTACTGGTTATCTGCAAGAATGAAGTTGATCAGAAAAAAATTGACGGAGCTAGAGTGATGACAAGCTTTTTCCTATGTGAAGTCTATGGGAGCTAGATGTTGCCATGGCAACCAGAGTTCCACTCAGATCTGCCTGAAAACCTAATGAAGCCTTTCCACTTGCCCAATAATGCGACACATGAAATTTGATCAAAGTTGGCCAAGTAGTCTTAAAGATATACATTTTTGAAATTCCCATTAACCCTAATGCAAAAACACACAAGGGCAGGTAACTCCTAAACGAATGATCCGATTCTGCCAGTTATCGAACTTGACCGAGATTTCATGGCTGTGCTGGTTATCTGCAAGAATAAAGCCAATCTGAAAATAATTGAAGCAGCTACGGTGATGACAACATTCATCCCATGTTAAGTCAATAGGCAATTTTTTCAACGCTCAAGGGCACGTAACTCCTGAGTGAATAATCCGATTCAGCCCAAAATGGAACTTGATCGAGATTTCATGCCTGTCCTCGTTATCTGCAAGAATGAAGACAATCAGAAAAAAATTGACGGAGCTAGAGTGATGACAAACTTTTTCCTATGTTAAGTCTATGGGAGCTATTTGTTGCCATGGCAACCAGAGTTCCAATCCGATCTGCCCGAAAACAGTATGCAGCCTTTCCCCCCACCTGATAATGCTTCACATGAAATTTGATCAAGATTGGCCCACTGGTTCCGGAGATATACTTCTTTGAAAGTGTGGACGACGGACGACGACGACGACGGACGCCGGCTCGTGGTATACTAATACCTCACATGAGCCTTCGGCTCAGGTGAGCTAATGATCACGGGGTTTTGCAAAAAAATTAGCAAATTTAAGCAAAAAAGACAGCAGACAGTGTGGCACGTTAAACGACATTCAGTGCCATGGCGTACACACGTAGTATAACGTGACGTCAGCGAGTGCAAAGTTTCTGACGTCACCGTGCCACAAAGACATGGAAAACAACATGGACGTTCGAATAAAAGTTTCTCAGCGCTTTACTTTCTGTATGAAATTCTGCAAATAAATAGTTTATTTTAGCTTTAGAAATTATTTTCGAGGTTGAGACACAACTGCAGTAGCAGTGTGCAGTTATTCCAATGGGCCATTCAAACCAGGAAAGGCCGAGAAGGCAAGAATTTAGCTATACTTTCTATAAATCTGTTCAAATAAATATTGCAAAGATTTTATTTTACAGTTTCGTTGTTTTCCCATGTATAAAAGGTTGCATGTTATTGTTTACACTTGTAAATTAGTGACCTGAAAAGAAGGTCGGGTCTATAAACGGGTTAGAACATAAAATTCTATCCCAGGGTAAAATCACGGATTTGCTTGTCTGATGTGCAAGAATAATAGAATCTACGATGAGGATGAGACCAATACAAGGAAATCTCAGGTAAGATTTTAGTTTATTTATGCCAAGCATGAGACTTAATCACCTGAAAATGAGCCTGAGATTTCCTTGCAAAGGTCTCAACCAACCATTCATTACTCTTCTAACCCACCTACTTTAGAGAATATGTTGTGAATGGTAAACTGTTTGTAAAGCTATTACCATCAGATTGCCCAAGAACACAGAAAAATGGCTCTTTCACACAAATGTAAAAGAGCAAAAAAGGTAGAGCATTTATTATTCCTACCTTTTAAACATTTTTTCCAACCAGCTCTTAACCTTTGTCCTGCTAAGCCCGGATATGCCTTATTTTCCAAACAATGAAGTTCCAGATCAGTTGGCTTCAGACAAAGCCATCTGATCAGGATCTACATTGTTTGCCATTCAGATTGTGAATTTGTTGCAATAATTTGCATCAAGTAATCTGATTGGTTGATAACCAGTAGTGGGTCTGTCATATATAAATATTCAGCAGGTCAAGGGATAAGTTCATTTTCAAAACATCCATTTATATGTAGTGGTAAATTTAAAATGAAAACTATTTATTGATTTCCACAACAGTGTATGTGCATTTCATGATTTTCTTCTTGACACTTGACAGCAGTTTGATGCCAAACTGCATGTTCATTTCATCAAAAGTTGGACATGTTATTGTGCCTGCCTGTGAAAAATGTAAAGCAAGGGAAAAATAGAAAAGGGGCCTCCCTGTTTGCTTGGGTAGCATTTAACCATTTAGTACCAGAAACCCCAAAACAGGTACCTTGGCAAACAGTGGAGGCCCAGATCAGATGCCGCATAGAGAGGCGTCTGATCAGGGCCTACACTGTTTGCTAAAAGTTCAGTCATTTCCCAAATAAACCTTGATGAAAACACAACCTGACACCCCTACATTTTGAAATGAACTCCTGCTATATATAAGGAGGAGTGAGTGAGTGTTTGCGTTTTACGTCTCACTAACAGCTAAGGTCATACGGAGACGGAACCTTGGTTTAAAGACTCATCCGAAAGTCTGGAGAAGCCCGGGATCGATCCTGCGACCCATGGTTTACAAGGCAAGTAGCATAACCACTGCGCCCAGAGGCTTCTTATATAAATAAGGAGGAAGATTCCATTTGGTACAAAAAGGGTTAACCAGAGGACCAGTGGTCCTGAACCGCTCACCTGTCTGGTGACAATTTTCCTACTTAGATCAGCAGAAAATGTCATTTACCCTGCTCATAAATTTTAAAATGCCATCTCAATATTTGTTGGCATTTTAAAACTTATGAGCAGGATAAATTTCATGCTGAAGTGAGTTGAGCGTGAAAAAAGTTTTATAACCTCGGTGCCTGGCTCACAGAAAGGGAAAATATGAGGAACTGTCCATTGGACATAAATGGTATACTGTATACAGAAGCAAATGAAACAAAAAGAAAACTTGTTCCAGTTTATTTTCATATCTCAAGAGCAGTAACAGAACAAAACTAGAATTTGTTTTTCTACAAAAACACAGATGTCTCCCCCCTTTTTTATCATTGAGGTACCTACCTGATTCTTGGGGGCAACACATTGTCTCATGACCCCCGGCCCCCGCCCATCGGGCTTGAAGAAATAGATTGGGCTGCATGATACTTCCATGCAGAGCTGAAACCGACTGCAAATGAGTACTGGTAAACAGCATAGAGGTTCTAAGCCTGTCCAGGAAAAGTGATGCAAGTCGGACCACCCATGCACAAAAACCCTATTGAGATGCCATTTCATCTCAATGCCAGGTAAAAGTCCCACAAAATTGGAAGCAACGTCTCCAAAATGACCTATACAGTGTTGGCGGAGATGAAAACCTCAATTCAAACAAATGTCTCATGATGGTTAACATTTCCACCAAGTAATTTTAAAATTCATCCAGGAAAAAGTGAGTTATTGACCAAACATGAAAAAAGGCCACTTTTTTATGTCTGACCTCTAAGTATGACCTTGACATTGGAAGTACTGACCTGGGTCTTGCACACAACACATTGTCTCATGATGGCTATAGGTCATTCCCTTTCTTTAGACTTTGTTGTGATGAGTCAGATCTATAGACTAATCCATTTTCGTTAAGGTTGGCTGCTCATTGCATCAAATAACACACCATTTTTTCCTGACTGATTGCTCAGTGAACCACAAAATTACCTATTGATATAGCTCTATTGTTGCAATATTTACCTGCAGGTAAGATTAACACATATACCTGAATAAGTCTTACCTGAGTGAACAATATAATGTTCATTGACTCCTTTCATTCCACCCCTTGCTCAAAGCTCAAAATGTTCCCATACTATAGTGACTTGTAATTGCGTATATACACATTTCTATATTAATTCAGGTATAAGATATTGTATGGCATTGCCTATGCATTGTATGCAAATTCAAACAGGTGTGACACCCCTTATTTAGTGAATAGGCCTGTACCACAACTGAAGCGTGAAAGCTAAAACAAAGTGTAAAGATTGGTAAAAAGCTATAATATTTCTGCCAAGTCATTTTAAAATTCATCCATTAATATGAAAGTTATTGACCATACACAGAAAAAGACCCTTTTTGACCTTTGACCTCTAAGTATGACCTTGACCTTTTGAGGATCCAACCTAGGTCATGTGCTCAACACATCGTCTCATGATGGTTAACATTTCTGCCAAGTAATTTCAAAATAAATTTAGGAATAATAAAGTTATTGACCATACATGAAAAAAAATAGGTCCCTTTTTTACCTTTGACCTTTAAGTATGACCTTGACCTTGGAGGTAGCAACCTTGGTCTTGCGAGCAACAAATTGTCTCATGATGGATAACATTTCTGCCAAGTCATTTTAAAATTCATCCATTAATATGAAAGTTATTGACCAAACACTTAAAAAAGACCCTTTTTTTTGACATTTGACCTCTAAGTATGACCTTGACCTTTGAGTCTGCCAAGTCATTTTAAAATTCATCCATTAATATGAAAGTTTTTGACCAAACACTTAAAAAAGACCCTTTTTTGACATTTGACCTCTAAGTATGACCTTGACCTTTGAGGTACCAACCTAGGTCATGCGCTTGACACATCGTCTCATGATGGTTAACATTTCTGCCAAGAAATTTCAAAATCCATTTAAGATAACTAAAGTTATTGGCCGGACACAATCTGCCCATACAATACATACAGGATAACTTCCAAGGGAAATAATTCAAAAAGTATAAATGCAAGAGTTATATTTCTTGCACTCTGCACGTCTTCTGTTGATTAATATTTATATGAAGTTTTGTGAAGACAGCTTGAACGGTTTTCAAGATACAGAACGGACACGATTTTGTGACAGACAGACAGACGGATGCCCGGGGGAAAAACAATATGTCTCTCGAGAAAAAATTTTTCGGGGGGAGACATAACTAGAAAAAAGAAATAAAAACCAAATAATATGGCTCTATGAATAGCAAACCATTTGCCAGCAGCAGAATGATTGCTATGACATAAGTAATTAGTGCATATCACAAATGAAACACGTTTTTCCATTGGCTAGAAATGCGTCATGTGCAAGTTGCTATTCTGCGATAGATACACAGTGGGCATTATCACACTTGTATTGGACCGGTCCGCTACGGACGGAACGGACATTATACTTAACAGTTCTTCAATGCACTAAAAACAATAGAAACCTTAGCTTCAGGCACTATCCTGCGGCTCAGGCCATATCAACCCGGCGGTCCAGGGCCTGTCCCTTGGGCTGTCCATAAACCTTGATAGTGCCTGAAGCTAAGGTTTCTATTGTTTTTAGTGCATTGAAATTACAACCCACCGGTCTATGGGTGTTTTGTATGGTAAAATTGTGTGAGGTAAAGGTAAAGATTCTACTCCTAAATGTAAGGATTTGTTACTTTGGGAGCAATTTCTCTTTTAGAAGGATTGGATACACCTTCAGAGCAGGCAACTCTTGCAAAAGTATTGTGTCTCCCTTGCCAGTAGAGGTCAACTCTTAAAGGAAAGAATTTGCTCCTCAGGAGCAAATTCTTTCCTTTAAGAGTAGACACCTTTTGTCTGTAGGACAGTTTTATAGAAGAGCAAATAGGAAATCTGGAAAGTTGTCCTCCTTTGAACAAGAATTCTGCTGAAGGCTATGTCGTGCCTGTGGGGGTGCAAAGTCATCGAACCGTGACACCTTGGTCAAGGTCAAACATAGATGCTAACTTTCAGCAAGTATCATTAATGAAGCTTTAATAGGTGTTGAGAAATGAACATAAACATGAGGGTGAACGCTAGGGTGGTCACAATTTGTTTTACCAAGTCAATAAACCATAAAATGTAGGTCAAGGTCAAATATGGATCATTGCATTGTATTTGTCAAACCTAGATGCAAGTTGTTACCAGTTACCATTGATGAAGCTCTTATAGATCTTGAGAAATGAACTTGACTATTAGGATGAACGCTAGGGTGGTTGCAATATTTTACCAAGTCAGTGAACCATAAAATGTAGGTCAAGGTCAAATATCGATGCATGCAATGAAGTTGTCATCCCTAGATACAAGTTTGTACCATGCATCATTAATGAAGCTCTTATAGTTCTTGAGAAGTGAACTTGACCATTACAGTGTACAGTAGGGTGGTCGCAGTTAGTGAACCATGAAATGTGGGTCAAAGTCAAATATGGATGTTTGCAATGAAGTTGTCATCCCCAGATACAAGTTTGTAACAAGTGTCATTAATGAAGCTCTTATAGTTCTTGAGAAATAAACTTGACCATTAGAGTGAATGCTAGGGTGGTCGCACTTGTTGACGACTTGACAAACAGGCGAACGAACGCACGCACAAACGAAGAATGGACAGAAATTCAGACTCCTATTTCGCGCAATGCTAATAGCAGGCGCGACAAAAATGGCAGAAAAATCTATCAGGGGTATCCTTACCCTAAAAAGTATACCCTTATTTATATGGAAGATAGAAATCTTTTTCAAAGTTCTATCCCCTTCTCCTGAATAACCAATGCAATTTATGTGAAATTACTATACACAGAATGATATGATATGAATATATGCAATGTATGTGAAGTTAACCAGCTATTCAGCAGCGGATGAACCTTTTAAAGAATACTAACAACTCTGAATGGAATTGTCTCAGTGATACACAAAATGAGCCAGGGCATGACAAAACCTACAATTAGACTGGTGCGACCAGCACAGACTCAAATAATTTTGGTGACACTGTCTTCAATGGTTTCCTATAAATCCATAATTTTCACTTTGCCCCATGCAAAAGCCTAAGTCGGCAAATTTGACATTGCTGTAAAATAGGTCAAGGTCAACCAGGGTCACCATTTGTACAAACCATGATGGGCCTGAGTACCATATGCTACATGCCAAGTTTCAAGGCCACTGGCCTTATGGTTCTGGAGAAGAAGATTTTTGAAGGCTTTTTACCATATATGGGCATGGCGGCCATCTTGGTCATGTGATCCAGACCCCGCGAACAAACTTTCTTTCCCCCATCCCACTGAGGCTCCATATGAAATTTGGCTTTGATTGGCCCTGCAGTATAGGAGAAGAAGATCTTTGAAAATGGTGGACGGACGGACGGATGGACGACGGACGGATGGACGACGGACCATGGCTATACTATAAGCTCACCTATGAGCCTAAAGGCTCAGGTGAGCTAAAAATCCATTATTTTCACTTTTTCCTATGCAAAAGCCTAAGTCAGCATATTTGACATTACTGTAAAATAGGTCAAGTTCAACCCAGGGTCACCATTTGAAAAAATTTTGATAGGCCCGAGTACCATATGCTACATGCCAAGTTTCAAGGCCATTGGCCTTACGGTTCTTGAGAAGAAGAATTTTGAAGTGTTTTTACCATATATGGGCGTGGTGGCCATCTTGGTCATGTGATCTAGACCATATTGGCAGCTTTTCATTTGTTCAACTCCCAAAGGCTCCATATTGAATTTCACTTCAATTGGCTCAGTAGTTTCTGAGAAAAAATGTTTGAAATATGGAACCTGCGTGACCTTGGTCTAAGGTCAATTAATGACCTTGACCTTTCTTTCACATAGATCTTCATGTATTCAGCTTTTAAACCTTATCTACTAATTTTGGTGACAGTGTCTTCAATGGTTTCCTAAAAATCCATTATTTTCAATTTTTCCCATGCAAAAGCCTAAGTCGGCAAATTTGACATTGCTGTAAAGTAGGTCAAGGTCAACTCAGGGTCACCATTTGTACAAACTATGATGGGCCTGAGTACCATATGCTACATGCCAAGTTTCAAGGCCATTGGCCTTACCGTTCTGGAGGAGAAGAATTTCTAAGGCTTTTTACCATATATGGGCGTGACGGCCATTTTGGTCATGTGATCTAGACTGTATTGGCATTTTTTCATTTGTTCAACTCACAAAGGCTCCATATTAAATTTTACTTAAATTGGCTCAGCAGTTCTGGAGAAAACAAGCGGCGCCATGCTCGTCTGTTTTTCCATGTCACATAGACAAATCAGTGAAATTGCATCATAGAGTTATTGAACTTATACAAAATATAGCCTTTTTGATAATACAGATGTGTCAAGGAGATAATGCAGCCAAAATCAATAATATATTTATGACCCTTGGTCAAAAAGTAGCTCTTGTGATGATGGGTGAGTGTGAGTATGAAGTTTCATGTAGGCAGGCCAAATACTTCTGGAAATATGGGCAAGGTTAAGTTTTTTGGTTAATTTTTCGAAAAATAGGTCAAAGTTCAAAGGTCAAGGTCACAGGTCAAAAAGCGTGGTATGACTGAAAAGGTCTTGTCCCAAGGAACATTCATGTGAAGTTGGAAGGCTCTGTTGTGAATAGTATTGAAATAAGAGACAAAAACAATTTAAAAAAAACGGAGAGAAAAGGGGAGATAATTCAATCAAATTGCAAGATGGAGTTATAAAAATTGTAGGGAATGTAGCTCTTGTGATGGTGAGTATGTGTATGAAGTTTCATGAAGGTAGGCCAAATACTTTTGGAAATATGGTCAAGGTTAAGGTTTTCGGTTAAATTTTCGAAAAATAGGTCAAAGTTCAAAGGTCACAGATCAAAAAGTGTGGTATCACTGAAAAGGTCTTGTCCAAAGGAACATTCATGTGAAGTTTGAAGGCTCTGTTGTGAATAGTATTAAAATGAGAGCAAAAAATGTGTTTCAGAAAAAAATTGGAAAAGGGGAGATAATTCAGCCAAAATCAACAATGTTGTTATGGTCCTTGGTCAAAATGTAGCTCTTGTGATGATGAGTGTGTGTAGGAAGTTTCATGAGGCTAGGTCTAATACTTTTTAAGTTATAGCCAAGGTTAAGTTTTTTTGGAACGACGACGCCAGACGACGCCAGACGACAACGCAGACGCCGGAGTGATGACAATAGCTCGAAAGTTTTTTTTCAAAAAACAGACGAGCTAAAAATGTTTGAAATATGGATCCTGAATGACCTTGGTCTAAGGCCAATGAATGACCTTGACCTTTCTGACCCATAGATCCTCATGTATTCAATTACTTTACCTGATCTACAAATTTTGTTGACACTGTCTTCAATGGTTTCCTATAAATCCATTATTTTTACTTTGCCCCATGCAAAAGCCTAAGTCGGCAAATTTGACATTGCTGTAAAATAGGTCAAGGTCAACCCAGGGTCACCATTTGTACAAACCATAATGGGCCCGAGTACGATATGCTACATGCCAAGTTTCAAAGCCACTGGCCTTATGGTTCTGGAGAAGAAGATTTTTGAAGGCTTTTTACCATATATGGGCATGGCGGCCATCTTGGTCATGTGATCCAGACCCGCGAACAAGGCCAATGAATGACCTTGACCTTTCTGATCCATATACATTCATGTATTCAGTTACTTTACCTGATCTACAAATTTTGGTGACACTGTCTTCAATGGTTTCCTATAAATCCATTATTTTCACTTTGACCCATGCAAAAGCCTAAGTCGACAAATTTGACATTGCTGTAAAATAGGTCAAGGTCAACCCAGGGTCACCATTTGTACAAACCATGATGGGCCCGAGTACCATATGCTACATGCCAAGTATGGTTCTGGAGAAGAAGATTTTTGAAGGCTTTTTACCATATATGGGCATTTCGGCCATCTTGGTCATGTGATCCAGACCCTGCGAACAAACTTTCGTTCCCCCATCCCACTGAGGCTCCATATGAAATTTGGCTTTGATTGGCCCTGAAGTATAGGAGAAGAAGATCTTTGAAAATGGTGGACGGACAGACGGACGACGGACGGACGGACGTCTTACAGATGGACATTTGTTGGGTACTACAGTGTTAATTTTTCACCTATAAGTACCCAACAATCAGCTAAAATTTGCACAAGTACCCAACATGTCCCATCAAATTTGTTGGCTACTTTTTCGGACACTAACGGAATAAACGGCAAGTACCCAACTTATGTCTACCCAACATGTGCCTGTGGATGCGCTCGGACGGTCGGACGGATGGACGACGAACCATGGCTATACTATAAGCTCACCTATGAGCCTAAAGGCTCAGGTGAGCTAAAAATGCAGCAGAAGACAGTTTTGGGGGACAAATAGTTCCACTGCAATGTACATTTTTTCCTATATAAAGCAATGATTGACAGATTGAGACAGCTAATAAACCCTAGGGTGAGACAGCCATGTGAGACAAAGAAATCACACATGGTCATACATAGGGATATTTTTGTCCCATGGGTGAGAAAAAGAAATCACACACTGTCATAAAAAGGGATATTTTTGTCCCATGGGTGAGAAAATGCTTTATTTCATGAGTCTAAAATGGTATTTTTCTTAAGAAACTATGCAATATTTTCCTCAGGGTTGCTTCAATCATAGATTGTGGGTGCTCATTAGAACCATCTCATGGAAGTAGTTCTAATGAGTACCCACATTCCATTTTTGGGCTAAAAAATAAGTACCCGATCAGAGGAGCAGTCTGAACTGGGCCTGCACTGTTTGCTTAGGCCTATCTGCCCCAAAACTTAGGATCATTACAGTAGCTATGTGAAGTTGTCATTTATATCTACAAGAAGGCTCCCAACCATAGGAGCTTGGAGAAATAGATTGGGCTGCATGATGCTTCCAGGCAGAGCTGAAAATGACCACACATATGTACTGATAAACCGCTTAGAAGCTCTAAGCCTGCCTAGGCAAACTAGGCAAAATGGTGAGAGTCAGGTAGGCTTAGACCTTCTAAGCAGTTTACAAGTACACGTGTGCTGTCGGTTTCAGCTCTGCCTGGTTTGTTTGTTTGATTTGAGCTTTAAATTCCCCGTCAACACTATAAAGGTCATTTTGGAGATGCTGCTTCCAATTTTGTGGGACTTTTAACCAACACTGAGATGAAATGCCATCTCAAGCCTCGTGCCCAGTGAAACCAATAGGGTTTATAAGCATGGATGGACCCACTCTCACCGCATTGCCTGGGCAGGCTTTGATCCTCTAAGCAGTTTACCAGTACTCGTGTGCGGGTCGGTTTCAGCTCTGCGTGGAAGCATCATGCAGCCCATCTATTTCTTCAAGCCCCGATGGGCGGGGGCTATTCAGCTCTGCCTGGAAGCATCATGCAACCCATCCTATTTCTCAAAGCCCTGATGATTGGGAGCCTTCTTGAAGATATAAATTACAACTCCCCATAGTTATCGTAAACATTCTAAGTTTTGGGGCAGACAGGCCCAAGCAAACAGTGCAGACTCAGTTCAGACTGCTCCTGAAGGAGCAGCCTGATCAGGGTTTACACTGTTTGCAATTCTGTCTGCACCTTTTGGACTCCTTTCTGGATTGTGAAACAAATTTTATTAAAATTTTAGGAGAATTACAGCGAATGGTCAAGGTGTCTGAATGTTTCGGATTTTTATGGTAAAAGTAGCCTGCAGCTAAAATTATTTAACCCATTTTGGAGGGAAACACCTAAATGGGTACCTTGGCAAACCGGTTCAGGCCAAGATCAGACGCCGCAGAATGCGGCATCTGCTCTGGGCCTGCACTGTTTGCTTACAGAATTTTCAGTCAAAAATAGAAAAATGAAAAAATAGGCCTTCCACCCCTTGTATGACAAATGGACTTGTCCAACATATAGCAATGGAAGAGTTCACTAGTATACAATGGGTTAAGGCCTGTCACAATAAAACCTATTTTCAAGGTTTCTGACCAGGCAAGACACAAACCAGCCTGCTCAGCTACACAGACTACCAAAAGTCTTGAAATTTTAGATAAAGAAACAAAAGGTACTATACTATCTACGCAGAGAACACAAAAGTGCTGATCAGACTGAACAGATGGCAAAAAAAACATGTTTTCTCGTGTGAAGACTCATACATATAATGATGCTTTAAACTGTAAATCCTCAAGATAGTCAAGAGTAATCTATAAATTCAACTTTTCAGCATCATAACAAAATAGACATGACCAGTTTACACACAGTGTAGATCCAGATGAGATGGCTGATAATGAGCCATTCCATCTGCATCTACACTGTTTTTCATTCTGCTTCTGAGCTTTTACTAAAACACTTATTTACAGCTATTTACATGTCCAAAATACAGTAAAACATGTTATAGTGGCAACCTCTATTAAGCAAGCAACCTGTCTTAAGGGAAAATGGAACATGCCTTAACCCTCATCTTGCTGTTCACGACAACCCCTATCTTTGCAAACAGTGTAGATCCAGATCAGATGGCTTCTGAAGAAGCCATCTGATCAGGATCTACGCTGTTTGGCATTTAGTTTATGAATTTGTAGCAATAAATTACATCAAGTAATTTGATTGATTGACAGACAGAAATGGGAGTGGCTTAAATGAATATTCAGCATGACAAGGGTTAATACAGGTTAGACTGAAAAACTGGCATCATTAACAGGGGTGAACAGGTTGAGGTATGGGCATTTTACCTGAGTCAGGACGTACTCCAACCTCTTGTTTATAATATTCTACGTCATCGTCTTCATCCCCATCAGAACCTGTCAAAAACAAATGAAAGTTGACTGCATCATGACCTTGGCCAAGTTGTTGAAAGCTACCATAAACAAGAGCTGTCACTATAGGTGACCAATGCCCCCCGTGGGAGCCAATGTCTGAGTTTTTGAAAAATTTCAGGGGAGATAATTCAGCCAAAAATGACAACAGAGTTATGGCATTTGGTCAGAATGTAGCCTTTGGGATGGTGAATAAGCGTGTGACGTTTCATGGGGCTAGGTCAAATACTTTTGAAGTTATAGTCAAGGTTAAAAGTTTTTGTGACAGACAGACAAACAAACAGACATGATGGACAGACAGACAGACAAACAGGGCAAATACTATATGCCCCCCAAATCATAGATTCTCGGGGTGTGTGTGTGTGTGTGGGGGGGGGGGGGGGCATAAAAACAAAAAAAATTGGGATGCCTATAGGACTTGCTGTAATTTTCCTAAGAATTTAACGCAGCTGTTTCATGATTCAGCAAGGAGTCCAAAAGGTGCAGAAGGAATGGCAAACAGTGTAGACCCTGATCAGACTGCTCCTTCAGGAGCAGTCTGATATGGGTCTGCACTGTTTACATAAAATTACAATGCTATCCACTGATATTTAAAATATTTGGATTAATAAAGCTTATGTTGGTTTGCATTTTACTGGCCCAGTCAACACTATTTAAGTGATACTGGGCTGACGAGTTTACCAAATGGTGGCCCTACATAAGTGTAACCAGTAGTGTGCACCTTTCACCAGAAACTGGTAATTGCCTTTCTTGATGCAGCAAAAGGAACAGAATGACCAGAGAAAATATCTCCTGATCAATTTCCACAAAAAGGATGTTGACATGAGGGGCAGGAATCAAGCCTCACCTCCTGATTACCATTTGAACAGGCACCTGACGAAGCCACTGAGGTAATATTGTTATATTTAAAATCTATAGCACCATGTTTACAAATCCTTATAATGAACACTCTTCTAAATCCAACCTTATATTGCGAAACCTGGGGTTTACGGGGGGTACCGTTATACATTATTTTCTTTTCTGCTCCAAGACATAGGTTGTGGGTACTTGTTAGAACCGCCTCAATGTGGCACTTCTAATGAGCACCCACAACCTATTTTTGGAGTATAAATAAGGAAAACATCACAAATTTTCATCAGAAAAGTAACCATATTGGAGGTATGAAAAATTTTACTATGTCACACAGGTGTTTTATCGCAATGGACTAATAAAAGTACACTTAAACCTCTATAGAACACTTTTCATAAGAACATGGTTTTGAATATACCATGGTTTTGAAATGGATCCCAAAAAATGTACAATTATATAGAACAAGAATTCCACCAAAGGCTATGTAGTGCCTGTGGTGGTGAAATCTTCACAAAGTCAGTGAACCGTGAAATGTAGGTTATTATCAAATATAGATGCTTGCATTTAAGTTATCATCCCTAGATATTAGTTTGTACCAAGTGTCATTACTAAAGCTCTAATAGTTCTTGAGAAATGGACTTCAACAAGGGTGGTCACAATAGTTCACAAAGGTCAAATATGGATGCTTGCATTTTAGTTACTATGCCTAGATGCAAGTTTGTACCAAGTATCAGTTATGAAGTTCTTATAGTTCTTGAGAAATGGATTTAAACGTTAGGGTGAAAGTTAGGGTGGTTGCAAATGTTGACTGCTCAACAAACGGATGAATGGATGGAAATTTTGACTCCTTCATCGCACCATACTTAAACCAGGCAGGACAAAAATGACCATTTTTGTTTGGTTATAACATTTTTGCTTACCCAACATGGTTTCTGCTTTGGTTGCCAACTAAAGTGCTAATAAGAGCTTGTGGTGCAGTTTGTTTGAGTTTTAAATTCCAACAACCACTATAAAGGTCATATTGAGACAGTACCCCCATCAAAAAGTGTGGAGAAGTCATAAATTCAATTGTGAACCTGGGGCCAGTTTTTTCAAAACTAGCGATGTCGTAAGTTAATATAATGTTAAAATATTGATAATTAAATATTGCAAATACACCAATATTTTTGCTCCATTTTTGATAATGCACTTGCGAGAATAGTTAACAATTTGACCACTAATGAGCTTATTAAGCTAATGATGCTTTGGACAACTGGGGTCTGGTATATAAGAAAAGTAGCTTAACAACTACACCGGGGATGCTTCTAGATGGTGCAGTTAAACAAAAGGTACCTGAGCCAATTTCAGGATTTTCTACATCAGCCTCCTGGTCCACCTCCTCAAGCTCAGCTTTCCGTTTGATTCCCGCCAAACTTCTCTGTTTGTGTTCCTCTAACTTCTCCTTCTTCTTTTTGATGTTGTCTGTCTGCTGTTTCTTCCTTGCCTCCTTCAACTGTCTACAAATATAGTCAAACTTCAATGACATAAACATCTCTGGGACCATAAAAATTTGTTCGAGACATCGGTAGTTTGAGCAACTGTGAGTAACTGATATTGCCATGACAGGAGGCATAATGGGATTAATTTTGGGATATTTTTGCGGTGTTCTATAATATGAATGTATGTTGTGTGTACTCATTAGAATTGTCTCAATGAGGCGATTCTATTGAGTACGCACAGCATACATCTGTATGGTAAAAGATCAAATCCCCCTAAATTATCCTTCACTATTTCTTACCTGGAGGAATTCTCAAAGGATTAAAGAATGGGTTCAACTTATCAATAGCAAACAAGCGTTCCAACTATCAATAGTAAACCAGTTTCCATCTATCAATAGTAAACAAGCATTCCAGCTATCAATAGTAAACAATTGTTCCATCTATCAATAGTAAATAAGCATTCCAGCTATCAATAGTAAACAAGTGTTCCAGCTATCAATAGTAAACAAGTGTTCCAGCTATCAATAGTAAACAAGTATTCCAGATATCTAAAATTGATGAATCTCAATATCTTACATAGAGGATCTTACACAAGTGGTCATTCCAATGAACTTTATGAAACAAGCCTCTGGAATGACCACGAGTTTAAGATTCTATTTATCATATATCAATTTTAAATCAGACAGGAAAGCTGAGGTTGTAAACAGAAAGGAAAGCTGAGGTAAACAAAAAGGAAAGGTGAGGTTGTAAACAGAAGGGAAACAGAAAGAAAAGCTAAGGTTGTAACTAAGGTTGTAAACAGAAAGGAAAGCTGAGGTTGTAAACAGTAAGGAAACAGAAAGAAAAGCTAAGGTTGTAACTAAGGTTGTAAACAGAAAGGAAAGCTGAGGTTGTAAACAGAAAGGAAACAGAAAGAAAAGCTAAGGTTGTAACTAAGGTTATAAACAGAAAGGAAAGCTGAGGTTGTAAACAGTAAGGAAACAGAAAGAAAAGCTAAGGTTGTAACTAAGGTTGTAAACAGAAAGGAAAGCTGAGGTTATAAACAGGAAGGAAACAGAAAGGAAAGCTGAAGTTGTAAACAGAAAGGAAAGCTAAGGTTGTAAACAGAAAGGAAAGCTGAGGTTGTAAACAGACAAGAAAGCTAAGGTTGTAAACAGAAAGGAAAGCTTAGGTTGTAAACAGAAAGGAAAGGTGAGGGTGTAAACAGAAAGGAGAGCTAAGGGTGTACACAGAAAGGAATGGTTAAGTTGAGAACAGAAGCGAAAACCAAGGTTGTAAACAGAAAGGAAAGTTTTCACACATATTTTATATGGCTCAAATATAGATGGCATGTTTATCATGGCATATCTGAAGTCACTATTGAGTCCCTATAGAATTCTTCCTGTAGTTCAAGATATCCATATATTTAGCATTTTTCTCTATCTTGAAAAAATATATATTGTGTGAAATCATTAGAATCGCCTCCATGGGGCGATTCTAATGAGTGCACACAGCATACCTTTACTTTAAGATCAAGAATAGAATCATCCCCATTATACTACCTAACCTGGTACTGTAAGTAATCCTCGGTAGCTCAAAATACTCTTGTCTTGAACAAATGTTTAACCCATTTTTGTACCAAATGGAATCTTCCAACTTATATATACGTAGCAGGATTCCTTTCAAAATTTAGGGGTATCAGGTTGTGTTTTCTTCAAAATTGATTTGGAAAATGGCTGAACCTTTTGCAAACAGTGTAGGCCCTGATCGGATGCCGCATTCAGCGGCATCTGATCTGGGCCTACACTGCTTGCCAATTACCCGTTTTGGGGTTTCTGGTACTCAATGGGTTAAGGTTCCAATGCTGTTTGAGCCATTAAAATTAGGCTTTAAACTATTTAATATATGAAACAAATAGAGAGTATTTTTTTTTAGCGCCCCCGCCCATAGGAGCTTGAAGAAATATATGGGCTGCATGATGCTTCCACGCAGAGCTGAATCCGTCCCGCACACTAGTACTGGTAAACCACTTAGAGGATCTAAGCCTGCCCAGGCGGTGCGAGGCAGAAAGTCCATGCTAATAAACCCTATTGGTTTCATTGGGTGACAAGGCTTGAGATGTCATTTCATCTCAATGTCGAATAAAAGTCCCACAAAATTGGAAGCAACGTCTCCAAAATGACCTTTACAGTGTTGATGGGGACATTAATCATCAAATCAAACAACCAAATTGATTTTTTCAGTGCAAGATCAAATTTTAATTCATCTAATCAACAATGAAAGAAGTATTTTCATGAGAAGCAAAGCTGCAAGTGAAAACACTTCTTTTGGTGTTCATGAGAGAAATAAAAATCTATCTTACACTGAAAAAATCAAATTTTCTGTTTCTGATATGCTTTAAACTGTAATTATTAATGCAATTTTAAAGCATCAGCCATCACCACCTGGAACAAACTTTTTCAATGTTGATTTTGCATCAATTTGGAGGATTTAGAGTGTTAACTAGGTATATTATTGGGTGTAAACTGAAAGTTTGCACCTGGTACACAGCTTGTAATGTTACTTTGTCAAATGGTTTGCTTGAAATTTGCATTCAAATAATGTCTGCAGTTGCTATACAGCTCTTCTGACATTGCATGCATTATTTACGTAGCGTAGGTGCTAAAAGTGACATCATCAATTCCTGAATGACATGAAAACGTGTGTGACGTAATTTTTTAAAACGCATTAATAACTTCAAGCTAATTGGCATCAAACAAACAGAAAATTTAAAGTCATTTTTTAATTATACATCAAATTCACAAACAGTGAAAAATAAAAATCATATTTTCACTGTTTGAAAGTGACAATATCAATTTCGATTTCACACAGAAATTCCCATTTTTCATTGAAATGCATAAGAAGGAGCGTGATAGCTCAGTGGTTAGTGCACTTGCCTCTGATGCTAGAGGTCCCGGGTTAGATCCCCGGCAGCGGCGATAAAATTTCGGTGTCCAAACAAGCTCCATTGGCATCATTTGCAAGGACGAATGTCATAAAGTGCACCGTCCTTCGGATCGGGACGTTAATTGGAGGCCCCCTGTGCATGGAGAACCACCCCTGTGCAGGTTAAAGATCCCTACCGTAATTACATGATTACTGTGTAGGCTTTCATTCTGCAAACCTGGAGTGTATGTAATGTACACTTGCGGCAATGGTCAAATGTGACCGACGCAGTATAAGTAGAAAGAAAGAAAGAAAGAAAGAAAAAAAGAAAGAAGGAAAGAATGAAAGAAATAAACAACAAAGAAAGTATTCCAGATTCTTGCTTCATTTTTCCCTTTCACTGAATGAAATACAGTGAAATTCTGCTAATAAGACCAGCTCAAATTGAGTCTTTTCTTCTTTTATAGAATATTTTCAAGCTTCAGCTTCTTTTTTTTGTCACCCACTTTCCTAGACCAGCAAGATACCACCTTTGGGACTATTCAAAAGTGGTCTTGACCACCTTTGGGACTGTTCAAAAGTGGTCTTAAGACCACTTTTGAATAGTCCCAAAGGTGGTCTTAATATAGTAATTTTACTGTACATGCATTTGTTATATCAATGAACAAATCAAAATTGGTGTATGTGGCCACAGTCAAGGTTTGTCGGAAATGGGGGTGGAAATCGAGCAATAAGCAGCATCCGGTCAACCTTATATCAATCTAGCAGATCTTGGGTAAATCCAGTCACTGCAAATGCCTATAATACAATAAGAGTCTTATATGGGTGTGAAGGGTGGATGAAAAAATCCATCCTGAGGGACGTTAGGCTTGCCGAGTGATGCTGGACAGTGATCCCGAGGGCCAGATTTTTCTATCCACCCCTCACACCCATATAGGATTCTTTTTCTTGCATACCTTCCATTTCTTAGCACGGATGTTCAATGCTGCAGTCACTTCGGTTACCAACGTCCGGCATATTGTGTTGACACTGCAGGAATGTTTAGTGACCTCACATAACGTGCTGTGACGTCAACCTTAACTACGGCGCATACGAGGTCGTAATCAACCAGTGCATTTATCAAACACGCAATTACATTCGATTTTGGGTCGGAACACCAGGGTCACAACATAAATTTCTATCTCAGGGTAAAATCACGGATTTCCTTGTCTGGTGTGAAAGAAACTCTGATTCTGGTTAGAGCCCCCTTACATGTAACAAACATGGCTGCCGATGATTTAAAATGGACCTAATTATTTTAAATACCGAGTTTAAAATATTTTTCTTCTCAACTTCTGGTTACATAAGGGCACCTTCTAACTCTAAACCTACTTTTTCTTATGTCTTAGGGCCTGTTGGGCTTTCAGTTCCTCATCTGTCTTGCGTACAAACTCGTGGAACATCACCTCCCCTTCACAAATACCCTCCTCTATTTTGACTAGCTGTAGTGTCATCCTTGGGCCTAGCTCTGTTAATCTGCAATTGTGACACACAACACAGGTTTTAATGGATAACTGACAAAAGATAATTTTCCTTATTTACCAATATAAACCTATGTTGTGGGTATTCATTAGGACCGCCTCGGTGAAGTGGTTATAATGAATACCCACAACATAGGTTTTAATGGATAATTGACAAAAATTATCCTTTAATTATCACAAATTACCTTTATCTGTTTCGATGTATCCATGTTCCAGTTATTGAAATTTGACTGTACATGAAAATCATATAATGTTGCTTCGCCCCCGCCCATCGGGGCTTGAAGAAATAGATTGGGCTGCATGGTGCTTCCATGCAGAGCTTAATCTGACCACACACGAGTAATGGTAAACTGCTTAGATGGACTAAGCCTGCCTAGGCAAAGCGGTGTGAGTCAGATCATCCACTGCATATAAGCCTTCTGGTTTCATTGGGCGGCAGGGCTTGAGGTGTCATTTCACCTCACTGTCAGGTAAAAGTCCCACAAAATTGGAAGCAACGTCTCCAAAATGGCCTAAATAATAGTGTTGATGGGGACATTAAACCTCAGTTCAAACAAACAAAACAAACATATAAATTTGCTTTCATTTAGTGGATAATGTCACGTCATAAGAATAATATAATCTGGCATGTAATAACACATGGTTACTGACATGTAATGACATGATGCTGTCCGTGACAACCCTGTTTTCTATCGAAGATCTTTAGGATTTTTAGGCAATAAAATATGATGGAAAATCTTTATATGATTAACAGAATAATACACTCCTGGAGCCAGTTGTTCAAAGCATTGTTAGCTTAACGAGCTTGTTAGTGTTCAAATTGTTAACTGTTCTAGCAAGTACAATATCTAAAATAGGGTTATTTTTGCTGAAAAAATGTGAGCAGCTTTTGCATCTGCAAAAGCTGCTCACATTTTGTCAGCAAAAATACTAGCATATTTCCTATATTAAATGATCAAAGTTTTAACGATACGTTTACTAATGACTTCATTAGTTTTGAACAACTGGCCCCTGGTCATTTCATTCTAAATTATGAAACTCACCAGAAGCTCGTTTAATAAATTTCGAATGAAATGACCACTTGTGTATGATCCTCTCTGTCTACTGTGTAATTCTAAGACTGATGGTTCAAACATGGATGGCTCATTTACCATGGCTGTTTCAAACTCATTCTAGAGTCCCTAGGAAACATTTACTGCAGATATTGATATATTTGAGATAATGTAGGGAGAATTTCCATTTTTTATATTGAAAATGTATGTTGTGTGTATTCATCAGAGGCCATTCTAATCAGTACACACAATATCCCTTTTTGTAAAGAAAATCGAAAAAAAACCATCCATGTTACACTTCCTGACCTGAAAAACACTTAGTGGCATGAAGTATACCTGTCTCGAAAATTTTCATGGTCAAAAATGTGTTCAAGCCATTGAAGACTGAATGTATTTGGAAACTGTTTAAAAAAACTATCTGATATGATGTGTACCTGACAGCACTCTTTGCTGATTTAATGTTTCCTCGACTGTGGATAGTCTGTGGTAAGATAACTTCATTGGCTGGACCATCCAGTTCTGCCTCACTCTCTGAGGAATAGCCCGTTCTGTAAAAAGAAAACAATTGGGGAATAGTACACTAGAACTATACATAAAAGTGCTACTCATATCTAACCACAAAAGAAATGAAAACCCTGTATACTTTAAATCTTGAGCCATGCTATTTTCCTTTTAATATCTTTAATCTTTTTTTTAAAGAACTTCTCAACCTCAAATTTCCGAAATAAATACCCTATCAATTCAGTTAAAAAATTGGTGATAGTATATTTGACAATATACCTGCCATCATCATATAACATCTCTTTTGATACATGGAAATTTAGTTTTAAGCTGTTAAATTGGGCTCTACTCTTAAAGAAAAAAAAATGCTTCTGATTGATCTACTCTTAAGGGGTCTACTCTTAAAGCAAAGAATTTGCTTTTAAAGGATCTACCCTTAAAGGGTCTATTCTTAAAGGAAAGAGTTTGCTTATTTCCTTTAAGAGTAGACCCCTTAGAAGCAAATTCTTTCCTTAAATACATGTAGTAGACCCCTTTTTCATAGGGACTCAGTAAGCAGGAAAGCAAAAATGAGGCCACAGGAGTTGTCACTCTTGGTTAAAATGGCAGAAAATATGTAAACATGTATCAGTTCCTCTTAACCCTTGTCCTGCTGAATATTTAAATATGTCACACCCACTACTGATTATCAGCCAATCAGATTACTTGATGCAAATTACTGCAGCAAATTCATAAACTGGATGGCAAACAATGAAGATCCTGATCAGATGGCTTCTTCAGAAGCCATCTGATCTGGATCTGCATTGTTTGAAAGGCAAGACCTATCCGGGCTCAGCAGGACAAGGGTTAAGATAAGGCGGGTATTTGGTGACAATTGGAGGATAATTTTTGTAAATTCTCAATGGAACCTATGGCATGGTTATTCATAAGAATCGGCTCAGCAAGATAGTTCTATAAATACCAACAACACAGGTTTATATGGAGGAATAGGGAAAACTATCCTTCGGTTGTCACAAAATACCCCCTTATCTGTTGTTCTGTCTTGACACAAAACAAAAGAATATGTACATTAGAATTGTGATGATTGAAAATAAAATGTTCATTTGGAGAGATCAACTGTCCCTTTAAGAATTGCAAGCTGTGTCACTTTTGAACAAAATTTGTGGTTCTTAATATGACCACTTACCCCCACAAATCAACATTTTAAATACAGTCATTCCCCAATTCTACAACCATAAGCTGTCCTCATCAGTCTATCAGGTGCTGCAGATATCATCACCCATTGCCATTTCAGACCCCAACTGCAAGTATTCACATTAACAAAGGTTCTTTCTTACCTAAGACCATTAGAGATTGAAATATATTGTACCCTCCCAGATCTGATTATCAGCAGTGGCTGGTGTACCTAAATTTAACCCTCATGGGACATAATAAATTATAGAGTCTTATTTCCAATGTCACAGGTTCTGGTGAATGAATGTCATCAGATGTGTCACCAGTAGCAATTCTAATTCTGATAAAATACAGCATATTCACTTTGTATTAAAATATCTTGTTGTTGTTTTTTTCTCAACAGTTCTAAAATTTCCATTGGGTCAGTTGTTTAAAACTAACAATGTCATTATACATGCATCATTAAAACTTTGATCATTTGATGTGGAAAATATATTAATATCGTTGCTGAAAAAAAAAATTTCAGCAAAAATACCATTCTTTTAGCTTTTGAACTTCTTTAACAAAGCACTAAACATTTTGACAAATAACAAACTTGTTAAACAAAGCTTGGAACAACTGGGCCATAACTAACCTGTTAATATACCATAACTAACCTGTTAATATAATCACTGATGTCATTAAATTTACTGAGGTCAGGTACTTTTGCCTGCACTGCCAGTTTCTTCATATTTCTACTCATACCAACAGGTACAACCTTGATATTACTGTAACAGAATAGAAAATGTGATAATAATGTTATTGCAGTTCCTGACAGACATAATCACTCATGTCACTACTCATACTCACAACCTTGATATCTATCTATCTATCTATCTATCTATCTATCTATCTATCTATCTATCTATCTATCTATCTATCTATCTATCTATCTATATCTATCTATCTATCTATCTATCTATCTATCTATCTATCTATCTATCTATCTATCTGTTCGTCCATCCGTCGGAACGTCCATCAGTCCATACATGCCCCCGATACATAATGGGGTTTATGTTCTGTACTTTTCATACTAGAGGTTTATTCCTTAAATTTTCAACCCTACAACACAAAACATGCCTGTTTGTGAGGTTAGTGGCTGTACAATACTACATTATCGGGTTAAAGTCTCCACAGAGTTAACATTGGGAACCCCAGAATATACGTCTCGTAAGAATGTCCGTCCATCTGTCCGATCGACCGTCTGTCCATCCATCCATCCATCGATCTATCAGATGGGTTTCCGTTGAAGTAAAAATGTTAAGAAAAGTTGGTGAAATGAGTTTTTACAGTGCGAAAATTGTTAATATACATGTAGATAAAAGATATAAGCAGATTTTTAAGGAGAAACAAGGACCACCAGGCTAATAAGTATTGCTGAACTGCGCCAGGGTTGGAAGAATAACTATGTGGGTGGGTAGTGCATTTCAGTGTATAATGATCCTGGGAAAGAAAGTGTACTTAGAGTAGTCTGTTTTGGTGAAGATATGTCTGTATGCAAAGGAGTGATTATGGGCTGATAACCTGGTATTGTGGATGAGGTACTCAGATGCAGGAATGGCAACAAGATCATGTGAGATCGTGTACATCATAACAAGACGACTGTCACTAGAGCTATCACTAAAGGTGATGAATACCCCCACAAAAACTGCCTAGATAGTACATCAGCGGCATTTTGCAATTTTTTCACTTGAAAGGGGCCATAACTATGTCGAAAATTGACGAATTGTAGTGGAAATCGAACTTGACCTGTATTTTATGATGTTACATCAGTGTACCAAAAATTATAAAAATCAGTGAAGCGCTTTTTGAGTTATCGTCTGGAAACCAAGTCAACAGACCGACCGACCGACAAGCTCACTCCTATATACCCCCCAAATTTCATTTGTGGGGGTATAAATACGGCATTGTTCAAGGGGGGGGGGGCAGTTTAGGTCCTTCAGCATAGCTGTAACACTGGAAGAGTAATTATAGTCATGTGTTGTCCTTCTTTGGACTGCTTCCACTTTGTATATATCAGTGGCAGTGCGGGGAACCATATAATGTTTGTGAAAACAGCCTGGAAGAAATTCAAGGAGCTGCTACCAGTTCTCTCTTCCAACCACCTCTACAGCCGTGTGTGCAGCTCTTGTGTGCAGAGCGCAATGCTTCATGCCAGTGAGACTTGGCCATTGACAAAGCCAAACCTCCGGCGTCTGCAGCGAATGACAGGGCAATGATCAGACAGACCTTCAATGTCAAGCCACAGGACACTGTCACCATCAGGTCCAGTGAGCTACTTGCACGGATTGGCATTGAGGACCTCGACCTCATCCTGAAAGAGAGAAGGCTCTGCTGGTATAGACATGTGGAATGCTCCAACGGTGCAGTCAAGACTGCCTGTGACATACAGGTAGATGGAAGGTGTGGGCCTTGGAGGCCGAAGATGACCTGGAAGCAGCTGACAGAGAGTGGAAGCTCTCTGCTACTGACCCACATGATAGACAAACCTATAGATCTGGTGTGAGAACTGCCATGCGTGCAGCAAGCCAGCTACCTGGAAGGGGCCCATTTATGTGGATGTTTCCCCTATACCTGCATGTTAATCAAAACTCTGATGATAATAATGATGATGATGATACTGTCCTAAATTTTTGTTATTCAATCAGATGTCACGATACATACACAAGTGCATTAGAATGGCTGATTGCTGTATAAAATATAAGAAGTGTCTCCTGACAACCGGTTGTCAGGAGCATTTTTGCTATATAAAATGCTCCTGACAACCAGCAATATTTTTCCAATATAAACCTATAATATTAGTATTATTTTAGTTACCTTTTTAGTATTTCATGGTTCTTGATACATGTTTAATGCTTTTTTGTCATTTTTTTAGTATTCAAATGAACTTAATTGAAGTTAATTCATGTAATTTTTATTCAGATTTATTAGGTCACCAGAGCCAAAGTCTCCGTGGGAGCTTATAGGATAGGCAGTTGTCCGTCATTGTCTGAAATATGTCCTCAGCTGGCGTCAACACTTTCAAATGACATCTCCTCTGAAGCCACTAAGCCAATTCGACCCAAATTTTATCTGAAGCATCCTTGGGCTGGGGGATTGAAAATTTATGTTTAAAGCTCACCGTCACATAGAGACAAGTGAGCTTTTCGGATCACCTTTTGACCGTTGTCCGTGCATCCATCCGTGCGTAAACACATCTCCTCCTAAACCCCTGATCACAGTAATGATCCTTAGGTGCCCTTTCAAAGCTGTTCAAATGGTTCCAGTCCGTTGGACATCTAGGTCACAGGAACCAAAAATAGATTTTTTTCACTGAAAACTTAATATTCTTCTCTTAAACCACAAGGCCCAGGTCTTTGATATTTGGTATGAAGCTTCAACTAGTGGACCCAAGAATGTTCAAATTATAGTGCTGGGGCCAAAAATGTCCTGCCCTGGGGCCCTTTGGTTTTACATGGGCTTATACAGGGAAAATCTTTAAAAATCTTCTTCTCTGAAACCGCAAGGCCCAGGTCTTTGATATTTGTTATGAAACTTCATCTTGTGGACCTCTACCAAGGTTGTTCAAATTATAGCCCTGAGGCCAAAAATGCCCCCAGCTCCAGGGCCCTTTGGTTTTACACAGACTTGTATATATTATATAGGGAAAATCTTGAAAAACCTTCCCTGAAACCACAAGGCCTAGGTCTTTGATATTTGGTGTGAAATTTCATCAAGTGGACCTATATCAAGATTGTTCAAATTATAGCCCTGAGGCCAAAAATGCCCCCGTCCCGAGACCCTTTGGTTTTATATTGAGTTATATAGGGACATCTTTAAAAATCTTCTTCCCTGAAATTGCAAGGCGCATGTCTTTGATATATGGAGCTTCATCTAGTGGACCTTTACCAAGATTGTTCAAATTATAGCCTTTGTTGATATTTGGTATGAAGCTTCACCTTTTTAGACCTCCCTCAACATTATGCACATTTTAGCCATGGGGTCAAGAACGGCCCTCCCCAGGACCCACTTGTTACTCTATGGATAAGGTGAGCGATCAGGGGCCATCATGGCTCGCTTATTTATGAAAATCAGCTCATTAGTTTGGTTGCTATGGCAACTTATAGATTCCAAAGACTTAAAATGGGGAAAATTGAAAATGGCATTTACTGCCAAGCCTCTGCAGATATTTTGACAATACTTTCATAAAAAATGTTCCTTAGGCAATCTACTACATTGTATCTGATCTGTCTACTACCCCATAAATAGGGTATGACAATGATTTTAGGTCTACTGCTCATTTTTATTGCTTGATGAAAAAAAAAATTGAAAAAAAAAATACTTAAAAAATCATCTCCTCAAAAACCGTAAGCTCTAGGAGGCAGAGACTTTATGAAAATATTCAGGATATTTGCCTTTACAAGTTTTATTTTTATTTTTTATAAAATTCAGCCATTTAGATGATTGCTATGGCAACTTAGATTTTCCATAGACTTATAATGAGGAAAATTGAAAAATGACATTTACTGTCAAACCTTTGCTGATATTTTGCCAAACTTTCATAGAAATTTTCCTTGAGTAAACTTCTCTCAGCCATTTGCTTTGATGTCAACTTGGGCGTCCCCCAGGTTGTGCCGGGGCCATGTCTCACCTCCTCCACTTCATAAAATGCCATTTATCTCAGAAACCATTCAGATCCTCACCCCTTAACCATATATATTGATAATAAGAAGCACTCAGTGACACCAACCTGGGGGTCCCCCAGGATGTGCCAGGACCATGCCACACTCCTATCCACTTCATAAAAGGCCGAATATCCCAGAAACCTTACAGATCCCCACCCCTAAACCATATATATTCTGGTCCCTTATGATGTGGCATTCAGTAACACCAAACTGGGGCTCCCCCAGGATGTGCCTGGCCATGCCCACCCCCCTCCACTTCATTAAAGGCCCAATATTCCAGAAACCTTACCGGCCCCCGCCCATAGGGGCTTGAAGAAATGTATGGGCTATATGATGCTTCCACGCAGAGCTGAACCCGGCCCGCACACTTGTAGTGGTAAACCCCTTAGAGGATCTAAGCCTGTCCAGGAACCGCGGTGCGAGGCAGACCGTCCAGGCTAATAAACCCTATTGGTTTCATTGGGTGACAGGGCTTGAGATGTCATTTCATCTCAGTGTCGGGTAAAAGTCCCACAAAATTGGAAGCAACATCTCCAAAATGACCTTTACAGTGTTGATGGGTATGTTAAACCTCAAATCAAACAAACTAGAAATCTTACAGATCCCCAGCCCTAAACCATATTTATTCTTGTTCTTTATGATAAGACACATTCAGTAACACCAACCTAGGGGTCACCCAGGGCGTGCCCGGGCCATGCTGCACCCCTCAACATCACCACAGACCATATACCTGAGAAACTGTTTAGAGCTCCGACCCTAAACCATATATATTTTTGTTCTTAATTATAATACCCAATCAGTGACATCAGCATGCCGCCCTGGGGGTGCCAGGGGCCATGCCTCACCCCTTAACTTCATTAAAAGCAATATATCTCAGAAACCGTTCAGATCCCCACCCCTTAACCACATATATTCTCTGAAAGGGAATTGATGACATGTTTTTTCCATAGCACTCAAGTGAAATTGACCCTATATTTAGTTGGTATTTATTTTCAGTATTAAATAAAACATTAAATTCTGCAAGTACCATATGTTTTTTCTCTTTAATTTTCAATCCAGTAGTTATGTTAAAATACCAAAGAAGACAAAAAAATATTAAACATGTATCAAGAAACTAAAATACTGTGTTAAGTAACCAAAATAATGCTAATATAGCAGGTTTTTATTGGAAAAATATTGCTGGTTATCAGGAGCATTTTACAGAGCAAAAATGCTCCTGACAACCGGTTAAAATATATGACTACAGAGAATTCCAGTCATAATGAAAGTACCGGTATTTGTTCCCCAACATTTTGCCATAACTAAATGATCATAAGTATTGGGACAGACAAACAGTGCAGACCCAGATCTGGAAGCAGTCTGATCAGGGTCTACACTGTTTGCCATTCTGCCTGCATTTTTTCAACTCCTTGCTGGATCATGAAACAAATTTGTTAGAATTTTAGGAGAATAAGAGCAAGACCTCAAGGTGTCTGAATATTTAGAATTCTTACGGTAATAATCTACCGCTATAAAAGAATCCAAGAAACGAGTAGTGTACATGTAATAAAGGCATTTTCCCCTTTAATAACTCCAAGAAACAATTGCTGTGGACAAAGGTTAGAATCACCTCGGCAAGAGAATTCTTACAAATGATGTTGTGGACAAATATCCGCAACATTTGTTTCTTGGAGTATTACAATATTCTTGCTTATAGCCTTTTATCTACCTCATAATGAGCTAGGGTTTTTGTTTAATCGAAAATGTCATTAAGACAAGTTTTATCGTTATATTGGATGTCAGAACAGAGTGGGTTGACTGTACTTACTAATGTCTGACATCCACAAGCTTTGTGTCAGCATTGTAATTTACCATTAAACATCTTTTCACATCATTCAGTTTTACCTGTAGAAAAGAAATATCACAAAGACATGTTACCGTATTTACTGTATGTATTTCGGACAGACAGGCCTGAGTAAATAGTGCAGACCCAGATGAGACACCGCCTTCTGCGGCAGCTAGAATGTGGCGTCTCATTATGGTCTACATTATTTGTCACTCATCCAGCTATTTGTAGACACAACATTGGGTAGTAAATTGTCTGTAACACTATTTATGGGATCTAAAGTGGAAACCATCTTAGGTAAACAATGCTGTTATATCCAAACAAAAATGTATAGATTATATGGTCATTTTTGTAAATAATCTATACATTTTTGGGATCCATCTTGAAACTCTGTAATATCCGTAACCGTGTAATAACAAGCAGTGTTATATTGTGTGTGTGTGTGTGAATTCGGGTTTAACGTCACTTTCAACAATTTTTCAGTCATACCATGACGGTGTCTGGTTGCGACAGGGAGCTCAATGCTCACTTTTATTGTGCTGCCTCAATGAAGGATCATGTCCCAGACACATTACATGATACCACACCCAGTCACATTATCCTGAGACTGGGTCGACCAGTCCTAGCTCTACCCCGTAAATCTGAGTGCCAAGCGAGGAGCAGCTAGTACCATTTTTAACGACTTTGGTATGTCGCGGCCTGGGATTGAACCCGTGACCTCCCGGTTCCCACTCTACCAACTGAGCTATCGGGGCCGGTCAGTGTTATATTGAGGCTGCAGTGTACTTGTTCAAATATTAGAACAAGTATGGTAAGGAGTTGAGGTATCTGTATAGCTAGGGTAAATATGGTATGTGACAGTTTATATGCATTTAATAGGTATATTTATTAATTAACTATCCTGTATACATGTAGTTCGGAGGTCATCCGTATTAACACCTAAATCAAAAATCAATAATTTTGTTTTCAGTGGTGTCAATTAATAAAATTGTCATTTAATCAAGTAATATCGTATTGTCCCAGTCACAAGTCCTGGGTCAGCTGTACTGGTCTCGGCCTTTGGCCTCGGGCCAATACAGCAGCCCTCAGACCTATAACTGGGCCAATACAAAATTACTTGATTAATAACATTATATTATTAATTGACTATCCTGTATTGATCGGAGGTCATCCTTGTAACACCAGGTCAACCAATATTAACTAAGGTCAAAAAATCAATAATCATGTTATTTTAATTGTATCAATTAATAAAATTGTCATTAATGATTAACCCATATCTTGCTGTTCACGACAACCCCTATCTTTGCAAACAGTGTAGATCCAGATCAGATGGCTTCTGAAGAAGCCATCTGATCAGGATCTACACTGTTTGGCATTCAGTTAATGAATTTGTAGCAATAAATTACATCAAGTACTTTGATTTGTTGATAGACAGAAATGGGTGTGGCTTAAATGAATATTCAGCAAGATAAGGGTTAATAACATTATAATATTCAAGGGCCATTTATTTCCCACAGCTTCAGATAAGGAAGAATGATGAGAAAAATTTAAGGATAGTTTTTTATGTCATCATAAAACATGGTGTGGATTTTGTTTCTTAGTAGTTTTACAGCCTAGTCAACACTTTTTAGGTCATATCGAGCTAGTCAGTTTACCTAACCACACCATTCCTGGGAAGGCTTATATGTAAGCTGCTAACCAGTACAGTGAACAGTCTTTCGCCTGAACCTGACAACTGCCCTTCTTGAGTCAGCTGAAAGGAGAGATCATGGAAAAGATTTCATGAGCAGCAGAAGGGGAAAAACAGCTGAGAGAAGATTTCATGATCAATTTAAATGCAAGAATATTGCTGACCCTTAGGTATCAAACCCGCGACCTCCTGATCCCCAGTCAGACATGCATCTGAGATTCCGTGGCTGACATGTTGTGGGTACCGTACTTGTTAGAATGGTCTCATTGCGCTGATTCTAACAAGTACCCACAATGTGTGTTTGTTACACAAAATAAGGAAAATTATCACTTGGTTATCTTTGTTACTTCAAGAGCGAGAAAAAAATTGGGTATACACATCACCTAAACAAGTCATCCCCGTAAACACCACTTTATATAGAGAAAACTGGGGTTTATGGGGTACAGTTTACTTTTCATATTTCTGCTCCAAGACATAGAGTGTGGGTGCTTGTTAGAACCTCCTCATAGAGGCGGTTCTAACGAGTACCCACAACCTATGTTTCTGTATAAATAAGAAAAATATCACTGATCTTCATCAGAAAATTAGCCATTTTGGAGATCTGAAAAAATGCACTATGTTGCACGGGTGTGTAATCGTAATGCACCACCATATGTATTCAGTAACATTCCGCCATTAAGACCAGTTAAAATTATGTCAAATTCTGCTTTTAAAAGCATGTTTAAAAGGTTTCAGGTATTCTTTCTCTGTGTTTTGTTGAGGTTTTACATGTTCCGTCAACACTATTTATTTCATTTTGGAGATTGTGGAACTTTTATCCAACATTAGATGAAATGACATCTCAAACCATATGGCCCAAAGATACTGCTAGGGACTGTCTGACTCACGGCAGACTTTTACCTCCAAAGCAGTTTACCAGTACTCAAATGTTCTGTCTGTTTCAGTTCTGCACGGGAGCACCCTGCAGTCCAATACATTTCTCCAAGCCCCAATGGTTGGGGGTTACATGTGAGATGCCAAGTTCTGCCACAAAAGGTCAGGTGGTTTTTCTCTGGGTACTCCAATTTTTGCCCACCACAGGCAAACCATCAGCTCAAAATAAGTGAAATAGTCTTGAAAGGATCATAAAATCAAAACTTACAAAAAAAAAAAAAAACTCTCAGACAAACTAGGCCAACAATACAAGGTCCCAGTGTGGATGTCTAGCCTGATCAAATTCAAGGATTTCTGTACTTACTGCCATTAATATTTAACCAAGGTTACCCAAAAATATAATGAACAATTTATGGTACTAAATGGCTCGTTCAAAGGTGTATAAATACTGAGGATAAATATGAATACAGTGATTACCTTATGTACATTGATCGATGGGAACATATTCTGAAACATCGTGGACATGAGTTTAATATGTTTTCCTTCCCCGCTGAAGTTGTTCATCACGAGCAACGGATGATGGAGATACTGTACTTGTTCAAGATTCGGCTTCTTCAGTGACGACACAACATCGCTGATCAATGAGTAGTTATGGACTTTGAAGGTCAATGTTGGGCCTCGAGGCAGACGACAAAGTTTCATGTTGGTAGCAACATCTGTCTTTGTGTAGATTATGAAGTGAGATACATTAAGAACCCCAGCAACACTTACAAAGTCCTTCAGAACATTCTTTTTCCTTGCCTGGAAAAAAGATTCACTTACATGTACAGTAGAACTTCGATGGCTCGAACACCGATGGCTCGTTTACCATGGATGTGTCGAACACACTCTTGAGCCCCTAGCGAAATCCTCTAGATAAGAAATAGTGGGAGATAATTAAGGATATTTTAGTCTTTTATCTTGCAAATGTATGCTGTGTGTACTCATTAGAATCGCCTTGATGAGGCGATTCTAATGAGTACACACAGCATACATTTTCATTATAGAACAAGGAAAATATGTCCTAAAGTATAACGTTATGGCTCCTGGCAGTAACCTCAGTGGCTCGAACTACCTCTGTCTCGAACAGATTTTCGTGGTCCCAAAGGAGTTCTAGCCATTGAAGTTCGACTGAAAGAAGGAATGACTAAGAAAACTCTACTTGAAATAGTACAATGTACCTATATAATCATGTAAAAACAAAAAGTATCTATGATGGGGTTGAGACAGAGACAAGGACATCTTAACCCTTTTTGTACCAAATGGAATCTTCCTCCTTATATATACCAGGCATCCATTTGAAAATTTAGGGGTGTCAGGTTGTGTTTTCTTCAAAATCTATTTGAAATCTGGCTGAACATTTTGCAAACAGTGTAGGCCCTGATCAGACACCACATACTGCGACATTTGATCTGGGCCTGCACTGTTTGCCAACTACCCGTTTTGGGGTTTCTGGTACAAAATGGGTTATTAAATCAAATATGATTGATCTGATCATGAGTGAAAAAGTATCAAACTGAAAGTGCTTTCTTTACCTTAATCGTTAGGATGCTGAGAAAAACTGCATCTTAAAAAATGGCTGTTCATGCCGTCTGCTGAATCTTCTTGTAAACGTTTCAGATATATATTTGGCATACAGGTAAACAGTGTAGATCCTGATCAGACTGGGCAGTCGGATCTGGGTCCACACTGTTTGCAACAATGACTTTTAAAGTAACCAGCAGACGACAAAAAGGTTACAATTGTTCTGATTGACATCTCATGGATTAACTATGGTAATTACCTGAAGTCTCTTTGCAGTGAATGGTTCCATCACCATTCTGGTATCCAGCACCAGCTGTTTCACATTTCTGCCAACATGACCCCGATGGAAGACAAAAGAATGTGGAGCTTTCTTGTACTCTTCCTCATAAGGATCCGCATCCTGGTTCTTCTTACTCTTTTTCCCCTGTTAAAAAGAAATATTTCTATATTGTATAAAATTCCGAAAGCAATACGAACAACAACCTCTTTATTACAGTACTGTTGGGGTCCAGAACAAAAGCTATATCAGTTAATGCTTAAGAATCTGTCTGCCATTTCATATTACTATACCAGGTATAATACCTCACGCGATTTTACCATACAAAATGCCCATAGACAGGAGGGTGGAAATTTTTTATATCCCATGCGATAATATACTATCACATGCGCAAAAATGATGCGCATATGGTTCAATTTTCTCATGCATGTATGGTTCAATTTTTACTATCCTATGCGATAATATACTATCACATGCGCAAAAATGATGCACGTACGGTTCAGTCAGCAGGGTGAAAATAAGTTCGCCTCAGTCGATAATCATTTCCTCAGGGTGAACATTTTTACTATCACCCTCTCAGAAATGTGATATTTATATATTAACCTAACCTAAACCCTTACCCTAACCCTAATGACTAGACTACCTTAACTTAACCCTGACCTAACCCTAACAATCAGTGATCTACTCCTAGCCCTAACCCTAACCTAAACTAACCATCAATGACTTACTTCAAACATACTAAAGTCAGTAAACAGTGACAGGCAGATTCTAAAGTCCAGCCCAACCATGTCATATCCAAACAAACAAGTATAGATAATGAAGAAAATTATTATTTATGGTCATTTTTCTGTAACTGTTTTATCTCAAATTGTCTTACAAGGAACCATGTTGTAAAGAGGCTGTAGTGCATGTCATTTCTGAAATATTCATTCTATATTAACCCATAAAATGCCAATCACAACTATTGTCGTCTGCTTTGCCGCCTGCCAGTTACCTTAAAAGTAATTTTTTGCATAACAGTGTGGACCCAGATCAGACTGCTCCTGTAGGAGCAGTCTGATCTGGGACCACACTGTTTGCCTGTATGCAAAAATATCTTTAAAAAGGTTGCAACAAAAATTCAGCAGACGACATTTTCAGATGTAGTTTTTCTAAGCATCTTAAGGGTTAAGGAACCAGGTTGTAAAGAGGCGGTGGTGCATGTCATTTCTGAAATACCACTCTTTATTCAAGTTTCAGTTCAAACATTTATGAAAACTATGGAAATTAAATTGAAAACTGCATGTCAAAAGTTTAAAAAAATCTCATTTTGTGTGAAATTCTGAAAAGTTAATCAAAAACTCTCATCTCTGAAAAATCACTCTTCTCAAGGCTTTATGAAAAGCATTTGGCCTTTATAAAAGGTGTGGAAATCAAATTGAAGACTAGATCTTATTTAAGACTACATGTTCTAACTCAAACATATAAAAGACTTTGTTAAGTACATTTAGTAAGAGCCATACGAGTGTACTTTGACAAAGCCAAAACATGAATAAAGAGTGTCACTTCAGGAGAAAAAATGTTTCTGAAATGCTGTATTAAAACCTCTTTGTATGACAGCATTTTTATGTTGCAGCACAAGTGTCCTGATAACTGGTGATACATCTGATGGACATAATTTTTGGCTCATTATCCCCACGTTTTAAAAAAAAAGTGGGGATATTGTTATCGCCTCCGTCCGTCTCTCCGTCTGTCCGTCTGTCCGGCTATCTCCTCCTAAACCGTTAGCCGGAATTCAACCAAATTTGGTATGCGAGTTGCTTACATGAATGGCTTGCACAAGAGCACATTTCTTTTGTCCCCGCCCCCAGGGGCCCTGGGGAGGGGTCAAAAGGTCAAATATCAATAAAATTCAATTACAAAGTCAATTTTGAAGATTTTGATGCCAAACTTTGCACATGTACTGAGTTATGAAAAAGGTAAAACATATTGAACGGGATTTTGGCTGTGACCCCTAGGTCACGCCCTGGGGGTCGGACTTGGGGGGGTCGGGGGTCAAAATTAAAGTTTTTCAGAACATAGTCATGTTGCATATCTATGCGAAGGGGATAATGGGTAGAATAAACTACAAGTAAAATTTTGACCCTGGGGTCAGATTGGGGCCCTGGGAGAGGGGTCAAAGGGTCAAAATTTAAGTTTTTTGGAACATAGTCATGTGGCATATGAAATTGAAGGGCATGATTATTAGAATATAATACAGGTAATATTTTGACCATGGAGTCAAATTAGGGCCCAAGGTGAGGGGTTTTCGGTACTTGGCCCCTCTGTAGAAAGCGTGGGGATTTGCGATGGCGCGCCATCGACAGTATTCTAGTTTTTTTTTATTTTTAGCATTTAAACCAAAATTTAAGGTCATAATTATTGAGGGAAACTCACACTACGTGCTGATTTTAACTCTTATCATGCTGTTCACGACAACCCATATCTTCGGAAACAGAGTAGATCCAGATCAGATGGCTTCTGATCAGGATCTACACTGTTTGACATTCAGTTTATGAATTTGTAGGAATAAATTACATAAAGAAATCTGATTGGTTCAAAGTCAGAAATGGGTGGGGCTTAACTGAATATTCAGCAAGAGAAGGGTTACCGTAACTCATTTCCTAACTTTCAGTCTTTTACAAGCATGTGCTACACACAACAAGACCTTAAGATGAAAAAAAAATAAATGCATCTGAAAATGATATCTGTTCATGTTGTCTGCTGCATCTTCTAACAAACTTTTAAAAAATATTTTGCAAACAGGCAAAAAGTGTGAATCCTGATCAGACCGCTCCTAAAGGAGCACACTGTTTGCAAAAATAACTTTTAAAGTGCCCAGCAGACAACAAAGCAGATGGCAATTTTTGTGATTGGCATCTTAAAGGTGCATTATTGAGCTACAGGGTCTCAAAATTTTTTTGTGGTTTTTATCTTCAATGCATACTCCTTTGTCATGTGTACACTTTCGGAGCCAAATACAGCTTCAGAACTTTGTGAAAATGGTCGTTTTCATTTGTGTTTACCCTTCGCTCTGAACATGTGTTCGGAATTTCTGTTCTAAAAATAAATCTGTCACTTTACACATACATGGCAACAGTATCGTCTCTGAGTGTCGTTACTTATGGCATGGCATTAAGCGTCATATTTTTTCCGATTCAGGCATAGCCTAAGCAAACAAGGCCAAAAATGAACGTCGCATAACATCATATATGGGGATTCTATTTTTGTCACGAACTAAAAATAGATCTAACAAGTGTTTGAAACCTAGTTAGGGAATCCCTCTCAAACTCGTTTACCTGTCATCATAATTGTTCGCATTTTTGCATAAAATGCATTCATTTGTATTGTTTTAAAGAAAAATACCGGCTATATGTATTTTATTTTTGGAAGCATTTTTTCCAGATAGCTCAATAATGCATCTTTAAGGATTAAAGGTACTGTAATGATCCTAAGTATTGGGACACAAAGCCCTAAGCAAACAGTGCAAACCCAGATCAGACATCAGGAGCAGTCTAATCAGGGTCTACACTGTTTGCCATTCCTTCTGTAACTTTTTAACTCCTTGCTGGATCATGAAACAAATTTGTTACAATTTTAGGAGAATTACAGCAAGTCCTCAAGGTGTCCGAATTTTTACGGTAATTCAAAGAATAAGAAGACCACTGAATGGTCATGATGGTATCAATAAGAACCCATAAATGGTGCAGGCGAATTTGTGCCTTCGAGCATTCCGTCATGACAAATTTGAACTGTGCATGCCCAGCAATTCAGAGGGGCCAGGCATATGGCTTTCTCTCTGAAGGTTCCTCTTGACTCACTGCTTGTATGAGCGATCAGCAAAGGTTCTGGCGAGACTGCGCGGATGCGCAGGCTCGCCTGAACCTTCGCTGCTCGCATTTGGGATAAGTACCAAAATCGCTTGATGGGGCCCAAATGGTGCAGGCCTTGTCTCGAGATTATTTATGAGGCTAGTTTAACCCTTTTTGTACCAAATGAAGAATCTTCCTCTTTATATATAGCATATGTCCATTTCAAGATTGTCTTTTCTTCAAAACGTATCTGAAAAATGGCTCAACTTTCTGCAAACAGTGTAGACCCTGTTTGTATTCTGCGACGTCTTATCTGGGTCTGCACTTTTTGCCAATTACCCCTTTCAGGGGTTCTAGTACAGAATGGTACAGCTGTTTGCCTTGTTTGTTTGTACTGGAGTTTCATGGCCCAGTCAACACTATTTTAGGTCATTTTTGAGCTGATCAGTTTACCTATCCACACCTTTCCTGGGCAGGCTTATACGTAAGTTTGTGATTTCAGAAAGCATGGACTGTATCTCGTCTCCGAACTTGTCAGTTTGGTTCATTGTTCATGTGCACTGTTGCTGTATCCAGAGTTGTACAGTTGAATATTGGATTCAGTGCTTAGAGATTAAAATTGCTAGATGTTGACCTTCAGGTCAAGCATATATTATAATACAGTAGAACTTCGATGGCTCGAACACCGATGGCTCGTTTACCATGGATGTGTCGAACCCAGTCTTGAGCCCCTTACGAAATCCTCTACATAAGAAATAGTGGGGGATAATTAAGGAGATTTTAGTCTTTTAACTTGCAAATGTATGCTGTGTGTACTCATTAGAATCGCCTCGATGAGGCGATTCTAATGAGTACACACAGCATACATTTTCATTATAGAACACCGAAAAGATGTCTAAAAGTATCTCGTTATGCCGCTTTACAGTAATCCTCAGTGGCTCGAACTACCCCTGTCTTGAACAGATTTTCGAGGTCCCAAAGGTGTTCGAGCCATTGAAGTTCGACTGTATTGTTCTGTTGATTATAGTTTCAACATGGATGCCACTCTTCATTAGCAGTCTACTTATTGCTGGCTTGAATTCAAAAAGAGAAACACCATTGGGTGCTCAATTAAAGCCAGATACAGAACTGTTACTCAATATTTGCAGATATACTTTTCGGGGCAAGCCCCGTGAAGACTATCTGCAAATTTTATATTCGCAGTGTAAAGTCTTATGTAAAGTAGATGTGGATGAAATGATCAGGAATCGATACAATTAACCCACAGCTCCCATCAGAGACACCAAAGGAAAGAAACACAAACACGAAACAACAGACCCTAATGGAAACATCAAAAGCGGAAAGCCAAAAGGACAGTTACTTTCCCAAACAAGAGGCCCATGGGCCACAATGCTCACCAGAGCTCAGGGGGCCACTGCCCACTGGCAGCAATGTATTTTAATTAACCATGGAAGCCCTGTGCCCAAGGATGCTACAGATAAAATTTGGATCCAATCAGCCTAGTGGCTTCAGATTCTGATGTCGCTTGAATGTGTTGTTGCCTGACAACAGAAGACAATTGACAATTTCCCATCTGTGGCAACAAATAGACCAAAAGAAACATTATTAAAGGAACATTTCTATGAAAGTGTGGCAAAATATTTTGAAAGACATTAATGTCATTTTTCAATTTTCCCCATTATAAGTCAATGGAAACTCTTAACTTCGCAAAGCAAACAAACCAAAGAGCTAAATTTCATAAACTAGAGCTCAGGTGGACGCTGCCCAATGGCAGACATGTATTATAACATGATATGATTTTTATATACCAATTATAAAGTCTCCCAAACAAACCCCATACCCAAATGAGCCCCCATGTGGACTGTATCTGAAATATTAGGTGTTTTATAAAGTAAAGAGGGTGGGGCATGGACCCAATGGAGCCCTGGTTGGTGTCAATAAATGCATCTTATCAAAAGAAACAGAGACATAATATATGGTTTAGCAGTGGGGATATGTACGGTTCCTGAGATGCAAGGTCTTTTAAGCAATGGAGGGATTCGGGCATGGCAGATCCCAGAAAAGCCCAAGATTGTTGTCACTGAATACGTCTTATCATAAGGACCAAGAGTATATATGGTTAAACGGTGGGGATCTGAACTGTTTCTGAGATATATGGATATTAATGAAGTAAAGGGGTGAGGCATGGCCCGTGGCACCCCTGAGGGACCTGCATGCTGGTGTCACTGATTGTGCCTTATCATAAGGAACAAGAATATATATGGTTTAGGGGTGGGGCTCTGAACAGTTTCCCAGATATATGGTCATTTGTGAAGTCGAGGGGTGGAGCATGGCCTGGGCGCGCCCTGGGTGATCCCTAGGTTGGTGTCACTGAATGTGTATTATCATAAGGAACAAGAATATATATGGTTTAGGGGTGGGGATCTGTAAGGTTTATGGAATATTTGGCCTTTTATGAAGTGGAGGTGGTTGGGCATGGTTCCGGCACATCCCAGGGGGCCCCCAAGTTGGTGTCACTGAATGCAACTTAACACAAGGAATGAGAATATATATGGTTTATGGCTGGGGATCTAAATGGTTTCTGAGATAAATGGCATTTAATGAAGTGGAGAGAGTGGGGCATGTCCCCGGCACATCCCGGGGGACCCACAGTTTGGGTCACTTAATGTGTCTTATCATAAGGAACAAGAATATATATGGTTTAGGGGTGGGGATCTGAATGGTTTCTGAGATAAATGGCCTTTTATGAAGTGGAGGGGTCGGGGCATGTCCCCGGCATATCCAGGGTGACCTCCAGGTTGGTGTCACTTAATGCATCTTATCATAAGGAACAAGAATATATATGGTTTAGGGGTGGGAATCTGTAAGGTTTCTGAGATATAAGGCATTTTATGAAGTGGAGGGGGCGAGGCATGGGCCCCGGCACAACCTAGGGGACCCCCAGGTTGACAAAAAAGCATAGGGCTAAGAGTTTACTCAAGGAACATGTCTATGTAAGTTTTGTCAAAATATCTACAAGGACTTGGCAGTAAATGCCATTTTTCAGTTTTCCCCATTTTAAGTCAATGGAAACTCTAAGTTGCCATAGCAACAAAACTAAAAAGCCAAATTTCGTAAAAAACACAAAACCTGTAAAGGCAAATATGGTGAATATTTTCATAAAGTCTCTGCCTCCTAGAGCATATGGTTTCTGAGGAGATGACTTTTTAAGTATTTTTTTGCATTTAGGTTTCCATGGCAACCAATAAAAATGAGCACTAGGCCTAAAATCATATGGCAGATAGAAGATTGCCTAAGGAACATTTCTATGAAAGTTTTGTCAAAATATCTGCAGAGGCTTGGCAGTAAATGCCATTTTTCAATTTTCCCCATTATAAGTCTATGGAAACTCTAAGTTGCCATAGCAACCAAACTAATGAGCCGATTTTCATAAAAACACAAACTTTCAATCCCCCAGCCCAAGAATGCTACAGATAAAATTTGGGCCCAATCGGTTCAGTGGCTTCAGAGGAGATGTCGTTTGAAAGAGTTGACGCAGACGCAGAGGCAGACGCAGACACAGACGACGCAGACGGACAACTGCCTATCCTATAAGCTCCCCCGGAGCCTTCAGCTCTGGTGAGCTAAAAATGGCCAATAGGCTATCCAAAATAAAATAATATAAGCGACACAAACACCCAAAGACAAACCATAAAAAAAACTAGAAATGCGTCCACAGGACACGGATGCCCCCGCCTGAAAATATGTCTATGTTCGTATTCATCCATAGAAAGTTATTGACCGTGTTTAAGTTTTGGACCCTTTTTTTCATTTGATCTCTAAGTATGACCTTGACCTTGGAGGTAAGGACCTTGGTTTTGTGTGAGGCAGATTGTCTCATGATGGCCAACATTTCTGCCAAGTAATTTCAAAACCCATCCAGAGATAAGAAAGTTATTTAAGTTTCGGATGCATGGACACACGAACAGACGGACAGGGGCAATGCTATATGCCCTTTCCACCATTCTTCGATTGACGGAGCATAATAAACCGCGACAGAAGAACTGTCTTGGAACGGTCAGCAGAAACAAATTCCACTGGGGGGCTTAAATCGATTTTATGTGGCCACAATCCTCGCTCTTACTTCTGTCGCGATTAAGACAAATAATTTGTTCAGTCCGCATGAAGGCTTCCTAACTCATCAGTGCAACATCTCCGTGAACACAAAATCAAACAACCACAGAGATGAAACAATGGTGAGGACTCGACAGAAAGAAACCACTGAAATGCTGGAGCAAAAGAAAACCAACAGTTAGACTCCGATGGGCCCGACCAGAGACAGAGCATCAGTAAGCCTTTACGTTGGAACCGTCATAGAATCTGAGGCATGACCCGCCGGCGTGCAATTAAAGAGGGAAGCAAAGTTGTCAACCGTGATTGGGTTAACTACCATGCATGCAGTCTGTCGTATACCGTATTCGGGTGTGTATTACCCGCATTTGCGTACTACCCGCACCCCCCTTTTTTGCCACAATCTGGGGGAAAACTGTTATTCTGTTGTATTACCCGCATGGAACATTTGCTGAAATTTTGGTGGATGCGTAAGTGAGAAAAAGTAAGAATTTGGCCAGTTTTTGTAACACACAACGGAACGCGCGATCGTCTTCAAAAGGCGGGAAAATGCACGTGCGTGCGAGTATCACCAGAAAGCATGTATTTTGCATTAAAATGTTGAAAAAACTTTACCTGTTCACCGTTGTAATTTATTTATTAACCCACATATGCCCGCGGCCTTTTTTGGGGCATCGGCAAACAGTGCAGTCCCAGATCAGACACCTCAGAAAGACGCCGCAGACGTCTCTTTTTGGGGACATCGGCAAACAGTGCAGTCCCAGATCAGACACCTCAGAAAGACGCCGCAGACGTCTGATTTGGATTTACACTGTTTGATGATTTATAATGGTTCATTTATGACACTATTGTTAATCCCTGTCATATAATTGCCACCCTGCGGTGCGTTTCGATAAGGTGTGAAATTATGGTTAAGTAATGTCTCTAATTTGCGTTTATTCCGCAGTCATAAAATTTAATCCGCAATCAATGTGAAAATTATTTAATTGCTCCTAAGACGAGTTGCTACGACCATTCTACTATCTCGCAAATGGTTATGTTTTGGCGCCAAATAGCAGACGCTAGGCGAGAAAAGTTGAACGCTTTAATTTGTGTTAACACATCTGTATGCTGTTGTTGGTATTGACACGGAGCTTACGGAAAACGCTGTTTTCCACAACCGTTTTGCTATCGAGAATTTTTTTACCGTTTCCAAACAAATTTTTTTTTATGAGAGAGATACGCCCCATTAAGATAAAACAATAGACACCGTATGGGGTTGCCGGGGTCCGATGACGTCATTTACCGATCGCGTGCAGAAAAAAAAACTGTAGCGGTGGTTTGTAGGCGGCGGTTTTGATGCCGGAAAACTTTGATGTTCGCATTGAACTTGTTTATTTCGTTTAAAATCAGTGTTTTAGGAATAATACTCACAAAATCGGGCTTGCTAGTAATGGAGATTATTATATTACTCATGTGTAAGTAAAATTGAGTGGACAATTAAACGTTTTTTATGTCGGGAATCGTAAAAGGATAGAGCATAACACGAGTTGCATCGTATTTTGAGCTGACAAAAGTAAAAATAAAATGGTCCAAAAATAATTCGGGTGGATTACTCGCACCCTGAACTTGGGCCTGTAATTTGAGGGAAAAAAAAACTGCGGGTAATACACGCCCGAATTTATGTTGTACCCAATCTTTTTATATCAAAGAATGATTTTACGAAATTGGGTGCTGAAGTCATTGCGGTTATATATTTTTCTGAATTTATATACTAAGTCATCATAAAATTCGGGTTCCGATAGACCTTGTTGCAGAAGAGATTTAAGTCCAATATTGAATTTTGAAATTAAATCAGAATGACGTCTATAAAATTTTGAAAAGGCTTTTCGTAGTTTATGGTACCGATAACCCTGATTAAGAAGTTTAGTCGTTAACAATTTATTACGAGTGTTGAAGTCAGTTACATGACTACACACTCTAGCAAATCGAATTTATTGTGAAATATAAACGCCACAGGATGGCGCACGAGGAACATCATCCAAAAAAGGAAAATTTACAATATCAAAATCATCGCATTAATCATAAATTTTGCAAGAAACAAACCCATCCACAATAGATAGATGTAAAGCCAAAAACTGGGCCTCAGTATCAGAAGAATTTGCTTTATTCAACTGAAGTTCTGTGGGGTAAATTTGACTGATCAAACCATCGAAACAGGTATTATCAATATTTAATAAATCATCCAAATACATGTATCTAGAAGTGGAGCTAAAAGCTTCAATGATTTCAGACTGGTTTTCGGCAGAAAGGGACATCATGATGTCTCTCTCATAACAGAACAAAAACAGATCAGCCACAAGTGGTGCGCAATTAGTACCCATCAGAATACCCACAACTTGTCTAAATAACTTGTAATGTAAATATTGTAAAGTAGAAAGGTGAGAGCTTCACACACTTTCTGACATGACCATAAAGTATAATTATTATGCTCTTCAGAAGTGAAAAAGGCATTTCTTACATTACATGCATGATACAGGGAGTCTTCCCTATGAAATGTCCATTCAATTAAATCATTAAGTTTTTTTTATAAGATCATGAGAAAGTGTAGTGTAAAGGGTGGAAAAATCATAAGTAGACAGACTTGAAGCACGAAAACGCCTGGATTTCAATTTTATTTAAAACTTCCTTAGAATTTTTTATAGACCAAAACAGATTTCTCCCTGATCTTTCGAAGACTTTGTCGCAATATTTCATCACATATTTTTGATGGCAGCAAAACATGAAGTTAATAATTTGGAGAGTTCAGGGGTGGTACAAGAGCTTGAATTTGTAATAAACTGTGTTGTGTGGTCTTTTATGAAGTTTAGGTAACCAATATAACGTAGGAGGCTTGTCTTGGCCTTCTGAAACACAGACAGCAAACTTGGTGGCTGGTCATCAACTAAAGCCCTCTCTACAGTTAAAGGCTGAAGTTCATAGGCTTTAGTAAAAGTAGTAAAAACCTATAGAAAACTAGAGCTGCCGCCTAACGGGCGCCAATTATACCCCCGCATGCGTTGTCAGATAGTAACTCCAAATTTTTACAAGTATTTGACCTTGAGGAAGGTCAACGTAAAGGTCAAGGTCAGGTTTGTGTATATCAATCTTAAGTACTAGTGGCAAGGTGTGTGGTGTGTGAATATTAAAGAAATCGGTCAAAGAATAAGGAAGTTATGAGCAATGTTAAAGTTTTTTTGTAACGGACCGACGACGACAGACGACGACAGACGACAAGCTGACTCCTATATACCCCCTTCAAACTTCGTTTGGGGGGGGGGGGGGTATAATAATGCAGTTCATAGTTCCATGAACGCATCGAGTCACATGATTTTAAGTGACGTCAGTCTAACCCATGGTTTTGTATGTGTGTTGGTGACGTAAATGCAGTTCCGCTCTTTGTAGAAAAACAGTGTGTAAATGTTTTTCAGCTTAAAAGTTTGCCCTTTAAGCGTTTTTCGCCAAGTGATGAGGGGCAAAGAATGTGAATATAAAAAATAATCTTAAATTTTAAATTTTCTGCTTTTCATGAAAGTATGAATGACAGAGGGTCACTAGCAAAGTTTACATGTACCCATTTGGGGTTCATTTACTTTGCAGGCGACCCACTGCATTCATACTTTCATGAACAGCAGAAAAATTAAGTTAATTTCTTAAATATTTTGTGACACTGTTCTATATCTATTACATATACCGGTATGGGAAAAACTATGGGATACCAGGGCCCCATTTTTTTCAAGGTAAAGATAAGATAAAGAAGCATTATTAAATGTCACATAGGTATTAGAAACAACAAACGTAAGATCTGTAGAGCTTTTATTGCAACAACTTATTATATTCATTAACAAACACTTACCTGGCTTTTTCCCCTAATGCGAGCATCAGACAAGCGAGCTCTTGGTACAATTTTATGCCTTTGGTATGGCACAGCTTGGAATCCAACCCATGGCCTACCATTCATGAAGCAGACGCTGTACCACTGAGCTATTGTTACTTATGCGCCAAATTCTAATCCTAACTACCATATGCAGTCAGGATTAGAACTACATTAATAAGGCAGTTCTAATGGCCAGCTACTAGGAGGGTAATGATGCATCAGACCATAGATGCATTCCATAGAAAGTTATTGGCCGTGTTCAAGTTTAGGACCCTTTTTTCACATTTGACATCTATCTATCTACTGATACTGCGTCGGTCACATTTGACCATTACCGCATGTGTACATTACATACACTCCAGGTTTGCAGGATGAAAGCCTGCACAATAATCATGTAATTACGGTAGGGATCTTTAGCCTGCACAGGGAATGGTTCTCCCTGCACAGGGGGCCTCCAGTTAAAGTCCTGATCCGAAGGACGGTGCACTTTATGACATTCATCCCTGCAAATGATGCCAATGGAGCGTGTACGGACACCGAAATTTTATCGCCGCCGCCGGGGATCGAACCCGGGACTTCTAGCATCAGAGGCAAGTGCACTAACCACAGAGCTATCACGCTCCATTAGCTATCACGCCCCATTAGCTCTACTGACCTTGTACACCTTGGTTTTGTGTGAGGCAGATTGTCTCATGATGGCCAACATTTCTGCCAAATTCAAAATCCATCCAGAGATAAGAAAGTTATTGATTGCGTTTAAGTTTCTGACCATTTTTTGACCTTTGACCTCTAAGTATGACCTTGACCTTGAAGGTACGGATCTGGGTTTGCACGTGACACATTGTCTCATGATGGTTAACATTTCTTCAAAGTAATTTCAAAATCCATCCAGAAATAAGTAAGTTATTGACTGTGTTTAAGTTTCGGACCATTTTTTGACCTTTGACCTCTAAGTATGACCTAGACCTTGGAGGTACGGACCTGGGTTTTGCACATGACACATCCTCTCATGATGGTTACCATTTCTACAAAGTAATATCAAAATCCATCTAGAAATAAGAAAGTTATTGACTGGGTTTAAGTTGTGGACCCTTTTTTTACCCTTGACCTCTAAGTATGACCTTGACCTTGGATGTACAGACCTGGGTTTTGCACATGGCACGTCGTCTCATGGAGGTTAACATTTCTGCCGAGTAATTTTAAAATCCATCAAGAAATAAGGAAGTTATTGACCGCGTTTTAGTTTCGGACACACGGACAGGGGCAATGCAATATGCTCTTTCCACCATTCTTCGAATGGCGTGGGCATAAAAAAATCTTGCTACAGGGTCATGGGGTCCAGACATATGAAAGGCACCATTTTTGAGCATGGGTGGGTTAACGCAATGCACACACTATATATGTATGGTCTTCGTCGTCCGGAGTCTTCATAGACTGTAAAATTGACCTGTATGTATGTGTACTAAAGTTCAACTTATCCCTTTTTTTACCAAGTTGACTAAGGTACGAGCTGACTGAGGTACGAGTTGACCAAAAACAGGTACGAGTTGACTAAGGTATAATGACCAGAAACCATATCTTTTCTTTTCTTTTCTCCTATTACTGCTACTCGCTCACATCTGAGCATTACGAGCAGGATTTCCTGGGTGTAATCCAGTACTTTTTTTCTCTTTTTTTTTTAAGCAATGTGGATGAAGTGCCTTGCTCAAGGGCACAACACTTTGGTCAGCATGAGGCTCGAACCCGCAACCTCTCTATCACTAATCCGATGCGCTACCACTGCACCAAAGCGCTCCTTTGTATATCAGTGTATATATCTGTATCTGTATCTCAGTCATACAGCAGTGTCCTTTTCTATTTTTCTTTATCTAAATTTAGCCACCCACCCAGCTGAGGTTAAGGCAAAATGTGACAGAATGGGCACAGGATGGTAAACAGGTAAAGGCACAGGAGCTTGACATAACAAAAATTTAAAGGGCTTATCCCTATGTTTCTATATATAATAGAAACGAAGGACGGACACTGTTTCAGAGGTCCGATGGTTTTCATTAAAAAATCTCAACATCAACATATTGCTCCGTCGAAATGCAACGTTAAAACATTTAATTAATGTGCAATATAATTTCCGCCGCACTTAATAATACTTCGCTTCTCTTGAATCCACGACAATCCGTATGTTTCTTCAAAATTTGCGATCGGGGTAATTTTTAAGAAACACACACTTTACGGTGAATTATATGACAACACAGTTCTACAATAGGCGGCGGAAGGTTACCTGTTATTTGAATGAAAATGTTAATTAGTAATTATGATAAGTATTACCTGTTTTGATCAATACCGTTAATAACATTGTTTATTTGATTTGACACATCACGCAATTAATGCCATTAATGATGAGGTGTGAAAACATGCGCTCTTTGCAAAGTTAAAACTTCTTTAATTACCGCTTAAGCACACATACCAGTTTTGTTTTAAATTGGTCGGATGGTTCGTTAACAGAGTCGGCCAGTAATACATTGTTGAATACTGCCGCAAATGCAGTCTACGCAACATCGCATCAACGCCGATGCAACGTAATAAAGTTGCATCGGCATTGATACGACGTTGCATACACATTGTGTGCAAACTAGGTAATACATGGATGTGTATTGTCGCAAAAGTCGTCTACTCAACGACGCGTCAACACCGATGCAACGTAATAAAGTTGATCCCTTTCATCAAGGTTCTGTCAGCAATTTGTGTATAGCCTGAACAGATTTGCGGCGTCCGACCCAGTAATTTCTGAACTGTAAGCAAATAGTGCAGACCCTGATAAGGCAACGCGGTTTGCTTGATACATTCAAGTTCCGTTTCTTCCGTAGGACTATTACCTATTGGAATTCTTTACCAGCATCTGTTGCTGAGGCCCCTGACTTGGTATCCTTCAAGCAGGGGCCGTCCACTCTCTAGTTTTAACAGCTAGTAGAAGTAAAACAAAGATCAGGAATTGATACAATCAACTTACTCCATCCATAAAAGACACCAAAGGGAAAGATATACAAACATTAAGCGACCAGACCATAATGGAAACCTAAACAAAGGAAGGCCATATGGACAGTTACTTTCCCACAAAATGGCCATATGGCCATCCAAAATTAAAAGACACAAGTGATACACACAGTAAGTAACAAACAACAACATAAATAAATCGCCACAGAAGAGCCGCCTTGGAACGGTCAGTGGAAGATTTCCACTGGGGGGCTTAAATCGATTTTACGTGGCCACAGTCCTCGCCCTTACTTCCGTCGCGATTTAGACAAATAATTTGTTCAGTCCGCATGAAGGCCTCCTAACTCATCAGTGCAACATCTCCGTGAACACAGAAATCAAAGAACCACAGAGGTGAGACAACGGTGAGGACTCGACAGCAAGAAACCACTGAAATGCTGGAGCAAAAGAAAACCAACAGTTAGACTCCGATGAGCCCGACCAGAGACAGGGAGGGACCGGTCTGTAAGTAAAGTCTGAGGGATTTTTTAGCCTGTGCCGGTTGGGCGACCATAACCAGGGGCAGCTACTATAGCCGGAGAGGCCTAGTTTTCAATGATGATTTGGAAAAGCAGGCAGGAATCTTTCCTTTCTTGTCTATCCACTATTTCTCTTTCTTTCCTATATTTCCCACTTTCTCTTTTTAACCCGCCATCAGATACACACTGTTCAAGTATGAAAGAAGTCTCTTAACGAACAGATACAGATACTTAGGCTGACGTGACAGGGCAATGATGCTACTTAAATATTTGCCTCTTCTCACCTCTAATAAAAGTTCAACAGCTTTTGGATATAGTAAAAGAACATTGCCTCTCTCAAGTCGTAAATATACCCACCCGGCAAGAAAAAACCCTAGATTTGCTATTTACAAATTCTCCATCCCCCGTTAGTCGTGTCAAAGGGATGCCCCCGATCGGCAAGGCCGATCATGATATAGTTTATATTGAGAATGACATAAAAGCAAAGCGAATCCGACAGGTCCCGCGTAAAATATATTTATATAAGCGTGCGGATATGGATGGTCTGCGAGACCATATGGCGCGATTTAAGGATTCCTTCCTTTCCTCTGACCTCTCTCGCATGTCAGTAAATGACTTGTGGGTCAGTTTTAAGACCGAACTTACGACGGCCATGGAAAGGTACATACCAATAAAAATGACCAAAACAAAGCATAGTGTACCATGCATCGATAACACGATCAAACACCTAATCAGAAGACGTGACAGAATGTACTTTCGTGCTCGTAAGTCTAGCAATCCCGACGTGAAGAACCGTTACAAAAGGTTCAGAGCACATGTACAAAAGGTAATTAGAGATGCATATTGGAAGCATGTTTCCAGCATCTTTACCTTTGATGATGAAAATATTGATCCCGAGGGCCCCCAGAAGAATGGAAAAGTTAAGAAATTTTGGTCATTTGTAAAGTCCCTGACAAAAGAATCATTTGGGATCACTTCACTGATTTATGGACATCTCGGCCCCTAACAAACTCGGCCCCTGACAAACCCGGCCCCTAGCAAACTCGGTCCCCATTCCACTCCGTCCCTAAAAACTCAGTCCCTAGCAGCATTTAGGTCATAAAATACAATGTTTTTGTTTCCGAGAATCAATTTGGAAGGTGGATAGGTAGTTTCACAGAAAGTTTGAGCATATTTATCGTTTTCATACGAAACATTATCCACGATAAAAGATCGCGGAAACCCATGCTGTAATCGGGACGGTGTTGGAATTGATAGAGGCATCACGAAAACATGCCTATATAATTTTGACCACCTGCAACCACACTTTTATATAGTAGAAATGGGGTTTACAAGGGTTTATATAAATTTACTTTTTCTTCTCAAAAACATGGTGTGTTGGTTCTTGTAAGAACCGCCTCGTCGATGCCGTTTTTACAAGCACCCAAATCTGTTTGCTCAAAAACATAGATTGTTGGTACTTGTTGCAAACGCCCTGTCAATGTGGTTCTGACAAGTACCCAAAATCGACGTATATAGCAGAAATTAGAAAAATATGTTTCATGTTTCATCTGAAAATTTTCATATTTGGGTGGTGAAAAATTCAATATTTTAGAAAAGGCCTGTTTTTTATGTGATATTATCATTTCCAGTGTAAAACCAAATGTAAACCTATAGAAAACAATAATCGCCCCCGCCCATCGGGGCTTTGAGAAATAGTTTGGGCTGCATGATGCTTCCACGCAGAGCTAAATCTGACGGGTGCGTAAATTTACCGGAAAGGACCAGAAAGGACCTGATTACCGGAAAGGACCGGAAAGGACCTGTTTCTACCCAGTTTCCACCCTATTTCGTGATATTTTTTATTGTATGCACCCTAACTACACTGCTTTCATCGTTAACCACATACTCCATGTTTTTTTTTTGGCATAAAAAAGTTGATTTTTAAAATCAGAGTGTACAGTGCCTGCCTCAGTCTAATGTGGAACGGATTTGATTGCAGAAGGTCTGTACATATTCTGTATTTAGCCTCAGCTCTGTGTAAGAACTTCATGCAGTCCCAATATTTAATCAATGCCTGGGGCGGGGGCGTATTTGTGTCATCATTTGTAACATGTTTTCTTCAGTTTTCAATGACCTTAATAATGTTGACTGGGCTTACCAGTTTTCATGTCCTTGTAACTCTGCTCTGCGTTAGAACATCATGCAGTCCTTATATTTCTTCAATTCCCGGTGGTGGGGGCGCTCTTAGTGTGTCAAACTTAAGTCATTTGGATCACGTATTCAGGTTTTTAAAATGACCTTTAAAGTGTTGACTTGGCTGACCAGTACTCATTTGTGGTTTTGCAGCTCTGCGTCTGCATAATATGCAGTAAATCTATATCTTCAATCTTCGGAGGGCGACGGCGCACATTTTGTAAGACAATAAGTAAATAGGAACACATATTCATTATTCATTTTTAATGAACAACAGAAATTATTATATACAAGCCAGTGCATGAAAAAAATCCACGAAAAGGATTGAGCGGCCAACAAAGACTCAGATCAGCCTGCGCATTCGCGCAGTCTGATCAGAGTATTCACTGATCACATGTACCTATTATAGAATACGATCAACGAGTCTTTACTCGTCGCACTGGTGTTATTGTAGGTTTTTTTTCATCTTATTGTAGATTTTTTCATGTGCCGGCTCATATGTATTTACATGTATATAACAGTATGCACAATGTAACTTCCTTATTCTTCTTTTCAGGCCTGACCCTGTGCGGGCCTCTCAACATTGAAATACGGCGTGCACGCCGTTTTTTCTCCCCTCCATTCACGACGTCTAAGAAACGTCCCATCAACGTCAATGTAACGCCAGGGCTTTACACAGACATTGATACGACGTATTCTTATTGGAAATACATTGGCAGGTGAAGATACAAAATCCAGAATTTTTTTTATGAAAAAAAAAAATGAAGAAAAAGAAAAGAAAACTGACCGCTACTACCCTATTCGTCGAGGAACGGCGTGCGCGCCAGCTTTCTTTTCTACTTTTCTTTTCTTTAATTTAACGACGTCGTAGCAACGTCGATGTAACGTCAGTACATCACGACGTAGCATTGACATTGATACGACATTGCTAAGTAGAAGTAAAACAAAGATCAGGAATTGATACAATTAACTTACTCCATCCATAAAAGACACCAAAGGGAAAGAAATACAAACATTAAGCGACCAGACCATAATGGAAACCTAAACAAAGGAATGCCATATGGACAGTTACTTTCCCACAAAGTGGCCATATGGCCATCCAAAATTAAAAGACACAAGTGATACACACAGTAAGTAACAAACAACAACATAAATAAATCGCCACAGAAGAGCCGCATTGGAACGGTCAGTGGAAGATTTCCACTGGGGGGCTTAAATCGATTTTACGTGGCCACAATCCTCGCCCTTACTTCCGTAGTTCTATTCCATTCAAAAGAAAAACAGAAACATTAAACATTATTAGGTTATAAAATTAAGAATAATTGAGGAATAGGAAAAAAGAAAAGAAAATTTACCGCTCCTACCCTAAATAATAAAAATAGGAAAAAATAGAAAATTATGGGTCCTTTCCGGTCCTTTCCGGTAATCAGGTCCTTTCTGGTCCTTTCCGGTAAATTTACGCACCGCAATCTGACCACACACGAGAACTGATAAACTGCTTAGAAGGACTAAGCCTGCCCAGGCAAAGCGGTGTGAGTCAGATCGTCCAATGCATATACGCCTACTGGTTTCATCGGTTGTTGTTGTTGTATATCTTTAAGGCATTTTTTCGCTATATGATGTCATCGGGCGACAGGGCTTGAGATGTCATTTCATTTGAGTAAAGGTCCCACAAAATTGGAAGCAACGTCTTCAAAATGACCTTAATAGTGTTGACTGTGTCGTTAAACCCCAATTCAAACAAACAACATCAAATAGAAAACAATATAGTTCATGATATACATGGTTCTCCACGATCTGATTGTGTGTTGACGACGTTCATTACGAAAACACTCCTATACAAATACATTGTCATTTTTTTGGCCAAAAATGGAAATTATAAGATAAAAAATTGTGATATTTTTTCTTATTTCTGATCGAAACATAGATTACGGGGGTTCGATAGTACTCACAATCTGTTTTTTTAGCAGATATCAGAAAAATAATGTTTTAAGAAAGAAACTTAATTTTTCTGCCATTCATGAAATTATGAATGACAGCGTAGCGCAAGCAACGTTTATATGAATCCTTCCGGTGTTAAGTTACTTTGCAGGCGATCCGCTGCTTTCATACTTTCATGATTTGTTTTTGTTTGATTTGCGGTTTAACGTCCCCGTCAACACTGTAAAGGTCATTTTGGAGACGTTGCTTCCAATTTTGTGGGACCCGACATTAAGATGAAATGCATCTCAAGCCCTGCCACCTAATGAAACCAAAAGGGTTTATAAGCATGGACGGGCCAACTCGCACCGCTTTGCCTGGGCAGGCTTAGATCCTCTAAGCGATTTTCCAGTACTCGAGTGCGGATCAGTTTCAGCTCTGTGTGGAAGCATCATGCAGCCCATATATTTCTTATGGGCGGGGCCGTAATACTTTCATGAACAGCAGAAAAATAAAGTTCATTTCTTAAATGAACACACCAGTACCTGATGGGTTTATGTCGGGTAAAAGCCCCACAAAATTGGAAGCAACTTCTCCAAAATGACCTATACAATGTTGACGGGGGTGTCAAACAATCAAAATCATTGGTATTAGTAGAAAAAAGGCTAATGGCTGTGGAATGGTCAAACCCTGCAAATGATAATAAAAACGAAATGGTTCAATTTTTGTAAGTGCGCAACAGAACATACTACAAGTCTCTTTTAAGTGGCAGAGATGTAATTACACGCAAATCAATCAATTAGTTTATTAATTACATCGGAAGGTGAGTAACAGTGGACCCACAGCAGCGTGTCATACACTGGTTCAATCAACGGCATTAGGTTCATTTAACTCATGTGAGATGGGTTACTCATAATTTCATCAAATAGTTCAAAAGGTAAAATATTTAGGCATATGTACATTAAAAATATGTGTAATCGTTTGATTAAGTCAATTCCAACACTAATATATACATATTCTAATTTTAGGGGCCGAGTTTGTAGGGGCCGAGTTTGCTAGGGTCCGAGTTTGTCAGGGGCCGAGTTTGTTAGGGGCCGAGATGTCCTGTCACCACTTCACTTAGGAAAAATGGAATTTTGAAAACTGAATCGCGCGAAAAGGCAAATATATGTAATAAGCAGTTTCAATCGGCGTTTACATGTGAAGCTGACGGTGAGCTACAATCGAAAGGTACAAGTCCGTTCCCCTCTATGGGGGACATAACAGTTGACCCCAAAGGGGTCGCAAAACTGTTGGACAAGCTCAACATACATAAGGCATCTGGGCCTGACGGTCTGCATGCCAGGGTGCTTAAGGAATGTAGTGCTGAAATATCTCCCCTGCTGGCCTTTATTTTCAATGAATCACTTGCTCGGGGCACTGTACCAGATGACTGGCGACAAGCAAACGTAACCCCGGTCTTTAAGAAAGGAGAAAAATATGATGCTGCGAATTACAGACCGGTGTCGCTCACATGCATCTGTTGCAAAACCCTGGAGCATATATTAGTTAGCAACATTAACAAGCACCTAGCCTCTGAAAGCATTCTTGCTGACTGCCAGCATGGTTTCCGAAGTAGAAGGTCTTGTGAAACTCAATTAGTTCAGTTCTACCATGACATAGTGAGCAATCTGGATGGGGCCATTAATCGTGGCCACAAACAGACTGACCTGATTATCATGGATTTTGCCAAGGCCTTCGACAAGGTACCTCACAGGAGGCTATTGTACAAACTAGATCATTATGGGATTAGAGGATACGCACTTAAGTGGGTTAGCTCATGGCTCTCTGGATGCACACAACAAGTTGTACTTGACGGCCAAGGGTCGGATCCAGTCCCTGTTTTGTCCGGTGTCCCACAAGGTTCGGTACTTGGACCGGTCCTTTTCTTGATATTTATTAACGATCTTCCTGATAATATCAGGTCATCTGTTCGCTTGTTTGCTGATGATTGTGTTTTGTATAGGAACATATATACTACTTCTGACTGTCTTATCTTACAAGATGACCTGGATAGCCTAGCACGTTGGGAGGCCGATTGGCAAATGAAGTTCAATGTGGCCAAATGTCATTCAATGAGGGTGTCACGGCACCCTCCAGACAAGCAGATTAAATTCAACTACTCATTACATCAGCATACTTTGGAACATGTCCAATCCGCAAAATATCTTGGTATCACCATTACTGATAATCTTGATTGGGGTCAACATATTTCTGAGATTACCTCTAAAGCAACTAGGACATTAGGGTTTCTTAGACGTAATTTGGCTTTTGCACCTAGGCAGACAAAGGGTGTTGCATACAAAACCTTGGTTAGACCTCAATTAGAGTATGCATCACCTGTTTGGCATCCCCATGTTAAAACTCAGGTTCAACAGGTTGAGAAGGTTCAGAGGACGGCTGCCCGATGGACCTGCAGGCGATGGCGGAACAGAAGCAGTGTTGGTGAAATGCTCGATGAGCTGGAGTGGCCATCCTTGGAGGCCCGTCGCGAGCAGTCCTCTTTAACCTTCTTTTATAAGATACACTCTGACACAGTGTCTCTTAATAAAGATAAATACTTGACCCCTGTGACTACTTCAACTCAAACAAGGGCATCAAAACTAAACAACAGTCAATATCGTAGGTACTAGGCCTATAGTGATGCCCTGAAGAATTCTTTCTTCCCTAGAACTATTCCTCAGTGGAATAGTCTTCCCTCCTCTGTGGTAAATGCCAAAACTGCAGAGGAGTTCAAAGCCCGCATGGTGTAGATTGGGATCAAGAGGTGTGCGTTTTAGTACACCTCTGAAAGCAGATTGTAAATAGTTTTAAGAACTCATCCAGTGGGTGTTTTTTTTTTTTTTTTTTTTTTTGCTAAATTCTAAATTTAGCGCACCACCCAACTGAGGTAATGGCCAAGTTTGACCGACTCAGTATATGAAGATAGATAGATAGACAGTGAAAATTAGCCTTACAGTGAAAAGAGGGCGAAACGACTAGGGGGACGAAACGACTAGGGGGATGAAACGACGAGTGGGGCTAAATGACTAGGGGGGCGAAACGACTAGGGGGGAAACGACCAGGGAGGAAACGTCTTGTAGGCGAAACGACTAGGGAGGAAATGGTTTTGGGGCGAAACGTCCCGAATCTCACAGAGCAGGCACGAAAATATATGACAACTTCGATTTCTTGGATGTTAAAAGCAGCAATGACTCCCCGATTTTCCTTGAAATAAATGTTTGTGTTTCTTCGATAAACAACCTTTTTCTTTTTGGCCATCCTACTGTTCTTTTCTTCAAGAAACTCGCCCTGGTTATGTTGTTGACAGTTCTGTTTACTTTTTTTCCTAAACCGGAAACACGTGTGTACGGCGTTCGGTGCAAATATAAAATTGTACTTCAGTAATTTTATCCTGTAAACAAAGCGGTGTCAGAACTTGAACGGCTCCTGAATTGTCAGATAATTCTGTCATTTATTGCACTGTTTGGTAAGTTGGTTAGTTTAATTTAAGTTGACAATGCAAGCACACAAATTTCCACATTAGGTGATGGCTGTGCTTGTCATAACTCCAATCCAGATCAGACAGAATCCAACACCAAGAACGAATCCGGGACGTTTCGGCCCTGAGTCGTTTCGGCCGGGTCGTTTCTTCTTCTTCTTCTTCCGGAAATTGGTCAGGATTCACTGCCGGAATGTACTGTTGACCAGCGTAGGGAAAGGAGACAGCCTCTTCTTTCCAGGTTAAAAACAGATAAAAGCAGGTGTGTTGGTTAAAAGCATAAAATCCAGATGTCTCCCCATTGTTAACGAGTCGACCCTGACTGTAGGCCGGCTCTGAACTCCCCGATGGTCTGAGAGTCCGTGACGCATGATGGTAGGCGGTTCCAGGCTTGGGTGGTCCTTGGAAAGAAGGAGTTCTTGTAGACGTTGACCGTGGCTGTAGGCTGGTAGAGTCGTTGCTGACCTCTGGTGCGTCTGTCACTTAGCTTCAGTATGTCACCAGTGTCCATGTCGACAATGCCATGTTGAATTTTGTACAGCGTTGTCAGTCTGTCTTTTTCTCTTCTACTTCGTAGTGTCTCCCACCCAAGATCTCTGACCATACGTGTCACACAACCAGGATTCTTCTCGACGTAGTTTCTGTGTACGAAGCGAGCTGCCTGTCTTTGGACCTTCTCAAGCTTGTTGATGTCTTCTACCTTAGTAGGGTCCCATGCTGGGGAAGCGTACTCCAACGTCGGATGAACAAGTGAGGTGTAGGCGACGCTCTTCACATCCTTTGTACACTCTCCGAGATTTCTTCGGAGGAATCCCAGTGTTCTGGATGCCTTAGCTGTTATACCATCTATGTGTTCATGCCAGCTGAGGTCGTTGCTGATTGTTACGCCAAGGTATTTCCCACTGTCGACAACCTCCAGTACATGACCGTGGAGTGACTACTCGGTGAGTCTCTCGTGGCGTCTGTTGGTAATGATGCGTATGACCTGGCACTTCTCAGGATGGAACTTCATCTGCCATTTGTGTTCCCATTCCTCTAGGGCTTGGAGGTCTGCTTTTACTGACTGGGCATCGGCATCACTGTTGATGAGCTTATAAAGCAGACAATCGTCGGCGAACAGGCGAGGGTCCAATGATTTGACAGATTCCAGCAAGTCATTAATAAACGCCAAGAACAGCAATGGACCGAGCACAGTGCCCTGTGGAACGCCCGATAAGACCTCTGCTTGCTGTGACCTGCATCCATCTAAAAGCACCTGCTGCATCCTATGACCCAAGAACGCTTCAATCCATCTGAGTACATCTCCTCTGATGCCATAGAAGTTGAGCTTATGCAAAAGCCTTTGATGTGGAACTTAATCAAAGGCCTTTGCAAAGTCCAACAGGATCACGTCAACTTGGTCCTTCCCTGAGCGCAGTTTACTGGTGATGCCTTGGATTGTTGCTATCAGCTGAGTGACAGTAGATCTTCGCTTCCTAAATCCATGCTGCTTGTCTGTCAAAATGTTGAGCCAATCAAAGTGACGCATAATGTTGCTATGTACAATGTGCTCCAATACCTTGCAGGCAACTGAGGTTAAGGAGACAGGTCTGTAGTTTGAAGGGAGATGCTTGGGGCCTTTCTTGTAAAGGGGTACTATCAAAGCTTCTCTCCAGTCAGCAGGAACACAACCCTCGTCAAGTGACTGTTGGTATATCACTGTCAGCATAGGAGCAAGTTCTTCGGCTGCAGACCTCAATATGTATGTTGGGATCCCATCCGGTCCAGGCGCTTTGAAGGGTCGAAGATCCTTGAGAAGTTTCATAACTCCATTTGGGTTGACTGTAATGTCTTCCATTGATGTGTATGGGCTTGGTCCTTTGTCTGGTGGGCTGTCTAACTCTTCTTTAGTGTAGACGGACTGGAACTGCTCGTTGAGAATTTCTGCTTTTTTTGTGGGATCACTCTGTAGATACCCATCCTTATTGATCAATGAAGCAACACCAGTGGATTCTTGCCTCTTGCTTTTCACGAAGGACCAAAACCGCTTGGAGTTTTCTTTTAGGTCGTTGCTGACCACGTCTCTCATGTACCTTCGATGAGCTGACCTGGTTGAACGTTGAACCTCGGACTGCAGTTTCTTGTACCGATCCCAATCTCTAGACTGTCCTGACTGTTTTGCTTTCCGATGGGCTCTCTGTTTCCGTCTCATCATTCGACGAAGGTTGGTATTCACCCATGGATGAGTGCGGCGGGAGCTGGTCATCTTAGATGGGACATGCTGCTCCAGAGCTGATGTGACTGCCGTCTTTAAAGCTGCCCACATGCTTTCAATGCTGTCAAAATCTGTATCCAAGAATGTTGTGCATGAAGAGGATTCCCTCCACATCTGCTTTCTTCCACAGATATATCTTACGACGAGGAGGACGAGCCCGATACACTTGGTGTGAAGTGTCATAAAGGACGATATCGTGGTCACTCTTCTCGCCGATGGGTGGCAGGGGCTTGCACCTGATCTTGTAGCCTGGGTGAGTTGTGAATATCAAGTCCAGGGTGTTCTCTTGTCGGGTCGGGAAATTCACCCGGGTCGTTTCGGCCTATTTCGGTGGGTCGTTTCGACCCTGGGTCGTGTCGGCCTGGGTCGTTTCGGCACGATTTTATTAGTTAGCACTTTTCCTGTATAAAACATTATTATTTAAATTTGGAATATTATTTAAACGCCCTGTCACGTTATGTCATGGTTATGATAGCCCAAATAAAACGTTTTAATCAATTTAATTTATTCAGCAGGATAACTATACTTTTCTTTCTACAATGGTTGAATTTGGTAACACAATCAGCAGGCAAAATTTTATACATACATTACATCCATCTAACCATCCATGCATGTATGCATGCATGCATGCATACATACATACATACATACATACATACATACATACATACATACATACATACATACATACATACATACATACATACATACATACATACATTTATCGCCCCCCCCGCCCATCGGGGCTTGAAGAAATAGATGGGCTACATGATGCTTCCATGCAGAGCTGAAACAGACCGCACACAAATACTGGTAAACCACTTAGAGGATCTAAGCATGCCCAGGCAGAGCGGTGCGAGTTGGCCAGCCCATGTTTATAAACCCTATTGGTTTCACTGGGCGACAGGACTTGAGATGTCATTTCATCTCAATGTCGGGTAAAAGTCCCGCAAAATTGGAAGCAGCGTCTCCAAAATTACCTGTACAGTGTTGACGGGGATGTTTAACCCCAAATCAAACAAACAAATCGCCTTCGCCAATTAGGGCTTGGAGAATAGATTGGGCTGCATGATGCTTCCACGCAGGGTTGAAACCGACCGCGAAATGAGTACACATAAATAAAGAATAATAATAAAAAAAAATAAATAAAGATTATATTAAATAACCAGAGGACCAGTGGTCCTGAACCGCTCACCTGTCTGGTGACAATTTTCCTACTTTGATCAGCAGAAAATGTCATTTACCCTGCTCATAAATTTTAAAATGCCATCTCAATATTTGTTGGCATTTTAAAACTTATGAGCAGGGTAAATTTCATGCTGAAGTGAGTTGAGCGTGAAAAAAGTTTTATAGCCTCGATGCCTGGCTCACAGAAAGGGAACATATGAGGAACTGTCCATTGGACATAAATGGTATACTGTATACAGAAGCAAATGAAACAAAAAGAAAACTTGTTCCAATTTTCACTTTGCCCCATGCAAAAGCCTAAGTTGGCAAATTTGACATTGCTGTAAAATAGGTCAAGGTCAACCCAGGGTCACCATTTGTACAAACCATGATGGGCCTGAGTACCATATGCTACATGTTGTACATGCCAAGTTTCAAGGCCACTGTCCTTATGGTTCTGGAGAAGAAGATTTTTGAAGGCTTTTTACCATATATGGGCATGGCGGCCATCTTGGTCATGTGATCCAGACCCCGCGAACAAACTTTCGTTCCCTGTATCCCACTGAGGCTCCATATGAAATTTGGCTTTGATTGGCCCTGCAGTATAGGAGAAGAAGATCTTTGAAAATGGTGGATGGACGGACGGACGACGGACCATGGCTATACTATAAGCTCACCTATGAGCCTAAAGGCTCAGGTGAGCTAATATTTAAAATACCTATTCCATAAAGGGGATGCTGCCATCGGTCACACACGTCACACATACAGCATAGCGTCGGCCATTTACTTCCTTGTCACATGAGATGCACAATTCAGTCGTTTTGAAATTTACTTCGACAATCTTTATAAGCGATTTCAAAGATAAGTGATGGGGTGGTGTCTCGGAGCACCTTATATACAGTGGTCGCCGACATTTAAAAGACTTCAGTGAAACAAATTTTAAAGCATATCAATCATAACGTTTTTTTTTTTTTTGTAAATTAACAGAACCGCCATTTCCCGCCGAACTCAAAGGGCTGCTAATTAAAGACGCTCGCATTTAACTTGTGTTTTCAAACTGTTATGTTAACGTAATTACACCGCCACATAGTTGATCAATTGTAAACAAAAATAAGAGGATTCGCTAACTCCACCCAAAGTGATTAACTGGTGATTGATTAACGGGCCATTATCATATGATGATTTAATTACTTCTTAAAAAGCCAATAACTTTAAAGTCTGTAAATAGATAAATAAATAAATATATAACAATTGGGGTGTCATGGTGCCTCCAGAAGGTTCATAGTTTTGAAGACCATGATTAGACTGCACACTACTCTTGCGCAGGATTGTCTGAGTCTTTCTCTTGAGTGGATAATGACAAAATTATATAGGTGTATTTTTGTCATGTTGTATGTCGCTGTGTCTGCAGAATGTTCCCAAAGATTTTGAAGGTTTGTGAAGTTCGTCTCAGTGGTATGATTAGACTGCACGCAAGCACACAATGGTCTATTTCACATGTCACATACATACATGCATGGTGCGCATCCATTCTAAGGTTTTTTCTAAATAGCCCTGGGGCGGCAAACGGCTTCTGCGGTTAGCAGATACTGATCACACGGCACTGACTTGCAGGATTTACTAGTATCAATGGCACGCACATTTTGAGAACAGCATGCGAAATATTTGCGAAATGTAGCCTAAGTATTTTATATGATCAGCCTTCATCTGTCTTTGTGATACCTTCAATTACTAAATATCCTATAAATCTGTTCATTGTGATCAGAGTCTGCGCAGTTTAAAAAAGCCCACTTTTTTGAGCTATTAATATCTGAACGCTGTAATTATTTTATATGATCAACCTGCATCTGATACCTTCAAAGACATTATAACCTATAAATCTGTTCATTGTGATCAGTCTACACAGTTTGAAAAAGCCCTCTGTTTTCTGACCTATTAAGGTGTTAACGAGAGAAGATAGCAAAAGCACAGGCTAATCTTCGACAAACAAAATATATATACATATAAATAAAGTGATAAAAAAATCAGGCCGAAACGACCCACCAATATGGCAGAAACGACCCCCCCCAAATTAGGCCGAAACGACCCGGCCGAAACGACCCAGGGACCGAAACGACTCAGGACCGAAACAACCCGCGACCCCAAGAACCACAGGGACCAGTTTCAAGCTTTTAGAGAGGAAAGATATACTATTCTATAATAATATATATTTGTAGAATAGTATATCTTTCCTCTCTAAAAGCTTGAAACTGGTCTCTGTGACTCCTCCTATAACATTCAATCAAACAAGCTGAAACTTTATATATACATGTAGTAAGACCATGATGTGGAACAGCACATATTGTTAGGGCTCCGCCCTGGCCATAATTACCATATTCGCCCTAATTACCTCACATGCTCCTATAAGCGCACACCAAAGCTACACATGTATTTTTGAAAAGGAAATGCATAAGCGCACACTTTACAGTAACCTCCCCTTGAAGCTCTCACAGTAAATCTATAAAAAACTTAACGTTATTTCTTCAACAGTGAAGGCATTGCTTAAGTATCCTTTTCCATCCCATTAAATATCAGTATGTATTATCTCGGAAGCTATTTTTTTGTATCAAGTGTGCGCTAATTAGGTAGAGTTTTCACCATGATTTTTTGACACAATTTTTAAAAAACTAAGGGCAAGGTGCGGTAATTAGAGCGAATACGGTATATTGCTTGTGTTCATGTGTTTGTCACGTCTTAACCCCAAAACTTAACCGCGGTCATAACTTAAAAAGAATTTGCCCTACTCTCATGAAACTTCACACACATCTTTGCCATCACAAGACCTACATTCTGACAAAGGGCCATAGCTATATTGATTTTTATACTCCCGGCATACGAAGTATGTCAGGGGGTATATAGTTTTCGTCTTTCTGTTGGTTGGCTGGTTTGTTAGTTCGTTCGTTCGGACTTACGTCTGTCCCACCGTTCGTCAACCTTTACGTCAAAGTTTTGTGTTAAACCTTTTTCATTGCTGATATCTCTGTAACCACATGTTAGATTCTCTTCATGTTTGGTAAATGATATCTCTATACCATTACCTTTCATATGGAATATCAAAGCCCCTGGGTCAAGCCCCTGGGTGGGCTGTCTGTCCATCTGTCTGTTCATCTACTTTTTACGTCAAAGTTTTGTGTTAAACCTTTTTCATTGCTGATATCTCTGTAACCACATGTTAGATTCTCTTCATGTTTGGTAAAGTATATCTCTATACCATTACCTTTCATATGGAATATCTAAAGCCCCTGGGTCAAGCCCCTGGGTGGGCCGTGTGTCTGTTCATCTAATTTTATGTCAAAGTTTTGTGTTCAACCTTTTTTGACGGGTTTTTAAAAAAAATCCGTCCTTTAAAATAGCGATGTCCGGGCGGGCGGGCGTCCTGCGGGCGGGCGGGCATCATCCCAGGTTTCCCTTTTGGTTAACCTTTTTTTCAAAGTGATATTTTTCATCTATTCTGTAGCAGATTGTTTTAATATCAGGACTGATGCATAAGTGGAGGTACCGCTTTCATGTATTATCCATAAATGGCGCAAAAGACTAAAATTTTGGCGGAAATTGTCATTTTTCAAACTTGTGTTTTTCAGGTTTACCTTTTGGTTAACCTTTTTTCAAATGCCAGTGTAGTGGATAGAGTGCTGGACTACGAATCCTATTGTTGACTATGAATCTGAGGGGCGTGAGTTCAAACCCTGGTGGAGACATTTTTTTTTTTGTTCTTTTTTTTTTTCTTTCTTTTTTCATTCTTTTTGGACGGGTTTTTCAAGGAAAAATTCCGTCCTTTAGAATAGCGATGTCCGTGCGGGCGGCCGGGCGGCCCGGTTTACCTTTTGGTTAACCTTTTTTTCAAAAACCAGTCCATAATGCCTTTTGGCGTTTTTCTTGTTCATTGCTGATATGATCTCTGTAACCACATGTTAGATTCTCTTCATGTTTGATAAATGATTTTGTGATGCATGTCCCTGCCCCCCACCCATGGTGACCTTGACCTCAAGGTCACGGACTTAGAAATTTTACATTTGGTTAAAGTTTTATGACAAAGTTTATAGATGCCTGTATGTTCTAAACTCGAAGAAAAATTCAATTGATACTTGCATCAATGTTGCATACCAGTCCCCACCCTGCTGCTTCATTAACTTTGATCCCTCACTCCCTTGGTCCATTTAGAAATTTTATGTCTCCTTTAGCTTTTACAGATTCTTATACATGTAGCTTCTTGACTTCATTCATATTACATACAAGCTCGAAAGATATATCAGAGGGTGCCACTGGCCGGGGGTATACGTGACCCATTGGTCGCTTTCTCTAGTTGTCTGTGTGTCTGTTATGCCTTAACAAAAAAACTTAACCTTGGTCATAACTTTAAAAGTATTTGCCCTACTCTCATGCAACTTCACACACATACTTACCATCGCAAGACCTTCATTCTGCCGTAACCAAAAAGCCTAACCTCCGTCATACAGTATACCCTTTTGAAAGTTTCTGTAAACACTTTCTCGCTAACTCCTCCTGCAATATTTAGATCCGATTTATATAGTTAGACCATGATATGGAGCAGTTCATATTGTTTTGAGGTTGCAGTGACTGACCAATAAATATCAACTTTCTCTACATGAAAATGGCCAAGGGCATATTATGCACCACTTGCCGAGCTCTTGTTACATCAGGAAAGTTGAGTTTACAAACATGAATATTATATAAGAAAATTAATATAGATTGTGGGTACCTATTCATTAGAACTGCCTTATCGAGATGGTTGTAACAAGTACTACCTGTAACTTATGTTTTAGAAGAAATAAGAATATCACAAATTATCTCTTTATTAAATAAAGTGCTTTCAAAGGCATTCTAACATTTTAATACATAAATAAATCAACTATGCTTAACATTTTTTTAATTTATTTAGTCTCCTTAACCAATGGCATGCAGAAAACATCTAAAGGGCCAAGGGGTACCTTAGCAAACAGTGAAGGCTCAGATCAGACGCCGCAGAATGCATTACGCAAACACGCCTATACAAATACATTGCCACCTTTATCGCCGAAAAAAATGAAAATTTTAGATGAAAAATTGTGATATTTTTCTTATTTCTGCTCAAAATATAGACTGTGGGCCCTCGTTAGAACCGCCTCAATGAGGCGGTTCTAACGAGTACCCACAATCTATATTTTAGAGCAGAAATAAGAAAAATAAGGTATACCCCCGGAAACCCCAGTTTTACTATATAAAAGTAAGGTTCAAGGGGGTCATAAGTATATAGGCGTGTTTTCGTGATGGGCATCTGATCTGGGCCTGCACTATTTGCGAACAGAATTTTCCGTCAAAAATAGAAAATAAAAAAAGAAATAAGCCTGCCACCCCTAATATGACAAATGGACTTGTCCATCATATAGCAATGGAAGAGTCCACTAGTATACAAAGGGTTAAATGATCGAGGTGCTTCTGCCAAACATGGGTCAGATGGGATGAGTGGGTGCTGTCTGACCTGAGTCATTGGACTGTCAAACCTACAGTTATCAAATCAAAGGTGCCTCCGGGCTCAATTTTAGGACCAACTCTTTTTCCTACAAACTCAGCAAAGACTTAGCATGCATTCAGTCTGATCTAAGTCTATGTTGTTCACCTGGTGGGGAAATTGGATCCTACTTTACATAGAGCATCCAATGAAGATTTTGATCATAATGCACTCGAGCAATGACTGATCCAATCTTCGCTGGGTGAAAAGTAATCTTGATAGACATGCTCTGTCCTGGCTTTAATATATTATGAAGATAACGGAGACATAAAATAAATAATAAGTCAATATTCATCAGATTAAAAAACGCTTGAATGAGTAAATTTTGTTCATTTAAGGTGGCCGACCTTAATTTTTTTCTGAGATACCTGCCCTAGGGAATTTCCTTATATTATAACAAAGTATCCAGCAAGGACTTAACTTTAGATTAAAGTCATAAAAATATCATGTCACCGAGACTGGGAAAGAATGGGGGTCAATCCAAAAGTAACGCCATTTTACACATATTTTGCATTGATTGTAATGGGAAATCGCTAAAATTTGACACAAATGCGTAAATTAAAGTGACTTCTGCCCTAGAGATTTTGGACTTACTAAATTAAATTATATATATTCATACGGCATTCAAAAACATGAAATAAAAATGGGGGGTCACCGGCCATATAAGAGAATGAGGGCCGTTTCAAAAGTAAAAATTGCAGGCAAAATACCTTTTTTCGTGAAGAACGCTGACATTAAAATAACTGTTTTGCTAGAAATTATAACTCCACGCAAATAGATGATATTAATGCTTATTATCTGCCGCAATATGATGAAAGAATTCGGTTTTAGTGTTATTTCAAGCAAAAGGGGGCTTTTCAAAAGTTATCATAACAGGCAAAACTTATTTTTTTTGAAAACATCACAAAAATTATAGTTGCTTCTGAGCTAAGACATGATAGGTGATGTATCTATATGTAATCCGCAAAACTATGAAATGAAAACAGGTTGACAGGTTTCCAATAAGATAATGTGGGTCGTTTCAAAAGTAAACATAAACTGAAACATATGAACATATATACATATATTTTTCAAATTATTATAGGAATTTCTGCTATATAAGTGATATGATCACTAAGAAAGGTATTATATCTAAATATTATTTGCAAAACCTACCAAATAAAAACAGTAGGTTGTTCATACAAAATGGGGGTCGTTATAAGAGTAAGCTTTTCATGCAAAATATCTCTTTTTTTGGTCAAAATCTCTTTTTGTTAAGTTAATTGTATACTAAAACAAAGGTGTCACTCAGATAGGGCATGCATCTACATATGATTTGCCAAACAGAAGTAAAAACAATGAATAGGTATCGATAAAATTACCTAACACCTCCCATTCAAGACAACAAAGGGAAAGAAACACCAACATAATACAATTTCGCCTTTCAGTGAGCAAATGGGGCACCAACCTAGCGCAAATCTTTCTCAGCCAGTACTTTGTCAGAATGGTTTGTACACCGCCTTCTGATAAGCCAGTGCATTAAGATGTCTCTTTCAGCAGCGATGGTTGCAATGGTGATGGAGGTCTTTGGCCTACCAACATGGGCATCATCTTTGGTTGATTATTTACCAGCTTTAAAAAGTTTGACCCACCGATAAATTGTGGGCTTTGACTTTATAAGAGGTTCATTTTTGCCACACAATTCATCAACCTATGCCAAGCCTTACAGGGCATTTAATTTAGCTGCGAATTTCAGTCTTTCTGTCCATTTTACAATGTAACTCGTAAATTGGCCAGTGTATTTGACTGCATGCATTTAAATTTGATAAATCTAGGTAATTATAAATGCAATTTGCTAGAAATAAACTGTTATCGGTGGCTATTTGAAAGGCTATTCAAATGCAATGATGCGTTATCAGAAATACGTACGATAAAACTAGGGGAATCTATCTAAGCCTGCACAGATAAAGCGGTGCGAGTCGTACCGTCCATGCTTATAAACCATAATGGTTTCATTGGGCGACAGGGCTTGAGATTTCATTTTATCTCAGTGTCGGGTAAAAGTCCCATGAAATTAGAAGCAATGTTTCCAAAATGACCTGTACAGTGTTGACGGGGGCGTTAACCTCAAAACAAACAAACAATACTCAAATATAACAAAATTTTACCACCACAAAACGAGAATTTTTAACTGCTTTTTTTCATATTTCTGCGGGCATAATTGTCAGTTCTGGTTAAACGAGTAACAGAAATTAGAAGAATAATGTTTACTCCTGTAAACATCAGTTTTACTGTATAAAAGTGTGGTTTTAGGGGGTTAAACTTAGATAGGCGTGTTTTCGTGATGCCGAGTGCGAGCGTGATAACTCAGTGGTTAGTGCACTTGCCTCTGATGCTAGAGTTAGAAGCCTTCGTGGCGCAGTGGTTACGCTGCTCGCCTTGTAAACCAGGGGTCGCAGGATCGATCCCGGGCTTCTCCAGACTTTCGGATGAGTCTTTAAACCGAGGTCCCGTCTCCGTATGACCTTAGCTGTTGGTGGGACGTAAAACTCAAACACTCACTCACTCACTCTGATGCTAGAGGTCCCGGGTTCGATCCCAGGCAGCGGCGATAAAATTTCGGTGTCCGAGCACGCTCCATTGGCATCATTTGCAGGGATAATGCCACATAGTGCACCGTCCTGTGGATCGGGATGTTAACTGGGGATGTGGAGGGAGAGTTATGCCCTGTGCAGGTTAAAGACCCCTTCCGTAATTACACGATTACTGTGTAGGCTTTCATCCTGCATACCAGGGGCCAGTTGTTCAAAGCATCGTTAGTTCAACGAGATCGTTAGTGGTCATATTGTTAAGTGATCTAGCAAGTACAATATCTAAAATTTTGGTATTTTCGCTGAAAACATGTGAGCAGCTTTGCATATGCAAATGATCAAAGTTTTAACGATACGTTAACTAACGACGTCGTTAGTTTCGAACAACTGCCCATGGTGTGTCTGTAATGTACACCTGCGAGTATTGATTGATCAGATGTGACCGATCGCAGTATATAAGTAGAAAGAAAGCCAAGAGACTTACTGGAGAGAGAGAGAGAGAGAGAGAGAGAGAGAGAGAGAGAGAGAGAGAGAGAGAGAGAGAGAGACTGCCAGCAGTTCTCGACCACAATAAAATTTAGTAGTAGGCCTATGCAGACAGAATGATTAATTCTACGGGCATACAAGTTTGTCAGTTCTCAGCCAACAAAATCAACAACAACAACAAAAAAAAAAAAAAAAAAAAAAAAAATCAGTAGCATGCGGACTTTGATTCAATCCATCGGCTGTTTATCATGACGTCATAAATATGATTACGTCACAGCAAACTAAAAGTTTACACACAGGCCGTGTGTAAACGTATATATATCCAAAGAACTATCATTTTAGTGTGTTGCAAGCGTAAACAAACAGGATAGCAAATGGGTTGTACTTTAAAGGAGATATAGTATGGCATTCAACATGTTGTCCTGTTGAGGGATTGACTAAGGACGTGTCACCAGTAAACAATTCTGATTCTGATCTAATACTTAGATCTATACACTTTACAAATTTAACTGTAACTGCCATTATGGAAAGATCCTGGAATCTATTTTACGTGACAGTATAGTTACTCATTTGACCAGTCGTACATTATTGCTGCAATCACAGCATGGTTTTACCAAAGGAAAGTCTTGCTTAACTAACTTATTACAATTTTTAGAAGATGTGACTAAAGCAATCGATGAAGGCAAACCTCTTGATGTCATTTATCTCGATTTTAGCAAGGCCTTTGATAAGGTACCCCATCAAAGGCTTTTGCATAAAATCGAGATGCATGGTATATGTGGCAGTATATCTGCATGGATTTCTGAATGGTTGCACAATCGTAAACAGAGGGTTGTACTGAATGGTGAGCACTCTAGACTACAAGACGTTTTATCGGGCGTGCCCCAGGGCTCTGTCCTGGGGCCGACCCTTTTCCTCATCTTTGTGAATGACATTGATACAGTTATAAGTAGTCATATCCAGAAGTTTGCTGATGACTGTAAAGTTTATTGTTCTGTACCATCGACTAGAGATATAGAAACTCTTCAGCAAGATATAAACAATCTTTGTCAATGGTCTAAAGACTGGCAGATGGTGTTTAACGTGAAGAAATGCAAAGTGCTCCATATCGGATATAACAATATTCAACATGCTTATTCTATGAATGGTGTAATCTTACAACCTGTTACTGAAGAAACTGATTTAGGTGTGATTATCTCAAATGACTTGAAACCTTCAAAACAATGTGTTAGTGCAGTGAAGAAAGCAAATATGACTTTAGGTATGATTAAGCGCCATATTATATCCAGAGACAAGGTTACCATTTTGAAATTATATAAGTCCCTAGTTAGACCGAAATTGGAATATTGTATTCAAGCATGGAATCCGTCTTTGATCAAAGATATTGAGCTTCTTGAACAAGTCCAGCATAGAGCTACTAAGCTGATTACTGAACTGTCACATTTACCTTATCATGAAAGATTGAGGCGTTTGAATCTCACAACATTAGAATTGCGAAGGCATCGAGGTGATCTCATTGAAACTTTCAAAATACTTAAAGGAAAAGAAGGCATTCCATGGAATAGTCTGTTCACACTTAACTCATCTACAACAAGAGGAAACTCGTTGAAGCTTAATAAACCTCGTTCGAGACTCAACACAAGACACAACTTCTTTACTCAGCGTGTTGTTAACGCCTGGAATCGGCTGCCGGAAACAGTAATTTCTTGTGATACGGTCAACGGATTCAAGAACGCCATCGACAGACATCTACAGGAAATACATGGGGTTTCAATGACTCGGTCGCTTAACCCCTAGGCTGCACTTAAGGGTGTGGCCGCAGGTATAACAGGTATAACAGGTATAACAGGAGCAAAAGATATCCCCTAGAAAAGACGAATAAAAAAGGTAAACAGTTCTGCTATTGTAAATGAGCTGCCTTATTGGCTCAATTGTGACCGACACATTCGATCTTTCTGAACTCGATTTTTTCTACTTTCACTTTGTCTGCTTTGACAGTGACAAGAAATGATAACTGTTGGCGTATTTTATCCATGTGTGATGGAAAATACAGTCAATCGTAGAAAATTTACTTCGTTTTAGAGGTCGAAAAGAAAATATAAATACCACTTAAAAAGTGAATGTCGTTACAGTGCCGATTGACGGCAATGCGCAGAACGTTGCGCAACCGAAATTAAGGTCGGCCACCTTAATACATGTATTCCTGTGGGGCAATAATCACTGATCGCCACTGCTGGTCTGTCATGCTATCTCCTCCTTAACTACTGACCGGAATGAAACCAAAATAGGTACATGATAAGGGTGTGCAAAAGCAATGTTGAATTTGGGTGTACACTGGCCACGCCCACCCCCTTCACTTTAGGAAAAGCCTAATATTTGAGGAACTGTTCAGATACCCACTCATAAACCATATACTGTAAAATCTCTAATGGACGCCGGGGCATTTATTAGAATCATTACCTTTCCTGAAGAGAGGGTGACGTTTATTAGAGGCTATAGAAACCTGAAATTTGCATACGACGGTCCAAAACACACACTTTCTTTCTTATGGCTGCCATCTTGTTTCTCAGAAAATGACTGGTGATACAATAGCCTTGTCTTAGAATAGAATAGTAGTTACTTCCCCTTTCTTCACATATATATCATAACATTTTTCTCATTTCCTGTCAAACATGGCAAAATATGTAAAACCTGAAGTCATTTTGTTCGACTTGTTTAATTTCCGACCCTGTCACAATGTCACAAAAATGTTCCCATGAATCAACATCAGAGTAAAGTGGGCATTTACTTGAGGCTGGTATTTTTCTGAGAATTGTCAAAAAATCACCATTTTTAATGCCCAATTCGGGGGTGGGGTGGGGTGGGGTGGGGTCGTTTATCAGAGCATGGGCTTCTAATAGAGATTTTACGGTATATTCTTGTTCCTTATGATAGAATGCGTTTAGTGACACCAACCTGGAGGTCCCCTGGGATGCGCCGGGGCAATGCCCCACCCCCCATCCCCCACTTCATTAAAGGACATATATGTCAGAAAATATACAGATACCCAGCCCTAAACCATATATCCTTTCAGTGACACCAGTGTTGAGGTCCCCTGGGGTGCGCCGGGGTCATGCACCCTCTTCTTCTTTGAAGGCCTAATATCTCAGAAACCTTTCAGATCCCCACCCTATAACCATATATTTTCTTGTTCCTTATGATAAGATGTATTCAGTGACATTAACCTTGGGGTCCCCCACGCGTGCTGGGGCCATGCCCCACACCCTCCACTTCATAAAAGGCCACATGTCAGAGAAACTGTTCAGATCCCTACCCATAAACCATATAATATTATATTCGTGTTCCTTATGATCAGACGCATTCAGTGGCACCAACCTTGGGGTCATCCGGGTGCGCAGCCCCTCCACTTATATCCTAATATCTGAGAAACTGTTCAGATCCCGAGCCCTAAACCGTATATATTCATTATCTCCATGCTTTTAAAAAAGTGTTTGAGGATATTGTGAATGCCTCAATCCATCTATCTGTCTGTCCATTCATCCATCACGCTATCCTCTCCTTAAACACTGGCTGGAATACAAACAAATGGTACATGGCTTCCTTACATAATGAGTGCATGCAGGAACAGTGTTGGTGTCTCTGATGGGAGCTCTGGGTTGATTGTATTGATTCCTGATCATTGCCTCCACTTCTATTTTATATATATTTAGCTCTGCCAGAAGCGTGAGGATTTGTGATGGCGTGCCATCAACTGCACGCTCTAGTTATGTTTATGGTAGCTCAGTCGGATGTGCGTCTGACTGAAGATCAGGAGGATGCAGGTTCTATACCTGCCGGGATCAGCAACATTCTTTTGTAGAGATTGACCATGAAATCTTTTCTACGGTCATCTGGCGAAAGAATGTGCACTGTACTGGTTAACCGCTTTCGAAGAAGCCTGCCCAGGAAAAGTATGGAAAGGTAAACTGACCGGCTCAAAATTGGCCTGAAATAGTGTTAATGGGCTGTTAAACTCCAATTTGTACATTTGTATTAGAACTCCTTAGAATATTCACTGTTGGTCACAATAAAACAAATAAATATTCACAACTCGGGGGGAAAAACATGCCACTTACACATGTAATACTTTAAATATGGTCTTCTCAATAATCACCTGTCGTTTCATTCACCACCTCTCTCCTTATCACCTTATTTGCATTATCTGCTGGTTCCTAGTCTGAATGTTAGCAGTGTTAGAAAAACAGGTAACCAGACCCCCCTGACCTTAAAAGGTCAGGGGGGTCTGGTTACCTGTTTTTCCAATATTGAAAATGTGCAAGCTGGGAGCCAGCAAATAATGCAAATATGGTGAATGGGCAACACCTTAATAAAATGCCTACCGTCAAAATCCTAAAAATTCGGACTCCTTGAGAACTTGCTGTAATTCTCCTAAAATCTTAAAAAAATTGATTTACAATCATGCAAGGAGTCCAAAAGGTGCAAATGGAATGCCAAACAGTGCTGACCCTGATCAGACTGCTCCTGCAGTCTGATCTGGGTCTGCACTGTTTGCCAAGGCCTATCTGTCCCAATACTTAGGATCATTGCAGTGACAAATGAATGTTAGGATTGCAGAGTTTACTGAAAAGCCATTGATTCCAAACTTCTCTTTGTGCCTCCATATCACCAAAATTGTACAATCAGACTGCCCTTGTATGGAGAGAAAAACGATTTTTGTTCCATACTCACTTATACCGTAAAAATCCAAAAATATGGACACCTTTAGAACTTGATGTTATTCTTCAAAGTTGTTTCATGATCCAGCAACAAGTCCAAAAAGTGTGGATGAAATTTGCAAATAGTGTAGATCCTGATCAGACTGCTCCTGAAGGGGTCTGCATTGTTTGCTTAGGCCTGTCTGTCACATGACTTAGGATCATTATGGTGCGCCTACAATGCTACGAGGGTGCTTCAATAAGTATCTGGCCTTACCTACTGAGAGTAACACTTGACTTCTTTTTCCGCATAGTCATCCCAGAGTAATAAGAACTTAAATTCCTCCATGGATGTTCCAAGGCTGAAAGTCCACTTTTGTAGAATTCAGGGTCTTTTAGAATCAATCCACCCTCCAACAGCTGCTTTTACACTTTTTGTACCAAATGGAATCTTTCTCCTTATACATGGCAGGAGTCCATTTCAAAATTTAGGGGTGTCAGGTTGTGCTCTCTTCTTAGTAAATTTATTTTGAAAATGACTGAACTTTTAGCAAACAGTGGAGTCCCTGATCAGATGCTGCGTTCTGTGGCATCTGATCTGGGACTGCACTGTTTGCCAATTACCCTTTTAGGGCTTTCTGGTACAAAATGGGTTCAGATTTTCATCTGACCGGAAGTGACATCCACGCAACTCTTTCTTCAAGTTCGGAAACAAAAAGTAATCAGTTTTCTTGCACACCAGAAAAGTAAATCTGTGATTTTACCCTGGGATAGAAATTTATGTTCTGACCCTGGTGTTCCGACCCAAAATCGAATATATTCGCGAGTTTGATAAATGCACTGGTTGATTACGATCTCGTATGCGCCGTCGTTAAGGTTGACGTCACAGCACGATACGTGATGTCATTAAACATTCCAGCAGTGTCAACACACTATGGCGGACGTTGGTAACCGAAATGACTGCAGCATTAAAAATCTGCGCTAAGAAATTGAAGGTATGCAAGAAAAAGAATCCTATATGGGTGTGAGGGTCGGATAGAAAAATCCGTCCCTCGGGATCACTGTCCGGGATTACTCGGTAAGCCTCGTGATGCCGGATAGTGACCCTTGGGACGGATTTGTCCATCCACCCCTCACACCCATATTAGTTTCTTATATTATCACTGGTGCTAGATCAGGAGAATGGGATGGATGGGGTAAGGGTTTGAAACCTTTCCGCTTCATTATATCCACATAAACTTTGCAAAGTATGGACTCTAGCATTGTCATGTTGCAACAGCACACCTTCTGTAATATTTCCAGAAGCCTCCATGGTGCAGTGGTTAGGCTACTTGCCTTGTAAACCAGGGGTCGCAGGATCGATCCCGGGCTTCGCCAGACTTTCGGATGAGTCTTTAAACCGAGGTCCCGTCTCCGTATGACCTTAGCTGTTGGTGGGACGTAAAACTCAAACACTCACTCACTTTGTAATATTTCCACTCCTTTTCTGTACTAAACATCATGCAGCTGCACTATACATGAAGCTGCATGTAATTGAATTGGTCCAAAATATTAGTACAGTAGTCCCCATTAATTGTTTGGCCATAAGGTAAATAGTCCACAAACAGAGCCCCCTTGCTATCCCAAAACACAGTTGCTATTATGCTGAGTCTTGGACACAGTGAGCCGTGACCATTTTATTGTTTACTCTGCTGTTTAAGTCTCAGGATCATAGTGATGGATCCAAGTTTCGACCCTGGTAACAATTCTTTCAAGAAGGTCTTCCAGAATCATAACTTTCCAAAAGTGACTCAGACATGGACTTTCAAAACAGCTCATTGTTCTTTACTAAGGCATTTTGGCAAGCAACGCCTGTCCTGCTTTTCTAGTTTCCTTAACTCTTATCCTGCTGTTCACGACAACCCTTTTCTTTGGAAACAGCGTAGATCCAGATCAGATGGCTTCTGAAGAAGCCATCTGATCAGGATCTACACTGTTTGACATTCAATTTATGAATTTGTAGGAATAAATTACATCAAGTAATCTGATTGGTTCAAAGTCAGAAATTGGTGTGGCTAAACTGAATATTCAGTAAGAGAAGGGTTAAAGATTTTCACTAGTGACGTCATCAGTAGTGTTCACGGGTCTTTCACTGTTGTGGTCATCTTCCAATGTTACCCTGACCACATGTAAAATCAGCCACTCAATTTTTAACAGTTGAATATGAAGGAGCAGTCTTTTCCTCAAACTCCACACAATTCCTCATAAATTTCGTGGTTTGTCATCTTTTTCAAGAACAGGCCCCGAGGTTATAAAACATTTTTCATGCTCAACTCAGCTGAGCATGAAATTGTTGTGCTCATAAGTAAAAAAATATAAACAAATCGGACAATTTTCCTGTTCAAATCTGCACAGAAAATCATTTATCCTGCTTATAAATTTTAAAATGCCAACATTTGTTGGTATTTTAAAATTTATAAACAGGATAAATTTCATGCTCGAGTCAGTTGAGCATGAAAAAGGTTTTATAATCTTGGGGCCAGGTCTGCACTGTTCTGTCACGGGTGGTAATCAGGGGAACTAGCTCGAAAATGAGTCAATGCAAATTTGTTCCCTCGACACACCCGGGAGCTCTCGAGCTAGCTCCATCAACAGAAAACTTGAAAACAAAGGTAGGTCTCGAAGAGTTTTATCACCATTATTTTCTTTGTAAACTATTTATAAAAAAAATCCGGCACTGCAGTTCCACATAGAAATGATTAAACTTTGTACCTGGCTAGAATTTGCCATGGAAATTTGCAGCGCTGGAGTATGAATGAAGCTAAACTTTTTATCACGGACCTGAAAAATTGTCAATTTATGTCAACACGGAGATTTTGGCCGACGATTTTTTTATTTTCCGTCAAAAGTACGCCCTTCACACCCCCAGAAGTAACAGACCTAGTGAAATGAAACAGGGAACGTTTGAAATAAGCAAAATATTTTGGCCGTGATTACGTTACTTGCCACTTATGACGAAATTACTGTACGAGCAAGTCTTCTCGACAATCGAGCTAGTTCACTCGACATGGAGATAGTGCCCTCAAAGATGAAACATTCATCAGATGACTGGGGCCTGATTCGATGTCTTTCTATGGTCCCACCCAGTTTATCCAACTGGTTTCTTTACCTCTGGCTAGTGGGCCTGGTGGTTAAGTGTGCTGTCTGTCTGGTTTAACCATTTAGCTGCAAACTCGAATTGAGATTTGACAGAATACATTTTTATATTGAATGTTCGATTTTCTTTTCAGATGGGCGCTTTCCAAGGAAAAAGTTCCAAAGGACTATTCCTGAGCAGAACAATACCGAAAATGCAACAAAAAATATATATATATATATATATTCCTGTGCTAGATAATCGGGCGCCTCTTTACTTTTTATTCCCTAGTTATTCATGAATCATTTGACTAAGTATCATCCCTACATTTTGAGTATTTTATCCGATAGAGGCTTTTGTCTGTCTGTCTGCCTGTCTGTCTGTCTGTCTGTCAGTCCATCCGTCTGTACGTTTGTTCGTTTGTTCATCCGTCTTCCAATGGACCCATCCATCTAAATACCCACTCACTTACCCCTCTCTGTAGTGTACCCATCCATCCATCCAACCAACATCCATCCATCCATTGATCCGTTCTAAGTTGGAAGCAACTAGGTGGACGAAATGACTCAGGGGGCGAAAAGACCAGGCTTGTGGACGAAACAGCTATGGGTGCAAAATGGGGCGAAACTACCAGGGAGGAACGACTGAGGGGCCGTCTTGTGGGCATAGTATCTTGTTACCCCACTAGACAGAGGTAAAGAAACCAGTTGGATAAATTGCCTGGAAAGTCATCGAATCAGGCCCCAGTCATCTGATGGATGTTTCATCTTCATTTTTTTGAGGGCAATATCTACACGTCGAGTGAATTGGAAGGAGGCGAAGCAACTAGGTGGGCGAAATGACTCAGGGTGCGAAAAGACCAGGCTTTGTGGACGAAACAGCTATGGGTGCAAAATGGGGCGAAACGACCAGGGAGAAACGACTGAGGGGCCGTCTTGTGGGCATAGTATCTTTTTACCACACTAGACAGAGGTAAAGAAACCAGTTGGATAAATTACCATAGAAAGACATCGAATCAGGCCCCAGTCATCTGATGGATGTTTAATCTTCATTTTGAGGGCAATATCTCCATGTCGAGTGAACTAGCTCCTTGTCGAGAAGACTAGCTCGGACAGTAATTTCGTCATAAGTCGCAAGTTACGTAATCACGGCCAAAATATTTTGCTTATTTCAAACGTTCCATGTTTCATTTCACTAGGGATGTTGCTTCTGGGGGTGTGAAGGGCGTACTTTTGGCGGAAAATGAAAAATCGTCGGCCAAAATCTCCGTGTTGACATAAATTGACAATTTTTCAGGTCCGTGATAAAAAGTTTAGTTTCATTCATACTCCAGCGCTGCAAATTTGCATGGCAAATTCTAGCGGGGTACAAAGTTAAATTATTTCTGTGTGGAACTGCATTGCCAGATGTTTTTGATAAATAGCTTACAAAGGAGAAAATGGTGATAAAACTCTTCAACACCTACCTTTGTTTACAAGTTTCGTGGCGATGGAGCTAGCTCGAGAGTTCCCAGATGTGTCGAGGGAACAAATTTCCATAGACTCATTTTCGAGCTAGTTCCCCTGATTACCACCCGTGTCTGTGCTCAATTTGTGAAGAAAACCCATGCCATGTTATTTTGCCTCGCATGGACTACAAATGCTAGACTAACTCGATAAAATTTTGTGTAACCATGTATAAGTCTTTGTTGTATTATATGTGAAAAGCGTGCACTTGCCACAGGTCAGTAACTGGGTTATGACGGTTAAATATTGAACAACCATCTATCTATCTATCTATCTATCTATCTGTCTGTCTGTCTGTCTGTCTGTCTGTCTGTCTGTCTGTTCGTTTAACCCTTAGATAACAGTAACAGTATTTTAAGCAAGCTCAGTAGCCCTGATTAGACAGTTATGTGGCGTCTGATTAGGTATCCACTGTTTGCCAATGCCCAAGTGCATTTGCACAGTCCAGAATTTACTTTTTACGCAGCTCTCTGACGTTTTAGGGAGGCAAGTATCGGCGCTATAAATTAGATTTTGTTTAGGGTCGGTGGCAGTCAGATGGTCAGTGATAGTCACGCGGACAAAAGCAAGCTTTATAATGTAGACTGAGGGTACATGTTAAAATGATTCACTTAATATAAGAAAAGTATTCAGTACAATTTTTGTCTGAAAAAAAAAATATGGTAGTATTTTCCGTCAAAGTTTTCCAAATTATTTACTTGTCATTTGATAATGTGTTTAATTATTTCTTTTCTGTATAAACCTATATTCAACCAGCACAACAGATTCATCTTTCTGAATTTACAATATTTCATTGATAATGCTTAACCTCATATGCAACACAATCTGTGCTGGAAAAGTTATTATATGTATAGCATGTTTGTCATAGTTTCAACTCTTTCTCTTCTCCTCGCTCAGTCCCACCACTGCATCCCAGCTCCTGAATAACAGTGATCAGAAACAGAGCCCCTTCAGCGATATGTTAAAAAAAAAAGTTCATTCTACCTGTTGATGCAGGCCCACACACAGGAGGGGGAGGGTTGAAAACGCACCCACCCCACCTAGCTTTTTTTTGAAAATTCTCAAACTCAGGCAGTTTTTCATCCTCTGCAAAATACCTGAAATTGGCATCCCTCCCCCCCCCCCCCACTTTTTCAGAGTCTGCATACGGCCTGAATCATGTTTCGAAACTTGCTGTGTATATATGGAACAGTGCCGACCCTGATCAGAAGGAATGTACTGTTTGTCCAATGTGGGTCTACGCACCCACCCCACCTAGCTTTTTTTTGAAAATTCTCAAACTCAGACAGTTTTTCATCCTCTGCAATATACCTAAAATTGGCATCCCTCCCCCCCCCCCCCCCCCCCCACACACACACTTTTTCAGAGTCTGCATACGGCCTGAATCATGTTTCGAAACTTGCTGTGTATATATGGAACAGTGCCGACCCTGATCAGATGGAATGTACTGTTTGTCCAATGTGGGTCTACGCTGTATGTCTAATAACAATACCACCTTTAAAAGACTGGGCTGCTCTTTTTGCTCTTAAACAAATTTATGTTCTTAGCAGAAGTGCAAAAAGTTGTACAATCAACTATATCTAACAGTTTTGTGAATGGAATGTTCCGAAAGTCGTCATGTGATAGAGTGGTCTAGATTAAGATATTGTTATTTTTTTCCTTTCATTACGTGAGCAACCTGGCATTCTTAACCCTTAAATGCCTAAACAAACAGTGTAGTCCCTGTGCAACCGGCTGAGCAGACTCCACAGTCCACGGCGTCTTACTGGGTATTCGGTGTTTGCCAAACCCAGCACACGGTTCCTGTCCAGACTCTATAAATAGCTCTGAACTGCATGAAACATCGATAGAAGTAGCAAGACTTTTTCTGTTAATAACCGTAATATTGGTTTTCTCAAATCGGTGATGGTCATGTGGACAACAGCATGATTTCGGATTTTGCCATTTAGTTAATTAAGAAAAAAGAAATGGAGTTGAATTACATAATTGATTGGGGTATTGGCAATTGTGCCAAAACAACAGCTTTGTTAATGTGACATTCATCATAAATATCATCAAAAATGACTCTCCGCAACCACTTTCAGAATTTCTTGTGACAATTTTCTTTTCTTTGGAAACAAGCAGCCATATTGGTGGGTTAACCATTATCTTACTAAACCAGGCCTTTTGCAAACAGAATAGAAGATACAAATCAGATGGGTGTTGTATCTACACTGTTTTACAATCAGTTCATGAAGTTGTTAGAATAAATTGCTGGGTACATCAAGTAATCTGATTGCCTTAACCCTTCTCTTGCTAATTATTCAGATTAGCCACACCCATTTCTGACTTTGAACCAATCAGATTACTTGATGTTATTTATTTCTACAAATTCATAAATTGAATGTCAAACAGTGTAGATCCTGATCAGATGGCTTCTTCAGAAGCCATCTGATCTGGATGTACACTGTTTCCAAAGATAAGGATTGTCGTGAACAGCATGATAAGAGTTAAGGCAAGAAATGGATGTGGCAAAATTAATTTACTCAGCAGGAGAAAGATTCAGACAAAACAAAACAAAAAAGAGAAAACAGACACTCACAAAAGAACATTGAAAGAAGACACTATTGAAGAAAATAGAAAGGATTGATTAGTACAATGTAGTATATGCCACAATGAGATATTTTAAAAAAGATTTTTCAAATACAAGTTGGGCAAATTGACTTTTGTTATATGCATATAAGAATTTTAGGTTACCATATTTATTGCATATATTCAGAGGGACAGATTGAGCAAACAATATAAACCCAGATGAGACATCTCAGAATGTGGTGTCTCATCAGGGTCTACAATGTTTGCCATTTATTTCAAGGTGCATTATTGAGCTACCGGGTCTCAAATTTTTTTTCTGGTTTTTATCTTCAATGCATACTCCTTTGTCATGATTGTGTACACTTTTGGAGCCAAATACAGCTTCAGAACTTTGTGAAAATGGTCCTTTTCATTCATGTTTACCCTTCGCTCTGAACATGTGTTCGGAATTTCTGTTCTAAAAATAAATCTGTCACTTAACACAACACATACATGGCGACAGTATCGTCTCTGAGTGTCGTTACTTATGGCATGGTATTCAGCGTCATATTTTTTTCCGATTCAGGCATGGCTTAAGCAAACAAGGCCAAAAATGAACGTCGCATAACGTCATATATGGGGATTCTATTTTTGTCACGAACTAAAAATAGATCTAACTAGTGTTCGAAACCTAGCTAGGGAATCCCTCTCAAACTCGTTTACCTGTCATCATAATTGTTCGCATTTTTGCATAAAATGCATTCTTTTGTATTGTATTTTGTATATGTATTTTATTTTTGGAAGCATTTTTTCCAGATGGCTCAATAATGCACCTTTAAGCTATTTTTAAACACAACATTGGTTAGTGAGTTGTACTAATGTTCAATTTTTAGAGGTGTCCAAATATTTAGGTTATTTAACCCATTTCAGGCTGGAAACCACTAAACGGGTACCCTGGCAAACAGTGCAGGCCCAGATCAGACGCTGCAGAATGCGACGTCTGATCAGGGCCTACACTATTTGCAAAAAGTTAAGCCTTTTTCCAAATAAATTTTGAAAGAAAACATAACCTGACACCCCTAAATTTTTTAAATGGGTTCCATCTTTACATAGGGAGGAAGATTTCATTTGGTACAAAAAGGGTAAATACCATATATTGACTACAGCAGGCAAAGTAATGAGGGTGGTTTTGGTAAACATATTTACCCTAAATATTCGGACACCGTAACTCTTTACCATGCTTGTTGTAAAATTTGAGCAAGTACAATTTGCTACCCAGTGTTGTTTCTAAGAATAGTGGGATGAGTGGCAAACAGTGTAGACCCTGATGAGACGCCGCATTCTGCGGTGTCTCATCTGGGTCTACACTGTTTGCTCAGGCCTCTCTGTCAGAAAACATACAGTAAATATGGTATTTTTTTATTTATGTCTCCATAAAAACATTTTGGTACCGTAGTTTTGTTTGGTTGTATTGGAATATAACAGCCCAGTCAACACTATTTTAGGTCATTTTAACATGTTGGTGGTAGTTTGACAGAATTATGTTGAACTGTTTGTCAGGGGTACTGTTTAGGTGGCGCAGGATCGATCCTGGGCTCCTCCAGACTCAGCTGAGTCTTTAAACCGAGGTCCCGTCTCCATATGACCTTAGCTGTTGGAGAGACGTAAAACTTAAAAACTCACTCAGTGTCCAGATTTAGTGTTTGTCCATCTGACTTACATGTAGATTAGAATTCTGCCTGAGGTTAATATCACTATTATTTATTGTTTTGATTAAACTGACATTTTAATGGCATTTTTACTTTTTCTTTTTTTTCTGCTCACCTGGGCCGAAGGCTCCAGGGAAGCTTATACATGAGTGGTTAGTGCACTTGCCTCTGGTTCGATCCCAGGCAGTGGTGATAAAATTTAGGCATCCGAAAATGCTCCATTGGCATCATTTGCAGGGATGAGGATGAATGTCATCAAGTGCACCGTCCTTTGGATCGGGACGTTAACTGGAGACCCCCTGTGCAGGGAGAGTCATCCCCTGTGCAGGTAAAAGACCCCAACCGTAAGTACATGATTACTGTGCAGACTTTCATCCTGCAAAACCATGAGTGTATATAGTGTACTCCGTGGGGTTAAGATGTGATGGAAGAAAGAAAGAAAGTATGGTAGTCCATTGCATCGGTCATCCATCCACACCGTTGACCAGTTTTATCTCTGAAACATGTAGGCTCATCTAAATCATTTCTCATCTAAACATGTACCTCTGGTGAGGGACTATGATGATACATGTTTTTTATAGAACTTGAATAAAATCTTAGGTTGCTATGGCAACCACAAAGTCGCATAGACTTACAATGGAAAAATGCTTGTCATCACCATCCTGCCTTCAGTTTTGATTGGATCTTTCTGACACTTGCATATAAATAGGCTGGGGATAAAGCTCAGATGAATTGTAAAACTGGCAAGGTCAGCTTATTTACCTGTCTCCTTTTTTGCTGACAGTGCCTTTTTTGGTCCTTGTCACCCTCGTAGCCACTTCAGTTTTAATTGGACCTTCCAGAAACTTGCATATTAGTAGGCTGGGGATAAAAGCTCATATGAGTTCGAAAACTGGCAAAATCAGCCCATTAATCATGAAGTTTTGTCCCCTTGATTGCTGAGAAAATTGTATTTTCTACCTTTTCATCAGCATAAGTCCTTTAATTTTGATCGGAATTCCCTGAAACTTACATATAAGCAGGCTGGGGTAAAATCTCAGTTGTTCAAAGCATCATTAGCTTAACACGCTCATTAATGGTCAAATTGTTAACTGTTATAGCAAGTAAAATATCTAATATAGTATTATTTTTGCCAAAAAAATGAGAGCAGCTTTTGCATTTGCAAAAGCTGCTCACATTTTTTCAGCAAAAATTTTAGCATATGTAATGATCAAAGTTTTAACGATATGTTAACTAGTTTTGAACAACTGGCCCCAGATGAGTTTGAAAACTGGCAAGGTTGGCAGTTTTTGGTTGTTTCTTTGATTTGAGGTTTAATGTCCCCGTCAACACTGTGGGTCATTTTGGAGAAGTTGCTTCCAATTTTGTGGAACTTTTACCCGACATTGAGATGAAATGACATCTCAAGCCCTGTCGGCCAATGAAACCAGTAGGGTTTATAAGCATGGACAGTCCAATTCGCACTGCTTTGCCTGGGCAGGCTTAGATCCTCTAAGCAGTTTAACAGGACTAGTGTGCGGTCAGTTTCAGCTCTGCCTGGAGCATCATGCAGCCCATCTATTTCTTCAAGCCCCAGTTGGCGGAGGCGGCGGTTGGCATTTTAGTCATAGAGTTTCATCCCCTTGGTTACTGAAAATAACTATTTTCGACCTTGTCATGAGGATATGAACATCAATTTTGACTGGAGCTTCCTGAAACTTACATACAAGAAGACAGGGGATGAAAGCTTGGATGAGTTCGAAAACTGGCTGGGTCAACCATTTAATAATGGCATTTCTTACATCCCCTTACCGTAAAAATCCTAAAAATTTGGACACCTTGAAGACTTGCTGTAAATCTCCTAAAATGTTTTACAAATTTGTTTCACAATGAAGCAAGGAATCCAAACTGTGCAGATGGAATGGCAAATAGTATAAACCCTGATCAGACTGCTGCTCTGAATCTTCACTGTTTGCTTAGACCTGTCTGTCCCAATACTTAGCCTTGTCCAGCTGACCCCAGATATGCCTTATTTTCCAAACAATGAAGATCCAGATCAGATGGCTTCTGACGAAGCCATCTGATCAGGTTCTACATTGTTTGCCATTCAGATTGTGAATTTGTTGCAATAATTTGCACAAAGTAATCTGATTGGTTGATAATCGGTAGTGGGTGTGACATATATGAATATTCAGCAGGACAAGGGTTAGGATCATTACAGTAATTGCTTAACCCTTCTCTTGCTGAATATTCAGTTTAGCCACACCCATCTGTGACTTTGAACCAATCAGATGGCTTGATGTAATTTATTCCTACAAATTCGTAAACTGAATGTCAAACAGTGTAGATCCTGATCAGATGGCTTCTTCAGAAGCCATCTGATCTGGATCTACACCGTTTCCAAAGATATGGGTTGTCGTGAACAGCAAGATAAGGTTAGAAATCCCTATTTTCGACCTTGTCATCAGCATTACTCCTTTAACGGGCCTCCGTGGCCTAGTGGTTAAAAGCGCTGACTCTTAATCATTAGGTCTCTCACCGCTGTGGTTCGAGCCTCGCTTGGGTCACATGTGAGACGCCAAGTTCTGCAACGGAAGGTCAGGTGGTTTTTCTCCGGGTACTCCGGTTTTCGCCCACCTCTGATTAACGATCGGCTTGATATGAGTGAAATAATCTTGAAAGGCCGTAAAACCAAAACCAAAAAAAAAAAAAAAAAGCATTACTCCTTCACTTTTGATCAGCGCTTTTCTGAAACTTACATATAAGTACCTACCGTAGGTTGGGGATAAAGATTGGATGTTGGTTCAAAGACTGGCAGACCTTTGCTATTAATCATAGTTACGTCCCCTTCATTGCAGAAAACATCTATTTTCAGCTTTGATCAGGTCTTCCTGAAACTTACATTTAAGTAGGCTGGGGGTGAAAACTGGGATGAGTTTGAAAACTAGCTTGTTTGGCCTGTTAGTCTTAATTATGTCCCCTCGGTTGCTGAAAGTGCCAATTTTTGCCTCTCCTTTTATAGTGTTGATTTGATTATCCTAAAACTTTCATCAGTTTTTTAACTTATCCAGTCTTTTATCCCCTACCTACCTATGTAAGATGGACATGGACAGAACAAATGCTGGCTAGATTGAATTGTTTTAGGGTTATATGCCACTGGTTTCTGAATTATAGCTTATCACTCATTTTGTTATCTGCATAACTTGTGTAGTTTTTATCAGTTCTTAATGAAACTTGCGGAGAAGGTGGACAGTGACTAAGTCTTTAAGGGAGTTATAAACTTGCCAAAGCATGGTTGTCAGTCTTTTGTTTATCTGTATGTATATCAGTCCATCCCTCCATTATTAACAGCACCTTGACTTAGTCATATCTCTTCATGCTGATCTCAACCTATCTATAGATTGATGAACAATATTGACAGTATGTAACTTAGTCCATTTTTTTTTTCACACTTGGCTTTGCATGGTCCTTGCCTTTAGGGGTAACCCTCCTTCAATTTTGATTGGATATTCCTTCAGATGAAGAGGACATTGGACCATGCTTTAAAAAGTTTCATTTTAAAGTTTGAAAACTGATACAACAGTCTGATAAATATAGTTATGTTCCTTGATTGCTAAAGATGCCTATATTTAATCTTGTATGCTGCATTTTATCAGTATGTTCCATCAGTTTAAACTGGATTTTCCTTAACCCTTATCTTGCTGAATATTCATTTAAGCCACACCCATTTCTGTCTATCAACCAATCAAATTACTTGATGTAATTTATTGCTACAAATTCATAAACTGAATGCCAAACAGTGTAGATCCTGATCAGATGGCTTCTTCAGAAGCCATCTGATCTGGATCTATACTGTTTGCAAAGATAGGGGTTGCCGTGAACAGCAAGATCAGGGTTAAGCTTGCAGTTAAAGGTGCATTATTGAGCTATCTGGGAAAAATGCTTCCAAAAATAAAATACATATAGCCGGTATTTTTCTTTAAAACAATACAAATGAATGCATTTTATGCAATAATGAGAACAATTATGATGACAGGTAAACGAGTTTGAGAGGGATTCCCTAACTAGGTTTTGAACACTAGTTAGATCTATTTTTAGTTCGTGACAAAAATAGAATCCCCATATATGACGTTATGCGACATTCATTTTTGGCCTTGTTTGCTAAGGCCATGCCTGAATCGGAAAAAAACATGACGCTGAATGCCATGCCATAAGTAACGACACTCAGAGACGATACTGTCGCCATGTATGTGTAAAGTGACAGATTTATTTTTAGAACAGAAATTCCGAACACATGTTCAGAGCGAAGGCTAAACACGAATGAAAACGACCATTTTCACAAAGTTCTGAAGCTGTATTTGGCTCCAAAAGTGTACACATGACAAAGGAGTATGCATTGAAGATAAAAACCAGAAAAAAAATTTGAGACCCGGTAGCTCAATAATGCACCTTTAAGGTTGACATGGATATTTAAAGAGTTAAGTCCTCCATTAGTGAATGTTAAAGACACTGAGTGACTTTGGACTACTCTTAAGCACAGGTGAACATGAATGACCACCATGGTCCTCTTGTTTTTTATCCCTGTTCATGTGGTTCTTTCCAATAATATAAATTATTTCTTACTTGGTATCTGAAATACAACTTTGGTTGATAAAATAGATGTTTATAATGCATTATAGAGGGACACAGCCAGACGGTCTATAATTTTTATTTACTAATATTTTTAATTTGTATTTGTATTGTTGATTTTACATATTGCATGTATGCCTAAGTTATCTCTTAAACCTTGTCCTGCTGATCCCGGATATGCCTTATCTTTGAAACAATGTAGATCCAGATCAGATGGCTTCTGATGAAGCCATCTGATCAGGAACTACATTGTTTGCTATTCAGATTGTGAATTTGTTGCAATAATTTGCATCAAGTAATCTGATTGGTTGATAATCGGTAGTGGGTGTGGCATATATAAATATTCAGCAGGACAAGGGTTAAGAATTGTTGTCTGCTTTGTTGTCTGCTGGTTACTATAACTTTAAAGTCACTGATGCAAACAGTGTGGACCTAGAATGCGGCATCTGATCAGGGCCTACACTGTTTGCAAAAAGTTCACCCATTTTCCAGAAACATTTTGACGAAAATACAACCTTACACCCCTACATTTTGAAATGGACTTATGCTGTATATAAGGTGGAAGATTTCACTTGGTGCAAAATAGATTAAACAGACATATTCTACTGTATTTCAGGTTCTACATCAACATCCAATGAGATGGCAGGAAAGAAAAAGACTGTGCTAAAGACTGTGATATCACCCTTCAAAGTGTTTCTCTATGTCTTCTTAGTGGGCTTTGTGATGATGATATTTATTGGATATTCCGTAAGTGAAAAATTCCTTCCTTCCTTTATTCCCTCCTTTATTCCCTCCTTCCTTCCTTCCTTCCTTCCTTCCTTCCTTCCTTCCTTCCTTCCTTCCTTCCTTCCTTCCTTCCTTCCTTCCTTCCTTCCTTCCTTCCTTCCTTCCTTCCTTCCTTCCTTCCTTCCTTCCTTCCTTCCTTCCTTCCTTCCTTCCTTCCTTCCTTCCTTCCTTCCTTCCTTCCTTCCTTCCTTCCCCCACCCATCGGGACTTGAAGAAATAAATAGGCTGCATGATGCTTCCACGCAGAGCTGAAATCGCACACCCGTCCTGGTAAACCGCTTAGAGGATCTAAGCCTGCTCATGCAAAGCGATGCGAGTCTGACCATCCATGCTTATAAACTCTATTGGTTTCATTGGGCGACAGGCCTTGAGAAGTCATTTCATCTCAATTTTGGGTAAAACTTCCACAAAATTGGAAACAACGTCTCCAAAATAACCAATACAGTGTTGACGGGGATGTTAAACCTCAAATCAACCAACCAACCAACCCTTCCTTCCTTCCTTCAGAGCTGAAAAATGGAAATCTTCTAAATACACACAAGTGCACAGGTGGGTACTTGCATGTGTGTACTTTTATTTGGTGTTGATCAAAATAAAAAAGGGATTGCAGACATCGGACATAGAGTCAGACTTCAATGGCTTGGACCCCTCTTGGACCATGACAACTTGTTTGTCAGATAGGGGTTACCATAAAAATTCTAAGAATTTGGACACTTAATGGACATGCCATAATTCTCCTAGAATTTTGACAAATTTGTTTCACGATCCAGCAAGGAGTCCAAAAGGTGCAGATGGAGCGGCAAACAGTGTAGACCCTGATCAGATGGCTTCTTCAGAAGATCTGGATCTACACTGTTTCCAGAGATAGGGGTTGTCGTGAAGAGCAGGATAAGAGTTAATAATTTTACACGAAAATGGACTTGTCTATAAGGTAGAGAATTCTGTCCAGGCATAATCTTGTAATGGTAGTTAGACAATGCTTCAGTTGGCCCTATATGCACCCTCACCCTCTGTATTGGACCTTGACCCTCACTATGCTAAATATTTCAATATGCTGCACTCATCCTCGGCCGACCTTGGTACCGCAGTCAGATGCGCATCTGACTGGTGATCAGATCAGGAGGACGCGGGTTTGATACCTGCCGGGGTCGGCAACATTCTTTCGTGGAGATTGATCATGAAATCTTTTCTACTGTCATTCTCTCCCTTCCGCTGATTCAAGAATGGCAGTTGTCAGTTTCTGGCGAAAGAATGTGCACTGTACTGGTTAACTGCTTACATATAAGCCTGCCCTGGAAAAACTGACCCGCTCAAAAATGACCTAAATAGTGTTGACCGGGCCATTAAACTCCAATTCAAACAAACAAACAGTCATCCCCAATATGGTTTTCTGGTAGTCCTGTTTACATGGGTATCAGATATTATCTGCCAGCTGTTGTATGAACCTAATAGGTTTTCTATGTAAATAGTCTGATATTGGTACACCTTTCACATTTGACTAATTAACCAACCCTTTTTGTATCAAATGGAATCTTCCTCCTTATACATGTATATAGCAGGAGTCCATTTCAAAATTTAGGGGTGTCAGGTTGTGTTTTCTTCAAAATCTATTTGGAAAATGACTGAACTTATAGCAAACAGTGGAGGCCCTGATCAGACGCCGCATTCTCATTCTGCGGCGTCTGATCTGGGCCTGCACTGCTTGCCACTTACCCCTTTAGGGTTTCCGGTATCAAATGGGTTAATGATATCCAGATGAAAATGAGTTCTACAAATTTGAATACAAAGTCCGTCAAAGAGTTACAACAGTTTTTTTAAGAATTTGTTTACGGTGATGAAAAGAACGAAGATAGATGTGGCAGCAGTACTAAGAAGATCTGGGCTTTGTTCACATGGAAAACCATTTCCAAAATGCTGCAGTTGAAATAAGACAAGCATATATATTTATCCTATACTAACCCATTGCATGCCAGAATCCTCTAAACGGGTACCTTGGCAAACAATGCAGGCTCAGATCTGATGCCACAGAAAGCGGCATCTGATCAGAGCCTGCACTATTTGCTAACAGAATTTGTCATCAAAAATAGAATAAAAACGAAAAAACTAAGCCTGACAGGCTGACACCCATTATATGTCCAACATATAGCAATGGAAAAGTCCACTAGTATACAATGGGTTAAGATCTCTCACTGTCTAAGTGTGATATGGTAAAACATATTATCAGGGTTCAACATTAACTCAAGACCAGTTGATTGATTGTTTTCGGTTTAATGACATTATGACACATCAACCCATGTGGGTCATTTTGTGTCATCTCCTAGAGAAAGGGAGAAAAGAGATGGAAGAGATAGTAGAAGAGTTGGACAAGGGACAAAGGATAAAGAGGAACATGAATGGAAGTGTAGAAACAGCTCCCCCTCTACCCTTTCCTGTTGCAAGGGCAGCGAGCATGTCCAGCTGTAAGCCAATATCAGTTGAATGCCCCAGTGATGCAAGATACATGTAACCTTTGCCTTATCCAGACATCCCTCATAAAACAAGGCCTAGTAAAAATGTGGTCAGGTGAGGTCTAGTTTGGTCCTAGCTGAGCAATAAGGCTGATGAAATCCAGTCCTTTGCAGACAGAAAAGATATGAAGAAGTTTTTGATGCACTAAAGACAGTCTATGGTCCCAAGAGCCCAGGAGCCACCCCTCTCAACTAGTCTTTGACTGACAAAGATGAAAAGATGGGCTGAGCACTTTGATAGTGTTCTTAATCGACCAGCCTCTATCAATGATGATGCTATCAACAGACTACCACAGGCTGAATTTAATCTGCTGCTTGACGAGTTCCCAACTGTTTGTGAAACAATGAACACGATAAAACTTCTGGCATCCGGAAAGGCTCTAGGATCAGATGCAATACCTGCTGAGATCTACAAAGCAGAAGGTACTCCAGTTGCAAAGATGACAAGTGTTATTTCATATTATGTGGAGAAAAGAAGCCATCTTTCAAGAATTCAAGGAAGCATCAATTATCCACCTATTCAAACTGAAAGGGAACCCTCAGGTCTGTGACAATCACTGTGACATCTCTTTATTGTCAATTGCTGGAAAGGTCCTTGCAAGAGTACTGTTTAACCGACTGAATAAACACCTTGAACAGTCAGGGCTTCTATCAGAAACCCAGTGTGGGTTCAGAAAAGACAGGAACAATTGACATGATCTTCACAGCAAGACAGCTTCAAGAGAAATGCCAGGAACAGAACATGGACCTATACATGACCTGTGTCGACCTTAACAAAGCTTTTGACAGAGTCAGTCGTGAGGGTCTTTGGAAAATCATGGCCATGTTTGGATGTCCATCAAAGTTCATAGCAATGGTGAGGCAGTTCCACGATGGTATGCTTGCACGGGTCCAAAATGATCATGATCCAGCAAGGAGTCCAGAAGGTGCAGACAGAATGGCAAACAGTGTAGACCCTGATCAGACTAGTCTGATCTGGGTCTGCACTGTTCACTTAGGGCTATCTGTCCCAATACTTTGGATCATTATAGTATCTTTGTTATGACTTAGGCTGAGCACACATAATGATGATCACCTATCATTTAGTTGCAATTAGTTGTTCCATCCATGTGATAATTTTTTAACTGCTTGAGGGAGATTTGTCATCGTGATGAAGGAGATTCTTAACAAATGTGAAGAATATGTAGGGGAATTCTCGGTTCACATGAGGGAGGCTCAAGAATTTTGACATAATTTGGGCAAAATAAGCCTCAAAATGAGGGAGCCGCCATCCTGAAGAGGGAGGTATAATAATTATAATAATAATTAACCTTTTTCTTACACCTGCTATTAGCATGTCAATCCGTCAACATTTGTGACAACCCTAGTTTCACCCAAATGGTCATGTTTTCCTTTCCCAAGAACTATAAGAGCTTCATTAATTATACAGGATACAGACTTGCATCAGGGGATGGCAACAATAATGCAAGCATCCATATTTGACATTGACCTACTTTTTATGGTTCATTGACTTTGAAAACTATTGTGTCAAACCTAACGTTCACCGTACTATTTATGTTCATTTCTCAAGAACTGTAAGAGTTTCATTAATGAGACTTGGCTCAAATTTGCATCTGGGAATGGTAAGGATACTGAAAGCATCCATATTTGACCTTGACCATTTTTTCATGGTTCACTGACTTTGAAAACTATTACACCAAACCTAGTGTTCACAATACTATTCAAGTTAATTTCTCAAGTACTATAGGAGCTCCATTGATGATCTTTGGTACAAGTTTGCAACTAGTGATGGCAATTATAATGCAATTATCCATATTCAACTTACCCGTTTCTGTTTTACGTCTTCTGGACACCGAGGCGAATAAATTCTACGACAGTTCTCATCAGTTATATGATGCGGCTCTCTTAACTAGAGGCTATACTCAGCATACTCTCCGTCCTTACATTGATTCTGAAATTAATCATAAACGTCATTTCTTCAAAATATCCTTCATTAATAAGGGTATGGATTTTATAGATTTGCCCAGTATCTTCCGTGAGAGATCGGTGCTTTCTTCCATTCCTGCTTATTTTCAAAATACTGAAACACCTATAATTTGCTATAAATATAACAAACCTGTTAGATCTATCATTTTTAATTTCAATAAACTTGTTTCAGATCTTGATATTGATACTAATATTCCTGATTCATGTGATTGTAAAAACTCAAAGTATTGCTATCCTGCTGCTGGTCATGTAATTACTGGCAATTTGAAAATTATTCCTGATTCTAGGATAAGGAATATAATTTCTAAAGGACCGAAATATCGGTTTCCTTCTAATATTGATTTCAGTAAATGTAGAGATGAAATCGCTGCTTCCTTGAATGAATTCGGTAATCGATGGTGTAAGCGAGAGTATGTTGAGTGTAAAGCCCTAAAGGACTGGAAACTTAGCATTTTAAGACTAGTGAATAAACGCATTTCTTTCTATTCTCAAAATACTAACTTATTACCTCCTAAGCCCAAGACGTCTTTACGTCATCTTAAACTAGGTATTCAAGAATTTCATAAGAAGTTTGTTTTGGCCCCTGCAGACAAGGCCGCTAACAACGTCGTCGTTGTGTGACGGCTCCACTATGTTAACACGCTTAAGCAGGAGCTTGGTGGTACTAAGGCCTATGAACTTCAGCCTTTAGCTGAAGAGAGAGCTATAGTAGATAAACATGTTTGTCTTTCAGCCACCAAGTTTGCTGTGTGTGTTAACGAAGGCCAAGACAGGCTTCCTACGCTATACTGGTTACCAAAACTTCATAAAAAACCTTACAAAGCACGGTTTATTGCAAATTCTAGTTCTTGCACTACCACTGAACTTTCTAAATTATTAACTTCCTGTCTTACTGCTATTAAAACGCATGTAATTAAATATTGTGATAAAGTCTTTGAAAGATCAGGAAGAAATCTGTTTTGGTCTATAAAAAATTCGAATGAGGTTTTAAATAAATTGAAATCTAGACAGTTTCGTGCTTCTAGTCTGTCTACCTACGATTTTTCCACTCTTTACACTACACTTCCTCATAATCTTATAAAAGAAAAGCTTAATGATTTAATTGAATGGGCTTTTCACAGAGAAGATTCTCTCTATCTTGCATGTAATGTCAGAAATGCATTTTTCACTTCTAAAGAGCATAAGAATTATACACTTTGGTCATGTCAGAAAGTGTGTGATGCCCTCACCTTTCTACTTGACAATATTTATATTAGATTCGGTACTAAGTTATTTAGACAAATTGTGGGTATTCCGATGGGTACTAATTGCGCACCTCTTGTGGCTGATCTGTTCTTGTACTGTTATGAAAGAGACTTCATTTTGTCGCTTTCCATTGATAACCAATCTGAAATTATTGAAGCTTTTAGCTCTACTTCTAGATATTTAGATGATTTATTAAATATTGATAATACCTATTTTGATGGTTTGATCAGTCAGATTTACCCCCTAGAACTTCAGTTAAATAAAGCAAATTCTTCTGATACCGAGGCCCCGTTTTTGGATTTACATCTATCTATTGTAGATGGATTTGTTTCGTGCAAAATTTATGATAAACGCGATGACTTTGATTTTGAGATTGTAAATTTTCCTTTTTTGGATGGTGATGTTCCTCGTGCGCCATCCTATGGCGTTTATATTTCGCAATTAATTCGATTTGCTAGAGTGTGTAGTCATGTAACTGACTTCAACACTCGTAATAAATTATTAACGGCTAAACTCCTTAATCAGGGTTATCGGTACCATAAACTACGCAAAGCCTTTTCAAAATTTTATAGACGCCATTCTGATTTAATTTCAAAATTCAATATTGGACTAAAATCTCTTCTGCAACAAGGTCTATCGGAACCCGAATTTTATGGTGACTTAGTATATAAATTCAGAAAAATATATAACCGCAATGACTTCAGCACCCAATTTCGTAAAATCATTCTTCGATATAAAAAGATTGGGTACAGCATGGATATTATACGACAGACTGCATGCATGGTAGTTAACCCAATCACGGTTGGCAACTTTGCTTCCCTCTTTAATTGCACGCCGGTGGGTCAGGCCTCAGATTCTATGACGGCTCCAACGTAAAGGCTTATTGAAAATTAAAGAGATAATGTTGGTTGGTGCCTGATGCTCTGTCTCTGGTCGGGCTCATCGGAGTCTAACTGTTGGTTTTCTTTTGCTCCAGCATTTCAGTGGTTTCTTGCTGTCGAGTCCTCACCGTTGTCTCACCTCTGTGGTTCTTCGATTTCTGTGTTCACGGAGATGTTACACTGATGAGTTAGGAGGCCTTCATGCGGACTGAACTAATTATTTGTCTAAATCGCGACGGAAGTAAGGGCGAGGATTGTGGCCACGTAAAATCGATTTAAGCCCCCCAGTGGAAATCTTCCACTGACCGTTCCAAGGCGGCTCTTCTGTGGCGATTTATTTATGTTGTTGTTTGTTACTTACTGTGTGTATCACTTGTGTCTTTTGATTTTGGATGGCCATATGGCCATTTTGTGGGAAAGCAACTGTCCATATGGCCTTCTTTTGTTTAGGTTTCCATTATGGTCTGGTCGCTTAATGTTTGTATTTCTTTCCCTTTGGTGTCTTTTATGGATGGAGTAAGTTAATTGTATCAATTCCTGATCTTTGTTTTACTTCTACCTTGTCCTACATTTCATTGTTCATTGACTTTGTGATCTAATTTGTCAACCTAAGTGTTCACCTTCAAGTCCATTTCTGAAGAACTGTAAGAACTATATTAATGATACTTGGTACAAGCTTGCATCTAGGAGTGGTTATTTTACTGCAAGCATCCATGTTTAACCTTGACCTAAATTTCCTGGCTCTGTGACTTTGAGCCCCCACAGGCTCGACATAGCCTTCGGCGGAATCCTTGTTTATTTAGTACTCATTTAGTAAATTAGTACTAATCTTCCATGTGACCCTCTTTTTCCTCTTGGGTAGAAACCAGTACTAAGCAATGTGGATAAAGTCTCTTGCTGAAGGAAACAACACTTGCCACGGTGATTGCGGGGATTGAACATGCTACCTCTCAATCTCAAATCCAATGCTTTTCTACTGCAACACAGCGTATCTTGTTCAGGGGATTTTGTGCAGACTTTGAGCCATGATCTTCATCTATCAAAGTTCATCCATGGCTTTTAGAAGCCTCCGTGGTGCAGTGGTTACGCTACTCGCCTTGTAAACCAGGGATCGCAGGATTGATCCCGGGCTTCTCCAGACTTTCGGATGAGTGTTTAAACCGAGGTCCCGTCTCCGTATGACCTTAGCTGTTGGTGGGACATAAAACTAAAACTCACTCACTCAGCCATGGCTTTAGTGGGTGGTTTTGTGAGGTAAAGGTTACCTGTATCTTAGTCACCTGGGGCTGGGCGTCCCGCTCATACATGTATCATCACGAAAACAAGCCTATATAATTTTGACCCCCTTGAACCCCTTTTTTATATAGTAAAACTGAGCTTTACAGGGGTAAACCTTATTTTTCTTATTTCTGCTCAAAATTTTTGAGCAGAAATAAGAAAAATATCTTTTTCTTATTTCTGCTCAAAATATAGATTGTGGGTACTCGTTAGAACCGCCTCAATAAGAAATATATCACAATTTTTCAGCCTAAAATGTTTGTTTTTCGGCGGTAAATTTACAATATATTTGTATAAGCGTGTTTTCGTAATGACTGTATTGGCTTACAGTTGGGCTAAGGCTTACTGTCCTTGCAGCAGGTGAATACCTTAATGAAAGAGGGGGTGTAAACTTTACCTGATTGGTACAAACAATTGCCGTGGAGAAATCTGTCAAATTCCTTTCTTTGTATGGCAAATGCTTTGGCAAGATATGGTAGCAGTAAGTTTATATGAATTTTTTATTTTATTTTATTCAGGTTTTGTCTGGGAATGAATACATGGATCATAATCCTTTTGTGCCAGGTAAGTCTGATAACTCTTGTCCTGCTGAAGCAATAAAATGCTACCTGTGCAAACAGTGTAGATCCTGATCAGATGGCTTCTAAAGAAGCCATCTGATCAGGATCTACACTGCTTGCTACTTTAAGTTTGCCATTTTGAATGAATACACTATAGAAAGTAATCTGATTGGTTGATAGTCAAAATATGTGTGCCAAATTTGTCCTGCTGAACAAAACAAACCTAAACCTTAGCAAAGAGTGTAGATCTGGATCAGATAGCCCCTGCGAAGCCATCTGATCAGGATCTACAGTTTGTCATTCACTTTGTCAATTTCAGTGAATACATGATATAATGTAATGTAATTTAATTGGTTGATAGTCAGAATGTGTGTTCCAAAATTAATTTATTTTGCAGGATGAGGGTTAACATCGATGCACCACCCAAACTTGTGTGAACAAGTCTGTGAAATGAATACCCCCTTAAACCCCACTTTATATAGAGAAAACTGAGGTTTAGGGGGTTATACATTATTTTTGTCACACCTGCTTGCATCAGGGTGCATTATAGGCGTCCACTTTCCCATCTGTCCATCCGTCCATTCTTCCCTCGTCCGTCTGTTAATATTTGCGTTGAAGTTCTACATTTACATCAAAGTTTGTATTAAAATCAACTACAAAGCTGATCAACCATCAAACCTTGCATGAAACATCTTCCTGACTTGGAAGACACATTGATTGGGTGACCTTGACCTATATTTTGTGCTCCAGTGACTTTTACTATTATGTCGAGGTTCGACATTTACCTCAAAGTTAATAACCTTGCATGAAACATCTCTATACCTTCTTAACTATAAGGCCTACAGTCACCAAACCATGCAAAGTGCTCCTACAGTTACTGACTTTGCAGGTACCTTGACCTATATTATGCACCCCAGTGACTTTGACACATTTTACATCAATGTTCGATATGTCCTAAAATAAATGGCCTATACAACCACCAAACCTTGCGTAGTGCTTCTCCACGATGTATTGATGTGGCAGATACCTTGACCTGGTGACCATGACCTATATTTTTTGGTCCAGTGACTTTGACACATTTTACGTCAACTATCAACTGCTAAGAATGAAATTAACTTATTTAATAACTACATTGTGATTGTGGCTCAAGTGACTTTTGCCCCCAGCAGGTGTGATACCCCTTCTGTGGAATTCTTGTTCTTATTTCTGCTCCAAGACATAGGTTGTGTGTACTCATTCGAACCACCTCAATGGGTCGGTTCTAAAGATAACCTGAAACCTATGTTTGCGGTATAAATAAGAAAAATATCAGATTTTCATCAGAAATAGTAGCCATTGCGGAGATGTGAAAAATGCACCATGATGCTAAGATGTGTTATCGTAATGTTTACTTATATTTCGGAGAACATCAGGCTTGAAATTTCATGTGAATACACTGCCTAGTATCATGAGAAGCTGCCACATAGCTTGCATTGCCAGTAAGGTTGGCAGGATTAATCAGATAACCAATTATCCAATCGATAAAGTCCACAAAAATGATTATCATTGCTGATTTGCTTGCAATCGATTATTTGATAAGAACAATTTACTACCCAAAGTTGTGACTAAAATAGCTGTATGAGTGGCAAACAGTGCAGACCCAGATGAGACCCTCGTTCTGCAGCATCTCATCTGGGTCTACACTGTTTGCTCAGGCCTGTCTGTTCTGTCTGTCTACTGATACTGCGTAGGTCACATTTGACCATTACCGCAGGTGTACATTACATACACTCCAGGTTTGCAGGATGAAAGCCTACACAGTAATCATGTAATTACAGTAGGGATCTTTAACCTGCACAGGGATGGTTCTCCCTGCACAGGGGGCCTCCAGTTAACGTCCCGATCCAAAGGACGGTGCACTTTATGACATTCATCCCTGCAAATGATGCCAATGGAGCGTGTTCGGACACCGAAATTTTATCGCTGCTGCCGGGGATCGAACCCGGGACCTCTAGCATCAGAGGCAATTGCACTAACCACTCAGCTATCACGCTTCACTTTGCCATATTCAAAATCATATGGCAAAGTACAGCATATGGTAGTAGTCACGCTCAGACAGAAAGCCAGACAGGTAAAATTATGACCAAATCTTCAGTGATTACTATGGCCCCCACCCATCGGGGCTTGAAGAAATAGATTGGCTGCATGTTGCTTCCATGCAGAGCTGAAACCGACCTGCACACGAATCCTGGTAAACCCCTTAGAGGATCTAAGCCTGCCCAGGCCAAGCAGTGCGAGCCGGACCGTCCATGCTTATAAACCCTATTGGTTTCATTGGATGGCAGGGCATGAGATGTCATTCCATCTCAATGTCGGGTAAAAGTCCCACAAAACTGGAAGCATCACCTCAAATCAACCAACTGTTCATACATTACAAAAACATGCCTATTCAAAATATTGAAATACCGGTATTGAAAATTTTACCCACCAAAAAATGCAAATTTTCAGATAAAAAAAATTCTGATATATTTCATATTTGTGCTCAAAACATAGATTGTGGGAACTCATGAGAGATGCTGAGTGAGGCGTTTCTAACGAGTACCCACAATCTATGTTTTTGAGCAGAAATAAGAAAAATAATGTATTACCCTGTAATCCCCAGTTGTACTATATAAAAGTGGGGTTTAAGGGGTCAAAATTATAAAGACGTGTTTTTGTGATGAGCCTTCCCATTGCAATGTTATCTTAGTCCATTGCATGCGGGAAGCCCCTAAAGGGTTGCCTTGGCAAACAGTGCAGGCCCAGATCAGACACCCCAGAATGCGGCATCTGATCAGGGCCCGCACTCTTTGCTATCAGAATTTTCCATCAAAAATAGAATAAAAACAAAAACAACAGGCCAAAAACAAAAAAAATAGGCCTGACACCCCTTATATGACAAATGGACTTGTCGAACATTTGCAGTGGAAGAGGCCTCTAGTATACAATGGGTTAAGATAAAGCTTGCTTTCCCACAATGGGAGAATGTTGATTGAATACATCGATTAACCAATTTTGTACCAGAAACCCCAAAACGGGTACCCTGGAAAACAATGCAGGCCCAGAACAGACGCCGCAGAACCGTGTTCTGCGGCGTCGGATCAGGGCCTACAATGTTTGCGAAAAGTTAAACAATTTTCCAAGTAAATTTTGAAGAATACGCAACCTGACACCCCTTAATTTTGAAATCGACTCCTGGGCCCAGTTGTTCAAAGCATTGTTAGCTTAACAAGCTCGTTAGTGGTCATATTGTTAACTGTCCTAGCAAGTGTAATATCTAAAATTTTGGCTCACATTTTTTCAGCAAAAATTTTAGCATATTTGCCATATTGAATGATCGAAGTTTTAACTGTACGTTAACTAACGACGTCATTAGTTTTGAACAACATGGCACTGGTATATATAAGGCGGAAGATTCCATTTGATACAAAAAGGGTTAAACAGCCAAAACAACTTTGTATAAAGCCAGCTGGGCTTTGCAGTGGTCTACAAATTATATTCTATATTTTCTTTACACTGTTTTCTCAGGCCTCTCTGTCCGAATACATATGAGCCAGCGCACGACAAAACCTACAATAAGACATGTTCCCAATGAAGACTGAGATCAGTCTGCGCATCTGCACAGTCTGATCAGAGTCTTCAATGTGCACTCTTTGGATAGCTAAGGGCCCAATGCTCCTTCATGCAACAAGAGAAGTCTCTGGTCGGACTAGATGGATGTGCAGGCTGATCTGATTCTTCGCTTGATGCACATGTAAGTTGTAGGAAATGCTGTGCCCCAGCTCATATAGTATATACAGTATACAGTCTTGGTCGTGAGACCAGCCTTAGAAACTCAGCTGGATGCATGTTTGACTTGTGATCAGGTGGGGTGGGTTCAATACCTGCTGGTTCAGCAACATTCTTTCACAGAGATTAACCATGAAATCTTTTCTACAGTCATTCCCTCCCTTTCACTGATTCAAGAAGGGTAGTTGTCATACAGTTTCTGGGTAACTGCTTACGTATAAGCCTGCCTAGAGAATGTGTGGCATGGTGAACTGTTTGGCTTGATATGATCTAAATAGTGTTGAGTGGGCTTTTAACTCTAAACAAACAAAACTTGGTCGACATTGAGCTGAACAATAACATAGCACCATATAATGTGCTTTTTTTCATCCGACAAATACTGATATCTTTCTTATGTCTGCTTGAAAATACAGTGAAATTCTGCTATTAACCCTTATCCTGCTGAATATTCGGTTTAGTCACACCCATTTCTAACTTTGAACCAATCAGATTACTTGATGTAATTTATTCCTACAAATTCATAAACTGAATGTCAAACAGTGTAGATCCTGATCAGATGGCTTCTTCAGAAGCCATCTGATCTGGATCTACACTGTTTGCAAAGGTAGGGGTTGTCGTGAACAGCAAGATAAGGGTTAAGACCACTTAAAGTTAAGACAAATTCTTCTTTAAAAAAGCAAATTTAGTAGGTTACAGTTATTCTTTCTTTGTGTGCCCTATTAGCCGTGTTTCTCTTGTCAGAGACCACCTGTGGTCCCAAAGGTGGTCCTAATATAGGAATTGTACTGTATATGTTGTGGGTACTCATTAGAAGCACCTCGGTGAGGCACTTCCGGCGAGGCACCACAACACGTTTTTGTGCAGAAATAAGAAAAAAATGTGGATATTCCCTCTTATCTGGGTCTTTTCAGAGTTCTTCGATCCCCACATTGATGATGAGGCAGTTATAAAGGAGAAGATAACTCACCCTATCATTATTTGGTGGAATGGTTTCACACAAGAGCCGGGAAAATATCGACAGTGCGGCAACTATCAGTGCTTCTTCACCATAGACAGACATTACTATCATCACCCCAGTACTAAGGTGAGTAAGAACACCAGGGGGCAGTTGTTCAAAATTAATGATGCTGTTAGTTAATGTATCGTTAGAACCTTGATCATTTAATTAGACAGATCTCAGTTGGTCGAGCAAACTTTTTAAAAAGCACCTGTTATTCTACTTTCCTTTGCTAGAAAGTCCAACATAATAACACCTTGTGCAACCCAAAATACAGTTGCCATCACCTTGCCAGCAGAGGGTTGCGTTTTGAACTTCTATGGCCTCTGAGACCCTGGCCCTACCCACTGGCGACTTCGAGTTTTATTCTCTGGCTCATAATAATGGACCCAGGTCTCAGCTACAGTCACCAGATGTGAAAAAAAAATCATCTTCCTTTGGCCTAAACTGCTTCAAGAATGCGCTGCATACTGATGCTCTGGTTGCCATTTGCTCGTCGCTAAGGAATTTTGGGACCCAACAGGCTGTTAGCTTGTGCATAAACAAGCGATCATGTAAAATTGTTGAAACGCTACCATGTGAAATGTGTAATGCATTAGCTGTTTCTCCCACCTTAATTCACCTATCAGAGTACACCAAATCCCGTACTTTGCTACACATTTCTTCATCGATGGCATCTGATTGGCGCCCTGACCTGGTTTCGTCTTCTATTGATGTTCTACAGCGTTTGAATTCCCCAACCCAGAATTTAACTTGTGCATACGATGGTGCAGAAGACCCATAAACATTGGTCAACTTGCAATGTATGTCCTGACCTGTTTTCTCTTTCAAACACAAGTAACAAATTACAGCACAGTACTCAACTTTTGACGAAAAGCTTGCTTTTGCAACACTAGCCATGTTTGAATTTCAATATCTTATGAGTGAATGACAAGATAAGGGTGTAATTTTGTCCTCATGCCTAAAACATGTATTGAAACAAGGCATTCCAATCTTGGTTGTCTCGGTCAATTGGAAATGGGATGGGCTGGTTACTTATTGACTTGACCTCGTACATATCCAAATTCAAGGATGGGAAATTCCACTTCAGAAACTGGGGTGTTGTTGTTAGTGTTCTTGTCAACATTGATCTAAAAAATTATCCAATCAGAAATGTAAAAACAAATGTTCTGAAACTGAGTCATTGGCTTGAGAGAAGAAGTTGTTTGAAGTTTTCCCCCCTTTTAGCGCACCCAGGGGAGCTTTTGTGATAGGTCACCATCCATTGTCGTCATCGTCAACTTATGTCCATTCTTTCACAATTTCTTTAAATGACATCTCCTCCTAAACCACTGAGCAGATTCTGACCAAACTTGGAAGAAATGATCTTGCGGTGGTCCTCTCTAAAATCCATTCCATGCAGAACTCTGGTTGCCATGGCAACAAAAAGCAGAAATTCAGAAAAAAAACTTTAAAAATCTTCTTGTCTGATATTTGGTATGAAGCTTCTTCTAGTGGTCCTCTACCAAGATTTTCACAGGCCTCCTAGCAAAACCTATAAAACCTATATTAACCTATAATTTTGTGGCAAACCTATAAAACCTTTTTTTTGTTCATAAAACTTATAAAAAGCCTGTATTTTCATGAAAAAAAAACCCTATATTTTTCACTTTTTGAACCTTCTTGCGACTCAACCCTAACTTTTCTTAAATATGCACTACTACTTTTACTTTTTAGTCCCATAAAAAGTGATGAAAACTGTCAAGAAATTGTTTTTTTTTTCCTCGCTCGCTTCGCTCGCTCGGACTTTGTAAAATTTAGATCAACTTTATCTGAGTAATTGTGGCACAAAAATTCATCAAATATTTTTTCTTCAGTTTTAAATCTTTATATAAGTTTGGAAGACTCTTTTTTTAACCTGTATTTTTATTGAAAAACCTGTAAATAACCTATATTTGGAGTTAGAAGAATCTGTATAAAAAACCTATATTTTCAAAGTGGGCCACTAGGAGGCCTGTTTTCAATTTATAGCCCTAGGGCCAAAAATGGACCCAGGTTTGGGCCCACAGGGTTTACATGTGCTTATATACGGAAAACTTTTAAAATCATCTTGTCTGACACCAGAAGGCCCAGGCGTTTGATATTTGGTATGAAGCTTTTTCTGGTGGACCTCTACCAAGATTGTTCAAATTATAGTCCTGGGGCAAATATGGCCCAGGGGCAGGACCCAATGGGTTTACATAGATGTATATAGGGAAAACCTTTAAACATCTTCTTGTCTGAAACCAGAAGGCCCAGGTCTTTGATATTTGGAATGAAGCTTCATCGAGTGGACCTTACAATTGTTCAAATCATAGTCCTGTGGCCAAACCTGGCCCTGGCCTTACCCCGGGGCCCACTGGTTTTACATAGACATATGTAGGGAAAACTTTTAAAAATCTTCTTGTCTAAAACCAGAAGGCCCAGGCCTTTAATATTTGGTATTAAGCTTCATTTAATGGACCAATACCAAGATTGTTCTAATTATAGACCTGGGGCCAGAAATGGCCCTGCCCCAGGTCCCAGATGTAAATCTCTTAGCTCAGGTGAGCCATGTAGGACCATCATGGTCCTCTTGTTTAGCTATGTTGGCTATTTTGTTCAGTGGAAAGGTACCATTTTAGCACATTTTAAAGAGAATCCACAGATTCCACGGAACTGATAGAATTCTGTAGATTTATGCAGATTCAGTAGAATTTCATGGCATTTCTATGGATTCTATGGAGTATTCGGACGGAATCCGTAGAAACATGCACTGTCTCTGAGGAAAAAGTTGACAGTTTTTATATCTGAAGGTCAAGACCTTAAATACTCATGTACATGTTGCATGTACTCATTTAGCTATCTGCATCTACCAATTTACAGATCACAGGCTGCAACACCTGGTGTTTGAAAAACACAGAGCCTATGTGACCAAATTTGACCTTGACATAAAATAGATCAAGGTATCTCAGTCCAAAAACCAAGAACCTTTACAATAGTATATGTTATTCAACTTTAAAACTTGCTTTGACCTTGACATAAAATGGATCAAGGTATCTCTGTCCAAAAACCAAGAACCTTTACAATAGTATATGTTATTCAACTTTAAAACTTGCTTTGACCTTGACATAAAATGGATCAAGGTATCTCTGTCCAAAAACCAAGAACCTTTACAATAGTATATGTTATTCAACTTTAAAACTTGCTTATAATCTACAGAAATAGTGAAAGTGACCACTAACCTTACGTTTGAACAACTAAGATCTGTCATGGCATTTCCATGCACTACATATATGTCTTTTAGAATATTCCATTTATGTGTAAAACACAAAAAAATAGCACATGTATGTCTTTTCCATAATTTAAATTCACAATTATGTCTAAAACTGCCTGTCTGCTTCCTTACAGATGCTATAAAGGACTAAAATATTTGGTTCCAAAGCAATAAAGAGATTTCAGTTATAACATATGCCATCTTGTATCTGTGACAACAAATTCTGCTGGGAGTTGGTTATACAATCTATGTTCTCATCTGGTCTTAAAATTTGCAAGTGCCGCCAATTGCAGGGACGGAAATTGGCTATCTTATTTTGCCATCATTTTTCTGTCATCAGAATTGACTAAGTTCACGTCATCTACTTCATAAATCTGCGGAAAATTGTCAATGATTTCCTTGTTTTCGTAGAAGATTATTGGATTCGGTAGACATCAGTGGTAAAGAAAAAGATAATTAAACTGCTACCTGCTAATTCCATGGAATTCCACATAAAATCAGCCTGTTTTTGAAAATTACACGGCAAATTCTATAGAAATCTGTGGATTCCGCTGAAAATCAAAAAATGGCATGGCATTTTTAGAGACAGGATGTGTTTTAATTTGTGTTGTAATTTTACAGGTTTTTGCATTTTATGGGACACATTTCTACCCCAAGTTTGTTCCTATACCCAGGCAACCATGGCATGAATGGGCACTACTCCATGAGGAATCACCCAAAAACAATTATCTTTTAGCCTTTAAAGATGCATTAGAGCTGTTTAATCACACAGCTACGTTTAACCGACATTCTGATTTCCCACTGGTGACCCAACACATTGAGGACCTGGCATGGCTAGAGAGCAAGAAATATCTGGTTCCCACAAGGGAGAAGAATCGGTACCTGGAAGAGCTGGCTCCCGTGTTGTATGTGCAGAGTGACTGCATAACAGCGTCTGACCGTGATTCATATGTGACTATGTTAATGAAGGAGATTAAGGTGGATTCTTACGGTGCCTGTTTACACAACAAAGACCTTCCAAAACAGTAAGTGCAGTGTGTTGTTGACCACATTTCTGCTGAGCCGGGATACAACCAATTTTTGCAAACAGTGTAGATCCAGATCAGATGGCGATCATTTGACTTACATGTATATGAAGCCAATTCCTAATCAAAGATGGGTGAAAACCTGAGTTTGTGGACCTGACACAATTCACACATCAGTGCTCTCAGTGCTTTGATCTGTGTTTGTTTGTTTTGAGGTTTAATGTCCCCGTCAACACTGTATAGGTCATTTTGGCGAAGTTGCTACCAATTTAGTGGGACTTTTACCCGACACTGAGATGAAATGACAACTCAAGCCTTGTCGCCCAGTGAAACCAATAGAGTTTATAAGCATGGATGGTCTGACTCCCACAGATTTGCTTGGGTAGGCTTAGATCCTCTAAGCAGTTAGCCAGTACTCATGTGCTGCATGAGGTTTAATGTCTCTGTCAACACTGAGGTTTTGAGGTTTAATGTCCCCGTCAACACTGTATAGGTCATTTTGGCGACATTGCTTCCAAATTTGTGGGACTTTTACCCAACACTGAGATGAAATGCCATCCCAAGCCTTGTCGCCCAATGAAACCAATAGAGTTTATAAGCATGGACTGTCTGACTCCCACCGATTTGCTTGGGCAGGCTTAGATCATCTAAGCGGTTAGCCAGTACTCATGTGCAGCATGAGGCTGTGAGATTTAATGTCCCCGTCAACTCTGAAATTTTGAGGTTTAATGTCCCCGTCAACACTGTATAGGTCATTTTGGCAAAGTTGCTTCCAATTTTGTGGGACTTTTACCCAACACTGAGATGAAATGCCATCCCAAGCCTTGTCGCCCAATGAAACCAATAGAGTTTATAAGCATGGACTGTCTGACTCCCACCGATTTGCTTGGGCAGGCTTAGATCATCTAAGCGGTTAGCCAGTACTCATGTGCTGCATGATATTGTGAGGTTTAATGTCCCCGTCAACACTGAGGTTTTGAGGTTTTATGTCCCTGTCAACACTGTATAGGTCATTTTGGCAACGTTGCTTCCAATTTTGTGGGACTTTTACCTGACACTGAGATGAAATGACATCTCAAGCCTTGTCGCCCAATGAAACCAATAGGGTTTATAAGCATGGACGGTCTGACTCCCACCAATTTGCTTGGGCAGGCTAAGATCCTCTAAGCGGTTAGCCAGTACTCATGTGCGCTCTGTTTCAGCTCTGCATGGAAGCATCATGCAGACCATCTATTTCTTCAAGCCCCGATGGGCGGGGGCCCGCTTTGATATCTGTTATAAACCTAAAACTTACAGTCTAATAATATGGGACTAGTTGTTCAAAACTAACGATGTTGTTACTTAAAAAATTGTTATAAATTTAATCATTTACCGTAATATGGCAAATATACTAATATTTTTGCTGAAAAAAATGTGAGCAGCTTTTGTATATGCAAATTATCTTTTATAGTCATTTTTGGGTAGATTGTTTGTTAACTGACCCAAAGTTACTAAGCACAGAAGCTTTTCAGTGCTATCACTGGTTTGTGGGAAATTCAGGTAGCGGTTATTTATAGAAAATAGCGACACTATTCTTATCGATTAGGGCTCAAAGTTTTGCATAAGAGGATTATGCTATAGAATCTCATGCGTTGGGTTTGGCAAACAGTGTAGACCCAGATCAGATGCCACAAAATGTGTTTACCCGTTTTGGAGTTTCTGATACTAAATGGGTTAAAGGACCTTTCATATTTAACTTATAGGCAGGAAACCCCTAAATTAGTAGCCTGGCAAACAACGCAGGGCCGGATCAGAGGCCACAGAATGCAGCATCTGATCAGAGTCTGCACTGTTTTCTAACAGGATTTTCTGTCTTTGTTTTGTTTGTATTGGAGTTTAACAGCCCAGTCAACACTATTTTAGGTCATTTTTGAGCCGGTAAGTTTACCTATCCACACTTTTCCTGGGCAGGTAAGCTTATAATAATAATAATAATAAATAATAATAATCGACCTTATTTATAGAGGGTAACACATTTTGTACAAGTACTAATCTTCCATGTGGTTGACCAGTACAGTGCACATTCTTTCACAAGCGGTTGACTAGTACAGTGCACATTCTTTCACAAGACACTGACAACTGCCCTTCTTTAATCAGCAGAAGGGGGACCAGTACAGTGCACATTCTTTCACAAGAAACTGACAACTGCCCTTCTTCAATCAGCAGAAGGGGGACCAGTACATTGCACATTCTTTCACAAGCGGTTGACCAGTACAGTGCACATTCTTTCACAAGAAACTGACAACTGCCCTTCTTTAATCAGCAGAAGGGGGACCAGTACAGTGCACATTCTTTCACAAGAAACTGACAAATGCCCTTCTTTAATCAGCAGAAGGGGGACCAGTACAGTGCACATTCTTTCACAAGCGTTTGACCAGTACAGTGCACATTCCTTCACAAGAAACTGACAACTGCCCTTCTTTAATCAGCAGAAGGGGGACCAGTACAGTGCACATTCTTTCACAAGAAACTGACAACTGCCCTTCTTTAATCAGCAGAAGGGGGACCAGTACAGTGCACATTCTTTCACAAGTGGTTGACCAGTACAGTGCACATTCTTTCACAAGAAACTGACAACTGCCCTTCTTTAATCAGCAGAAGGGGGACCAGTACAGTGCACATTCTTTCACAAGAAACTGACAACTGCCCTTCTTTAATCAGCAGAAGGGGGACCAGTACAGTGCACATTCTTTCACAAGAAACTGACAACTGCCCTTCTTTAATCAGCAGAAGGGGGACCAGTACAGTGCACATTCTTTCACAAGCGGTTGACCAGTACAGTGCACATTCTTTCACAAGAAACTGACAACTGCCCTTCTTTAATCAGCAGAAGGGGGATCAGTACAGTGCACATTCTTTCACAAGAAACTGACAACTGCCCTTCTTTAATCAGCAGAAGGGGGACCAGTACAGTGCACATTCTTTCAGAAGAAACTGACAACTGCCCTTCTTTAATCAGCAGAAGGGGGAGGCTGACCGTAGAAAAGATTTCATGATCAATCTCCACGAAAGAATTTTGCTGACCCCGGCAGGTATCGAACCCATGTCCTCCTGATCACGCATCTGACTATGCTACCAAAGCCGGCCAAAGGATTTTCTGTCAAATATGGAATAAAAATGAAAAAGAAAATAGGCCTGAAACCCCTTAAATGACAAATGTTCAACATGTAGCAATTGAAGAGTCCACCAGTAAACAAAGGGTAAACCATCAAAGCCAGTTATTATCCTTCTCATAAATTTTAAATGTGCTCTTTTTATACTACGGTATGTTTAAGAATTTTGTCTTGAATTTGACAGTGTCTTCTCAATTACCCATTTTGTACTGGAAACCCAAAAATGGGTACCCTGGCAAACAGTGCAGGTGTAGATCAGACGCCGCAGAACAGGGCGACTGATCAGGGCCTACACTATTGCAAAAAGTTCAGATATTTTCTAAATAAATTTTAAAGATAACACAACCTGTCACCCATAAATTTCGAAATGGACTCCTGCCATATATAAGGAGGAAGAATCCATTTTGTAGAAAAAGGGTTAAAGATTATTTTAACCCTTGTCCTGCTGAGCCCGGATATGCCTTATCTTTGAAACAATGTAGATCCAGATCAGATGGCTTCTGAAGAAGCCATCTGATCAGGATCTACATTGTTTGTCATTCAGATTGTGAATTTGTTGCAATAATTTGCATCAAGTAACCTGATTGGTAGATAATCGATAGTGGGTGTGGCATATATGAATATTCAGCAGAACAAGGGTTAATATATGGACACGGACTTCTTTTCACAGTTTGGTTGAACCACTGGAAGGATATGAGCATGACGATTTCTATGAGCTCACGGCCAAGTACAAGTTCACACTGGCAATGGAGAACGGCCACTGTGATGATTACATCACTGAAAAACTGTGGAGACCTTTCATGTTGGGATCTGTACCTGTTGTAGATGGCTCATCAAAAGTTAGGGTAAGCTACAAATATCAATTTTTGTCCTGTTGAATGATAATAATAATAATAACTTTATTTTAAGAGTGCGTGTGTTTGAGTTTGACATCCCACCAATAGCTAAGGTCGTACAGAGACGTGACCTTGGTTTAAAGACTCATCAAAAAGTCTGGAGAATTCCGGGAACAAAACTACGACCCCTGGTTTGTTAGGGGAGTAGCATAAACACTACACCACGGAGGCTTCTATTTCAAGAGAGTAACACAATTAGTACAAAGCTAATCTCCCTTGTGACCCTCAACTAGACTATGCACAGCCTTTTGCAAACTGTATAGGTGAAGCCATCTGATCAGTATCTACACCATTTGACTATCAGTTCATGAGTTTGTAGGACTAAGTTTCATCAAGTAATCTGATTGGTTGAAGTGGCTACTAGTCAGAAATGGGTGTGGCTAAATAAAGATATTCAGTGGGACAATAGTAAATCCTTATCCTGCAGAACATGAAAACCCCTACCTTTGCAAACAGTGAAGATCCAGATCAGAAGCCATCTGATCAGGATCTACACTGTTTGTATTTCAGTTTGCGAATTTCAACATAAACATTATATCCTGTAATCTTATTGGCTGATAGTCAGAAATGGGGTGTGGCTTAATTAATTTATTCAGCAGGACAGGAGTCAATAAATTGTTTGAGGGCCCCCACCCATCGGGGCTTGAAGAAATAGATGGGCTGCATGATGCTTCCACACAGAGCAAAACCTACCTGCACATGATTACTGGTAAACTGCTTACAGGATCTAAGCCTGCCCAGGCAAAGCGGTGCGCATTGGACCGTCCATGCTTATAAACCCTATTAGTTTCATTGGGTGGCAGGGTTTGAGATGTCATTTCATCTCAATGTCGGGTAAAAGTCCCTCAAAATTGGAAGCAACGTCTCCAAAATGACCTTTACAGTGTTGATGGGGATGTTTAACCTCAAATCAAACGAACAAACTAACTGGGCCTCTCTGATTATGGGGCGTTGTTGTTTGTTATACAAAGGATCTTACACAAGTGGTATTTACATGAAATTTATAACTAATCAGCTTAATATGACTGAAATAGTGTTGACTAGGTTGTTTAACTCCAAACAAACAAACAAATTACAGGTTTGAAGATGGATCCCAATACAGTATTCGACCTATTTACTCCATCTTGAGCATAGTTTTTATACCCCACCACACGATAGTGGTTGAGTATTATGATATACCTTCCGGTGTCTGTTTGTCAGTCCATCTGTACGTCTGTTCGTCCATCCGCACCATTTCCGATCAATAACTTGAGTAGTTTTTCACGGATTTTTTTCAAATTTTGCGTACATTTATACTGAGAATGACTGGTATGGGATTGTTAATCGTCAAAATCTGTTAATGTTTGACAGAGTTAGGGCCCTTTTTAGTTCAAAATAAGGTGGGTTTTTTTTGCGTTTTCGATCAATAACTTGAACATTTTTTCACTGATTTTCTTCAAATTTTGCATATACATTGGTATTGGGTATGAGTGATTTGGGATTGTTGATGGGCAAAATACGCTAACATTTATTGGAGTTATGACTGTTAACAATTCCCATTAAATGTTTTTTGGGCACTAATTCCTTTACTAAATGGAATATGTGGATGAAACTTCACTGATATATAGGCCACCATAAAAAAGCAGGTTTTGGTTGTTAAAAGGAAAAATGCCTTAATATGTGACATACTTATGGCCGTTAACAGTTTCCATTAAATGTTTTTTTTGGACTCTTATATATATATATTCCTTTATTTTATGGAATAATTGGATGAAATTTTGTATAACCATTGGTATTGGGAATGTGTGGTTTGGGAATCGCTAATGGGCTAAATACGTTAACATTTGACAGAGTTATGGTCGTTAACAATTTCCATTTCCATGGTTTTTGGACACTTATTCCTATACTAGACGGAATGTATGCATGAAACTTTACTGGTATACAGACAACTATAGGAAGCATGTATAGTATTGTTAATTGGCAAAATAATTAAACATATTTGATAGTTATGGTCATTAACAGTTTCCATTAAATACTTTTCATACCCCACCTCACAAGTAATTTTCCACGGATTTTTTTTTTCATATTTTGCACACATGTTTATACCATGAATGAGTGGTATGTGATTGTTAATGGGCAAAATCCGTTAACATTTGACAGAGTTACGGCCCGTTTTAATTTAGCATAAGGTTTTTTTTTTTTTTTGGCGTTTGCGTTCAATAACTTAAACATCTTTTCACGGATTTTCTTAAAATTTTGAAACATTTAAACCCATTTAGTACCAGAAACCCCAAAATGGGTACCCTGGCAAACAGTGCAGGCCCAGACTGCAGAACTCGGCGTCTGATCAAGGCCTCCACTGTTTGCTAAAAGTTCAGTCATTTTCCAAATAAATTTTGATGAAAACACAACCTGACACCCCTAAATTTTGAAATGAACTTCTGCTCTATATATAAGGAGGAAGATTCCGTTTGGTACAAAACGGATTAATGACACATATTATTGCCAAGGACAGTCACTCTGCTTTTCTGGTTATTTTATTATCTGCCCTTCTGATATATGTAGTTCCTTTACTATATGGAATGCCTTGATGAAAATTTAAAGATAGATACAACACTTACAGGGCGTCAAGTTACCTATATTTACCTATATTTTCCTATATTTCAGGCCATTACCTATAATAACCTATAAAATCCTATATTTTAGCAAAATACCTATAAATACCTATAATTTGGAATTTTGTGTAAGCAAGGAATACAAAGTTTCTAAAAACTCTTTGACAGTAGATGTTTTCTATAATATTTGAGCTTAATAAGCTGTTTCCTTTTTGGAATTTGTATTCCTTTCAGGTGTAGTGACCCAGTCCAGCCAAACTTTTGGAAAGCTTTAGCTAATGGAAGTTCTGCTATTTTTGAAATTTGAAATGCTCCATTTTGATTTTGTTTTTACAAATATTAAACAAGTTTTGCCATTTTTTTTTTTTAGCAGGAGAGCTATTGTGATCAGTCACCATCTGCCGTAGTCCCCCATCTGTGCATCCGTCTGTCCCTCCACAATTCCTTTAAATGACATCTCCTAAACCCTGAATAGATTTTGACCAAACTTGACAGAAATCATCTTTGAGTGGTCCTCTCTCAAAGTTGTTCAACGAATTTCAGTCCATGGTGATTTCTCACAGGCCTGTATGAAATTAAGTTGCAGTATTTCTGCAGAAATATTGTGACAGGATTCTGACATGAAACCTGTATAAAAAATTTTCAAATAGAATTTCCACAAAGAATTTTCACTTAAATTTTGTCTTCGAGGGGGGGATTAAGGTGGGAATCAATGTGGGAAAGCATTTGAAATATTTAAATTAGCTGGAAAATTGATGCAGGAATCCTGTAGAAAAAAAAAAACAGACTGGATTCCTGTATAAATTACTAGCAGGATTCCTTCATGGTTCCTGCATGAATTATTGACAGGATTCCTGAATAAATTATTGACAGGATTTCTGCCTGAGCTTGTGACAGTATTACCGTCTGTATATTCCTGCAGGATTCCTGCTAATTTAAATATTTGGTCCAGTTTCATTAACATAACACAATCATCTTAACATACACTGTAAAAATTTTGAGTTTTTATCAATACAGAATAAGGAAGGAAAAACTTGTGCTGGAAAAGAACATACAAAAAACTTGCATTCTACTTACATATAAACTTTCATGTAACTATTGAATTTGAATCCTTGGCTTTCCAAAGATTCACTGTGATCTAATAACTTCAGTCTGCAAACACATACATAAATATGTGGGTGGGATGCAATCTTTGCAGTTTGCAAACATAAAACTTTTGACACCCCACTAGCTAAGCATTTAATCAGTTTAAAACACTGTTAATCTAAAATACTAAAAGTAACTCAGTGTCTTCCAAAATATAGTTGTAAATCCTTAGAACAGCTTTATACTTGTAAAGTTGTACAGCAACACACAAAGCAAGCCATCATCCCTGATGCCTTTGGGTGTGTTATAGGAGTGCTCCCACCAAAATATTATGTTTCAGGAAGTGATTATGCTCTGTTTTCATGTGAGACTTCTAAACAGAAATTTGGTTAACATTTTCAAGCATAATTTCTGTTACGATCTGGCCAGTTTCCTTGTGGAATCTGTAACCAAATTCCGTGTACTGCTAGAGTCAGACAGGAAAAAAGAGTTCCACCATGATTTCTGTTACTGTCCACAAAGACGCCATGTGGAATCATGTCTGAATTTTTTCGGGTGATTGCCACAGCAAACAAAAATAGGGGAAAATAAGAAAAAAAACTTTAAAAATCTTCTTGTTTGAAACCAGAAGGCCCAGGTCTTTGATATTTGGTATGAAGCTTCATCTAGTGGGTCTCTACCAAGATTGTTCAAATTATAGCCCTAGGCCAAAACTGGCTCTGCCCCAGGGCCCACTGGTTTTACATAGGCTTATATAGGGAAAACCTTAAAAAATCTTCTGAAGGCTCAGGCTTTGATATTTGGTATGAGGCTTTTTATAGTGGACCTTGACCAAGATTGTGCAAATTAAAGCCCTGGGACCAAAAATGGACCCTCCACGGGGCCTACTTGTTACACTATGGATCATGTGAGCAATCCGGGGCCTTCAAGGCCCTCTTTTTTAAAGGGAAGAATGTCCCATGTTTTGACTCTGCCTAAATTGTCCGATAAACACAGTTGGGTTTTGTTATCTCTTGTTCCAAGAAATGGATAAGGTGATTATCTGATGATATTTAAGTAGATCACTCAGTTCTGCATAAAACATACATTGAGGGCATTAGAATCATCTACTAAGGACTGATTTTTATGGAGATTTATTAAAGATTTTTTTCCTTAATTATAACCAGCTGACAACCTTATTTATTTCTATATGTTGTATTATTAATAAAAGAGAGAGCTGGTAGGTGGTGGTGGAAAAATACAAATCTGGCTTGTTTTCTTCAGTGTAGGCAACCTATAATATCCTATATTTCTGGCCGCTAGATACCTATATTTCTGGACCTTACCTATATTTTTGACTCCTAATATCACTTGACGCCCTGCACTTAAGTACCACTATTATGGCCAAGGCTATAACCATATTGGCTTGCAGTGGTGGGATATCATGCAGTGTTAGCATCCTTTTATTTTTAAAATTGTATCAAAAATCGTGGTGAATAATCTACCTAATAAGCATACACTCAATACAAAAAAATATGATTGTCTGTGTCAAAAATGCACCAAAACTCAATATGAAATTCATCATCATCATCAACGGATTTTTGATTAATGTGCAGGTACAGGGGCAATGTCCACATAAGTGGGCCCCCTTCCAGGTAGCTGGCTTGCTGCATGGATGGCAGATCTTACACCAGATCTCCAGGCCTGTCTATCATGAGGATCGATAACAGAGAGCTTCCATTCTCTGCGATCTCTTTCTGTCAGCTGCTTCCTGGTCATCTTGGGAAATTGTGGGGAGGTTATTGTAAAGTGTGCGCTTGTGCATTTTCTTCCCAAAAATTGCTTGGGTGTGCGCTTATAGGAGCATGTGCGGTAAATAGGGAGAATATGGTGTGTCGAAAAATGACCCATAAATGGAAATTTTCTGCATACCGTAATGGTCTTTAAGTAATGGGATAGATGGGCATAAGCAAACAGTGTAGATCCTGAAGGAGCAGTCTGATCTGGGTCTTCACTGTTTGCCATTCCATATGCACCTTGTGGACTCCTTGCTGGATCATGTGACAAATTTGTAAAAATTTTAGGAGAGTTACAGCAAGTATGAATTTTTAGGATCTTTACTGTAATCAATATGTTTTGTTTGGCAATAACAGTTGATAAACTGACATGATTTCTGCTTTGGACCCCACCAACAGTGTTATAAAGATGTTGGGGTGTACTTTGGCACTGTTTGGGAAAAGTAGGAATTAGGGGATAACTGTATTCAAAATTGTGATTAGGGGAGGTAAATCTGAGGTTTAAGGGTATGAAATTTGGTTTTAAAACGTAATTTGTGACCGTAAAACCGACGTTTTACCTCCCCTAATCACAATTTTGCAAATACAGTCATCCCCATTCTAATGCACTTATATGGTTGTTTTGTTGAAAACTGTACCATTTTGCACAAAACGGCTAGTGCTGTGAGCTGTATAAAACCAAATGCCAACCAATGAAAAGCGACGTTACGCGACGACGTCGGTATATTGCAGAATATACTGTCGCAAATTTTTGATGTTATCCAATCAGACTTCGCGTTACATATGCAAGTGCATTAGAATGTAATGTCAACGTTTAGTTCACCCTTAGACATCTAAGGCAAGACATCTTCCGCCATATTTACCAGAAGTATTATGGGTCACGTGACTTCCAAATATGGCAGTCACGTGATCTGACCGGAAACCGTTTAAGACACTTAAAAAAAAAAGGAATACAAGACAATAGTACTCAGTGCATGCTTCGAAGGATAAAATTGATACAGTAGAACTTCGATCGCTCGAACACCGATGGCTCGTTTACCATGGCTGAGTCTAACCCGTTCTTTAGCCCCTAGGGAAATCCTCTATATAAGAAATAGTGGGAGATAATTTAGGAGATTTTCGTCCTTTATCTTGCAAATGTATGCTGTGTGTACTCATTAGAATCACCTCAATGAGGCGATTCTAATGAGTACACACAGCATGCATTTTCATTATAGAACTTTGAAAAAATATTAAAAAGTATATCGTATACCTCCTGGTAGTAGGCCTCAGTGGCTCGAACTACCCCTGTCTCGAAACAGATTATCAAGGTCCCAAAGGTGTTCGAGCCATTGAAGTTCGACTGTAGCTTGTGTAGCTACCGTATATTATGGCTACATATTATCACCAGTAGTTGTTTAGATTGAATGCATCTAGTATGCCCAAAAAGGTAATGGCGATCTGTTGAAAACTGGTAAATCGTTGATTTTTAACATCATTTCCGGGTGTAAAATCTAACAGCCGGTAATGTTGGTAAAACCTGTGCCCTTCTAAGAAAGAAGGACCCCTTTTGCATTGGACAACCTCATCGGGTGGGGTGTACTTGCTTTCTTATAAGCGTGATAAGCTGCTCAATTTGGACCACCCCCTTGGACGAATGAAGTCGCCTCCAGAGCCCTGAAGGTTAAACTTCACAGGAATGTTGCCTAGGTGGCTCTCTACAAAAAGAGATAAAATTGTTCTGCTCTGATGAACAAGCTGGCTGCCAGAGCTAAAAATAGAAAAATCTTTAACCAACCACTTTTTCCATAACACTGGGAGAATTTCATTTAAACCTCATAGGAATGTTGCTTAGGTGACCCTCTACCAAAAATAAATAAAATTGTTTTGCTGCGATGAAAAAGATGGCCACCAGAGCTAAAAATAGAAAATGTCAACAATTTGCTTAAAATGCTTTCAACTCCTAACCCTTGGGCCATTTTCGCTTAAACGTCACAGGAATGTTGCAGGTGGCTCTCTACGAAAATAGCTAAAATTGTTCCGCTTTGATGAAGAAGATGGCCTCCAGAGCTAAAAATAGAAAATCTTTAATCTACTACTCCTCCCATACCCCTGGGCCAATTTCATTTAAACTTCATAAGAATATTGCTTAGATTACCCCCTATTTAAATAGCTCAAACTGTTCTAGATGGCCACATTGCCTTGTAAACCAGGGAACGCAGGATCGATCCCGGGCTTCTCCAGACTTTCAGATGAGTCTTTAAACCGAGGTCCCGTCTCCGTATGACCTTAGCTGTTGGTGGGACGTAAAACTAAAACTCACTCACTCACTCTAGATGGCCACAAGAGCTAAAAATAGAAAAACCTCAACAATTTTCTTAAACCGCTAATTTCTCCTTAACCCTGGAGCAAATTTCACTTAAATTTACAGAAATTTTGGCTAGGTGGCTCTCCACCAAAATAGCTAAAATCATTCTGCCCTGAAGAAAAAGATGGCCACCAGAGCTTAAAATAGAAAAATGCTTAAACAACTACTTCTTCCAGACCCCTGGGCAAATTTCATTTAAACTTCATAGGGATGTTGTCCAGATTGCCTTCTACTAAAATAGCTAAAATTGTTTATCTCAGATGAACAAGATGACCACCAGAGCTAAAAATAGGAAAATGTTTAAATGACTACTTCACCCAGACCCCTGAGCCAGTTTCATTAAAACTTCATAGCAATGTTGTTTATGTGCCCTGCTACCAAAAATAGCCAAAATCGTTCTACTCAGATGGACAAGATGGCCACCAGAGCTAAAAAATAATAAATCTTTAAACAACCACTCCTCCCACACCTCTGGGCCAATTTCATTCAAACTTCATAGGAATATTGCTAAGATGGTCCTCTAACTGAATAGCTAAAATACTTTCACTCTGATGGAACAAGATGGCTGCCAGAGCAGAAAAACTCAAATTTTAAACACGAACTCCTCCTAAACCCTTGGAGCAAATTTAACCTAAACTTCACAGGAATGTTGCCTAGGTTGTTTCCACCAAAATAGCTTAAATCATTCTGCATTGCCACCAGAGCTAAAAATAGAAAAATCTTTAAACAACCACTTCTCCCATACCCCTGGGTCAATTTCATTCAAACTTCATAGGAATGTTGATTAGGTGACCCTCTACCAAAATAGCTTAAATCGTTTTATGCAGATGAAGAAGCTGACAATCAGAGCTAAATATAGAAAAATCTTTAAAAGACTTCTCCCCCCGTACCCATGTGATAATTTTATTCAAATTTCATAGGAATGTTTCTTCGGTGACCATCTACCAAAATAGCTGAAACCATTCCTCTCCAATGAGCAAAATGGCCACAATGGCAGAGCTAGAAATAGAACAGTTTCAAGAATTTGCTTTAAATGCTAAACTTTCCTAAACCTTTGAGCCAATATTGCTTAAACTTAACAGGAATGTTGCCTAGGTGGCTGCCTACCAAATTGGCTAAAATCATTCCGCTCAGATGAATAAGATGCCCACCATATCTAAAAATAGTAAAAATCTTTAAAAGACAACTCCTCCTTTATTGCTGAGGCCAGCCAATTTCATTCAATCTTCATAGGAAGGTTGCTCAGGTGACCATTTACCAAAATAGCTAAAATGGTTCTGCTCTGATGGGAAAAATGTCCGCCAGAGCTTAAAATAGAAAAACGTCTGCTTGAAATCAAGTGAGCGAATCAGGGCCATCATGGCCCTCTTGTTAACCCATTTGGTACCAGAAACCCCAAAACGGGTACCCTAGCAAACAGTGCAGGCCTAGATCAGACGTCACAGAATGCAAAAGTTAAGCCATTTCCAAAATAAATTTTGAAGAAAACACAACCTGACACTCCTAAATTTTGAAATGGACTCCTGCTATATATAAGGAGGAAGATTCCATTTGGTACAAAAAGGGTTAAAGTATCCAGGAGACAACAAAGCAGATGACAGTTGTTGTGATTGGCAGACTAAGAGTTTTTATCATATGACGTCCTTGATAAGCCATGGATAACGTTGTGTAATAAAAATTGTATGACCACACATGTAATAACACTTTGGTGGGATTAAGTAACGTCATAATGACGTCCATGTCAACAATACAGTTTTGTGGAAATATATGTCAAATTCAAAGGCGATAAAATCCAATTTAATGTGGTCATATGATAAGCAGAATCTTACACTTGTGGTCATTTCATATGAAATTTATGAAACTCGCCAAAGGCTCATTTCATAAATATCATATGAAATAACCACTCGTGTAAGATCCTCTCTATCTGTTTATCTTTCAGGACCTATTACAGTAAAGCTCCAATATATCGCGTTCCGATATTTCGCGATGTCCAATCTATCGCGGTCGCGCCTTGGATCCCGTTTTTTTTTCCCCTTAAAAATTCATAATTAACAAAAAATAGAGTTTTAAGTTGTTAAAATTTATTTAAAACCAGGTTAAACCAGGTGCCAACAGCGTTTGACATTTCACGCCCAGCGTCTGCTATTTGGCGCCAAACATAACCATTCACGAGATCGCAGAAAAGTCTATTTTTATAATGCAAACAATTACCGTTAGATGCAGCTAATTGTCTGAGGAGCGATTAAATCATTTTCACATTGATTATGGATTAAATTTTATGATTGGAAGATAAACGCCAATTAGAAACATAACTTGACCATGTTTTCACACATTATCGACACGCACCGCAGGGTGGCAATTATATGACAGGGATTAACAATAGTGTCATACCTGAACCGTAATAAATACACAGATGGTTTGTCTCTCAATTGACAGTGCAGCAATTATTGCGATTTACTTACTGGTCTAGTTTTACCGTATTTAAGGACTCAAAAAGACTGACAGTTATAGACGATTTATTTTACACTTGCCCGAAATCAGAACACAATAAAATGATAGTTTTGTAGTTGTATAGTTTTTTAGCCCGTGGTAGACATTAAATAATTTTTTTCCAACCGCTACTTTTAATGATTCTGAGATCTGGCAAGCCAAGGGAAACAACTAGAATTGCTTTAGCACTTAGCGCTTATGGTAGTTGCACCCCTTGGCCATCACCCGTTACAGACAACCAGGGGAACCTGAAAATCCAAAATGGCGTCCTCTTTTGACATTTTAACAATCACATGTTTTCAGACGCAGATTTTCAGCTGTTCTCGAACGTAAGTTAATTGGTAGACATAGTTCCCTTTGTTTGTTCGGTCCCTGAGTAATTCTGAACCTACTTTAATGGTGAAATACGGCCGATAGCATTACTGACAGCCATAAGTGTGGATTGATAAACGGTTCTCACAAAACTATCACCGCGACTTGTATTGGCATCTCGGCAAACTACCGCGACTTATATTGCGCTCCGACCACATCGCGGTTTTCGGGCTATGGACCCCGACTACCGCGATATATTGGAGCTATACTGTACCAGACAATCATTCAGCAATTATAATTGATGATTTTAATTCTGTTAAAGAACTTGCTGATTATCTGATATATCTCGATGACAATGATGAAGAATATGACCTTTTGCAAACAGTGTAGGCCCTGATCAGACGCCATGTTCTGTGGCGTCTGATCTGGGCCTGCACTGTTTGCCGGTTTCCGGTACAAATGGGTTTGCAGACTGAGGGTTTATCTGTTTATCTTTCAGGACCTATTACCAGACAATCATTCAGCAATTATAATTGATGATTTTAATTCTGTTAAAGAACTTGCTGATTATCTGAAATATCTCAATGACAATGAAGAAGAATATGACCTTTTGCAAACAGAGTAGGCCCTGATCAGATGCCACGTTCTGTGGCGTCAGATCTGGGCCTGCACTGTTTGCCGGTTTCTGGTACAAATGGGTTTGCAGACTGAGGGTTTATCTGTTTAACTTTCAGGACCTGTTACCAGACAATCATTCAGCAATTATAATTGATGATTTTAATTCCGTTAAAGAACTTGCTGATTATCTGAAATATTTCAATGACAATGATAAAGAATATGACCTTTTGCAAGCAGTGTAGGCCCTGATCAGATGCCACGTTCTGTGGCATCTGATCTGTGCCTGCACTATTTGCCAGTTTCCGGTACAAATGGGTTTGCAGACTGAGGGTTTATCTGTTTATCTTTCAGGACCTATTACCAGACAATCATTCAGCAATTATAATTGATGATTTCAATTAAAGTTAAAGAACTTGCTGATTATCTGAAATATCTCAATGACAATGATGAAGAATTTGACCTTTTGCAAACAGTGTAGGCCCTGATCAGACGCCACATTCTGTGGCATCTGATCTGGGCCTGCACTGTTTGCCAGTTTCCGGTACAAATGGGTTTGCAGACTGAGGGTTTATCTGTTTATCTTTCAGGACCTATTGCCAGACAATCATTCAGCAATTATAATTGATGATTTTAATTCTGTTAAAGAACTTGCTGATTATCTGAAATATCTCAATGACAATGAAGAAGAATATGACCTTTTGCAAACAGTGTAGGCCCTGATCAGACGCCACATTCTGTGGCGTCTGATCTCGGCCTGCACTGTTTGCCGGTTTCCGGTACAGAATGGGTTAAGTCGACAGCAATTATTATGATTGGCAGGCTAAGAGTTTATCTGTTTATCTTTCAGGACCTATTACCAGACAATCATTCAGCAATTATAATTGATGATTTTAATTCTGTTAAAGAACTTGCTGATTATCTGAAATATCTCAATGGCAATGATGAAGAATATGACAAGTACCTACAGTGGAAGAAGACAGGCATCACTAATAAATATCTCATTGATCTGATGAAGAAACGGACATGGGGTATTAAAGATACTTGGAAGAATGGCCAGACTAACTTCATTGAGGATTTTGAATGTTTTGTTTGTAAAAGGGTAAATGATAATATAAAAAGAGAAAAAGCGGGATTGGAGAAGAAGAAATACGTTGCATCTAATACTCATTATCCATGTCCAGAGCCTAAGGATTATGATAGCTCAGGAAAACTTACGAAGCAAAGTAGACATTGGTTGCATGATTGGCGACAGATGAAATATGAAGCTAAAGCCCTTCGATATTTTGCCGACAGAAATGAAAAAATAGAGAAAGGAGATTTTAATGCAAAAGTTTCTGAACTGAAGTATTATGGTGTTTGATAGAATATTTTTACTAGAGATTATATTTTTTATATATGCTCAGCATTCCAAGATATTTATTCAGTCAGACTTCAATGGCTTGAACACCTTAGCGCTCTGAATGCTTGGTATTTTTTTTCAGCAGACAAAATTTTGAAATATTTTTCCTAGAAAGCAGGACTTGAAATCTCATGCAAATTGGTATTTTTTTATTTTTCCCAAGACAACAGGACTAAATATCTCATGGTAATTGAGACAGTTTTCATGAAATGTCCTGGAAACAGGACTTGACATCTCAGGCAAGCTGTCTGAAAATGCATGAATTGTCAAATCCTGTTTTCTGAAAGAAAAAAAAAAGAAGAAAATATCAATAATTTATCGTCTGCGGAATTAGCCCAGAGAGTGGTAATGATAAGGGACCATGAAAATTGGTTTAAGAGACAGGGGTGGGGGTGGGGTGGGGGGTGTGTTTGAGCCACTCGGGATCACCCATAGCAACAGATCAGGAGACATTGCAGGAATAATTTACGGCTCCTTTTTCTACCTATAAAATATGGGTATGTTGTGTGTATTCATTAGAACTCCTGTAAACCCCAGTTTGGTTTTGTGGGGCTGTTCATCATATAGACTTGTGAACATGAGGCTTTTTCAAGATTAAAGTGAAAAAGAAATGGCTGTAACCCATTTTGTACAGGAAACCCCAAAACAGGTACCTTGGCAAACAGTGCTGGCCAAGATGAGACGTCGCAGAACGCGTCGTCAAATCAGGGCCTACACTGTTTGCAAAGAGTTTAGCCATTTCCCAAACAAAATTTGAAGAAAACACAGCCTGTCACCCCTAAATTTTGAAATGGACTATTAGCTTATATAAGGAGGAAGATTCCATTTGGTACAAAAATGGTTAAGTCATTGCTAAAATGTTGTTATCTGGAATCATGGGAAACGTCTCAAAGGAGTAAAGAACATGTTCTACTCAGCCATGGTGAACAAGCCATCAGTGTTTGAGCCATTGAAGTTCAACGTGTTTGAGCCATTGAAGTTCAACGTGTTTGAGCCATTTGAGTTCAATGTGTTTGAGCCATTGAAGTTCAACATGTTTGAGCCATTGAAGTTCAACGTGTTTGAGCCATTGAAGTTCAACGTGTTTGAGCCATTGAAGTTCAACTTGTTTGAGCCATTGAAGTTCAACAGTATGTACCGTAAAAATCCTAAAAATTCGGACACCTTTTAGGTCTTGCAATAATTCTCCTAAAATATTAACAAATTTGTTTCACAATCCGTCAAGGAGTACAAAAAATGCAGATGTAATGGCAAACAGTGTAGACACTGATCAGACTACTCCTTCAGGAGCAGTCTGATCAGTGTCTGCACTGTTTGCTTGATCAGTGTCTGCACTGTTTGCTTAGGCCTATATGTCCCAATACTTAGGATCATTACCGTAGATGTTTTTTGCCATATTTATTATTAACCCTTGAAGTGCCAATCATGACTGTAGCAGGAAAACATTTTCAGATTTGTTTTTTTCTTATTTTTTGAGAAAATAGATTTGATATTTCATGTGAATCATTTTCCAGGCATGGCCCCGCCCATCAGGGTTTGGGGAAATATACTGGGCTGCATGGAGCTTCTGTGTACAGCTGAGACCCACCAAACTTTTGAATACCGGTCAGAAGGTCTAAGCTGGCCAAGAAAAAGTTGTGCAAGTCAGACCGCTCCTTAAACCCTAGCAGTTCCTTTGGGTGGTAGGGCTCGAGATGTTATTTCATCGCAATGTCAGGTAAAAGTCCAAAAAAATTGGAAGCGACATCTCCATAATGACCTAAATAGTGTTGATGGGGACATAAAACCTCAATCATCTGTTAGGCAGGAATTCACATGAAATACACCATAACCTCTTGATAATTGTATTGTCAGGGTTCAAAGCAGAAACCGAGTTTGTTAAACAACCGTGTCATATCGAAACAAAGATGTTTAGATTGTACAGAAAAAACGGTCCATTTTCTACATAATCTAAACATGTTTTGGATAAATGACCATTTCTCTACATATTCTTCGCCTGAGTCGCCCTCTAGCTTGAGCCCTGCATAATCTAAACAGTTTTGGGATCTTCAAACCCTGTTATATTCAAAACCTTGTTATAATATAGGTAAGGCTGACACGATTAATCGTATAATCGATTAATCGATCGATAAATTCCACAAAAATGATTATCATATCTGATTTGCTTTTAATCGATTACTTGATAGGTACACTTTACTACCCAAAGTTATGCCTAAAATAGCTGGATGAGTGGCAAACTGTGCAGACCCTGATGAGACGCCGCATACTGTGGCGTCTCATCTGGGTCTACACTGTTTGCTCAGGCCTGTCTGTTCAAATATACATATGGTAAAGTGAAACATATGGTAAGAATCATGCTCAGACAGAAAGTCAGACAGGTAAAATTAGGACAAAAACCTTAGCGATTACTAATCGATTATCGATCACAATGACAGGACTGATAATCGATTATCTTTTCAGCTCCGATTAGCCAGCCCTAAATATAGGGCTCACCCATGGTTTTTAATGCCTTAACATTTGCAATGTCCCAATGAAGCTGTTTGAACATGAGGACGAGTGTTCAGATATCTTCTTAGGAACTTGACAAATGTTATTGTATGAAATAACCATGGATGTTCGTTGTTCTTGTCTAACATAGGATTTCAAGAGCAAATTGTGGCGAAAATGCCCTAAAGCTCCATATAAACTCCATATAAACTCTTCAAATGTGACCAGCAAACCAACATGGCAGCTAGTTCAGAATGTTGTTTACAATGACACCAGTTTCGCAATTATTGTCTGAAATCATCATAATTGTTGTTGTTGTATATCTAATCACGGCACTAAGTTGTCAGCCTCGATAGCGCAGTGGTTAGCGCGTTCGACTCATGATCGAGAGGTTGTGCGTTCGAATCTGGCCACCGGTATCGAGGTGTGTCCTTGGGCAAGACACGTAATGACACTGCCCCACTCCACCCAGGTGTAAATGGGAAGCAGTGGTGTAAAAGCCACTGCCTCTCTCTCGCGCGCGCATGAAAACACCCGGAATGAGCGTTCGAGAGCGACTCAATAAGTTTGAAGCTTTCATAGCAATCAAACTAAAATAAATTTGTATAAACTAATCACGGCACTATTTGTTGCCAATCATCTCAAGGTGCTCTCTTCACTTTGATGAGATTCTCTATGTACTTGTACACTTAATGCTCTGTGTGCGCAGGCGTGGCTTAAGAAAATTTAGAAAAATCTTTTGGTGCAGCTGATAAAATTGAGCAGTGCACCTGTTAGTTCTGATCTTGCATCTTTACTTATTGTCTCTATATTCCCTGATAACACTTTAACATCAACTACTCTACAGTTTACTCCTTCTCTGCCTGGTAATCATAAAATTCTAATATGCTTTGTTCAGGGTGATAATGTTGCATCACTCAACGTAACATTAACACAGTTTTGTTGTTTGAATACAGCTTCTGGTCCATTCAAAAAATGCTTCAAACATCTATGTTGATAGAATTTTATGCAAGAATGAAAAGGTATGAAGAGGTTGTGGTGAACTCATCTTTTTTTTTCTCAGGAAAATATAATATTTTTTGATGTCATGTGTTCTACAATAGAGCCAATTCATTAGAAAAGAATGCTTATTGCCATTACGAAAAACAAGCCTATACAAATACATTGGAAACTTTACCATCGAAAAAAAACAAAAATTTTGAGATGAAAAATTGTGATATTTTTCTTACTTCTGCTCAAAATATAGATTGTAGGTACTCGTTGGAACCGCCTCAATGAGGCGGTTCTAATGAGTACCCATAATCTATATTTTAGAGCAGAAATAAGAAATTTCAGCTCAAAATATAGATTGTGAGTACTTGTTAGAACCACCTCAATGAGATGGTTCTATTGAGTACCATAGTTTATATTTTAGAGCAGAAATAAGAAAAATAAGGTTAACCCCTGTAAACCCCAGTTTTACTGTATAAAAGTGGGGTTCAATGGGGTCAAAATTATATAGGCATGTTGTCGTGATGCATAGGTGAGTAGGAAAGACTCAGATAAGCTTGCAGCTAAGGGCAGTCTCAACAGAACCTTTGCTTCTCATAGACATGTAGAGAAGGCCTCGCAGTAGCTTCATGCAAGAATAATTCATACGTTGCATTATTTATTGAATGACCCTCGTAGGTTCACAATTCATTGTTGGGCTTAAACCTCTTCTGCAACAAAGCCAATCAGGGCCCAGTTGTTCAAAGCATCGTTAGCTTAACGAGCTCGTTAGTGGTCCTATTGTTAACTCTTCTAGCAAGTACAAGATCATAAATTTGGGTATTTTTGCTGGAAAAATGTGAGCAGCTTTTGCGTCAGCAAAAGCTGCTCACATTTTTTCAGCAAAAATTTCAGCATATTTGCCATATTTAATGATCAAAGTTTTAACGATACGTTAACTAACGACGTCGTTAGTTTTGAACAACTGGCCCCAGAACTCTAATTTTAAGGTGACTTAATGTATAAATTCAGAAAAAAATATATGCCTGCTGAACGTTTTGCAAACAGTGAAGACCCTGATCAGATGCCAAATTCTGCGGCATCTGATCTGGGCCTGCACTGTTGTCCAACTACCCGTTTGGGGGTTTACGGTACAAAATGGGTATAGTGTAGATTATATTGTCTTGTCCTTTGGGATCATTGATTCCACTGTGGAATTTTGAAAATATCTGAGGGTCACTGATGAGGCCTAATTGGCCGAAACTAGCTAGTCTGGCCCAGAAAACATACACACTCCATATTTTTCAGTTCTGTGGTGTATTCCTTGCTTCCAAAGGATAACCCTTTTATAGAACATATTTAATAGTGTCAGTATTTTTGAATCTCATATGCATTATTCTAAGAAATGTTGAATTACAATACACATTCTTTTCAAAACTGTTATTTGAGTCAAAGTAGATTTTGTTTGTTTGTATTGGAGTTTAATGGCCCAGTCAACACTATTTTAGGTCATTTTTGAGCCGGTCAGTTTACCTATCCACCCTTTTTCTGGGCAGGCTCATACGTAAGCGGTTAACCAGTACAGTGCACACTCTTTCGCCAGAAACTGACAACTGCTCTTCTTGAATCAGCGGGAGAGAATGACCGTAGAAAAGATTTCATGATCAATCTCCACAAAAGAATGTTGCCGACCCCAGCAGGAATAAAACCAGCGTCCTCCTGATCACCAGTCAGACTCGCAACCGACTGAGCTACCGAGGCCAGCGAGTCCAAAGTAGAAACCCAGTTGATTAAACGTCATTGTTGTATGGTCTCAACAAAAAAATATAAATTATATAGATTTTTCTATATCACCTATATTTTGGATCCGTCTTTGAACCATGTTATATTCAAATCCATCTTTTAATGAACAGTGTCATAAAGAGGTTATGTGTGTATGTAACAGTAGAATTGTTAGAAGTACAGTTGACTCATATTATCTCAAACACCGATATCTCAAGCTACTACTTAAGTCAAAGGAAATTTTGTACACTGTCTCAGTTATTTCTATATGTTCATTCATCATCATCATCAACGGATTTTTGATTAACGTGCAGGTACAGGGGCAACGTCCACATAAGTGGGCCCCCTTCCAGGTAGCTGGCTTGCTGCATGCATGGCAGATCTTACACCAGATCTCCAGGCTTGTCTATCATGAGGATCGATAGCAGAGAGCTTCCATTCTCTGCAATCTCTTTCTGTTAGCTGCTTCCAGGTCATCTTGGGCCTTCCTGGCCCCCGCTTTCCACTTACCTGTATGTCACAGGCAGTCTTGATTGCACCGTTGGAGCGTTCCACATGTCCATACCAGCGAAGTCTTCTCTCTTTCAGGATGAGGTCCAGGTCCTCAATGACAAGACGCTCCAGTAACTCACTGGACCTGATGGTGACAGTGTCCTGTGGCTTGACATTGCAGATCTGTCTGATCATTGCCCTGTCATTTCGCTGTAGACGTTGGAGGTTTGGCTTTGTCAATGGCCATGTCTCACTGGCATGGAGCATTGCACTCCGCACACAAGAGCTATACACACGGCCACGTGTCTTGAACGAGAGGTGGCGGGAAGAGAGAACTGGTAGCAACTCCTTGAATTTCTTCCAGGCTGTTTTCACACGTGATGCAGTTGAAAGGTCACAACCACCCCCTGCAGAGAGCATATCACCTAGGTAGCAGAAGGAAGCTACAACCTCCAGCTTGTCTGATCCGACTTGAACTTCCCTCTGTGGTCTGCCATCTAAGGGGCGTGCAGTTCCTTGGCACCGTGTACACCTGTACTCAGGGTCCTCTATCAAGCGTTTGAGCCCACTGCATTTCTTGTGCACCCAGAACTTGCAGCCATTACAAAAGATACTGTTGCTGCCAACTCCAGTGCGACATACAGCGCATGGGAACTGGCCTGTACTCTGCAAGAGGTCCAGACCTGTACCACAGATCATGATCTTTGTCTTTCCTGCATTCACTCTCAGCCCTTTCGCCTCCATTGCCTCTTTCCAAGTTAAGAGCCTCCTGACACATTCCTCAAGGGATTCAGCTATGATGACAAGGTCATCAGCATACAGGTCCTCCCAGGGGACTCCAGAGCGGAACTCGCATGACAAGGCTTCAAGCACAATGATGAAAAGCAGTGGGCTGAGAACAGAGCCTTGATGAACACCCACCTTCACCTCGAATTCTTCACTGTAACCACTATAAGGGTCAAAGTCACTGGAGCGCAAAATATTCTTCACTAGTTTTAGTCAATAGCCGTCTTTGATTTGGATTCATTCATTCTGTTAAATAGGATGTGTTAGTCAATAACCATCTTTGATTTGGATACATTCATTCTGTCAAATAGGGGGTTTTAGTCAATGATCATCTTTTATTTGGATACATTCATTCTGTCAAATAGGGGGTTTTAGTCAAAGATCATCTTTTATTTGGATACACCCATTCAGTTAAATATGGGGTTTTAGTCAAAGATCATCTTTTATTTGGATACATTCATTCTGTTAAATAGGGGATTTTAGTCAAAAGTCATCTTTGAGTTTGGATATATCCACTCTGTTAAATAGGGGTTTTTAGTCAATTATCATCTTTGAGTTTTGGAAACATCCATTCTGTTAAATAGTTGGGTTTAGTCATTTATCATCTTTTAGTTTGGCTACACCCATTCTGTTGAATAGGGGGTTTAGTCAATAGCCGTCTTTGAGTTTAGATACATCCATTCTGTTAAATAGGGGATTTTAGGAGTATGGCAGCTAATGCATGCTTATTTCTATGCTATTCTGTTAAATAGTTGGGTTTAGTCATTTATCATCTTTTAGTTTGGCTACACCCATTCTGTTGAATAGTGGGGTTTTAGTCAATAGCCATCTTTGAGTTTAGATACATCCATTCTGTTTACTAGGGGATTTTAGGAATATGGCAGCTAATGCATGCTTATGTCTATGCTAAATGTTGTTACCCTTGTTAAATAAAGACTACTTAATTACCGTAATGATTCTAAGTATTGGGACAGACAGGCCTACGGAAACAGTGCAGACCTAGATCAGACGGCTTCCATCCATTAACTGCATGCATTATTACAGAATTTACAGGTTTGTTGTGTGTACTCATTAGAATCACCTCAAGCTTATTCTCATTATGATAAGACACCCGTGCAACAAAGCACATTTTTTCTTATCTCCAAAATGGTTACTTTTTCTGATGAATATCTGAGCTATTTATGTTATTTGGACTGCAAATGTTGGTTGTGAGTGCTCGTTAGAACTGCCTCAATGAGGTGGTTCTAATAAGTACCCACAATCTACGTCTCGGAGCAGATTATAAGAAAAATAATAAATGCCCCGTAAACCCCATTTTTTTCTACATAAAGTGGGATTTAGAGGGGTTTTCATTTCAAGAACTTGTTCATGTGATGCTAATGTGTACAAGCAGCATAACATACATTTCCAGAAAAAAATGAAACCAGTCTTAATTATCTCGTATATAAATATCTAGAATTACATGTATGAGAAAGACATTCCTAGGGACTTACGAATGAATACAAAGCAGTCATGATATTTTAGTCACTGAACTTTCACTTTCCATTTCCATTATTTTTTGTCACTTTTTAGCAATATTTTCTCCTAATAACCTAGACTTTTTCAGTGGTGCAGGATTTTTCTGTCTTAGGTTTTGTGAACAGGTATAGTCATCTCTTTTTTTTTAATTCAATGCATTATAATGCCATATCAACACTGTTGGACAAAACCAGGGGACAGTTGCTAAAAAACAATGATGTCATTAGCTAACACATCTTTAAAACTTTGATCATTTAATATCACAAATATGCTTAAATTTTTGCTGAAAAAGTGTGAGCAGCTTTTGCATCTGCAAAAGCTGCTCACATTTCTTCAGCAAAACCACCATACTATTGATTGATTTTGGGTTTAACGTTCCCATCAACATTATTTAGGTCATTTTGGAGAAGTTACTTCCAATTTTGTGGGACTTTTACCCGACATTGAGATAACATGACATCTCAAGCCCTGCCGCTCAATGAGGCCAAAAGGGTTTATATGCATGGATGGTTTGACTCATGTGTGTGGTCGGTTTAAGCTCTGCGTAGAAGCATCGTGCAGCCCAATCTATTTCTTCAAGCCCCGATAGGCGGGGGCGAAAACCACCATACTAGCTATTGTATTTACTAGAAAAGTTAACAGCTCCTTAAGCTAACGATGCTTTTAGCAACTGGGCCCAGGTTTGCAAACATTAGTTGTACTTAAGTATAAAGAATCTTGAGATTGTATTTTTTGTGCAGTGTGATCTGCATATTTTCTTTGTTCACAAATGGCAAAATCACATTATCTTGTGACATGAAAAAAAGTAAATATCAATTCTAATGCACTTGATAACACAACTTCTGATTGGATAAAGTCTAAATTTTGCGACAGTCTATCCAGCAAAATATTGTTGGAAACCCAACATCTTGATGTAACATCACTTTTCATTGGATAGCATTTGGTATTACGCAGCTCTCAGTGCTTACTGCTTTGAGCAAAATAGTAGTTTTTAACGAAACAACTGAATAAATGCATCAGAATTGGAAATAACTGTATTGACAATTGTCATTTGTGCATTACGAAAACATGCCTATTTAAATATATTGAAAGTTTTACCACCAAAAAACGAAAATTTTCAGATAAAAAGTTTCTGATATTTTTCATATTTCCGCCCAAAAGATAGATTGTGGGTACTCGATAGAACTGCCTCTGTGAGGCAGTTCTAACAAATACCCACAATCTACGTATTTAGACAGAAATAAGAAAAGTAGTGTGTACTCCCCTAAAACCCAGTTTATGTCAGGTTTAACGGGGTAAAAATATATAGGCATGTTTTCGTGATGGGAGGTAAATTGTCCATTTTACGGTTGCAAATTCTGTTTTATGGCTCCGCTGGTGCTTCACTGCAAATCAAAATTTCCAAACCATAAACCACCGTTTTACCTTCCCAAATGACAATTTCGAATACATTTATCCCCGTAATATGAAAGTATCCATGTTTCATAAATTGTTTACTGGAGTGAGTGAGTGTGTTTCAGTGATTATTTAATGGAAATTCATTATGAAAACACTCCTATCTAAACATATTGAAAATTTTATCTCCCCCTCAAAAAATGAAAATTTTCTGATGAAAAATTGCAATTTTTTTCTTATTTCTGCTCCAAATATAGATTGTGGGCACTCGTTAGAACTGCCTCACCAAAGCAGTTCTAACAAGTACATGTGTACCACAACCTATGCCTTAGAGCAGGAATAAGGAAAATAATGTATACCCCTGCAAACTCCAGTTTTACTATATAAAAGTGGGGTTTGAGGGCGTCAAAATTTTATAGGCGTGTTTTTGTGATGTAAAACATTTTGCATTATAAACCATTAGGAAAATATCTGAGAAATTCTTTTATGATCTTGCAAAAAGCCTTTTTTTTTTTCAGATGAAAATGTGAAATTTCTTTCTTGTGCTGGGAACATAGATTGTGGGGGCTTGTTAGACATGCCTTGATGAAGCACTTTTGTCCGTGTTTTGAGCTGAAGTAAGAAAAGTTGTTTTTGTCTAATGTTGGTTTAATGCCCATTTCTAGATCATTTCACTTATATTCAGCCTATTATTAATGAGAAGTGGGCAAAACTATAGTACCTTGAGAAAAATCACCTGACATTACATTGCAGTACTTGGCATCCCATATGCTCGAACTGACAGGCAAGTGAACTTACGTTTAAGAGTCAGTGCTAGTGCTTTTAACCATTAAGCCATAGAGCCCTTGAAGACATTACGCAAACACGCCTATACAAATACATTGCCACCTTTATCGCCGAAAAAATGAAAATTTTATGATGAAAAATTGTGATATTTTTCTTATTTCTGCTCCAAATATAGATTGTAGGCACTCGTTAGAACCGCCTCATTGAGGTGGTTCTAACAAGTACCCACAATCTATATTTTAGAGCAGAAATAAGAAAAATAAGGTATACCCCTGGAAACCCCAGTTTTACTATATAAAAGTGGGGTTCAAGGGGGTCAAAATTATATAGGCGTGTTTTCGTGATGAAAAGTATTATAGTATTATATATCCTTGAAAATCCAGTTGTTTTCTACAAAAAGGGGGGTATTGCATGGATTTTTTGATATGAGGTTTGAATTAATGATACTCTTTTCATAAGAATACTCAGTTTTAGGTCACCTGAGCCGAAGGCTCAAGGTGGGCTATTGTGATCGGTCAATGTCCGTCGTGTGTTGTGCGTCTGTCAACAATTTACTTAAATGACATCTCCTCCTAAACCAGTGAATGGATTTTGATATAATTTCACAGGAATGTTCCTTGAGTGACCCTCTTTCAAAATTACCTAAATCGCTCCGCTCCGTTAAACAAAATGGCCGCCAGAGCTAAAAATAGAAAAACCTTTAAATGACATCTTTTCCTAGGCAAATGGCCCGATTTGAAAATAATTTCACAGGAACGTTCCTTGAGTGACCCTCTTTCAAAATTGCCTAAATCGTTTTGCTCTGTTAAACAAAATGGCCACCAGAGCTAAAAAATAGAAAAACCTTTAAATGACATCTTCTTCTAGGCAAATGGCTCGATTTGAAAATAACTTCACAGGAATGTTCCTTGAGTGACCCTCTTTCAAAACTGCCTAAATCGTTCCGCTCTGTTAAACAAAATGGCCACCAGAGCTAAAAATAGAAAAACCTTTAAATGACATCTCCTAGGCAAATGGCCCAATTTGAAAATAATTTCACAGGAACGTTCCTTGAGTGAGCCTCTTTCAAAATTGCCCTAAACATTCTGCTCTGTTAAACAAAATGGCCGCCAGAGCCAAAAATAGAAAAACCTTTAAATGAAATCTCCTCCTAGGCAAATGGCCTGATTTGAAAATAATTTCACAGGAATGTTGCTTGAGTGACCCTCTTTCAAAGTTGCCTAAATCGTTCCGCTCCGTTATACAAAATGGCCACCAGAGATAAAAATAGAAAAACCTTCAAATGACATCTCCTCCTAGGCAAATGGCCGATTTGAAAATAACTTCACAGGAATGTTCCTTGAGTGACCCTCTTTCAAAATTGCCTAAATTGTTCCACTCTGTTAAACAAAATGGCCGCCAGAGCTAAAAATAGAAAAACATTTAAATGACATCTCCTCCAAGGCAAATGGCACGATTAGGAAATAATTTCACAGGAACGTTCGTCGAGTGACCCTTTTTCAAAATTGTCTAAATCGTTCCGCTCGTTAAACAAAATGGCCACCAGAGCTAAATATAGAAAAACCTTTAAATGACATCTTCTCCTAGGCAAAGAGCCCGATTTGAAAATAATTTCACAGGAATGTTCCTTGAGTGACTCTCTTTCAAAATAACCTAAATCGTTCCACTCCGTTAAACAAAATGGCTGCCAGAGCTAAAAAATAGAAAAACCTTTAAATGACATCTCCTCCTAGGCAAATGGCCTGATTTGAAAATAATTTCACAGGAATGATCCTTGAGTGACCCTCTTTCAAAATTGCTTAAATCGTTCAGCTCCGTTAAACAAAATGGCCACCAGAGCTAAATATAGAAAAACCTTTAAATAACATCTCCTCCTAGGCAACCGGCCCCGATAGCTCAGTTGGTAGAGTGTCCGCTCCGGGGAACGGGAGGTCTCGGGTTCGATCCCGGGCCGCGACATACCAAAGTCGTTAAAAATGGTACTAGCTGCTCCTCGTTTGGCACTCAGATTTACGGGGTAGAGCTAGGACTGGTCGATCCAGTGTCAGGATAATGTGACTGGGTGTGGTATCATGTAATGTGTCTGGGACATGATACTTCAGTGAGGCAGCACTATAAACGTGAGCATTGAGCTCCCTGTCGCAACCAGACACCGTCGTGATATGACTGAAAAATTGTTGAAAGCGACGTTAAACCCGAATTCACACACACACACACACACACCTCCTAGGCAAATGGCCTGATTAGAAAAGAATTTCACATGAATGTTCCATGAGTGTCCTTCTTTCAAAATTCCTTGAATCATTCTGCTTTGTTAAACAAGATGGCCACCAGAGCTGAAAATAGAAAAACCTTTAAATGACATCTCCTCCTAGGCAAATGGCCTGATTTGAAAATAATTTCACCGGATGGTCCTTGAAAGACCTTCTTTCAAAATTGCCTAAACTGTTACGCTCCGTTAAACAAAATGGCTGCCAGAGCTAAATTTAGAAAAACCTTTAAATGACATCTCAATTTCCTAGTGCATACTGTAAACTGGACAGGCTTTGTTATGCAATCAAATTCATTATGCTGTCTTTTTTAGTATTCGAGCAATAAAGGTTTGAGTATGATGTTGCGTTTTCAAAGTCCTCTAGTATATTTTGCCAGATAAAATACTTGCCAAGATGCCTTGAGGATTTCTTTTTCAAGAAAATCCAGCCAGTTTGAAGTCATTTAATATTGTTCAACTTTACATGTTACTTTTTTATATTTACCAATAAAAATTTTCTTTATATTGAGTTGTTATTTTCACTTCTTATATTTGCACTTACACTATAAGTCAGTACCGTGGCATTAAAAGCTTCACTACCAATATACTACTGAACTTTAATTTTGATCACATGTTCATGATTATGGAAATTTCAAAACATGTCTATACTTAACAAATTAATCGTGTGCTCAGCCTATAAAGGATTTTTATAGGAAGTTCCTTATTTATATCTTGCATATTTGGATAAACAGAGCTGAGAAAACGGTGAAGACCAAGATGACACGCTGTAGAACATGGCATCTCATCGGGATCTACATTGTTTGTCACTTAAGATTAGGTAGTTTGTTTGTTTGTGTTTGAGTTCTATGTCCCACAAACATCTTTGGTCATTAGGTAGTAAATTGTGCTTGTTAAAATTTGAGAGCAAGAATGATATGGAGTTGAGGTACCCGAATAAAAATGGCCCAATTTCAGAGTAATTTAACAGGAATTTTCCTTAGATGACCCTCTTTTAAAATTCCCCAAATCCTAAAAGTACAAAAACCTTTAAATGACACCTTCTCATCTCGAGATGACCCATTTTCAAAATAATGGTCTATTTCAACATAATTTCACAGAAATTTTCCTCTATTGCTGCTAAAATGGTTCCACTACAATGAAAAATGGCCTCCAAACATAAAAGACTTTGATCCACATCTCCTTAAAACAGTGAATCCTTCATTTCCATAAGCTTTGAAACATCTTGGATTCAGGTGAGCGATTCAGGGCCATCATGGCCCTCTTGTTTTTTATTGTTCAAGGCCCAGTTGTACTTAACAAGCTCATTAACAAGCTCATTAGTGGTTAAATTGTTAAGGCGTAAAAAAATACCTGTGTTTCTACTAAACTACTGAAAAAAAATTTGGTCGGTAGGTAGGAGAATGTTGTTTTTTTTTGTTATTTTATTTTTTCTCCCGAAAAAAAAACAGGGTCGGGCCTGTATTTTTTGTGTTTTTGTTTTTGTACATGTTTTTTGTTAATAAATTGTCATGTTGAGACTTGCAATGTATATCATAATTCATTTTAGATGCTCAAAAATGTCAGATGTGTAATTTGGAAGGTACTATTAAAATGCCAAAAGCTTAAAACGCGAAATTACTATAGGAAAATACAAAGATGACACTGGGTAGGGTCGGAAATTGAAAATGGTAGGGTTGGTGTTTTAATTTTTATTTTGTTCTTTTCTGATAAAAATAGTACATTCGGGGGTCTGAAGCAGGGTTGGTGGGGTAAGCAGAAACATCGCGATTTTTGTTTTTTAGGCCTAACTATTCTGGCAAGTACAATATCTATTACAATGGTATTTTCACTGGAAAAATGTGAGTAACTTTTGCAAAGGAATAGTTTTTACATACAGTACAGCCCCTTTTAACCCTACTGTTGGGAGTCTCTGAAAATCCATGTTATAATGGGTTGGGAGTCATATGAAAAACCATGGGTTGGGAGTCATATGAAAAACCATGTTATAATGACTTTAGAGTCTAAGAAATACCATGTTATAATAAGTAGGGAGTCATATGAAATACCATGTGATAATGACTTGGGAGTCACATGAAATATCATGTTATAATGAGTAGGGAGTCATATGAAATACCATGTTATAATGAGTAGGGAGTCATATGAAATACTATAGGAATGAACTTCATTTTGTGGATTTTATCCATGTGTAAACTCGCGGGAATCATTCTCAGACCGCCGGAGTTTACAAATAGATAAAATCCACAAAAATGATAATTCATTCCTTATAATTCCAATCATTATGAAAACACTCCTATACAAATACACTGTGAACTTTACCGCCATAAAAAATGAAAAATTTAAGACAAAAAATTGTGATATTTTTCTTGTTTCTGCTCAAAATATAGATTGTGGGTATACGTTAGAACCGCCTCATCGAGGCAGTTCGATGAAGCGGTTCTAATGAGTACCAACACTTTATATTTTAGAGCAGAAATAAGAAAAATAAGGATTACCCCTGTAAACCCCAGGTTTACTATATAAAAGTGGGGTTCAAGGGGGTCAAAACTATATAGGCGTGTTTTCGTGATGTTTCTCATTAAAATATTAAAATTATCACTTAAAGATTAGGAATTCTTTCAAAAGCATAAGAATTTCATTACCAAGGGCCACGGTGGAATTACTTTTCCATTAGCTGCTGCCATCTTGGAAAGAAACACAAGCGAAAAAACGTCAAATCTTTAAATTCAGTTAATTTGTCTTCTAACGTTTATGTTTTGAATAGTTTTCCATCTTTTAATCGAATGCTGTTCACGTCTTATATATAATGACTTAACGTGCGGGTTCTTAACGTGCGGGTTCTTAACGCGCTTTTTGACATCACGTCATATTACTACGTGTCGCTATGTGAAACAGATCTGAGATTCTTGCTCATGGAGTTTATCGAAGTATAAAACTTTTATTTCAACCAATCAAATCGCTCGAAATGTATGTAATGATAGAGAATTGAAATAATCATGTTATAAGTGGTTGGGAGTCATATGAAATACCAGGTTATAATGACTTGCGACTCATATGAAATACATGTACCACGTTATAATGACTTGGTAGTTATATGAAATACCATGTTATAACTAGTTTGGAGTCTTATGAAATACCATGGTATAATGAGTTGCGAGTCATACGAAATACCATGTTGTAATGACTTGGGTGTCATATGAAATACCATGTTATAATGAGTTGGGATTCATATGAAATACCATGTTATAATGAGTTGAGAGTTATTTGAAATATCATGTTATAATGAGTTGCGAGTCATATGATATACCATTTTATATTGACTTGGGGCTGGCCTCGGTAGCTCTGTCGGGTGCCCATCTGACTGGTGATCAGGAGGACAGGGGTTTGATACCTGCCAGGGCCTGAAGCGTAGTTGTCAGTTTCTAGCAAAAGAATGTGCACTGTATTACATATAAGCCTGCCAGAAAAAGTGTGGATAGGTCAACTGACAGGCTCAAAAATGACCCAAAACAGTGTTGACCAGGCCATTAAACTCCAACACAAACAAATGATGACTTGGGAGTCATATGAAATACCATGTTATAATTGGCGTATTCGACTGGGGAAATTTTGCTTCACCCATAACGTATGTCTTGGAGCAGAAATGGTATAACATGGTAGTGTTATATGAATGAATTTCATTTTTGTGGGTTTTATTGTTGTGTATACTCCGTCGAATCACTCGTTGGACTTCATGCTAAGTTTGTGAGTGATTCGATAAAATCCAAACAGGCTTCATGCTAAGTTTGTGAGTGATTCACTAGAGTTTACACACCGATCAACTCCACAAAAAGGATAATTCATTCCGTATAATTCCAATTTTCTCATCGAATGTTAAAATTATCACCAAAAGTTTAGAAATTCTATCAAAAGGCTAAGAATTAATTTGATCAACAGCCACTGCAGAATACTTTTTCCATTAGCAGCTGTCATTATGAAAGAAACCGGTCAAGTCTTAAAATTCAGTTTGTTTGTCTTCTAACACACTTACGTTTTGAATAGTTTTCCATCTTATAATCGAACGCTGTTGACGTCTTTTATATATATTGACATAACGTGCGGGTTCTAAACATGCTCTTTGACGTCACATCATATTACTACCGGTCGCTATGTGAAACAGATCTGAGATTTTTGCTCATGGAATTTATCGAAGTATTAAACTTTTATTTCAACCAATCAGCTCGTTCGAAATGTATATAATGATAGAGAATTGAAATTATTATAATATCCAAAACCACGTAATAAATAAAAGCATTATAATGTGACATGCAATATGACCATGAAAACCTCATTGCTAATTTAGCAATGGATGCAACAATCTGTCATTCACAGGAAATAATATGGGCGCCGTCAAGCGATTTTTATACTTATCACCTATACGAGCAGCGAAGGTTCAGGCGAGCCTGCTCATCCGCGCAGTCTCGCCAGAACCTTTGCTGCTCGCTCGTACAAACAGTGAATCAAGAGGAACCTTCAGACAGAAAGCCATATCCCTGGCCCCTCTGAATGGCTGGGCATGCACAGTTAAAATTTGTCATGACAGAATGTTGAAGACACAAATTTGCTTGGCGGGGCTCATATGATGGTGGCAGATCAAAAACAATTACCTATTTGACTCAGAAGTTTGCTGTAATTTCTATGAAGTTTCATGTAGGAGTATGGTATCTTCTTGTAGCAGCCCGTCACTTGGTCCAATCAAATTATTTTTCTGTTTCAAGTTCTTCAGTGATCCTGATGCCTGGAAGATTTGTGTTTTCATTGAGGCCTGTCCTGCTTCACAACCCCATATGAATTTATAATGTAACTAAAATTCAGTTTGACCATATCACTGGCAGTTATATGAAAATATCACAATCCTAGACAAAACTTAAAATAAATTTCATGGAAGTTACCAGTCAAATATGGCTAATATCTGTGTAGCAAGTTTATTTTACAAAACTGGGCTATTTTTCTTTTTCATTTACAGTACACCAGTATGCTAGATTTTGAACATGATTTTGCTATATGGTTGTGCAAAGTAAATTTTACCTTGTTCAGTTGTTTACAGGGTGTAAACTGATGGTCAATTTGTTTGTTTGTTTTGGAGTTTAACGGCCGAGTCAACACTAGTTAGGTCATTTTTGAGCCGGTCATTTTACTTACCTATCCACACTTTTCCTGGGCAGGCTTATACATAAGCGGGAAAGCAGTACAGTGCACATTCTTTCGCCAGAAAATGACAACTGTACTTCTTGGTTCAGAAGAAGGGAGAGAATGACTGTAGAAACGATTTCATGATGAATGTTGCCCACCTTGGCAAGTATGGAACCCACGTCCACCTGATCACCAGTCAGGCACGCATCCAATTGAGCTACCGAGGCCGGCCCTAAACTGATGGTCAAAGAAATTAACAAATTTTGTGACTTTGATCTAGCTTAGTACAGTTAGCCCTTGTCCTGCTGAACATGGCAACCCTTACCTTTGAGATGTAGATCCTGATAATAGAGCTTCTTCATAGATCCAGATCAGATGGCTTCTGAGGAAGTTCTATGATCAAGCTGTAAAGACCCTGATCAGAGAACTTCTGAAGTTCTCTGATTAGGATCAAGCTGTGTAGACCCTGATCAGAGAACTTCTGAAGAAGTTCTCTGATCAGGATCTACACAGCTTGTCGAAGTGATTAATATGATTGTTGATGATCAGAAATGGGTGTAGCAAAATTAATTGATTCAGCAGGACAAAGGTTAAATTGCCACTAGAAGTTGATAGGTTGCAATGAAGATGACAAGTTAATCAGTTATTCACTTTGAAAACTTTTCATGGTCAATATTAACCCATATCCCACTGAATAAGTAATTTATCCACACCTATTTATTACTTTGAACCAATCAGATTACTTGCTATATAATTTATTCCTGTAAATTTACAAACTCCATGTCAAACAATCAAATTACTTTGTATAATAATCTCTTTCAACTCTCAAACTGCATGCCAAACAGTAATAGTTCAGATCATGATCTGATGGCTTCTTCATAAGCTGTCTGATCTGGATCTACACTGTTTGCAAAGGTAAGGGTTGTCATGTACAGCAAGATATGGTCTAGCAGTGCTTTCCCACATTGAGGGCTGATTTTTCTTGAAGTGTGGCACTTATGTTGTTAGCTGACATAATTATCATTCATGTTAAAGGATTGATGCATTTAATTGGTATAATTGGCCGCATCTTAGAATCTTTATTCCGAGTAGTCATTTTTAGAATTTGATTCAGGTTGCACTGTTTTAGTTTTAGTTCCTTTTCCTATTTATCAATTGTTTATTCAAATGTTAATGTATTAAACTTTCTGACAAAGGGACCAAAATACCAATATGCATTTCTAAATTTGTTACAAATAACACATTGCAAGACATGATCTTGACACAAACTGCCCACATTTTGGCAATCAGCCCTTGATTAAGGACCAGGGATCAGTTGTTCAAAACTAACGACATTGTTAGTTAACGTATCCTTAAAACTTTGATCATTTAATATGGCAAATATGCTAACATTTTTGCTGTCAAAATGTGAGCAGCTTTTGCAAATGCAAAAGCTGCTCACATTTTTTTCAGCAAAAACGCGAAAATTTTAGCTATTGTACTTGCTATAACAGTTAGCAATATGACAACTAACGAGCTCATTAAGCTAATGATGCTTTGACTTTGATCGGACTCTACCAAGGACAGTGAAACCCCTCATATGTAATTTAAAATCTCATACATTGGATACTGTTAGAAATTGTTAGATCTTCATGCAACACAGCATTTTAACAGTTTCTTCTGAAGGGGAATAGATATATCTTTAGGGGAGACAACCTTTTATAGATATCCTGAACAGTTTAGTGGCCGAGTCAACACTATAAAGGTCATACCAAGCCAGTCAGTTTACCTAACCACATTTCCTGGGCAGGCATGTGTATAAATCGTTTACCAGTACAGTATATTCTTCCACCACTGAGAAACTGACAACTTCCCTTGGTTTAAACAATATTTATTTGCAAATAAATTACAAAGACATGCATAGATACATACACACAAAATGATAAAGGATATGACGGTAAGCATAGTGCTTATATGAAAGTCATTTCCTAGGTTCAAGTATTGTATACAGTTTGTTTGTTTGATTTGAGGTTTAACGTTCCCGTCAACACTGTAAAGGTCATTTTGGAGATATTGCTTCCAATTTTGTGGGACTTTTACCCGACATTGAGATGAAATGACATCTCAAGCCCTGTCGCCCAATGAAACCAATAGGGTTTATTAGCATGGACGGTCCGCCTCGCAACGCGGTTCCTGGACAGGCTTAGATCCTCTTAGCGGTTTACCAGTACTAGTGTGCGGGCCGGATTCAGCTCTGCGTGGAAGCATCATGCAGCCCATATATTTCTTCAAGCCCCTATGGGCGGGGGCGGGTATTGTATACAGTGTATCGAATAATGGTTAAATAGTGACATCAATATAAAACCAAATCATTCTGTGAGCTAAACTGTCCTTGATGAGTCAGCGGAAGGGAGATAATGACCAAACCAGCAAACCGCCTGATCACCAGTCAGACATGTGTTCGACTAATAATAGTCTATGCTACCAAGGCTGGCCCCTAACCTTCATGTACATTGAATCCTTCTGGATACTATGTACTTTAACCCTTTTTTAACCAAATGGAATCTTCCTCCTTATATATAGCAGGAGTCCATTTCAAAATTTAGGGGTGTCAGGTTGTGTTTTCTTCAAAAATTTGGGAACTGGCATAACTTTTTGCAAACAGTGTAGGCCCTGATCTGGGCCTGCACTGTTTGCCAAGTACCCGTTTAGGGGTTTCTGGGACTAAATAGGTTAAGGGGAATGGGAACATCAGTCAGATTTGTCCGCCATTTTTCAAAGGGAGACAACTTTCGGGTCTTCCTGTTCCCTTTTCTATAAGCCCTGTCCAACTTAAAAAGGGGTCTACTCTTAAAGGAAAGAATTTGCTCCACTGGAGCAAATTCTTTCCTTTAAAGGTGCATTATTGAGCTACCGGGTCTCATATTTTTTTCTGGTTTTTATATTCAATGCACACTCCTTTGTCATGTGTTCACTTTTGGAGCCAAATACAGCTTCAGAACTTTGTGAAAATGGTCGTTTTCATTCGTTTTTACCCTTTGCTCTGAACATGTGTTCGGAATTTCTGTTCTAAAAATAAATCTGTCACTTTACACATACATGGCGACAGTATCGTCTCTGAGTGTCGTTACTTATGCCATGGTATTCAGCCTCATATTTCTTCCGATTCAGGCATGGCCTAAGCAAACAATGCCAAAAACGAACGTCGCATAACGTCATATATGGGGATTCTATTTTTGTCACGAACTAAAAATAGATCTAACTAGTGTGCGAAACCTAGTTAGGGAATCCCTCTCAAACTTGTTTACCTGTCATCATAATTGTTCGCATTTTTGCATAAAATGGATTCATTTGTATTATTTTAAAGAAAAATACCGGCTATATGTATTTTATTTTTGGAAGCATTTTTTCCAGATAGCTCAATAATGCACCTTTAAGAGTTGACCCCTATTGATATGGGAGATGAAAATACTTTAGCAGGAGTTGCCTCCCCTGGAGGAGTATCCATTCCCATTAAGAGTAAATGTTTGTAAGTTTGTAAGAATTGCCTCCCTGAAATACCTTTCCATTCACCTTAAAGTTTGTTTGTGTTGAGGTTTTACATCTTGTTTACACTATTTAGGTCATTTTGGAGACTTTGCTGCTGATTTTGTGGGTCTTTCACCTGACACTGAGGTGAAATGACATCTCAAGCCTTTCCCCCACCCACTCACCACCAAAAAGAAATCACTTGGGTTTAAGGGGTCAGACAAACTTTTCCAGGGCAGGCTTATGCTGTCTAAGCGGTTAATAGTACTCAAGGGTTTTGTCAGTTTCAGTACTGCGCGGAAGCACCATGCTACCCAATCTATTTCTTCAAGCCCCAGGTAAACCAGGGATCGCAGGATCGATCCCGGGCTTCTCCAGACTTTCGGATGAGTCTTTAAACCGAGGTCCCATCTCCGTATGACCTTAGCTGTTGGTGGGACGTAAAACTAAAACTCACTCACTCTTCAAGCCCCAGCATGTGGGTGGACACACTCATCATAAAGAATAACTACAATTTTGTTTTTGCAGTCACAAAAATACAGTACAAAAATATTCTGTGATTGTTATTTATTATGTTTATTTATTTTCTTTATTATTAGATAATAAAATTGATAATATCAGCCCTTAATTTCTTCTTCATTCCCCTGTTGTACTGAGCATAAGTGTAGCGTGTACCGGGTCGTCCATGAAGTCACCCATCCAGGTACTAACCAAAATCTTTGTTGCTTAACTTCGTGAATAAGCCAACCACTCTACCCGCGTCGCTAAAAGAGCCGGCTCCTACAGCAAGGCTGTAGAAGTGGTATTTATCCATAACCGTTGCATTTCTCCCCCTCATCTCTCGACTTCGTCCCGAAGTCACACAAGCCTCACCAGGCAAACCCGAGGGCGGAGTCTATGCAACAAACAAGCGGCACTGTTTCCATCCCACCGCTGCCACCAATGTAGCTTGTACCAGGTCGACCAAGAAGTCAAGCCACCAATGTAGCGTGTACCGGGTCGTCCACGAAGTCCAGCAACGCGGTCACCCATCCAGGTACTAACTGCGATATCCGTTGCTTATCTTCGTGAAAAAGCCAACCACTCTTCCTGCGTCGCTAAAAGAGCCGGCTCCTACAGCAAGGCTGTAGAAGTGGTATTTATCCATAACCGTTGCATAAGAAAACAAGAAATGTGAAGCCCCTGCCACATGCCTTGCCTGCTGGATGCATGGATGAGGATGATTAACTGCCAGCTGCTGTACTCACAGGTATTATAAGTTATTTTGATACTTGAAGGGAAACATGGGACCAGATTCCCCACCTGAGAGCAATATTTGCCTGAGCAGTTAGGCAAGGGTAAATGAGCCGGGGCACAGCATTTCCTACAACTTACATGTGCGCCCAGCGAAGAATCAGATCAGCCTGCGCTTCCATATAGTCTAACCAGAGACTTCTCTTGATGCATGAAGGAGCATTGAATCCTTACCTATCCTTAGAGCGCACAAGGAAGACTAAGATCAGACTGTGTGGATGTGCAGGTTGATCTGAGTCTTCGTTGGGCACACATCTTATTGTAGGTTTCGTCATGCGCTGACTCAAATATCTTTTTCAGGCGGGGAAGGTGATCCAGTGTTCGCCATCAAGTATCAAAATCAGGGGGAACAACCTACGTCAGAGCAGTGACGTCATAACCATTCGTAGGTTTGCCGGCGTTTGCTACACAAAAGGCATTTGCCACAACAAGTAGGCTCAGTCGGTGCATTAGGTCATAAAAGAATGAAACATACTGAAATATTGTAACGGCGTCTGGCTATTATGCAGTATTTCCATGAATTTATTATGTTGTGGTCCATCAATATTGTTTTATCTGTTCGTAAATGGCATTTTTCTATCTGAAAGGGTTCGTAGCTGTATTGTTTGTAAGCCAACTTCGCCGCCATTTTTCAAAGTAAAACTCACTGACAGTTCGTTTTTCCAGCTGTACAATGTAGTTCTAACCTGTATCGAACTATGGCGACTGTTTCTATATTGTCAATAGCCGCTTGCCGTCTGTATTTTATGATTTTATCACTCTTAAACTATTTTGAAAACTGCCATTCTCGTAACTTCCGGATCCCCTCGGCTTACACTGTTCTACGGTCTCCTTGACGTCGCTAGTCACCTGATCGGTGCTGGTTTCCGTTCCATTATGTTCAGCACTATTGCGGCGCATGAACACACAGAGACCCATCGACTGTGAGCTGGAAACTATAAATACCGGAATCAAGGCGCAGAATCTCTGTTGCATCCAGCAACGACTGTCGTCTGTTTAGCCTGGAACTTGATTAAACACACGCCTGACTTCACAGTATAACTTCTACGCCTGACTTCCTGATACTAGCTTGAAAGTCTAGTTTCTGCTTGTTGGCACAATGCCATTTAGAAAACTAGATCAACCCGGTCCGAAAGAGGTTTGTAGCTGACTGCTCCCATCAAACCATTCTACGCCTTTCAAGGCAGAACACCTTTCTATCCTTTTATAGGCGAAGTTGGCACAGGATTTTTATTCACAAAATATTTATAATTATTCTAAGTTTTTGTATAAGAACTGTTGTGAACCTCTTACCTCGTTAAATAATATATTTTCACAGTTCTTTCTGAGCAGACTTCTCTTACTGCTTGAAAGGCGCGCCCTTGAAGATAGGTGTAAACTACAACAACATTCTATCTGGTTGTACGCCCATCAAAGGCGAACTGTTGTGGCCTGCAGACTGTCAAACTGTTGTTTAGTGAATTAACTCAGTGAAGTAAGTATTGATAGGATGTTAGTTTTGGGCCTGTCTTAGAGAGCGCCTTTCAAGCTTAACATTCGCATTGCTAGGCCGTTAGTAAGGGAATGCTACTTACACCTTTCATTACATAAACTGCAGTATCTTATATATTTATGGGACTGTGTAATACAGTCGTAACTGTAAAGTAACTGATTCTAACCTATCAATGTTAAGTTTTCCAGATTATATACTACTTAAGAGAATCAGTTGTCCGATTATGACATGAACAACACTCGCCTGCATAGCCTACCATCTGCATACTGTAATGTATTAATGTGCTACTTGAAGTAAATTGTTTATTCTGTTCCAAACTGTGAAACTATGTACTGTATGTGTTAGCATAATTACCATTGACTGCATACACTATTGTTAGGGGTAACACCAATAAATTTAAGAAATTGAATCAAAGGCTGGCTGTATATTCTCTTCCCGGTAGTTAGTCCGACCCAGGTCGAACCCACATATATTTATTGTGACAGCACCACCGCATCCTGACTAAAGCAATAGCTGTACCGCTTGACCAGGTGGTGTTCCGTTACAATTTGGTGTCGCAGAAGTGGGATATCCAATATAAGCTTGCTGTATTAGAAAATTTTACAGGGATTGTTAGAAACAACACCATATAAGTTTTGTGATAAACTATATTGTTAGCTGCAAGGGTACGCTGGCTGAGGGTTGACAGGCTTGTAAGCTTGTAGGAGTTGGAGCCATATTCCCTTGTAGTAAAAAAAAAAAAAAAACCTGGTGTATGGTCTATTCTACTCGGGAGGTGACTACTGCTACCACCACTCTTAGAACTCTTTGAATCTTGAAATTTTCAATATGGCAAGTGAAAGCAATCTACACTCAAATGCTGAGACATACATAAACACACCCTCTACCGCACAACAAAATATAAACGAGACATATGATGAGGTCAATTCAATTGCAAGCTCTGCTAATTCCTTGCAGATTTCTTTGCTCGAAACTAAACTAGAATCAGAAATTTCGAAAATGGGTAAAATGATGCAAGACACAATTTCCGGCCTGACTGAACACATGAATCAGAAACTTGGTGAAGTGGACAGAAAATTTAACTCTCTACTTGCTGATATTACACCAACTTGTCGCAATACCAATGTTAATTCTTCCGTCTCACAACCTTCCCAAAACAGCTTAGAAAGTGGTGAGCCCCCTTTAACATGTAATTCACAACAAACCTTAGATCGCACCCAATGTAAAATGAAACCACAAAATTATAATGGAGCTACAGATTTTGACGAATTTCTATCTCAGTTCGAGATAACGAGCGAGATAAACGGTTGGCAGTACAGGGAAAAATCTCTGTACCTAGCGAGTTGTTTGACAGGTGATGCCCGCTCTCTCCTGAGCGAGCTAGACTACGATGGTAGACGTGATTATAACACCCTTGTTGAGAAGCTTGCACACAGGTTTGGCTCAGTTAACAGGTCTGAAATTTATAGAACACAGCTGAAGTCTCGAGCGCGAAACAAGAGTGAATCCATTCCTGAGTTGGCACAAGCTATAAAGAAATTGGTGAGACAGGCATATCCTGGTGTAAACAAAGATGTCATTGAAACTTTGTCAATAGACAATTTTATTGATGCATTATCAGATTCAGATATACGTTTAAGAGTGAGGGAGCTTGGCCCTAAAACCCTTGCTGAGGCTGAAAGGACTGCTTTACGCCTAGAGTCTCATAAAATTGCAGATAGACAGCGCTCACGCTTAGTTGGTCAGATTGACACAAACCTGGAACACAATAAGAATGAAACTCGGTGGGATAACAGTTCTCAGTTCCAAACTCTCCAAAAATCAATAGATTCACTTTCGGGCCATGTAAAAGACCTCACACGACAAAGTCGCCCCAATGAGAATCATAAAAAGTTTGTTAAAACCTCTAGGCCTCAAAATAATTCCTTCCCCGTCAAAAATGGTAGAGATAGCAGACTACATCAAAATAATCCTGCTTTGTACCGACCAGGTAATGGTCAACACAGGGTTAATAACACTCACCAAAACACACAGCAAACCCAGTTTGCACGGAATTTTAATGCAAATGACAATGCAACGAGGGGTAGACAAAACAATCAAAGACACGATTTTAGATACAATAGCAGAAATGATCCTACCTCGGCTCTTGATAACCAGGAAAACTGGAATCGGTCGGGCTGGAGGGCCACAACTCGACATCATTAAATAGGCCCGCTGCTACGCCAATAAAGTGTATGGAGGACGGTTATTTTGTTGCTGGTTTTATTCATGACAGACCTCTTGCTTTCCTTGTGGATACTGGCTCATGTTGCACTATACTCAGTAAAACTTTGCTAGAAAGATGGCCACCAGAAATACGCCCTTGTCTGACGCCTGTAAAATTACACCTTGTGACTGCTACTGGTGAGAGTTCACCATTTTACGGTACGGCTGAAGTACAAATCACATTAGGTAGCCAAAATTTAATGCATGATGTGTTGTTCGCTGATGTCAAAAATGATGGTATCCTTGGCATGGATTTCCTCACTAAACATCGGTGTGATATGTTTCTTAGCAAAAATCACCTTCTTTTGAATGGCGAAAAGATACCTTGTTTCCGCAGCAGTGTGGACGCCTTGCCCACCTGTAGCAGAATCGTTATCCTTGAGACAGTAGAAGTACCACCTGAATGTGAAATAATCGTGAAGGGCCGACCTTTGGATAGGGTTGATGGTAACAGTATTGGGGTGCTGGAGCCAACTGAAAAATTTGTCGAACGCAGCGGACTTTTGGTTGCAAAAGCTTTAGTATGTCCTGAATTTGGCACTGTTCCACTGCGGTTATTGAATCCCAACAATGAGCCTTTGATGCTGTACAAAAATACTGTTGCTGCGATGTATGAGCCAGTAGAAATAGGAAAGCACGAGAGTGTCAATGCCATAACTACTGATCCTAATTCTGAAGAATCATTCTTACATATTGAGGGGCTTCTTAGTCAAAGTTCTACAAATTTAAATGAAACTCAAGGAGACAGTTTGAGGTTGCTATTGTATGAGTATAAAGACCAGTTCTCCAAGTCATCACATGATTTAGGGTGTACTAACTTAGTAGAGCATACAATTAACACTCTGCCCGACTGTAAGCCTGTAAAACTGAGACCCTACAGGATACCCCTTGCTAAGAGAGACTTTGCTGAAAATGAAATAAAAGCCATGGCTGATAAAGGACTGATTGAGCCTTCCCACTCTGCATGGAGTGCACCTGCTGTTTTGGTGCCAAAGCGTGACGGAACAACGAGATTCTGTATAGATTACAGAAGGCTCAATCAGCTCACTATACAAGACAGCCATCCTTTGCCCAGAATTGACGATACTTTAGATGCTCTTGGGGGTTCCTGTTGGTTTTCTACATTGGATCTGAAAAGTGGGTTTCACCAAGTAAGCATCGCAGAAGAAGATAGACCTAAAACGGCTTTCTCTATACCAGGCAGTGGCTTGTGGCAATGGCGTGTCTTGCCGTTCGGTTTGATAAACTCCCCGGGTGTATTTGAACGCCTTATGGAGAGAGTCTTTGCTGGTCTGACATTCCTGATATTGCTCATTTATTTGGACGACATTATTGTCTATTCAAAAACGTTTGAAGATCATTTGGAAAACCTTAAGGTAGTTTTTGAAAGACTCAAGAATGCCAACCTCAAACTGAACCCTAAAAAGTGCAATCTGTTGTGTACCAAAGTAGCTTTCCTTGGACATGAAGTTTCCGAGCACGGTATAGCTACTGACCCAGTAAAGATTCAAGCTGTGAAAGACTGGCCACAGCCTAAGTCTTCAACCGAAGTCCGACAATTTGTCGGACTTGCTTCGTATTACAGAAAATTCATACCCAATTTTGCAACTATATGTAAACCTTTGCACAAACTAACAGAGAAGGACACCAAGTTCGCTTGGAGTGAACAATGTCAGAATGCCTTTGACACCATCAAGAACTTACTTACCACTGCCCCCATTCTCAGTTATCCTCTGCTTCAGGGACAACGTTTCCTGCTGGACTGTGACGCCTCGAATGTAGGTGTTGGTGCGGTCTTATCTCAGACACAAGATGGGGACGAAAAGGTCATAAGCTACTTTAGTAAGTGTCTTTCAAGATCGGAAAGATAATACTGTACTACAAGGAAAGAGCTGTTAGCTGTTGTTATAGCAGTGAAACATTTCCATCACTATTTGATCGGTCAACGGTTCACCGTTAGAACCGATCACGGGTCACTTCAATGGCTCATGAGATTTAAAAATTGTGAAGGTCAAATCGCACGCTGGATTGAGACCTTATCCGCCTACACCTTTACCGTTGTGCACCGTGCAGGAAGAGTGCACAACAATGCTGACTCGATGTCACGTAGACCATGTCATAACGATAAATGTAAACACTGTGATCGTTATGAACGGAGATATTCTCCAGAGATGATAGCTGACTTAAATAAAAATGCAGGGGAAATCAGTGCTGTGAAGAGAGTCGCCTTGGATGAAGGCAATATTCGGGATGACAAAGTGGTCACCCTGCCCTGCATGGAGAGTGTTCTTCATGATGTTGCTTGCCCTAATGATGGGGGCGACCATGTCGCCACTCTGCCTTATGATGGTACCATCCCGAAACACATACAAAGTGTTTCCTTTGTTGATCAGGACAATGATCCTGAGTTAAATGGGCCCAATATTACTGACGACGATTCCCGTGGTAGTGGTGCGCACACTTCCATTTGTTTAGGACCTGGAGCAGCGGAGGTGCTCTCTTCGGAGATGTCACATGGAATGTCCCAGATCGGGGTTCCTCACTTTACGCATGCATCGATTGATTCTGTATGCGATGGGGTGGATGCAGAAGCTCACGAAATTATCAAAAGTCGTCATGTAAACTATTGTTGTTGCTGTAATAGGACAGCATGTTATATGGAAGATTGGTTAGATCATTTTGAAGATGGGACACTGTTTGGGAGCTTGTTTGAGGCTGGGGATAATCCCGATGAGTTGAATGTTGCTCATGCAGGCGTGGCAACAACAGCAGCGGCTCGTAATGATATAGCGCTGTGTCTTTGCGAGCATATGATGAGTACAAGCACCTCAAACTCTGACAATCTTCAATTTGATAAAGGAGTTAAACACAGCACATGTCAATTATGTTTAAATGTTAGTCAGCAAATTGGTGGATCTGGCCAATCCACTGACTCCTGTGGTGACACAATGGAGTGTTATGATATTACACAGGAAAATATTCAATTGAAACAGGAAGATGACGATGTTCTGAAGCGCTTATTACAATGGAAAAGAGGTGGTGACAAACCTCTCTGGTCTACGGTGGCACCGTTCTGCCGAGAACTTAAAGCTTAATGGCATGATTGGGATACTATAGAAGTGAGAGATAACATTTTATATAAGAAACGTTTCAGAGATGTTGGAAATGATGCGGAATACCTATTTATCATGCCAGCTGTTCTCCGTAAAGAAGTTTTCCGCCAGTTGCATGAAAATATCACTGGTGGACACTTAGGCAGACGTAAAACATATGATAAGATAAGAAAAAGGTTTTACTGGTGCAATATGCACAAAGATGTATCATACTGGTGTAGGACGTGCTCAACCTGTGGGTCTAGAAAAATGCCCCACAGGCATGCAAAAGCACATATGAGGCAATATAATGTTGGATATCCAATGGAACGCATTGGATTGGATATCTGTGGTCCTTATCCAGTCTCGAAGAAAGGACACAGATATCTGATGGTTGTTTCCTGCTATTTCACAAAATGGGTAGATGCCATACCTTTAAAAACACAAGAAGCAAAATATGTTGCTTCGAAATTAGTAAACAGATTCGTATCTATATTTGGTGTGCCGCTGCAATTGCATACTGACTTAGGATCAAACTTTGAGTCTAAAATCTTCCAGGAGGTATGCAAACTTCTGGGTATAGATAAGACAAGGACCACTGTTCGACGGCCCCAGTCTGATGGCATGGTAGAGAGAGCTAATCGCACAATACAAAACATGATCTCATCATATATCTCTGACACCCAAAAGGACTGGGATGAATACATACCATTACTGATGCTAGCATATAGGTCCTCTATTCATGAAACCACTGGATTATCTCCTGCAATGATGATGTTTGGCAGAGAATTGACATTACCTGTAGACATGACTTTAGGTAGACCAATTAGGGACGAGCGGCTCTGTGCAACAGAGCATGCATACCAGCTTGAACAGAGACTCCTTGATGTTCATGATTTCGCTCGGAAACACTTGAATATTGCGAGCGAAAGCATGAAAAGGAGGTATGATGTGAAGGCGTATAAAATACAGTATGAAGTAGGCGATGCAGTTTGGAACTATAATCCTAAACGTAAAGTAGGCTTTAATCCAAAACTTCAAAGGCCATGGAAAGGACCGATGATTGTTGTTGAACGCCTGAATGAGGTCCTGTTCCGGATTCAGTCTGGACCAAAGTCCAAACCATGGGTTGTTCATCATGACAAACTGAAACCTTACCTAGGGGAGGACAGGCCAGACTGGTTTGACAATAAGTAAACGTAAACACACACATATATAACTGTAATTGGGTGAACACAAAATAACGTAAAAATTCAGAATTGAGATACCTTATTGCAAATATGAATCAAGAGATTGTCCAATTCAAATATTAAATAACTTATAAACATATTTTTCTTTTTATCAATAACCTGTGCCAACTAGCTTGTTCTTTTCATTCTTTATTCCACTCCTTTTGCTCTGAACTTATATATATATATGTAAATTGTGTACCTTTCTATACATATACATGTACCCATGTATGTATATGTATAGATAAGTACGTCTGAGTATGACACTACATGCACTGTCAACAAAATGCTGGTGTTCATTTGTAAACGAAATGGCTGTAACTTCATGCTTCATAAGATCAAAAGGGCAATTTTGAACTTGAACATGAACGTCTGATATTTAAATAACCTCAATGCTGCTTCTATCAATGTTTTGACAGTTGTTTACACAAAATATTTATATATTAAATAAGTTCTCCGGAGATGACAGTTGTTCTGTATGGCTTGTACGCTTGATAGTTTCTATTGGCCTGACTGTTGATGAGCTTGTACATTAGCTGATAATGTTTGTAGTACCAGATACACGCTGAAACAGAAAAAGAAAGCCTGACTAAAGCTGAGACTAGATCCCTTTATAAGTGCTAGAATAACTAGTTGCTGACATAAATTGCGATTCAATAGACTGGAACGTGATCATTAATGTGTCTGAAACAGTGTTCGATAGAGTTCTACTTAAGCCAGTGCTAGAGGGTGCAGGATGTCTAGTACTTGACACAAAAACACTCAATGAAACCGAGTCTGCTGCTTTTGTTTATTTGGTGTAGTCTTTGCTTCTGAGGGATCGGACTGTCCAGGGCTTGATTAATGTTGAACCGATAGCAGATGTAGCGCATGAATGGGATTGACTGTTGATGCCAGCCCCATTCATGTGCTTTAAATACCAATAAATGGTAACAGTGGGGTACCAAAAGACGTTGCAGAATGTTGGTTAGGGGCTCAAAGATGGTGACCTTTATATTTTTCAGGGATACAGCTTTCTGTGTCTCCTTTGCAAAAGGGTACCAAAGTACTTCAAGACACGGTATGACGTAAGACGTCATTTACAGGACCAACATTCTGGGGTTGCCTTCCAGTGTAAGCTTTGCGGCTACTTGTACAACCGACGAAATATGAGCCATGGTTGCAACGCTAGAGAGGCTGATATGGAGTACACCCTCAGAGAAACTGGTGACTTTGGTGAGGAAGCACGACAAGTCCTCTTGAAGTTCATCGAGGAGAAGCAGGAGGCAAGCTGGCGTTATGTTGAAGTGGGTGATGAACCAGAGAGCCCCATTCCACCCCTTATGTCAATTGTTACTAAAGTAAATGAGAAAGGTCGTATTCCAAAACCCAGAAAGAAGAAAGAAATCCTGTCACCTGAATCCTTGGGAGAGCCTGAACCCATCTGCTTGGAGGAACCGCCACGGAAAGTGCAAAGGGTGGAGACCATCACCAGCGGTCACTGCAGTGTCCTTCTTCAAGATCTGGCCTGCAGTCCATCTCTCTCCAGTGTGTCCAGCCCAAATACATCTGAAATGGACAAAAGTAATCATATTGAAATCGCAACAATTGTTGAAAGGCGTACAACAGATACAGACAAAACAAATCAAAAGGAAAGGAAAAATAGTATAGAATCAGTAAAAGTCAAAGAAAGTCTGAAAGAAAAGGATAAGAAGGAAAGTGGAAAAGTAACTGAAATAGAAAACCAAGGAAATAAAAATAAGCACAAAGTGACAGAGACACTAATGGGAAAAAGTTGTGAAAAGGTGGAAAAGCAAAAGGAAAAAGAGAAGAAGAAAACACATAATGAAACAAAAGAGATGAGAAACGATGAAAAAGAATCTGAGAAAACCAAGAAAGTAGACAAAAAGAAAGAAAGTGAGAAAGTAACTGAAACAGAAAATAAAAGAAATGGCGATAAAAATGAAGTGACAGAGACACTAAGGGAAAGTAGTTATAAAGAGGTGGATAAGGCAAAGAATAAAGATAAGAAAGCAAATAATGAGGGAAACGAAATGAGAAATAATGAAAAAGAAACCGAGAATACAAAAATAGATAAAAAGAAAGGAAGTGAGAAAGTACATGAAACAGAAAATAAAAGAAACGGAGACAAGAATGAAGTGACAGAGACACTAAGGGAAAGTAATTATAAAGATGTGGGTCAGACAAAGAATAAAGAAAAGAAAGCAATAAGTGAGGCAAAAGAAACGAGCTATAATGATAAAGAAACTGAGAAAACCAAGAAGATGGACAAACATAAAAACGGTGAAAAGAGAGACAAATCTGTCAAAAACATTGAAATTAGAAAAGAAAAGAAAAGTTCGGAAACGGAACCAAACAAGAAGAATAAAAGCAGAGACAATCAAGATAGTGTTAAAGGTAATACTAAAAATGAAAAGAGAGAAAGTGCTAATAACGACAGTGATAACAAAAATGCAAAAGAATCGGAAATAAGTAGTGGAAAGAAAACCAAAGACATTCAAAGTGCGAAAAACCATGAAAGGCACAGTGAGAACAAAGCAGCTTCAAATAACAAAATGGATGAGAACAAAAGTGCTAAACCAAATAAAACAATGAAGGAAAGTGTTAGTGAAGAAAATGTGCAGATTGCTGATAAGTCTAATGAAGATGCAAATAATGAAGAGATGAACCTAAGCCATAATCAAAAACAGAAAACAAAAATCAGTTTAAATGAGTATAAATCTAGAAAACAAAATGATAGTCAGAAAGAGAATACAAATGAAGAGAAGAGTTCTACAAATGAAGAAAATAACAACTTCAATCTAGATCAGGTAATGACTGACATCTCAAATACTTTTGGAATGCCACAATGTATATCTCCTTATGACAATCAATATGGAATATGTGGAGATGAGTTTGATGAAACTGCTCTTGCAGTGGCAAATATCCCGGACCAAAGTGTTGAGGAAGTAGTTGAACATGCAAACAATGTAGTAAGTGAAATAGCATATAATGTGATAGAACTTGATGTAATAGAAAAAGAAATAGACGAGTCATATAACATTGCAAGAGGAGAATTTGTTGCAGAGAGGTGTGATGATAAAATAAGTCGAAAACGGAAAGCTGAAGCCATAGGAAATGAAGTACAAAATGAAGGTGTAAGTGACGTAGAATATCAAGCCAGTGATGAGACAGAAGAATGGAGGGAAAGACAGTTACGAAGGGAAAATAAGAGAAGAAGGAAAGCTAAGGAAAGGGATGAAAGGAAAGCATTGTTAAAAAGTATGCAGGAAAATAAAAATCAAAAATGAGTTCCTTTAAGAGCAATGAAAACATTCATAAGAAAGAAGATGGGTCATACTACGCAGTTTCGGCTAATAAAGCCTCATCAGTGACCCTGTAATGGTCCGGCAAAGAAAGCCGGAGGAAACATACTGCAATTTTGCGAATTTCGAATAGGCAGTCGATTCAAAGACTGATATAAATCAAAATGGGGTCCAAATAGTTTAAAACCTGTCTAGAATATGAGTCTAAACCAATAATTTATTTCCGATTTCTCAGAATATTCACGCTGATCTCAAAGGACCAAAAGTAAAATATAAACACCGGGTAATTTTGAATGTTGGGGGAACAAGGTTCTCCACTTGTAAGGAGACACTAATGAGAGACCCTGATTCAGCCTTCACGTTACTATTTGAAGAAGATCCACCATTATGTCCCCATGGAAACAATTTTTTTATTGACCGTGATCCGGCTCACTTTAGACTTATTCTTAATTACTTAAGGAGTGGTTGTTCATTTCCAAATGATACCTTCTTACCTAGAGACCGGAGATATTTATCAGAAATAAAATCTGAATGTGAATTCTATAACCTTAAAGGCTTGAAGAGGATGGTAAAAATGCGACTGGAGCACCTGTCAGACACGAATTTTAATGAATGATACTAATGCTGTAGTTCATATCCATATATGAACTTTTGGGCCTGTTGAAGATCTATTTCCAACTAGAAACCAGATGAACAAGATGAGAGCAGCTCTAAGATGAAGATACCGCGTCTTAAAATTAAGAATCGCGTTTACTAACTATTAATTTGTAATTTTTGCGCTTTAAATAATCAAACTTGGAGATTTCAAATAATGGACAATATTCTAAGATACTTTGAAGCAGAAAAGTATTATTTAAGTAACATCAATATAGAGACAATAACATCGCGAACATCAACAATGGAAACAACAAAAAGAAGACCCTGGAATTAGTTAGATAAGATAGTTAGTTGTTAAGATAGTTAATTAAGTCTTTAGTTACTACTTCAAATGCATTTCTTAACACTTTTTGGCATGATTTGAAACTTTGAAATATGAGTACCTGAACTTCTTTAATTCCTTTTTCAACATCAGCCTCTCATCTTGGTATTGCCTAGCATTCCTCAAACTGTAAGTATAAGGAGTATTAGTGGAATAGTATCTAAATATTGAAGCAACTAATCACTGTGAAAATTTTATGAGATCTGAATCAACCATTCTTACTGTAAATCATAACAAGCATGTGTATCTGAGGTCGCAATAGAAACAGGATGCATTTGTATGTAAACGTTAAGTTTCACCTTTTTCTTCCGGTTCAGGTTAAGATTTGCTTCTTTCATAACTGAATGTTGTTGCAACATTATTGTCACAAAGATATTTACCATAATGTAACATACACCCACCCTCTTTGTAACACTGTGCTACTGGTCATCCTTGGTCTGTACTATATAAAGGATCATGATTTTGCGTACAGTGTTGCAACTAGGCTGTGGTGTATTCTGCAACATCAAGGAAATTGACAATATTAACCCTTTGGCAGTACATTCAGGTTCTGAACGGATATGACTATAGGACAATCTTAAGTAACTTAAAGGTGATAGCAATGATTAGGAATCGAAACAATTACATCTCATCTATCTTTCAAGACACTGAAGGATTACCCCTATTTCAGAATTCTTACAATAACTTGGGGCCAGATTGCTTCCCACATGGATGGAAAAAGTAAGTTTATCTTATAGTTATTTTATATTATTATATGGTATGCTATCACGTTCATTTATGCGGTATAATGTACATCACTGAAGGGCATTATTAACTGTGTTGCCAGTGTCAGAAACATAGTTATATACATTTGTAGGTTCCGAAGACTCTTCATGTATTTATTATCATATTTGACATTAGGGACACACACCTATTCATTATGATAAACCAATGTTCAAACTAATATTAATGACTGGTTCAAGATGTTTGTGACTGAGATATGAAGGTCCCACACTGTCAGTTACATGCATATTGAATCTTTATAGAAAACCTTTATGTATCTTAGTAATGACTTAAGTTGCTGTGGGTATTTTTTTGTAAACTGCTGGTGATGTCCCTGTGTCAAATTCATGTACTTTTTTTTTTTAATGTTTAAAAAAAAAAAAAAAAACTTTGAGCAAAAGAAATAAATAGGCATTGGTTTGCATGTATAGTTCTGGGGTGCTGTAGGTGCAAACATGAACTATGTGTCATTCCACAAAGTGATTACCTAAATTATTAAGGCACTCATAAAACGTGGTATTTGCTGGTTTATATTTGTTGTAAATTTTGACACAGGTTATGATAGGCACGATGCACCTCAAATACCAAGTACCTATAGTTGCATTTAGTTGTTTTTTTTTACCCAACTTTCCTGCATTGATTTTGAGTGGATTTTTATGTGTCATGGGAATTCACTTGGAAACTCTGTAGGTGGGTTGGAACAAGCAATTGTGTAAAAAAAAAAAAAAAAAAAAAAATATATTATAGTGAAATTGAAATTGCATACAGACTGTTCTAACATAACTTTATGTGAATTAATGAATACCCGTAATCTGTCTGCATTTGATATTTAACCACATTTTGTTGATTCTAATGTTTTATTTTTTTTTTTATCTAGAATTGTTGTGAAAACCCAAAGTTGTTTGGTTACTGGAATACTTTGTATAAGCTATATCCTGTAACCCGGCAAAGTATATAAATGCATTTCAATATATTTGTTGATTTGAAAGCCAATGTCTGCTTAGAGACATAAACATTTCTTACGAGGATTCACTGACCCTGATTTTTGTCCAGTCAATTAAAAAGTCTGGGTTGGTGAATCTGAAGAAGGCTATTGAGTTTCTGACCTTAGAGTCAACAGTGTTTTAATGGCATGTACATGCCTTCAGTTGAGATGCATAAAAAGTGTCCGAATGCATAATGGTGTGTGAGTTTAATTAATAGATAATCTTATTTAGCTTCAGGTTTTTACATTTATGTGATGGCTATGCTTTAATGACTTATATTTATGTGTATGACTGTCAGTTGATGTGACCGGTGCAGTTTAGCTGGGCTTGGTCAAGGCAATTGCTAGTCATGAACTTTGTATACTTCGGAGAGCTGGAGCTTTGTTGGGACTTCAATCTGCTTATTAGACTAATACCTCTATGGTGCATTCTTTCAGTGGTACATGCATATTTTGCATTACTGCCATTTCTACCTCAGGGACTATCTAGATAGAAGTGGGTGTGCCCTCCGATTTAAGCTTTATCTGCAGAGCCACCTACTTTGGGTTCTGTTGTGATCCATGTCGGTAGATCCAGGATTGGGTGACTTTTGCACTGAGGTTGTTAACTTCTCTCCTTAAATATGCCTGTAACAAAGTTGAATTTTTAGTGAAATACCTAAATTGATAAGGTTCTTGCTAAGGCTTTAGCTACAAACATATATACGAAAACCATTGCTTTAAGCCCTGAAGTTCAACTAATTTTGTCGTTTCATGCTGGCAGAGATACCTTAACGTGTGTTGAAGTGTGTAAATGATTAGTATGTATGATCATCAGATAATGAAATCTGACCTTGTCTGATGTGTGTGCATACTGATCTTGTATTGCAAGCGGGAACATTATAAATTATTGATGAAAAAAAAAAAAAAATTAAATGGCAATTGTTTGACGTTAAGGACTTGATATGTATATATTTTAGCTTGATGGTTAAGACATGATATGCATATGTGTTGTTTCGTCCTTACTTATAATGTGTTTACAATTTGGTATAGCTACGCATTAATTATTTCCTGATCTAATTCTGGATGAAAAGAATAGTCAATTTTCCGAGCTAAAAAAAAAAAAAAAAAAAAAAAATCAATTGTTTTTCCCTGCCTGAAATTTTTTTATAGCAGTTGCATGACTGTAGTAGCCTGTATGTATTACAGAGTGCTGTTGTTATGTATTTGCTGTACGTCTCGGAACATTTCTCGAGAATTCTATTTTAATGAAGCCAATATTTTCTATCCAGTTGCTGAAAGGAATTGACTTATATGTAGGTGTGAAGCTGTTATCCCTATTTTCCTGTATGACATGATCATTTCGCATGTACATTTATCAGAGGTTTGGTTTTCTAGGTAAACTCTAACCCAACTTTGGCTCAACTTATACTGACCTGCCTTGATTTTTGATGAGCTTGGAAGAGTTTCACTTTTCTGGCTTGTTTATCATCAGGTGGTTTCAATTATTACCAGACACCAATAAGTTTCTTGGGTCTGTTATCTTCTCTGGAAGGTGATCTGTGAAAGTAAGAAAACCAGGCTTCTAGGTGTGTTTGATGCATGATGAAACTATATTGGATAATTGCCATTTAAATGGATAATTATCATGTGTCTTAACATATGCACTTTGTTTTATATGTTTAGTATCAATAACATTGATAACTTTGCCACATTATGTGATCAATAACGGAATGTTATTAATGTAGACTGTGACAATAATAGCCAGCAGCCTCCTTCACTTATTTTGCATTGAACATTATGCTACTGCGACTACTTTCCAAGCTGTACATGTACTTACATTACAACCCACATGGGGTCCATGCCTTTTCTGGGTAGGGGGCTGTTGTAACGGCGTCTGGCTATTATGCAGTATTTCCATGAATTTATTATGTTGTGGTCCATCAATATTGTTTTATCTGTTCGTAAATGGCATTTTTCTATCTGAAAGGGTTCGTAGCTGTATTGTTTGTAAGCCAACTTCGCCGCCATTTTTCCAAGTAAAACTCACTGCCAGTTCGTTTTTCCAGCTGTACAATGTAGTTCTAACCTGTATCGAACTATGGCGACTGTTTCTATATTGTCAATAGCCGCTTGCCGTCTGTATTTTATGATTTTATCACTCTTAAACTATTTTGAAAACTGCCATTCTCGTAACTTCCGGATCCCCTCGCCTTACACTGTTCTACGGTCTCCTTGACGTCGCTAGTCACCTGATCGGTGCTGGTTTCCGTTCCATTATGTTCAGCACTATTGCGGCGCATGAACACACAGAGACCCATCGACTGTGAGCTGGAAACTATAAATACCGGAATCAAGGCGCAGAATCTCTGTTGCATCCAGCAACGACTGTCGTCTGTTTAGCCTGGAACTTGATTAAACACACGCCTGACTTCACAGTATAACTTCTACGCCTGACTTCCTGATACTAGCTTGAAAGTCTAGTTTCTGCTTGTTGGCACAATGCCATTTAGAAAACTAGATCAACCCGGTCCGAAAGAGGTTTGTAGCTGACTGCTCCCATCAAACCATTCTACGCCTTTCAAGGCAGAACACCTTTCTATCCTTTTATAGGCGAAGTTGGCACAGGATTTTTATTCACAAAATATTTATAATTATTCTAAGTTTTTGTATAAGAACTGTTGTGAACCTCTTACCTCGTTAAATAATATATTTTCACAGTTCTTTCTGAGCAGACTTCTCTTACTGCTTGAAAGGCGCGCCCTTGAAGATAGGTGTAAACTACAACAACATTCTATCTGGTTGTACGCCCATCAAAGGCGAACTGTTGTGGCCTGCAGACTGTCAAACTGTTGTTTAGTGAATTAACTCAGTGAAGTAAGTATTGATAGGATGTTAGTTTTGGGCCTGTCTTAGAGAGCGCCTTTCAAGCTTAACATTCGCATTGCTAGGCCGTTAGTAAGGGAATGCTACTTACACCTTTCATTACATAAACTGCAGTATCTTATATATTTATGGGACTGTGTAATACAGTCGTAACTGTAAAGTAACTGATTCTAACCTATCAATGTTAAGTTTTCCAGATTATATACTACTTAAGAGAATCAGTTGTCCGATTATGACATGAACAACACTCGCCTGCATAGCCTACCATCTGCATACTGTAATGTATTAATGTGCTACTTGAAGTAAATTGTTTATTCTGTTCCAAACTGTGAAACTATGTACTGTATGTGTTAGCATAATTACCATTGACTGCATACACTATTGTTAGGGGTAACACCAATAAATTTAAGAAATTGAATCAAAGGCTGGCTGTATATTCTCTTCCCGGTAGTTAGTCCGACCCAGGTCGAACCCACATATATTTATTGTGACAGCACCACCGCATCCTGACTAAACCATAGCTGTACCGCTTGACCAGGTGGTGTTCCGTTACAATATGTCTCAGAAATGTGGCCTTTTCTTTATTGTCTGCATACACAACCTGACACCCCTAAATTTTGAAGTGAACTCCTGCTATATATAAGGCGGAAGATTCCATTTGGTACCAAAAGGGTTAAAGACTTAGTCACTGTCCACCTTCTCTACAAGTTTCATTGAGAACTGATCAAAACTAAAGGCCACAGTTTTGGTCCGATCATCTTCAGACTTGCTCCGAATGATCATCTTGACAATATCACGGTCGAGTTTGAATACGGTTGAGGTCGGATAGAAAGTAGATCAGTAGGTCAAATCACAGAAAAACATTGTGAACACTCTAAAGGTCTGAGGGTTGGTCCAATTGTCATCAAATTTGCTCAGAATGATCATCTTGACAATATCTCGGACAAAATATGGGTCATGTTGGGTCAAAAAGTAGGTCAGTAGGTTAAATCATAGAAAAACCTTGTGACCACTAGAGCCCAGACTTTTGGTCCAATCATCATCAAACCTGCTCAGAATGATTATCATGACAATATCTCGATCAAGTTCGAATATGGGTCATGTTAGGTCAGAAAATAGGTCAGATGGTCAAATCATAGAAAAACCTTGTAGACACTAGAGGCCAGAGTTTTGGTCCAATCATCATCAAACTTGTCAGAATGATCATCTCGACAATACCTCGGTCAGTTTTGAATATTGGTCATGTCTGGTAAAAAAGTAGGTCAGTAGGTCAAATCATAGAAAAACGTGAATAATACTCCAGAGGCCACAGTTTTGGTCCAATCTTCTTTAATCTTGCTCAGAATAAACATCTTGTCAATATCTTGGTCAGTAGCTCAAATCATAGGAAACCTTGTGAACACTCAAGAGGCCAAGTTTTGGTCCAGTAATCATCAAGCTTGCTCAGAATTATCATCTTAACAAAATATATCTCAGTCAAGTTTGAATATAGGTCATGTTGGGTCAAAAAATAGGCCAGATGGTCATTTTGTCATAACTTTTGAACCCTTTGAGATAGAGCCTTCATATTTGGCATGCATGTTCCTGTGACAAGGGCTTCCCGCTCATACAAAAAATGCATGTGACCTTGACCTGTGACTACTTTATCATAACTTTTGTACCATTTGAGGTAGAGCCTTCATATTTGGCATGTAGATTTCCTGTGATAAGAGCTTCCAACTCATGCAAATAATTTTGACCTACAACCTTGACCTGTGGCCTACTTAATCGTAATTTTGAACCATTTGAGATAGAGCATTCATATTTGGCATGTAGGTTCCTTGTGACAGTGGCTTTCCATCCATTCAAAAATTTAACCCGTGACATTGACCTAATTTCAATATTTTAGAGCAGAAATAAGAAAAATAAGGTTTTTTTCCCTGTAAACCCCAGTTTTACTATATAAAAGTGGGGTTCAAGGGGGTCAAAATGATATAGGCCTGTTTTCATGAGGAGGTTCAAAATACAAAGTCAACACTAAATACAAGTATTTTCTCTTTTTATTTTGCCTTCTATACAAAATTACATGTACATGTACATTTTTCTTTTTCATGAACTGCTGTCAAAAAATCAGATATCATTTCATTGCACACTATCATAAGTACACCATACCCACAGGAACTTGTTCTATAGTCATTACGAAAACACGCCTATACAAATATATTGCAAACTGAACCGCTGAAAAAACTAAAATTTTAAGATGAAAAATTGTGATGTTTTTCTTATTTCTGCTCAAAATATAGATTGTGGGTATTCATTTAAACTGCCTCATTAGGGCGGCTCTGACGAGTACCTACAATCTTTATTTTAGAGCAGAATAAGAAAAATAAGGATTACTGTTGAAAATCCCAGTTTTACTATATAAAAGTGGGGTTCAAAGCCGTCAAAATTGTATAGGCCTGTTTTCGTGATGGAAAAAAATACAGTCAATTCTCTTTATCTCCAAGTCCAAGGGACTGAAAATTTTGGTTTGAGATATCAGTAGTTTGAGATAAAAGGAGTTTATATCTAATGAACATATAGCAAAACTAAAACAACAATGCCCAAAATTTAGTTTGACTTAAGCAGTAGTTTTAGATATATTAGTGTTTGAGCTAACTTGACACCCAGGCCCCACCCCCAGGGGCTCGACTCAGGAGCTTGGCAGTATGGGCGAAGAGGTAAAACTATTTTATGACAAAATTCCAAAAATTGTGGGTACAGTCGAACTTCAATGGCTCGAACACCTTTTGGACCACGATAATCTGTTCGAGACAGGGGTAGTTCGAGCCACTGAGGTTTACTTCCAGGAGGCATAATGAGGTTAATTTTGGGACATCTTTTCTGTGTTCTATGATAAAAATGTATGCTGTGTGTACTCATTAGAATCGCCTCAACGAGGCGATTCTAATGAGCACACACAGCATACATTTGCAAGATAAAAGTCGAAAATGTCCTTAATTATCCCATACTGCTTCTTATGTTGAGGAATTCCCTAGGGACTCAAAAATGGGTTCGACTAAGCCATGGTAAACGAGCCATCGGTGTTCAAGCCATCAAAGTTCTATTGTATATGACTTGTTGTTGCAAAGAATGAGTGTTTGAAAGACTGAGTGAGTGAGTGTTTGAGTTTTACGTCTCACCAACAGCTAAGGTCATACGGAGACGGGACCTCGGTTTAAAGACTCATCCGAAAGTCTGGAGAAGCCCGGGATCGAACCTGCGACCCCTGGTTTACAAGGCGAGTAGCATAACCACTACACCACGGAGGCTTCTATTGAAAGACTGATGCCAAACTTAAGGTGAAGGGATACAGTGAAACTCCTGAAAAAGTATTTTGTCTCCCATGTCAGAAGGGGTCAACTCTTAAAGGAAAGAATTTGCTCCTGAGGAGCAAATTCTTTCCTTTAAGAGTAGACCCCTTTTTCAGTGGGACAGATTTTGTTTGAATAGGGGTTTAACATCCCCATCAACAATATTAAGGTCATTTTGGAGATGTTGCTTCCAATCTTGTGGAACTTGTTCCCGACATTGAGTTGAAATGACATCTCAAGCCCTGCCACCCAATGAAACCAGAAGGCTCATATGCATTGGACCTCTCTATGAGGAAAGAATTTGCTCCTTAAGAGCAAATTCTTTCCCCTTAGAGTAGACCCTTATTGATAAGGGAGACAAGAATAATTTCAGAGTTGTCTTCCATGAAACTGTACCCATTTAATTTCCCTTTAACCCATTTTCTACTGAATGGAATCACCCACATCTTTAGCTAAAGGGTGTCAGGTGGTGTCATTTTTAGTACATGTAATTCATTTAGAAAAAATTGGCTGGATTTTTTTTTTCAAACAGTGAAGGGCCTGATCAGATGCCGCAGAATAGATGACACATTCTGCAGCATCTGAGCTGGTCCTGCAATGTTTTCCAGTGTCCAGTTTTTCCACTTCGCGTATAAAATGGGTTGAACCAGAAATTGTCTGAACACAATATACACAAAATAGCACATTTTTCATAAAAATCCTAAAAACTTGGAAACCTTGCTGTAATTCTCCTATTTAACAAATTTGTTTCATGATCCAGCAAGGAGTCCAAAAGATGCAGACAGAATGGCAAACAGTGTAGACCCTGATCAGACTGCCCCTTCAAAAGCAGTCTGTCTGGGTCTGCAGTGTTTGCAAAGGCTTATCTGTCCCAAAATTCAGAATCATTACGGTACTTGTACAAAACTAGAGCTGCCGCCTAACGGGCGCCAATTATACCCCCGCATGCGTTGTCAGATAGTAACTCCAAGTAAGAGTCACAGAGATATAAGTTTTTTGATAGTCTGAGCCACACAATGACATAATAATAGTTTCTGATAACACAAATGATTTAACATAAATAATAGCAAGGAATGACAAACAAAAAAAAAATAAATAATATAAAAATAAAATTTTTACAAGTATTTGACCTTGAGGAAGGTTAACGTGAAGGTCAAGGTCAGGTTTGTGTATATCAATCTTAAGTACTAGTGGCAAGGTGTGTGGTGTGTGAATATTAAAGAAATCGGTCAAAGAATGAGGAAGTTATGTGCAATGTTAAAGTTTTTTTGTACCCACAAATTTTTACAAGTATTTGACCTTGAGGAAGGTCAACGTGATGGTCAAGGTCAGGTTTGTGTATATCAATCTTAAGTACTAGTTGCAAGGTGTGTGGTGTGTGAATATTAAAGAAATCGGTCAAAGAATGAGGAAGTTATGTGCAATGTTAAAGTTTTTTTGTACCGACAAATTTTTACAAGTATTTGACCTTGAGGAAGGTCAACGTAAAGGTCAAGGTCAGGTTTGTGTATATCAATCTTAAGTACTAGTGGCAAGGTGGGTGGTGTGTGAATATTAAAGAAATCGGTCAAAGAATAAGGAAGTTATGAGCAATGTTAAAGTTTTTTGTAACGGACCGACGACGACAGACGACGACGACGACAAGCTGACTCCTATATACCTCCTTCAAACTTCGTTTGCGGGGGTATAAATATTTAATTCAAAGGGAAAATGATGAAACAAAACACTTGTTTGTCTTCCACTCTTTTTTCAAATTTTCGAGGGTAAAGTAATTAGTTTTTTATAGAATGTTAATAAAACCATGTCATCACACAACATACTTGTCACTAGAGAAAGGGAGAAAACTTCTGTAAGTTGAACCACTCCCAAAATGGAGTCTGCTCTATAAACCACTCCCAAAATGGAGTCTGCTCTATGAGAAAAGAAGTTGCTCCTGAGGAGCAAATTCTTTTCTCATAGAGAAGACCCCTATTGATAAGCGAGACAAAGATAATTTTACAGAGTTGCCTCCCATAAAACTGTACCTATTTCTCTTAAACCCTTTTCTATTAAATGGCATTTCTCACCTTTTAACAGCATATCAGGTTGTGTCATTTTTAAGAATTCATTCAGAAAAAAATGGCTAAACTTTTTACAAACAGTAAAAGGCCTGATCAGATGCCACAGAACAGATGCCACACTCAACAGTGTCTGATCTGGTCCTGCACTGTCTGCCAGTGTCGTGTTTCAGCACTTGCCCAATAAAATGGGTTGAACGGTCTAAGGGTGGCTAATCGGAGCTGAAAAGATAATCGATTATCAGTAATGACATTGCGATTCGATCGCAATGTTTTTTTTTTTCATAATTTTACCTGTCTGAGCATGTCTCTTACCATATGTTGTACTTTACTATATGTATATTTGAACAGACAGGCCTGAGCAAACAGTGCAGTCCCAGATGAGACGCCACAGAATGCGGCGTCTCATCAGGGTCTGCACTGTTTGCCACTCATCCAACTATTTTAGGCATAACTTTGGTTAGTAAATTGTACCTGTCAAGCAATCGATTACAAGCAAATCAGAAATGATAATCATTTTTCTGGAATTTTTCGATCGATTAATCGATTATACGATTAATCGTGTCAGCCTTAGTTGAACCAAGAATCTGAACACAATATACACAAAATGGCACATTTACTGTAGATAACAATAAACTACAACTGTACATAACAAGTTCTACCGTATTTACTATAAATATTCAGACACCTCAATTTCATGCATACTTGTTCCAAAATTTGAAGAAGTACATTATGCTATCCCATGTTGTGTCTAAAAAAAATAGCTTGATGATTTGCAACTAGTGAAGACCCTGATGAGATGCCGCAGAATGCGGCATCTCATCTCGGTTTACACTATTTGCTGAAGCCTATCTTTCCAAATACATGCGGTAAATACGGTACACAGAATTTAAAAATATAACTTAAAAGCCACTCTTTAAGAGTACCAACTATATAAGTATGAGCAGTGCCATGAGAAAACTTGTCTACAGCGTCGGTCATGATGACACAGATCAGCATGTGCAGCTCTAGAAAGGAGCCATTAATGTTCAGTAGGTGGCAAAGGCTCTGTTCAGACTGTACATATGCACAGGCTATTCCAAATGAGAATTCCACCAAAGGCTATGATAAGCCTGTGATTGCAGTTCTTGAGAAAAGGGCTTGAACATTTGGATTGAAACAAGAGCATCGGTGAAACCGAGGGATGCTCCCAGAAGATGCGCAGTAGAAGGAGGGTTATTTTAGTGAAATGATCCTATACACTTTGAAGTTTGATAAGATTAGTTTGAAGACAAAGGTTATGGGTACTCGTTAGAACCGTCTGAATGAGGAGGTTCTAATGAGTACCCTCAGCTGATGTTTGGAGTACAAATAAAGTAGGTAGTGATTTTCAACAAAGAATGCCAAAAAAAAAATGAGAAATGTAAGGCCCCTGCCCTGCAAGGACCTGTAAATCTTATACAATAAGGCTAAGAAACTCAATTCTGTGTTCCCTAGTATGTGATTTTCAATGGAAAATGTCACAAGGAATACACATGTGAAACATGAAAGCCCCATGGTTATAAAATAACAGGAGATATTTTTTTGAAAAAGGGGAGATGATTAGTGAAAATAAGCAATATAGTAATGGCCCTTTGTCAGAATGTAGCCTGCCAAACACACACCCAAATGCAATTTGTCAGGATGTAGGTCTTGTGATGGTAATTATGTGTGTGATGTTTCATGAGAGTAGACAAAATACTTTTGAAGTTATCACCGAGGTTACGGTTTTTGGTTTAGGTGTGACAAACACACAAGTTATTCTCCTTTGTCAAAATGTAGGTCTTGTGATGATAAGTATGTGTGTGAAGTTTCATAAGAGTAGGGCCAGGTTAAGGCATGACAAACACGAGTTTCATGGCGCCTGATCTGGGCCTGTACTGTTTGCCACTTATCCCTTTTGGGGTTTCCGGTACCAAATGGGTTTAACCTAAAGTCTAAGAATTCCCTAGTTAGTGATTTTCAAAAAAGACTGCAAAAATAAGGAGAAATGTAAGGCCCCTTCCGTGCAAGGGCATGTAAATCTTAAACCATAAACAAAGAAACTCAGTTTTGTGTTCCCTAGTAAGTGATTTTCAATGAAGAATGTCACAAGGAATATATATGTGAAATATGAAAGCCCTATTACCCATGGTTATGAAACAACAGGAGATATTTTTTTGAAAAAGGGGAGATAATTCAGTGAAAATAAGCAACATAATTATGGCCCTTTGTCAGAATGTAGGTTTTGTGATGGTAAGTATGTGTGTGAAGTTTAATGCGAGTAGGATAAATACTTTTAAAATTTTGACTGAGTTTAAGTTGTTTGGTTATTGCCTGACACACACCGAAAAGCAATATAGTTATGACCCTTTGTCAGAATGTAGGTCTTGTGATAGTAAGTAAGTGTGTGCAGTTTCATGAGAGTAGGGCAAATACTTTTGAAGTTATGCCCGAGGTTAAGTTTTTTGGTTAAGGCGTGACAAACAAACAAACAAAAGCAATATGGTTTGTCAGAATGTAGGTCTTGTGATTGTTAGTATGAGTGTGAAGTTTCATGGGAGTAGGGATAATACTTTTGAAGTTATAACCGGTTAAATGTTTTGGTTTAGATTTGAAACTGACTGACAAGGAGATTACTATAGGGCACCTAAAATACTGTGTGGGGCCCTAATTAAGAAGGAAAGTAACTCCATAAATACTGTTGGTAGGGTTATGCTTCTTGCATTCTGCGATTTCTCTCATAGCCCCCTGTCAGTGTATCAAGTTTCACTAAATTACCTTTAAAACTTTTAGAGATATGCTCCGGACAAGCTTAATATAGCAAAAACTAAAAAGGGAAATAACTCTGTAATTACTTGTGACAGAGTTAGAGTTCTTCCACTCTGCACTTCCTCTGATGGCCATCTATCAAGTTTCACTTAAATCCCTTCTATACTTTCAGAGATATGCTCCGGACAATCTTTTCATGGAAATAATTAATAAGGGAAGTAACTCCATAAATACTGGTGACAGGGTTATGGTTCTTGTATTTTACGATTCCCCTCATCGCCCTCTATCAGTATATCAAGTTTCACTTAAATACCTTTAATACTTTTAGAGATATAGAGCGTGACAGACCGACTGACGGACGGACGGATGCATGTTCTCACGGATGTATACTTATGTGGCTATTTTTGGCAGGATTGATAATTAAGTGGCTACTTTTAGTCACTGAAAAGAAGTATTTTCGGTGTCTAACGGAATAAATCCCATAGACTTACATTGATTCTGTCCATTTACATAGCCACCTAACTATACATTTGTTGGTGCCGACAGACGGACAGACTTTCTCACAAATGGATAGTTACGTGGCTATTTTTGGCAGGATCAATACTTAAGTGGCTACTTTTAGCCACAGAAAAGAAGTATTTTCGGTGTCTAACGGAATAAATCCCATTGACTTACATTGATTCTGTCCATTTACACAGCCACCTAACTATCCATTTGTTGGTGCGGATGGTCGGACGGACGGACGGACAAAGCGGCGACTATATGGCTCCCCCTTCAGGGAGCATAAAAAAATGTTGATGAATAGACAAACATGCGAACAGACAGATGAGCACAGGGGCAACCAGACACAGAAAATAGGACTCCTCTATTGCACCATGCTTAACATAGGCATAACAAAAATAAAGATAAAGGTTTCCTTTGCCAACAATGAACACACAAACAAGAATCAAGCTTTCTTGGCCAGACAAGCTCATTTCTGTCAAGTCTTTTTCTGATAGCCCATGTTATAAAGTCCATTATCTTATCATGTAGCTTATTAGCACACTTTTACAGTAAAATAAAGAAAATTACTTCAAAACTACCTTCATAGGTTCTTCTGAAAACATGAAAACATTCACCTTATTTGCATTATCCGCTGGTTCCTAGTTTGAAGGTTATCAGTGTTGGAAAATCAGGTAACCAGACCCCCCTGACCTTGAAAGGTCAGGGGGGTCTGGTTACCTGTTTTTCCAATATTGATAATGTGCAAGCTGGGAACCAGTAAATGATGCAAATATGGTGAATAATGAAGTCTCAAATAGGCCTGATCATTCAGCACAGACTGATCTACACCAGGGCAACCTGTCAAACTGTCCACCATTTTATTTACAGGGGAGATAACTTTCAGTAGTACTTCCTGTTTGTTTCCCTGCGAAGTGGAATACTATGAAAATGGGGCCTACTCTGAGTGGAAAGAATTTGCTCCAGACATTATGAAAACATGCCTATACAAAAACATTGTAAACTTTACCGCCGAAAAAACGGATTTAAGCCCTGAATCGCTCACCTGAGAATCACTGTCTATAGTACATTCTTGGCAAAAGGGCTATAATTTGAACAAACTTGGTAGTGGTCCACTATATGAAGCTTCATACCTAATATCAAAGACCTGGGCCTTCTGCTTTCAGAAAAGTAGATTTTAAAAGGTTTTCCCTATATAAGCCTATGTAAAACCAGCGGGCCCTGACGCGGAGACATTTTTGGCGTCAGGGCTATAATTTGAACAATCTCAGTAGAGGTCCACAAGATGAAGCTTCACGACAAGTATCAAAGACATGGGTCTTCTGATTTCAGGCAAGAAGATTTTTAAAGGTTTTTTCCTATCTAAGCCTATGTCAAACTAGTCGGTCCTGGCGCGGGGACATTTTTTGGCCCCCAGGCTATAATTTGAACAAGCTTGGTAGAGGTCCATTAGATTTTGGACCCAGGGCTATAATTTGAAAATCTTGGTAGAGGTCCACTGATGAAGCTTCATACCATATATCAAAGACCTGGACCATGCAGTTTCAGAGAAGAAGATTTTTTAAGTTTTCAAAGAAAAAATTCTATTTTTAGCTCCTGTAACCAAGATGTGCAACACAGACCAGAACCATTTGAACAACTTTGAAAGGGGACCACCTAAGGATCATTCCTGTGTAGGTTTGGTCAAAATCTGATCAGTGTTTAGGAGATGTTGTTTGAAGAAATTGTTTAAGCACGGATGGATGGACGCAGGGACAGAATCTGATGCACGATGGACAAAAAGTGATCCCAAAAGCTCACATCGTCACAACGTGACAGGTGAGCTAAAAAGTGGGGTTCAAGGGGGTTCAAAGTTATATAGGCGTGTTTTCATGATGAAGAGAAGACCCCAGAGTAGCATATAAACATCTTACATGGGTGTGAGGGGTGGACAGAAAAATCTGTCCCAAGGGTTATAATCCAGCATCACAAGGTTTGCCAAGTGATGCTTGACAGTGATCCCGTGGGACGGCTTTTTCTGTCTACCCCTCATAACCATTTAAGATTCTTTTTCTTGCATACCCTTCATTTTTGAGACTGGATTTTTTTATAATGCAGTCAATTCGACTGTCTATATCCACCATATTTTGATGACAATAATGCAGCTTTTTTGACATCACTGCACTTACAGTGACATCGAAGTTAACAGCGGCATATGTGACATCCTATTCAAACACGTGAAAATTCTCAAATTTTATCCTATCCCTGGGTAGGATAAGAATTTCTATCTCAAGGTTAGGTCCAGGATTTATGTTGTGCAAGACAATTCTTTCAACAAAAAGAAGACCCAAGAGGAGCAAATTCCTTCCACAAAGAGAATACACCACAAGCTCTTTATAACACTATTGATGGGGTCCAAAGCAGAAACAGTGTTAGTTAAACAACCGTGTTATATGCAAACAACATGTATAGATTATATAGAAAAATGACCATAAATGGTCATTTTTCTATATAATCTATACATTTTTGGGGTCCATCTTGAAACCCTGTTATATCCAAAACCGTGCTATAATGAGGTTGCAGTGTACCCCCATCCGCTAAGAGTACATCCATACTGAAAAATGGCAGCAAGAGTAGCTTCCCATGAAAATGTACATGTATCTATTTACATTAACATCAATATGTACCGTCTGCTGCTCATCAGCTAAAATAATGAACATTGCATTGCACAACCCGATGAACAACAGCTAAATAAATTTAACGGGCCTCCATGGCCTAGTGGTTAAGAGCGCTGACTCTTGATCATTAGGTCTCTCACCGCTGTGGTTCGAGCCTCGCTCGGGTCACATGTGAGATGCTAAGTTCTGCAATGGAAGGTCAGGTGGTTTTTCTCCGGGAACTCCGGTTTTCGCACACCTCTGATTAACGATCGGCTCGATATGAGTAAAATAATCTTGAAAGGGCGGTAGAACCCAAAAAAAAAATAAAACTCAAAACATGAGTGACAACAAATAAAATACATGTAGTTTCAATATTTCATTTCAGCTGCTTCATTTACTTAACCCTTAAGAAGCTGAGGAAAAAATGTTCTCTGTTAATGTCAGCTGCATCTTCTTGCAAACATTTTTTAAAAAATATTTTTGCATATAGACAGTGTGGACTCTCATTAGAGGAGAAATGTGATCTTGGTCCATACTGTTTGAAACAAAGAACAAGCAAACAACAAAGCAGACAACAATTGCTTTGATAGCATCTTAACCCTTATGGAACCAAATGGAATCTTCCTCCTTATATATAGCAGAAGTCCAATTTTAAAATTTTGGGGTGTCCGGTTGTGTTTTCTTCAAAATCTATTTGGAAACTGGCAGAACGTTTTGCAAACAGTGTAGGCCCTGATCAGATGCTGCATTCTGCGGCGTCTGATCTGGGCCTGCACTGTTTGCCAGGGTACCCGTTTTGGGGTTTCTGGTACTAAATGGGTTAAGGGTTAATTTTACTGCCAGTGTGAGACCATTTTCTTTTAATGAAATATCAAGTCCTGACTTCATTTTAAAAAAAAATCAGGAAAATTTGTAACACTCTATTCTTTATACTGTTATCTAAATGTAGAAAATTCATATTGTCCATTTTCATTCAGAGCGGGCCTTGGTGGCTTAGTCAAATGCACACCAAATTCGCAATCAGGAGATTGTGGAATTGAATACTGCCGGGTTGGCAATATTCTTTCATGGAGATTGATCCTTAAATATTTTCTAAGGTCAATCTCACCTTTTTGCTGATTCAAGAAGGGCAGTTTTCAGTTTCTAGTGAATGAATGTGCCCTGTACTTGTTACCTGCTTTTGTGTAAGCCTAACATAGAAAGGTAAACTGACTGGCTCAACATGAACTTAATACTGTTGACTGGGCCATTAGACTCCAAACCAAATCATGTTCATTCAATGACAGTACATGTGGTGAGCTTGGCCATAGCAAAAAACCAGCAGGAAGATGTGTGGACAGCAAAGAATTGCTATCCTGAAGGGTTCCGTTCTCCATCAGATGTCAATCACAAAGATTGTTGTCTGTTTTCTTGTCTGCTGGTTACTTTAAAAGTCATCATTGTAAACATTGTGGACCAAGATCAGAATGCTCGTTTTGGAGCAGTCTGTAGAGAGTCCACAGTTAGCGTGTATGCAAATATAGTAAAATTCCTATATAAGGACCACCTTTGGGACTGTTCAAAAGTGGTCTTTAAGACCACTTTTGAACGGTCCCAAAGGTGGACCCAAACCAGAGGACATTGTGTGCAGAAAACACAAAGAAAGAATAACTGCATCCTTCAAAATAAGCTTTTTAGAGCAAAATTAGTCTTAATTTTAGGTGGTCTTAAAAGCGGAATTTCGCTGTATATTTTTTTGAAAAGTGTGCAAGAAAACGCAGCAGATGACATAAAAAGACAGCATTTTCAGATGCAGTTTTTCTTGGTCTGGTTACAGTCTCTGCTGTTCACACATCATATGTTTTGAGTAGTTTAGGCATGAACCAGTCTACAAGTGTATGCACAATGCAAGTAATGAGTATTACATATCTCAAAGAGTATTACTGGTCTTACGACGTGACAGTCGTAACAAAGGAAAGATGCATAGCGTGAAAAATCCCCGTCTTTGGTGGGATTCGAACCCGGTCCGCTCGGGTAGAAGTCCACTGCTCTTACCCCTGAGCCAAAGAGTCGACTCCCTGACGCAGTTGTCAGAGAGTGGTTATAAACCTAGAATCTATGCATGGATCTACCAAGGTAGATAATGGAAGGGAGGTAACATACCCCCTCTTAAGGAAGTCATCATTTATGATGACGTGAAGGATGCCAACTTCGGCACGAAGCCATTTCTGGCATATAAAGTCCGATCCCGGACGAGCCCCCATCTTACGACGTGACAGTCGTAACAAAGGAAAGATGCATAGCGTGAAAAATCCCCGTCTTTGGTGGGATTCGAACCCGGTCCGCTCGGGTAGAAGTCCACTGCTCTTACCCCTGAGCCAAAGAGTCGACTCCCTGACGCAGTTGTCAGAGAGTGGTTATAAACCTAGAATCTATGCATGGATCTACCAAGGTAGATAATGGAAGGGAGGTAACACTGGTGCATCAATAAATAGTCTCTCTCTCTATCTCTCTCTCTCTCTCTCTCTCTCTCTCTCCTTACCACCCAAATAGGCCATGAGACATGACAAGCAAAAAGGTGGCTAAGATATGTGCACCCAGCATGGAATCAGATCAGCCAGTCTGATCAGAGTCTACGCTGTGCACTATATGGAAGTGGTATAAAGACAGGAAATCTACCTTTTTTGAGATGAATACTGAAAATATTTCATCTAGAATGTTGAAAGCATCAGAAATGAGTGAAAATTCTGATGTTTTCAACATACGAGATGGAATATTTTTGGAATTAATCGACAAAAAGTAAAATTTCTTTTTTATTTTATATGTGACTTTGGTGCTGTTCTGCTACAGAACAGCTATTCGTAACATGCACTAGTAAAAATTTCTGGTGTTTTCAACACACGCGTTGAAATATATTTTCAAAATATTTGATGAAATATTGGTAATTATCGAAAAAAAAAAAAAAAGAGTAACTTTTTTTTTGTTTTATAAGAAAAACAAAACAAAAATGTAGCCCAGGCTGCTACTGTGAAAATAATACGGTCATGTTATTTTTCACTGTGAAAGTATCATATATTTTCACAGTGTGAACACATCATTTTTATTTGTTTCGGATATGCATTGATTTCACTGCTAGGCTGATTTTTGTCCTTCATCTATGTACATGCTTAAAGCAACACAAAATTTAATATATGGGCCCCGTCAAGCGATTTTGGTACTTATCGCCTATGCGAGCAGCGAAGGTTCAGGCGAGCCTGCGCATCCGCGCAGTCTCGCCAGAACCTCCGCTGCTCGCTCATACAAGCAGTGAATCAAGAGGAACCTTCAGACAGAAAGCCATATCCCTGGCCCCTCTGAATGGCTGGGCATGCGCAGATAAAATTTGTCATGACGGAATGCTCGAAGACCCAAATTCGCTTGGCGGGGCTCATATTATTGTGTCAGTACAACACTACTCTACAGCAATTTTGATATCTTCTCAGTCCGTATAAAAATAACAATTTCAGTCAGCATCTTAAATTTGTAGAAAATGTATTTATAAAGTTGAAAACTTCACTATACAATCACAAGAAATAATGGTAGACATATTTATTCACAACATTTAGCCAGCTTTCTGTGAAAAAGAAAACACTTTGCTTCTTGGTACTTGAATATCCTTTTCTTAAATTTGATCTCTTTGCAAACAAACTTTCCTGTTTTAACCCTTTTTGTTTGTTTGTTTTGAGGTTTTACATCCCTGTAACAAATGGAATCTACCTCCTTATATACAGCAGGAGTCCATTTCAAAATTTAGGGGTTTCAGGTTGTGTTTTCTTCAAAATCTATTTGGAAACCGGCTGAAAATTTTGAAACAAGTGTAGGCCCTGATCAGACGCTGCAGTCCCAAAGGTGGTCTTATTATAGGCATTTTACTGTATGTGTTGCAGCAGATATAAGAATAGTATATACCCCTGCAAACCCCATTTTTCTCTGTATAAAGTGAGGTTTAAAGAGGTGTTCATTTCATAGACTTTCAAACATGATGACAACTGGTGTTATAAACAGGCTTTGTGGACATTCTTGGGTAGGTAGAGTTCTTGATCCTTGCATGTCCATTGCACAGAACATGATTATCGGTGTTATAAATAGGCTTTGTGGACAGTCTTGGGTAGGTAGACCCCTGCAACAGGTATTCTCATAATCCCGAGTACTGTTCCGGCAGTGGGGCTGCCTGTCTTGGACTAGATGACAATGGTGACCTCTGACCTTCTGATTTCTTCTTCGGTTTTCTCTTATCTTCTGCTGTTTTATCACTGAAACATACAGTTAAAACTTCCAAGCACCATTACGCAAACACGCCTATACAAATACATTGCCACCTTTATTACCGAAAAAATGAAAATTTTATGATGAAAATTGCGATATTTTTCTTATTTCTGCTCCAAACATAGATTGTGGGCACTCGTTAGAACCACCTCGATGAGGCGGTTCTAACGAGTACCCACAATCTATATCTTAGAGCAGAAATAAGAAAAATAAGGTATACCCCCAGAAACCCCAGTTTTACTATATAAAAGTGGGGTTCAAGGGGGTCAAAATTATATAGGCGTGTTTTCATGATGCACTGCACAACTGGGGCCAGTTGTTCAAAGCATTGTTAGCTTAACAAGCTCGTTAGTGGTCATATTGTTAACTGTTCTAACAAGTTTAATATGTAAAATTTTGGTATTTTTGCTGAAAAAATGTGAGCAGCTTTTGCATCCACAAAAGCTGCTCACATTTTTTCAGCAAAAATATTAGCATATATGCCATAATAAATGATCAAAGTTTTAATGATATGTTAACTAATGATGTCGTTAGCTTTGAACAACTGGGCCCAGTACTGGTAAACAGTTTAGAAGGTCTAAGTCTGCCCAGGCAAAGTGTTGCGAGTCAGACCGTCCCTGCATATAAACGCTGTTGGTTTGCTTGGCGGAAGGGCTTGAGATTTATTTCATCTTAATCTTGGCTAAAAATCTGACAAAACTGGAAGAAACATCTCCAAAATGACCTAAATAGTGTTGTTGACAAACACATATTAAGACTATACAAGTATAAAGTTATAACAAAGATCACAGATAAATCTAGACTAGCTAGTTTTGGCCAATTAGGCCTCATCAGTGACCATCAGATATTTTCAAATTTCCATAATGGAATCAATGATCCCAAAGGACAAGAAAATATAATCTACACTATGATGTAGACTCCGGATCTGTTGTTTAAGACCACCTAATTTCTTCACCGAGAGATTCTGCTGACTTTTGATCAGCTGAGCTTCGAGGTGCAATGCGGAATTCAGCATTCGATAGGGGGGACGCTTTACTTAGACAGCTGTTTGGTTGTAATGAAACTTTACGCCTTGAGCCTAGATTCCAAATACTGGTTGCTGGGGGCAAGGCTGAAGTTTGTTTCTTTCAGGACTTCTACTTGGACTGGGTGGCATCTCCTTCATGGAAGTGGTTCGCCATAGCATGAAGATTTGTTCTTGAGCCTAGATTCCGGGTACTGGTTGCTGGGAGCAGAGCTGAGGCTTGTTTCTTTCAGAACTTCTTGAACTGGGTGGCGTCTCCTTCATGGAAATGGTTCGCCTGAGGATGTGTTCCCCCCAGGGTCATACTAAAAAATTTCTAAATTGCAGGTCATAAGTAAGGTTCGCACGTGCAGCCGGGGCTATTTGAATATACAGTTGACTCTCGTTATCTCGACCCCGCTTATCTCGACCCAATCGCTTATGTCGAACCGATTTCTAAGTCCCGTACATTTCCCCTATATATTTATGTATTTCAACTTCGCATGTGTCGAACTACTTTTAAGTCGACACTTCGGCTATCTCGCCCATCATTTTCAGTCCCTGAATGTATTTTTCACTGTTTTTACTACTGCGTATCTCGAACCGGGATTCTTGACGTAACGAAAAAAAAAAAAAAAAAAAAAAAAAAACGCGTCCGATCCTTCAATTTTGTAATAGGCCTTTAAAAAACAATTCATCAATACTCACAATGTTGATAATTATCCAATTTGTCCAGGTGCGTTTGGAATTAAAATTAGCACACACAATACCTTTTCGGCTACTTAGAAAATCATGTGCGTGTAATAAAGACTGACACACGGTGCTCAACCTTTAATCTTACACCGTCTCGTGTCAATGATTTTCCGTGATAAAAGGCGGCGTTGTCTTTCTTGCGGAAATGTCAAAGAAAGTGACAAAAGTTGTGATAATATTGGCGTGTTAAAAACGCAGTTGTTCGGAACAATTCACGTGTATCGTTGTTAACCCGTCTGTTTCTTAACCCATGCAAATCCATGTACAAACAGTGTAGATCCAAAAGAGATGGCTCATAACGAGCTTTCGCGACAGGACCTAAACTGTTTGCCATAGTGACGGTTAATCAGTTAGAGGAGTCAAACTACTGTAAGACTTATAGAGCATGTACTGCTCTCCGAAGTAATATAAGCGTTGTATTCACAAGCGGGAACCAGTCTGTTTAGTATCTAACTATATTTAGCGTATTTGGAAACCCAGATTTGTAGGAATTTAAAAGACAACAAAAAACGTGAGAAATCTATCAATTTTATTTATTTCTTAATTTGTTCATAAACGCTATACTCTGACAAGCTCCAGTACTTTCATAAACAAGTTTTAAAAACTCAGTAAACCGTTCATGTAAGAATTACCAAGAATGCCAAGCATATCACGGCAAACAATGTGTTCTGACATACATGTGACGTCACACTTTGGTTATCTCGTACTACGGATAACTCAAACTTTTTTATCCGGTCCTGCGAAGTTCGAGATAACGAGAGTCGACTGCATGTAATATGGGATGGATTACATGGTATGCATTGCATAATGCAGAAGATGGTATGGAATGCGTGTCATGGAATGCATTTTGGAGTGCACATTACGGAGTGCTCACTGTCAAGATTAGTTGGAGTGCATAAATTGGAGTGCACAAGAGTTGGGATAGAGTGGAGGGTACAAATAGGATGTGCGCAATATCTGGATTGTTACATAATTTGGAGCGTACAGTCAGGATGTGCGCAATAATTAGAATGCTAAAAATTGTAAAGCATACAAACAAGATGTATGCAATATTTGGAATACTTGGAGCGTACAAATAGGATGTGCGCAATATTTGGATTGTTACCAAATTTGGAGCGTACAAACAGGATGTGCGCAATATTTGGAATGTTAAAAAATTGTGGAGCGTACAAACAGGATGTACGCAATATTTGGAATACTCTGTTACAAAATTTGGAGCGTACTATAGGAAGTGCGCAATTTTTGGAATGTTACAAAATCTTGGAGCACACATTTGGAGTGTGCGCATATTTTGGAATACTCAAAATTCAAAATTGGACTGCACAATATTTTGAGTGCAAACAAATTAATAATTTGGTGCCCGTTTTCGTGCGAGCAAGGTTATATGCTGTCACTGCGTCCCCCCTTCGACCTGAATCTACTCGGTGTCCATATACTGCCAAATATTGTAGAGACTAAAACACATTATTGAAATAATGTTTTATTAACTATGTGAAAAAGGAGATAAATAAAAGTAGTTGTATCTATATATATTTTGTTGTATGAGTGAGCATCCTTAATAAATAGTGTTCACCAAGATGTAAAACCTCAAAACAAACAAACTAAACAGTAAAAACTTCAACATCTCAAACACTTTATAAGGACCATGAAAATGTGTTAGAGACAGATGTAGTTAGGTTTTTCGAGCCACTGGGCGTTATTCTTAACACCTTCTCTGTATGCTTGTATGAAATAAAGGTATGCTGCATGTACTCATTACAACTGCCCCACTGATCGAGGCTCCCTGACAACATACCTTTTCATATAAATTAATTATCTTCCTAAATGATAACTAATTACTATAATGCTCCCAAGTATTGGGGCAGATAGGATTAAGCAAACAGTGCAGACCCTGATCAGACTGCTCCTGAGCAGTCTGATCAGGGTCTACACTGCTTACCAGTCTGCCTGCATCTTTTGGACCACTTGCTGGATCGTGAAACAAATTTGTTAAAATTTCAGGAGAATTACAGCAAGTTCCCAAGATGTCTGAATTTTTTAGGATTTTTACGGGGCTATGGAAAGAATTCCAAGGGACTCAGCAACAAGTACAAACCATCAATGTTTAAGTCACTGAAGTTTCCCTGTAATTATTTAGATGAGCCCCGCCAAGCGAATTTGTGTCTTCGAGCATTCTGTCATGACAGATTTTAACTGCCCATGCCGTGCCATTCTGAAGGTTCCTCTTGATTCACTGCTTGTATGAGCGAGCAGCGAAGGTTCTGGCGAGACTGCGCGAATGCACAGGCTCGCCTGAACCTTCGCTGCTCGCATAGGCGATAAGTACCAAAATCGCTTGACGGGGCCCAGATGATAAAAAGAACATCAAGAAGTGTAAAGGATGATACACCTGCCAATAATTTTCTCCATAAAAATTACAAAAAAACATCTTTATACCAAAATTTCATTTATCGGTAACTACAAAACTTGTTACAACGACAATTTCAGTAGAACACAAATCCTTAGCCCAGGATTGGAGGTGCTATTTGAGATATTAAAAAATATTATATTCATTACTACAAGAAACAAACATTGTAGATGTTTGTTAGAAATGCCTCGGCAAGGCGATTCCAACAAATGTCCACAATATTTGTTTCTTGGAGTAACTGAGGGGAAAAGTCCCTTTATTACCCATCATACTTCTCCATATTGGGTTTTTTATATAGAGGATCTTACATGAGTGCTCATGTATTATTGAATTTATTAAACTCGTTGAGGAAAAGGGATAAAATGCGAGGCTTTGCCGGGCATTTTATCCCTTTTCCTCAACGAGTTTAATAAATTCAATAATACACGAGCAAGAATGCAAGATTCTATTTATCATATGACATTTAAACGCATTTTATTCACGATTGTTTACAAAAATGTCAATATTCCACCATAAGTAAACGCGACGTCGATAAGGACATCGTAGATGTAACGTTACGAGACGTATCTAGCTAATTTGCATATTTAATCCACTAGTGGATTATCAAAAATATTATATGGCGTTATAACATTCTCAGACGCGACGTCATATGATAAAGTGGTAAATTCTTTATAAGGTTAAAGTGTAAGGGAACAAATATTATTGTTATAAAGAGGGTCATCCTCCTCATCATCATCATCAATGGATTTTTGATTAACATCAACATCCACATAAGCCGCCCCCTTCGAGGTGGCTGACTTGATGCATGCATAGAGATCTCACAGCTGATCTCCAGGTGTGTCTGTACATTATATCATACAGGTCCTCTGTACATTATTGGTGTTTCTTCTCAGAATACCATAATGATTCTAAGTATTGGGACAGATAGGCCTTAGCAAACAGTGCAGACCCAGATCAGACTGCTCCTGAAGGAGCAGTCTGATCAGGGTCTACACTGTTTGTCATTCTGTCTGCACCTTTTGGACTCTTGCTGGATCATGAGACAAATATGTTAAAATTTTAGGAGAAATATAGCAAGTCCCCAAAATGTCCAAATTATTAGGATTTTTATGCTACCATTTTACCCCTTTTTATATTGGAAACCCAATATTTTATATTGGCCAACAGTGAAAGCCAAGATCAGATATTGCAGATTTTCTTGTTTATTTGGTGTTTAACAGCCCAGTCAACACTGTAAAGATCATATTGAGCTCTTTCTTCTGGGTTCATTTACTCAATGTCATTCATACTTTGATCAGAAAAAGAAATTCATCCCTGGTTTGTTTGTTTGCTTAAAGGCCCAGTCAACACTATTTAGGTCATGTTGAACCAGTCATTTTCCTTAACAACACACTTCTTAGGCTGCCAGCTTATGTAGAAGCAGTTAACCAGTACAGTGTACATTCTTCTGCCAGAAACAGACAACCACCCTTCTTGAATCAGTGGAAGGGAGAGAATGAGTGTAGGAATTATTTCCTGATCAATCTCCTCAGAAAAATGTTGCCAACACCGATGGGGATCAATCTCGCGACCTCCTGATCACCAGTCAGATGCACATATGTGAGAGCTACTGAGGCCTGCAAAATTTATTCCTTAAATAGATAATTCCAAGTATGTAAAGCAGTGTCGTATTTACCATATGTATTCAGACAGACTGATCTGAGCAAATAGTGTAGACCCAGATGAGGTGCTGCAGAAAGCGGCATCTCATCAGGGTCTATAATGTTTGCCACTCATCCCGCTATTCTAAGACACAACATCAGGTAGTAAATTGTATTTGTTCAAATTTTAGAACCAGTATGGTAAGGAGTTGAGGTGTTTGAATATTTAGGGTAAATATGATAGTTTTCGTGAAACAAGGTTAACCCTTTTTGTACCAAATGGAATCTTCCTCCTTAATATATAAAGCAGGAGTTCACTTCAAAATTTAGGGGTGTAAGGTTGCATTTTCTTCAAAATTAATTTGGAAAATGACGGAACCTTTTGCAAGCAGTGTAGGCCCTGATCAGATGCCGCAGAATGCCACATTCTGCTGCATCTGATCTGGGCCTGCACTGTTTGCCAAATACCCGATTTGGGGTTTCTGGTACAAAATGGGTTAACAACTATTTTACCTGAAGAATGGAATCACTTCCACTAGAGTTTGTTTACACACACTATTTGAAAGTCTGTAATTGGACCCTAATATAAGATTTATTAAACTTCTCAGATATGTCTGCAACACTTTACGTCTGCTTTCCACAACTTTATTGGCCTGTAAATAGATGATGAAAAACAGATATCACAGGAATGGGAACACCTATTGTATTTTCTGCCATATTATTTTAACCCATAAGATGCGAAATCACAAAGGTCCCAGCCCATTTTAGATGTTTCAAAACTTTTATGTCATGTCCAGACGTATTTTCCATATTGTCAACATTAAAATGCGTACTGCTGTGCCTTCTCTGACCATCTTATCAAACCAGAAAATCAGGCATTTTCGAAAGATAGCTTTTCCATTCCATGGGATACCTGCCCAGACCTAAACAAGCACATTTTGCTGCAGCAGGCTTAAAAGAACTGTCACTGTCCACCATATTGGTGGAAATACACATTGTGAATGACTGGAAGAGAACTGGGTACCAATAGATAGTTTGCGGTTTCTGTTTGCCAAACCTCAACTCAGCTTAACTCATCATTTTTTGTTTTACACATCGAAAGTTTATTTGTCCTTCCAAATCAATTTTATCCGTATCAGAATTACTATATGAATGTACTGACCGAATTTCAGTACAGTTGAATTTCAGTTGATTTTTCTGTACAGCAATATGAGAATAACATATAGGAAGGTTGACACCTATGCAATCACAACAATTGTTATCCGTTTTATCCTCTCCTGGAAACTTTTACACTTTTAAAGTCATTTTTTTGCTAACAGTGAGGCCCTAGATCAGGCTGATCCTCTACGAGCAGTCTGTTCAGGGTCCAAACTGTTTGCCTGTATGCAAAAACACTTTTGAAAAAAATTGAAGACGCAGTGGATGACAAAAACAGACAACATTTTCGGATTCAGTTTTCTTGGCATCTCAAGGGTTCAGGGAAGACAATTTTATGAGTGTCTGTGAACTTTCCTGCCTGAAAATGAGGTCTACTCTTAAAGGAAAGATTTTGCTCCTCCGGAGTCCAATTTGTGGGACTTTTACCTGACATTGTCCACAGCAAATTCTTTCCTTTAAGAGTAGATCTCTATAGATAAGGCAGACAAAAATTTCGAAAGAATTCCCTCCCCTGAAGGAAAATCTGTTCCCCTTAAAATTCAAGAAACTATTTATAGCATTGTTCATTATATCACTATTATGGGTACAATATAGTTTAAAGATAATCCCTACAATATTTGGTGTATACGAACAGAACCAAGTGCAACAGACTCATATTTCCTCAAAATTGCATATCTTGTCCCTATCACTTATGAAGAGACTTTCGAATGAGTCTGTGAACCTAGGTCCCGTCTCCCTATGACCTTACATAAAATTTAAACACAAAGACACACAACCTATCCTTTATGCAAAACTACTGCTCAAATGGACTATACCACCTCACTTGACTTCCCTATTTACATGTGTGTACATAAAGATCAAGTAATGAAACAAGAGGTCCATGATGGACCTAATTTGCTCACCTGAGTCAAGTTGTATTATCTTTTGATGATGTTTTTATTTTTGTCTATGTGCTATTTGTTCAATGTAGCAGAACCATTTAAGAACTTAGTTGGAGATTTTGTAAAAATTTTCTTAAATTCAGTCACTGTGTTCAAAGGATGTGGATTCTCGGCATCCAAAACGCCTCAAGTGTGGAGAAGCTTGGGACTGAACCCATGAAACTTGGTTTATTAGGCAAGTAGTTTAACCATTTCACCATAGAAGCTTCTAACACTAATTTTCTGATAACATGAAATTGTGTTAGTTTGCACTGGAGTTTTTGTATTTGAATATAAATGACGTTAAGTTTTGTTTTTGGAAATAATGACATTAGATTTTTGAGCATAAACACTTCAGTTTGTTTTGAGTCCTACTGATATTATGCAAGCAGTGCCAGAGCTATGTATAATAGTCTTATCTTCAACTGCCTGTTGATATTTTGACAGGTCTACAACCTTGTTGTTTTTATATAAATGTACAATTTCAAAGAGAGATTAAGATGTTTCTGTTTAACCCTTCAGAATTATCTTCTGCTTTGTGTTGGCTGGTTACTTTAAAGTCATTATTGCAAACAGTGTGGATCCAGATCAGACTGGTCCTCTTATGCCCTTTTTGTTTAAATTGAGATTTAACGTCCCAGTCAACACTATTTAGGTCATTTTAGAGATGATGTATCCAATTTTGTTGGAATTTTACCCTACACTGAGAAGACATCTCAAGCCCTGCCACCAAAAGAAAGCAATATAGTTCATGTGCATAGATGATCCAAATTGCACCACCTTGCCCCGGGCAGGCTAGACCTAAAATAATAATATCCAACAGCCATTGCATTCAGCAAGGGAAACCATTTTAGCAGCTTTGGTAAAAGGTCACCCAAGGAACATTTCAGTAAAATTATTTCGAAATTTAGCCACTGGCCTAGGAAAAGCTGTCATCTAAAGGTCTTTTCTATTTTTAACTCTGGTGGCCATTTTGTTCATTGGAATAAAACCATTTTCGCAAGTTTGGATGAGGGTCACCTAGGAACATTTTTGCAAAAGTATGGCAGCCATTTTGTTCAGCAAAGCAGAACTGTTTTAGTAATTTTGGTAGAGGGTCAGCCAAGGACTGCCTCTGTGAAATTATTTCGAAATCAGGACATTGGCCTAGGAGGAGATGTTGTTTATAGGTTTTCTATTTTTAGCTCTGGTGGCCATTTTGTTCAGCGGAGTAGAACCATTTTAGCAATTTTGGTAGAGGGTCACCCGAGGAACATTTCTGTAAAATGATTTTGAAATCGGGCCATTGGCTTAGGAGCAGATATCGTTTTAAGGTTCTTCTTATTTTATATCTGGTGTCCATTTTGTTCAGCAGAGCAAAAACATTTTAGCAATTTTGGTAGAGGGTCACCCAAGGAACATTTCTGTGAAATTATTTTGAAATTAAGACATTGGCCTAGGAGGAGATGTCGTTTAAAAGTTTTTCTATTTTTAGCTCTGGTGGCCATTTTGTTCAGCCATGCAGAACCATTTTAACAATTTTGGTAGAGGGTCACCCTAGGAACATTTCTGTGAAATGATTTTGAAATCCGGCCATTGGCTTAGGAAGAGATATCGTTTTAAGGTTTTTCTTTTTTTAGATGAGGCAGCCATTTTGTTCAGCAGAGCGGAACCATTTTAGCAATTTTGGTAGAGGGTCACCCAAGGAACATTTCTGTGAAATTATTTTGAAATCAGGACATTGGCCTAGGAGGAGATGTCGTTCAAAGGTTTTCCTATTTTTAGCTCTGGCAGCCATTTTGTTCAGCGGAGCAGAACCATTTTAGCAATTTTGGTAGAGAGTCACCAGAGGAACATTTCTGTGAAATGATTTTTAAATCCGGCCATTTGTCTAGGAGGAGTGTGTGTGTGTGTGTGAATTTGGGTTTAACGTCGCTTTCAACAATTTTTCAGTCATATCACGACAGTGTCTGGTTGCGACAGGGAGCTCAATGCTCACTTTTATAGTGCTGCCTCACTGAAGTATCATGCCCCAGACACATTACATGATACCACACCCAGTCACATTATCCTGACACTGGGTCGACCAGTCCTAGCTCTACCCCGTAAATCTGAGTGCCAAGCGAGGAGCAGCTAGTACCATTTTTAACGACTTTGGTATGTCGCGGCCTGGGATCGAACCCGTGACCTCCCGTTCCCCGGAGCGGACACTCTACCAACTGAGCTATCGGGGCCGGTTTGTCTAGGAGGAGATGTCGTTTTAAGGTTTTTCTATTTTTTAGATGTGGCGGCCATTTTGTTCAGCAGAGCGGAACCATTTTAGCAATTTTGGTAGAGGGTCACCCAAGGAACATTTCTGTGAAATTATTTTGAAATCGGGACATTGGCCTAGGAGGAGATGTCGTTTAAATGTTTTTCTATTTTTAGCTCTGGCAGCCATTTTTGTTCAGCAGAGCAGAACCATTTTAGCAATTTTGGTAGAGGGTCACCAGAGGAACATTTCTGTGAAATGATTTTTAAATCCGGCCATTTGCCTGGGAGGAGATGTCGTTTTAAGGTTTTTCTATTTTTAGATGTGGAGGCCATTTTGTTCAGCAGAGCAGAACCATTCTGGTAGAGGATCACCCAAGGAACATTTCTGTGAAATTATTTTGAAATCGGGCCATTGGCCTAGGAGGAGATGTGATTTAAAGGTTTTTCTATTTTTAGCTCTGGCGGCCATTTTGTTCAGCCATGCAGAACCATTTTAGCAATTTTGGTAGAGGGTCACCCGAGGAACATTTCTGTGAAATGATTTTGAAATCAGGCCATTGGCTTAGGAGGAGATATATTTTTAAGGTTTTTCTATTTTTAGATGTGGTGGCCATTTTGTTCAGCAGAGCGGAACCATTTTAGCAATTTTCGTAGAGGGTCACCTAAGGAACATTTCTGTGAAATTATTTTGAAATCGGGACATTGGCCTAGGAGGAGATGTCGTTTAAAGGTTTTTCTATTTTTAGCTCTGGTGGCCATTTTGTTCAGCGGAGCGGAACCATTTTAGCAATTTTGGTAGAGGGTCACCAGAGGAACATTTCTGTGAAATGATTTTGAAATCCGGCCATTTGCCTAGGAGAAGATGTGGTTTTAAGGTTTTTCTATTTTTAGATGTGGCGGCCATTTTGTTCAGCAGAGCGGAACCATTTTAGCAATTTTGGTAGAGCGTCACCCAAGGAACATTTCTGTGAAATTATTTTGAAATCGGGACATTGGCCTAGGAGGAGATGTCGTTTAAAGGTTTTTCTATTTTTAGCTCTGGCAGCCATTTTGTTCAGCGGAGCAGAACCATTTTAGCAATTTTGGTAGAGGGTCACCCGAGGAACATTTCTGTGAAATAATTTTGAAATCCAGCCATTTGCCTAGGAGGAGATGTCGTTTTAAGTTTTTTTCTATTTTTAGATGTGGCGGCCATTTTGATCAGCAGAGCGGAACCATTTTAGCAATTTTGGTAGAGGGTCACCCAAGGAACATTTCTGTGAAATTATTTTGAAATCGGGACATTGGCCTAGGAGGAGATGTCGTTTAAAGGTTTTTCTATTTTTAGCTCTGGCAGCCATTTTGTTCAGCGGAGGAGAACCATTTTAGCAATTTTGGCAGAGGGTCACCCGAGGAACATTTCTGTGAAATGATTTTGAAATCCGGCCATTTGCCTAGGAGGAGATGTCATTTTAAGAAATTGTTGAGGGACAGACGGACGGACGGACGGACGGACAGACGGACGACGGACAAAAAGCGATCCCAATAGCTCACCTTGAGCACTTCGTGCTCAGGTGAGCTAAAAACCCTGCATTACGATAACACAACAGTGAGGCATGGTGCATTTTTTCTTATCTCAAAAACAGACAAATCTGAGATATTTTTCTTATTTTTACTCCAAACATAGGTTGTGGGTGCTCGTTAGAACCGCCTCAATGAGGCGGTTCTAACGCTCGTTAGAACCGCCTCAATAACGAGTACCCACAACCTATGTCTTGGAGCAGACCCCATAAACTCCTGTTTTCCCTATAAAGTGGGGTTGAGGGGGGGGGGGGGGTATTTCACGGACTTGTTATTGTGATGTTTTTTGTCATTAAATTTTGTGAACAACAAAGGTACAGAACAGCCTGCACATCCTCACACTTTGATCAACAAGTGCCAGATCACGAGGTATAATAGTGATAACTTACAGATATGTTGTAGATTTTCTAAAAGCATGTTGAATGCCTTGATATCAGAGGTGATTCTAATTAGCACACAAAACATAAATTTTCAAGATGAAATAAGGAAAATCACCTCAATTATTTCAAATACGCCTGAACCACTTCATAATACTGTTCATTAGAACATGGTTTTGGACATAACACAGTTTAAAGATGGATGCAAAAAAAAATATATGGATTATATAGAAAAAGGACCATAAATTAATGAATGTAACACAGTTGTTTCTGCCTTGCACCCCAATAACAAGTTTTTAAAGGGATTGTCTGAGGGTATGGAAAGAATTGCCCCAGGAAGAAGTTGATAAATGAGCCTGCGCAACATTTTACATATGTGCCCAGCGAAAACTCAGATCAGCCTGCACCGTCTGAGCAGAGTCTTTGTTATACACTCTAAGGATAGCTAAGGGCCCGATGCTCCTTCATGCAGCAAGAGAAGTCATTGGTCAGACTAGACAGATGTGCTGGCTGATCTGATTCTTTGCTGGATGCACATGTAAATTGAAGGTAATGCTGTGCCCCAGCTCATTTAATGAGTCTCTGGTGTCCAAGTGATTCAAGTTATACTCTATAACAAAGGAATTTTTCCAAGGTCAGTTGTGACTGACCTTGTAAGTCCGGAAAACTTCACCCACATACCTTTTTACCAAATGACTTCTTAGGAGGAAACTCAAATTTTGCTGACAAGGGATACAATTTCTTCATCTTCTGATGTAGATCATCAAATTCTTTGTAGCGTTTATATGTGTTCCACTCCTCGTCTCGAATTCTAACATACACCTGGTGATCAAAAAGATAATATAAAGAATTACACCACGACCTCTTTATAATACTATTGTTGAAGTCAACAGTAGAAACTGTGTTAGTTAAACAACTGTGTTATATCCAAGCAAAAAAGTATAGATTATATAGAAAAATGACCATTTATGGTCATTTTTCTATAAAATCTACACATTTCTGGAATCAATCTTGTTTTTGTTTGTTTGATTCGAGGTTTAACGTCCCCGTCAACACTGTAAAGGTCATTTTGGAGACGTTGCTTCCAATTTTGTGGGACTTTTACCGACATTGAGATGAAATGACATCTCAAGCCCTGTCGTCCAATGAAACCAATAGGGTTTATTAGCATGGATGGTCCGCCTCGCACCGCGGTTCCTGGACAGGCTTAGATCCTCTAAGCGGTTTACCAGTACTAGTGTGCGGGCTGGATTCAGCTCGGAATCCATCTTGAAACTGCGTTATATCCAAACTGTGTTATTACAAACCATGTTAGAATGAGGTTGTGGTGTAATTAGAGCATAGTCTAATAGGCTATAAGGTGTTCACCTTTATGTTATTTATTACCATTACAATAAGACACCTATGTATTATAATGACATCCTTCATATCTTTAGAACAAGCCTTTTCGAGACAAAAAATTTTGATATTTTCCTTATTTCTGCTCCTAACATAGATTGTGGGCACTTGACAGATCCGCCTGATTGAGGAAGTTCTAAAAAGTACCCGTAACCTATCTTTTTGAACAAAACAAGAGGGCCCACAGGGCCCTGGTTCGCTCACCTGTTTGTCAATGTCTCGAGTACTTTCTGGTTTAGCTCAGCAGAGTGATTTTCGCTTATTTGGTAGGGAGTAACCTAGGCAACATTCCTGTAAAGTTTGAATCAAATTGGCCTTAGGGTTTAGGAGAGTTTCACGTTTGAATCAAATTTACAATATTTTTCTATTTTCAGCTCCGGTGGCCATTTTGTTCATCGGCGGGATCGTTTTAGCCTTTTTGGTAGAGGGTCATCTAAGCAACATTACTTCGAAGTTTGAATGAAATTGGCCCAAGGGTACAGAAGGAATTGTAGTTTGAAGATTTTTTTTTATTTTTAGCCCTGGCAGCCATCTTGTTCATTTGAGTGGAATGAGTTTTAACTATTTTGGTAGGGAGTCACCTAGGCAACATTCTGGTGAAGTATTAAATCCAATTGGCCCAATGGTTTAGAAGGAGTTCGCATTTGAAGAAAATTTACAATGTTTTCTATTTTTAGCTCTTGTGACCATTTGTTAATCGTTTATGCTATTTTCCAAGAGGGTCACCTACACAACATGGTTCAAAAGTTAAAATAAGATAGGTCAAATGTCAAGGAAAAAGGTCAAAGATCATTTTATGTATGAATAGAAAGCCCTTGTCGCAAGGAACCTACATGCCAAATATGAAGGCTGTATCTCAAATGCTTCAAAAGTTATGACCAAGTAGGTCAAAGGTCAAGGTCATGGGTCAAAAGTTTTGAATGGTTGAGAAAACCTTGTCACAAGGAACATACATGCCAAATATGAAGGCTCTATCTCAAAATGGTTCAAAAGTTATGATAAAGTAGGTCACAGGTCAAATCTTTATATGAGTGGGAAGCCCTTGTCACAAGGAACCTATATGCCAAATATGAAGGCTCTATATCAAACAGTTCAAAAGTTATGACAAATTAACCTACCGATCTACTTTTTGATTTGACATGACCCATATTTGAACTTAACTGAGATATTGTCCAGATGATCATTCTGAGCAAGTTTAATGGTGATTTGACTAAAACTGTGGCCTCTTAGAGTGTTCAAAACGTTTTTCTATGATTTGACCTGCTGGCCTACTTTTTGACCCGACATGACCCATATTCAAACTCGACCCAGATATTGTCAAGATGATAATTCTGAGCAAGTTTAATGATGACCGGACCAAAACTGGGACCTCTAGTGTGTTCACAAGGTTTTTCAACAATCTGACCTACTGACCTTCTTATTGACCAGACATGACCCATATTCGAAATGAACCGAGACATGGTCAAATGATCATTTTGAGCAAGTTTGATGATGATCGGACCAAAACTGTGGCCTCCAGTGTGTTCAGAGGGTTTTTCTATGATTTGACCTACTTTTTGACCAGATATGACCCATATTCGAACTTGACCGGGATATTGTCAAGATGATCATTCTGGGCAAGATTGATGATGATCAGACAAAAACTGTGGCCCATAGTGTGTTCACAAGGTTTTTCTCTGATTTGACCTGCTGGCCTACTTTTTGACCCGACATAACCCATATTCTAACTTGACCCAGATATTGTCAAGATGATAATTCTGAGCAAGTTTGATGATGATCGGACCAAAACTGGGACCTCTAGTGTGTTCATAAGGTTTTTCAACAATCTGACCTACTGACCTTCTTATTGACCAGACATGACCCTAATTGAAATTAACCGAGACATGGTCAAATGATCATTTTGAGCAAGTTTGATGATGATCGGACCAAAACTGTGGCCTCAAGAGTGTTCAGAGGGTTTTTCTATGATTTGACCTACTGACCTACTTTTTGACCAGACAACACCCATATTCGAACTTGACTGAGATATTGTCAAGATGATCATTCTGGGCAAGTTCGATGATGATCGACCAAAACTGTGGCCTCTAGTGTGTTCACAAGGCTTTTCTATGATTTGACCTACTGACCTACTTTTTGACCTGACATGACCCGTATTCGAACTTGACCGAGACATTGCCAAGATGATCATTCTGGGCAAGTTTTATGATGATCGAACCTAAACTGTGGCCTCTAGTGTGTTCAGAAGGTTTTTCTATGATTTTACCTATTGACCTACTTTTTGACCGACATGACCCATATTCGAACTTGACCGGGATATTGTCAAGATGATCATTCTGGGCAAGATTGATGATGATCAGACAAAAACTGTGGCCCATAGTGTGTTCACAAGGTTTTTCTCTGATTTGACCTGCTGGCCTACTTTTTGACCCGACATAACCCATATTCTAACTTGACCCAGATATTGTCAAGATGATAATTCTGAGCAAGTTTGATGATGATCGGACCAAAACTGGGAACTCTAGTGTGTTCATAAGGTTTTTCAACAATCTGACCTACTGACCTTCTTATTGACCAGACATGACCCTAATTGAAATTAACCGAGACATGGTCAAATGATCATTTTGAGCAAGTTTGATGATGATCGGACCAAAACTGTGGCCTCAAGTGTGTTCAGAGGGTTTTTCTATGATTTGACCTACTGACCTACTTTTTGACCAGACAACACCCATATTCGAACTTGACTGAGATATTGTCAAGATGATCATTCTGGGCAAGTTCGATGATGATCGGACCAAAACTGTGGCCTCTAGTGTGTTCACAAGGCTTTTCTATGATTTGACCTACTGACCTACTTTTTGACCCGACACGACCCGTATTCGAACTTGACCGAGACATTGCCAAGATGATCATTCTGGGCAAGTTTTATGATGATCGAACCTAAACTGTGGCCTCTAGTGTGTTCAGAAGGTTTTTCTATGATTTTACCTATTGACCTACTTTTTGACCGACATGACCCATATTCGAACTTGACCGAGATATTGTCAAGACAATCATTCTGAGCAATTTGATGATGATCGGACCAAAACTGTGGCCTCTAGTGTGTTCACAAGGTTTTTCTATGATTTGACCTGCTGGCCTACTTTTTGACCCGACATAACCCATATTCTAACTTGACCGAGACATTGCCAAGATGATCATTCTGGGCAAGTTTTATGATGATCGAACCTAAACTGTGGCCTCTAGTGTGTTCAGAAGGTTTTTCTATGATTTTACCTATTGACCTACTTTTTGACCGACATGACCCATATTCGAACTTGACCGGGATATTGTCAAGATGATCATTCTGGGCAAGATTGATGATGATCAGACAAAAACTGTGGCCCATAGTGTGTTCACAAGGTTTTTCTCTGATTTGACCTGCTGGCCTACTTTTTGACCCGACATAACCCATATTCTAACTTGACCCAGATATTGTCAAGATGATAATTCTGAGCAAGTTTGATGATGATCGGACCAAAACTGGGAACTCTAGTGTGTTCATAAGGTTTTTCAACAATCTGACCTACTGACCTTCTTATTGACCAGACATGACCCTAATTGAAATTAACCGAGACATGGTCAAATGATCATTTTGAGCAAGTTTGATGATGATCGGACCAAAACTGTGGCCTCAAGTGTGTTCAGAGGGTTTTTCTATGATTTGACCTACTGACCTACTTTTTGACCAGACAACACCCATATTCGAACTTGACTGAGATATTGTCAAGATGATCATTCTGGGCAAGTTCGATGATGATCGACCAAAACTGTGGCCTCTAGTGTGTTCACAAGGCTTTTCTATGATTTGACCTACTGACCTACTTTTTGACCTGACATGACCCGTATTCGAACTTGACCGAGACATTGCCAAGATGATCATTCTGGGCAAGTTTTATGATGATCGAACCTAAACTGTGGCCTCTAGTGTGTTCAGAAGGTTTTTCTATGATTTTACCTATTGACCTACTTTTTGACCGACATGACCCATATTCGAACTTGACCGGGATATTGTCAAGATGATCATTCTGGGCAAGATTGATGATGATCAGACAAAAACTGTGGCCCATAGTGTGTTCACAAGGTTTTTCTCTGATTTGACCTGCTGGCCTACTTTTTGACCCGACATAACCCATATTCTAACTTGACCCAGATATTGTCAAGATGATAATTCTGAGCAAGTTTGATGATGATCGGACCAAAACTGGGAACTCTAGTGTGTTCATAAGGTTTTTCAACAATCTGACCTACTGACCTTCTTATTGACCAGACATGACCCTAATTGAAATTAACCGAGACATGGTCAAATGATCATTTTGAGCAAGTTTGATGATGATCGGACCAAAACTGTGGCCTCAAGTGTGTTCAGAGGGTTTTTCTATGATTTGACCTACTGACCTACTTTTTGACCAGACAACACCCATATTCGAACTTGACTGAGATATTGTCAAGATGATCATTCTGGGCAAGTTCGATGATGATCGGACCAAAACTGTGGCCTCTAGTGTGTTCACAAGGCTTTTCTATGATTTGACCTACTGACCTACTTTTTGACCCGACACGACCCGTATTCGAACTTGACCGAGACATTGCCAAGATGATCATTCTGGGCAAGTTTTATGATGATCGAACCTAAACTGTGGCCTCTAGTGTGTTCAGAAGGTTTTTCTATGATTTTACCTATTGACCTACTTTTTGACCGACATGACCCATATTCGAACTTGACCGAGATATTGTCAAGACAATCATTCTGAGCAATTTGATGATGATCGGACCAAAACTGTGGCCTCTAGTGTGTTCACAAGGTTTTTCTATGATTTGACCTGCTGGCCTACTTTTTGACCCGACATAACCCATATTCTAACTTGACCCAGATATTGTCAAGATGATAATTCTGAGCAAGTTTGATGATGATCGGACCAAAACTGGGAACTCTAGTGTGTTCATAAGGTTTTTCAACAATCGACCTACTGACCTTCTTATTGACCAGACATGACCCTAATTGAAATTAACCGAGACATGGTCAAATGATCATTTTGAGCAAGTTTGATGATGATCGGACCAAAACTGTGGCCTCAAGTGTGTTCAGAGGGTTTTTCTATGATTTGACCTACTGACCTACTTTTTGACCAGACATGACCCGTATTCGAACTTGACTGAGATATTGTCAAGATGATCATTCTGGGCAAGTTCGATGATGATCGGACCAAAACTGTGGCCTCTAGTGTGTTCACAAGGCTTTTCTATGATTTGACCTACTGACCTACTTTTTGACCCGACATGACCCGTATTCGAACTTGACCGAGACATTGCCAAGATGATCATTCTGGGCAAGTTTTGTGATGATCGAACCTAAACTGTGGCCTCTAGTGTGTTCAGAAGGTTTTTCTATGATTTTACCTCTTGACCTACTTTTTGACCGACATGACCCATATTCGAACTTGACCGAGATATTGTCAAGACTATCATTCTGAGCAAGTTTGATGATGATCGGACCAAAACTGTGGCCTCTAGTGTGTTCTCAAGGTTTTTCTATGATTTGGCCTACAAACCTACACTGTTTCCCGACATGACCCATATTTGAAAGTGACCAAGATATTATCGAGATGCTCATTCTGAGAAAGTTTGATGATGATCGGACCAAACCTGTGGCCTCTAGTATGTTCACAAGGTTTTTCTATGTTTTGACCTACTGACCTACTTTTTGACCGACATCACCCATATTCGAACTTGACCGGGATATTGTCAAGATGATCATTCTGGGCAAGATTGATGATGATCAGACAAAAACTGTGGCCCATAGTGTGTTCACAAGGTTTTTCTCTGATTTGACCTACTGACCTACTTTTTGACCCAACATGACCCATATTCGAACTTGACCGAGACATTGTCAAATATGATCATTCTGGGCAAGTTTGATGATGATTGGACCAAAACTGTGGCCTCTAGTGAATTCACAAGGTTTTTCTATGATTTGACCTACTGACCTACTTTGTGACCCGACATGACCCATATTCGAACTTGACCAAGATATTATCAAGATGATCATTCTGAGCAAGTTTGATGATGATTGGACCAAACCTGTGGCCTCAAGTGTGTTCAGAAGGTGTTTCTATGATTTGACCTACTGACCTACTTTTTGACCTGACAACACCCATATTCGAACTTGACCGAGATATTGTCAAGATAATCATTCTGGGCAAGTTTGATGATGATCGGACCAAACTGTGGCCTCTAGTGTGTTTACAAGGTTTTTCTCTAATTTGACCTACTGACCTACTTTTTGACCCGACATGACCCATATTCGAACTTGACTGAGATATTGTCAAGATAATCATTCTGAGCAAGTTTGATAATTATCGGATCAAAACTGTGGCCTCTAGAGTGTTCACAAGGTTTTTCTATGATTTGACCTACTGACCTACTTTATGACCCGACATGACCCATATTCGTACTTGACCGAGATATTGTCAAGATGATCATTCTGAGCAAGTTTGATGACAATCGGACCAAAACTTTGGCCTCTAGAGTGTTCACAAGGTTTTTCTTTGATTTGACCTACTGACCTACTATTTGACCCAACATGACCCATATTTGAACTTGACCGAGATATTGTCATGATGATCATTCTGACCAAGTTTGATGATGATTGGCCCAAAACTGTGACCTCTAGTGTGTTCACAAGAAAAGTTTACGGACGGACGGACGCACGCACGACGGACAAAAAGTGATCCCAAAAGCTCACCTTGCCGCTACGTGACAGGTGAGCAAAAAAGGGAAATAATTTCTTGCACACCAGATAAGGAAATCCATGGTTATAGCCTGGGATAAAAAAATCTCTTATTACTCTGGTATTTTACCCAGGCAAACTACATAAGTATAATGCGCCAAAAAATAAAATAAAATAAAATAAAATGTTTAATCAAGTAAAACTAGAACTGTCAGAGGATCTGACTATAGCCCCGCTATAGCCCTGTCAGAGGAGAAAGACTCATGAATTAAAGGTAAAGACTTGTGAGAGGGTTAAATCCCTAACAAGGTACCTACGCCTTATCTAAGTTAAAAAATAAGTTTTGGATAATGAAAAAAGCATATGCACATCTTCAGACCTATATGAAAACACCTGTTAAGTTTCAAAAGGATTGACCTAGAACTGTAAGTGGAGTTGCGATCACAAGGTAGCTACTCCCTATACATTTTAACATTAGTAGATCTCAAAAATTGTCTAAGTTAAAAAAGGTGAAATAAGTGAAAAAAATTATTTAAGGATAATGAAAAAAGAATATGCACATCTTCAGACCTATATGAAAACACCTATAAAAGTTCAAAAGGATTGACCTAGAACTGTAAGAGGAGTTGCGGTAACAAGGTAGCTACTCCCTATACATTTTAACATTAGTAGATCTCAAAAATTGTCTAAGTTAAAAAAGGTGAAATAAGTGAAAAACATTATTTAAGGATAATGAAAAGAGAATATGCACATCTTCAGACCTATATGAAAACACCTGTAAAGTTTCAAAAGGATTGACCTAGAACTGTAAGAGGAGTTGCGGTAACAAGGTAGCTACTCCCTATACATTTTAACATTAGTAGATCTCAAAAATTGTCTAAGTTAAAAAAGGTGAAATAAGCGAAAAAAAATTATTTAAGGATAATGAAAAAAGAATATGCACATCTTCAGACCTATATGAAAACACCTGTAAAGTTTCAAAAGGATTGACCTAGAACTGTAAGAGGAGTTGCAGTAACAAGGTAGCTACTCCCTATACATTTTAACATTAGTAGATCTCAAAAATTGTCTAAGTTAAAAAAGGTGAAATAAGTGAAAAAAATTATTTAAGGATAATGAAAAAAGAATATGCACATCTTCAGACCTATATGAAAACACCTGTAAAGTTTCCAAAGGATTGACCTAGAACTGTAAGAGGAGTTGCGGTAACAAGGTAGCTACTCCCTATACATTTTAACATTAGTAGATCTCAAAAATTGTCTAAGTTAAAAAAGGGGAAATAAGTGAAAAAAATTATTTAAGGATAATGAAAAATGAATATGCACATCTTCAGACCTATATAAAAACACCTGTAAAGTTTCAAAAGGATTGACCTAGAACTGTAAGAGGAGTTGCGGTAACAAGGTACCCACTATCAAATATTACAGACAGACAGACAGACAGACGGAATTCCGGACAAGATTACAGACAGACAGACAGACAGACGGAATTCCGGACAAGCCAAATCCAATATAGCCCCCACTTTTTCAAAGCGGGGCTATAATGAAAATTTTTGGTGGTGTGCAAGAAAAAGAATCTTATATGGGGTTCTGTTGTAGATGGGTTTTCCAACCCTCAGGATGACCATGCTGAGCGGAACCTCCGCATAGCCTTGGTTCCGCTCAGCACCGTCATCCCTTGGGTAGGAAACGCACAGCTACAACAGAACCCCATATCAGATTCTATCAAATACCCCTATTTATCATATGACGTCGCCTCTGAGAATGTAATAACGCCATGTAATAAATTTGATAATACACTAGTGGATTAAATATGCAAATTAGTTAGATACGCCCGGTAACGTTACATGTACGACATCATTAATGACGTCGCGTTTACTAATGGCAGAATATTGACATTTTTATAAAACAATCGTGAATAAAATGTGTTTTAAATATCATATGATAAATAGAATCTTGCATTCATGCTCATGTATTATTGAATTTATTTAACTCGTTGAGGAAAAGAGATAAAATGCTCGTTATTGAATTTATTAAACTCGTTGAGGAAAAGGGATAAAATGCTCGGCAAGCTCGTTGAGGAAAAGGGATAAAATGCTCCGCTTGCCGAGCATTTTATCCCTTTTCCTCAACGGGTTTAATAAATTCAATAATACATGATTAAACTCATTGAGGAAAAGGGATATTTATCCCTTTTCCTCAACGAGTTTAATAAATCCAACAATACATGAACACACATGTAAGATCCTCTATAAAACCCATCTTTTCCTATATACAAGAGGGCCGTGATGGCCCTGGATCGCTCACCTGATCCATAGAGTAACAAGTGGGCCCCGGGGAGGGCCATTATTGATCCCAAGGTTATAATGTGCATAATGTTGGGGAGGTCTAAAAAGGTGTAGCTTCATACCAAATATCAACAAAGGCTATAATTGTCCACTAGATGAAGCTCCATACCAAATATCAAAGACATGGGCCTTGCAGTTTCAGAGAAGAAGATTTTTAAAGATTTTCCTATATAAGTCTATGTAAAACCAAAGGGTCTCGGGGTGGGGGCTTTTTTGGCCTCAGGGCTATAATTGAACAATCTTGATAGAGGTCCACTAGATGAAATTTCACACCAAATATCAAAGACCTAGGCCTTGTGGTTTCATAGAAGATTTTTAAAGATTTTCCCGATTAAAGTCTATATAAAACCAAAGGGCGCGGGGCGGGGGCATTTTTGGCCTCAGGGCTATAATTTGAACAATCTTGGTAGAGGTCCACTGGCTGAAGCTTCATACCAAATATCAAAGACCTAGGCCTTGTGGTTTCAGAGAAGAAGATTTTTCAAGATTTTCCTTATATAAGTCGTAAAACCAAAGGGCCCAGGAGCGGGGGGCATTTTTCGACCCAGTACTATAATTTGAACAATCTTGGTAGGGGTCCACTAGATGAAGCTTCATACCAAATAGCAAAGACATGGGCCTTGCAGTTTCAGAGAAGAAGATTTTTAAAGATTTTCCCTATATAAGCCCATGTAAAACCAAAGGGCCTGGGGCGTGGGCATTTTTGGCCCCATCACTATAATTTGAACAATCTTGGTCGGGATCCACTAGATGAAGCTTCATATCAAACATCAAAGACATGGGCCTTGCGACTTCAGAGAAGAAGATTTTTACAGATTTTCCCTATATAAGCCATGTAAAACCAAAGGGCGCGGGGCGGGGGCATTTTTGGCCCCAGCACTATAATTTGAACAATCTTGGTAGGGGTCCACTAGATGAAGCTTCATACCAAAAATCAAAGTCCTGGGCCTTGTGATTTCAGAGAAGAAGATTTTTAAAGATTTTCCTATATAAGCCCATGAAAAAACCAAAGGCCCTGGGGCGGGGGCATTTTTGGCCCCAGCACTATAATTTGAACAATCTTGGTAGGGGTCCACTAGATGAAGCTTCATACCAAATATCAAAGACTTGGGCCTTGCGGTTTCAGAGAAGAAGATTTTTTAAGTTTTGGGTGAAAAAATCTATTTTTGGCTCCTGTGACCTATATGTGCAATGGACTGGAACCATTTGAACAACTTTGAAAGGGGACCCCCTAAGGATCATTCCTGTGAAGTTTGGTCAAAATCTGATCAGTGGTTTAGGAGGAGATGTCCTTTGAAGAAATTGTTTACGCACGGATGATAGACAAAAAGTGATCCTAATATTAATCACAAGAGGGCCATGATGGCCCTGGATCGCTCACCTGATCCATAGAGTAACAAGTGGGACCCGGGGAGGGCCATTATTAACCCCAGGGCTATAATGTGCATAATGTTCAGAGACGTCTAAAAAGGTGAAGCTTCATACCAAATATCAACAAAGGCTATAATTTGAACAATCTTGGCAAAGGTCCACTAGATATGCTACATACCAAATATCAAAGACCTGGGCCTAACGGTTTCAGAGAAGAAGATTTTTATTAAAGATATTCCCTACATAAGCCTATGAAATACCAAATGGCTCTGGGGCGGAGGAGTTTTTGGCCTCAGGGCTATAATGTAAACCATCTTGATAGAGGTCCACTAGAGAAAGCTTCACACCAAATATCAAAGACCATGGCCTTGCTGTTTCAGAAGAAGATTTTTAAGGAATATCTCTATATAAGTCTATGTAAAACCAAAGGGCCCCAGGTCGGGGGCAGTTTTGGCCCTAGCACTATAATTTGAACAATCTTGGTAGGGGTCCACTAGATGAAGCTTCATACCAAATAGCAAAGACCTGGCCCTTGGGGTTTCCGAGAAGAAGATTTTTAAAGATTTTCCCCATATAGGCCCATGTAAAACCATAGGGCCCCGGGGCGGTGGCATTTTTAGCCCAAGCACTATAATTTGAACAATCTTGGTAGGAGTCCACTAGATGAAGCTTCATACCAAATAGCAAAGACCTGGGCCTTGCGGTTTCAGAGAAGAAGATTTTTATAGATTTTCCCTATATAAGCCCATTTAAAACCAAAGGGCCCCGGAGTGGGGGGGGGGGGGGGGAGGGGGGGGGGGGGGGAGAAGGACCATGGCCTTGTGGGATGAAGCTTCATACCAAATATCAAAGACATGGGCCTTACGGTTTCAGAGAAGAAAATTTTTAAAGATTTTCCCTATATAAGCCCATGTAAAACCAAAGGGCCCCTGAGCGGGGGCATATTTGACCCCAGCACTATAATTTGAACAATCTTGGTAGGGGTCCCCTAGATGAAGCTCCATACCAAATATCAAAGACCTGGGCCTTACGGTTTCAGAGAAGAAGATTTTTAAAGCTCTTCACTATATAAGCCCATGTAAAACCAAAGGGCCCTGGAGCGGGGGCATTTTTGGCCCCAGCACTATAATTTGAACAATCTTGGTAGGGGTCCACTAGATGAAGCTTCATACCAAATATCAAAGACCTGGGCCTTGCGGTTTCAGAGAAGAAGATTTTTAAAGATTTTCCCTATATAAGCCCATGTAAAACCAAAGGGCCCCTGAGCGGGGGCATTTTTGGCCCAAGCACTATAATTTGAACAATCTTGGTAGGGGTCCACTAGATGAAGCTTCATACCAGATATCAAAGACCTGGGCCTTACGGTTTCAGAGAAGAAGATTTTTAAAGATTTTCCCTATATAAGCCCATGTAAAACCAAAGGGCCCCAGGGCGGGGGCATTTTTGGCCCCAGCACTATAATTTGAACAATCTTGGTAGGGGTCCACTAGATGAAGCTTCATATCAAATATCAAAGACCTGGGCCTTACGGTTTCAGAGAAGAAGATTTTTAAAGATTTTCCCTATATAAGCCCATGTAAAATCACAGGGCCCCGGAGCGGGGGCATTTTTGGCCCCAGCACTATAATTTGAACAATCTTGGTAGGGGTCCACTAGATGAAGTTTCAGACTAAATATCAAAGACCTGGGCCTTACGGTTTCAGAGAAGAAGATTTTTAAAGATTTTCCCTATATACGCCAATGTAAATCCAAAGGGCCCCGGAGCGGGGGCATTTTTGGCCCCAGCACTATAATTTGAACAATCTTGGTAGGGGTCCACTAGATGAAGCTTCAGACCAAATATCAAAGACCTGGGCCTTGTGGTTTCAGAGAAGAAGATTTTTTAAGTTTTTGGTGAAAAAAATCTATTTTTGGCCCCAAAAACCTAGATGTGCAACAGACCGGAACCATTTGAACAACTTTGAAAGGGGACCACCTAAGGATCATTCCTGTGAAGTTTGGTCAAAATCTGATCAGTGGTTTAGGAGGAGATGTCGTTTAAAGAAATTGTTTACGGACGCACGCACGGACGGACGGACGCACGGACGGACGCACGCACGACGGACGACAGACGAAAAGTGATCCCAAAAGCTCACCTCGTCACTACGTGACGGTGAGCTAACAAGAGGGCCATAATGGCCCTGGATCGCTCACCTGATCCATTGTGTAACAAGTGGTCCCCATGGAGGGCCATTATTGGCCCCAGTGCTTTAATGTGCATAATGGTGAGGGAGGTCTTAAAGTTGAAGCTTCATACCAAACATCAACAAAGGCTATAATTTGAAATATCTTGGCAAAGGTCCACTAGATGAAGCTACACACCAATATCAAAGACCTGGGCCTTGCAGTTTCAGAGAAGAAGATTTTTTTAAATATATTCCCTACATACGCCTATGCAAAACCAAATGGCCCCGGGGCTATTTAAGTCTATGTAAAACCAAACGGCCCCGGGGTGGGGGCATTTGTGCCCACGGGCTATAATTTGAACAATCTTGATAGAGGTCCACTAGATGAAGCTCCATACCAAATATCAAAGACCTGGGCCTCACAGTTTCAGAGAAGAAGCTGTTTAAAGATTTCCCTTTATAAGTCTATGGAAAACCAAAGGGTCTCGGGGCGGCGACATTTTTTGGCCCCAGGGCTATAATTTGCACAATCTTGATAGAGGTCCACTAGATGAAAGTTCACTACAAATATCAAAGACCTAGACCTTGTGGTTTCACAGAAGAAGATTTTTTAAGATTTTCTCCATATAAGTCTATGTATAATCAAAGGGACCCGGAGCAGGGGCATTTTTGGTTTCAGGGCTATAATCTGAACAATCTTGACAGAGGTGCACTAGATGAAGCTTCATACCAAATATCAAAGACCTAGGCCTGGTGGTTTCAGAGAAGAAGATTTTTAAAGATTTTTCTCTATATTAGTCTATGTAAAACCAAAGGGCCCCAGAGCGGGGGCATTTTTGGCCCCAGCACTATAATTTAAATAATCTTGGTAGGGATCCTTCAGATGAAGCTTCATACCAAATATCAAAGACCTAGGCCTTGTGGTTTCAGAGAAGAAGATTTTTAAAGACTTTCCCTATATAAGTCTATGTAAAACCAAAGGGCCCCAGAGCGGGGGCATTTTTTGCCCCAGGGCTATAATTTGAACAATCTTGGTAGGGGTCCACTAGATGAAGCTTCATACCAAATATCAAAGTCCTGGGCCTTGCGGCTTCAGAGAAGAAGATTTTTAAAGATTTTCCCTATATAAGCCCATGTAAAACCAAAGGGCCCCGGGGGCAGGCATTTTTTGCCCCAGCATTATAATTTGAACAATCTTGATAGTGGTCCACTAGATGAAGCTTCATTCCAAATATCAAAGACCTGGGCCTTGTGGTTTCAGAGAAGAAGATTTTTTAAGTTTTCGGTGAAAAAAATCTATTTTTGGCTCCTGTGACCTAGATGTGCAACAGACCGGAACCATTTGAACAACTTTGAAAGGGATCCACCTAAGGATCATTCCTGTGAAGTTTGGTCAAAATCCGATAAGTGGTTTAGGAGAAGATGTCGTTTGAAGAAATTGTTTACGCACGGATGATAGACAAAAAGTGATCCTAATATAAAACACAAGAGGGCCATGATGGCCCTGGATCGCTCACCTGATCCATAGTGTAACAAGTGTGCCCCAGAGAGGGCCATTATTGGCCCCAAGGCTTTAATGTGCATAATGTTGAGGGAGGTCTTAAAGGTGAAGCTTCATACCAAACATCAACAAAGGCTATTATTTGAACAATCTTGGCAAAGCTCCACTAGATGAAGCTACACATCAAATATCAAAGACCTGGGCCTAGCGGTTTCAGATAAGAAGGTTTTTAAAGATTTTGCCTATATAAGCCTATGTAAAACCAAAGGGCCCCGGGACGGGGGCATTTTTTGCCCCAGCACTATAATTTGAAAATCTTGGTAGGGGTCCACTAGATGAAGCTTCATACCAAATATCAAAGTCCTAGGCCTTGTGATTTCAGAGAAGAAGATTTTTAAAGATTTTGCCTATATAAGCCTATGTTAAACCAAAGGGCCCCGGGGCAGGGGCATTTTTGGCCCCAGCACTATAATTTGAACAATCTTGGTAGGGGTCCACTAGATGAAGCTTCATACCAAATATCAAAGTCCTGGGCCTTGTGGTTTCAGAGAAGAAGATTTTTAAAGAATTTCCCTATATAAGCCTATGTAAAACCAAAGGGCCCCGGGGCGGGGGCATTTTTGGCCCCAGCACTATAATTTGAACAATCTTGGTAGGGGTCCACTAGATGAAGCTTCATACCAAATATCAAAGACCTGGGCCTTGTGGTTTCAGAGAAGAAGATGTTTAAAGATTTTCCCTATATAAGCCAATGTTAAACCAAAGGGCCCCGTGGTGGGGGCATTTTTTGTCCCAGCACTATAATTTGAACAATCTTGGTAGGGGTCCACTAGATGAAGCTTCATACCAAATATCAAAGACCTGGGCCTTGTGGTATCAGAGAAGAAGATTTTAAAAGATTTTCCCTATATAAGCCTATGTAAAACCAAAGGGCCCCGGGGCGGGGGCATTTTTGGCCCCAGCACTATAATTTGAACAATCTTGGTAGGGGTCCACTAGATGAAGCTTCATACCATATATAAAAGACCTGGGCCTTGTGGTTTCAGAGAAGAAGATTTTTAAAGATTTTCCCTATATAAGGCAATGTAAAACCAAAGGGCCCGTGGCGGGGGCATTTTTTGTCATAGCACTAAAATTTGAACAATCTTGGTAGGGGTCCACTAGATGAAGCTTCTAACCAAATATCAAAGTCCTGGGCCTTGTGGTTTCAGAGAAGAAAATTTTTAAAGATTTTCCCTATATAAGCCTATGTAAAACCAAAGGGCCCCGGGGCGGGGGCATTTTTGGCCCAAGCACTATAATTTGAACAATCTTGGTAGGGGTCCACTAGATGAAGCTTCATACCAAATATCAAAGACCTGGGCCTTGTGGTTTCAGAGAAGAAGATTTTTAAAGATTTTCCCTATATAAGCCTATGTAAAACCAAAGGGCCCCGGGGCGGGGGCATTTTTGGCCCCAGCACTATAATTTGAACAATCGTGGTAGGGGTCCACTAGATGAAGCTTCATACCAAATATCAAAGTCCTGGGCCTTGTGGTTTCAGAGAAGAAGATTTTAAAGATTTTCCCTATATAAACCTATGTAAAACCAAAGGGCCCCGGGGCGGAGGCATTTTTTGCCCCAGCACTATAATTTGAAAATCTTGGTAGGGGTCCACTAGATGAAGCTTCATACCAAATATCAAAGTTCTGGGCCTTGTGATTTCAGAGAAGAAGATTTTTAAAGATTATCCCTATATAAGCCTATGTAAAACCAAAGGGCCCCTGGGCGGGGGCATTTTTGGCCCCAGCACTATAATTTGAACAATCTTGGTAGGGGTCCACTAGATGAAGCTTCATACCAAATATCAAAGAACTGGGCCTTGTGGTTTCAGAGAAGAAGATTTTTAAAGATTACCCTATATAAGCCTATGTAAAACCAAAGGGCCCCAGGGCGGGGGCATTTTTGGCCCCAGCACTATAATTTGAACAATCTTGGTAGGGGTCCACTAGATGATGCTTCATACCAAATATCAAAGACCTGGGCCTTGTGGTTTCAGAGAAGAAGATTTTTTAAGTTTTTGGTGGAAAAAATCTATTTTTGGCTCCTGTGACCTAGATGTGCAACGGACCGGAACCATTTGAACAACTTTGAAAGGGGACCACCTAAGGATCATTCCTGTGAAGTTTGGTCAAATTCCGATCAGTGGTTTAGGAGGAGATGTCGTTTAAAGAAATTGTTTACGCACGCACGCACGCACGCACGCACGCACGGACGCACGCACGCACGACGGACGACGGACAAAAAGTGATCCCAAAAGCTCACCTCGTCACTACGTGACGGTGAGCTAACAAGAGGGCCATGATGGCCCTGGATCGCTCACCTGATCCATAGTGTATTAATGTGCATAATGTTGAGGGAGGTCTTAAAGGTGAAGCTTCATATCAAACATCAACAAAGGCTAAAATTTGAACAATCTTGGCAAAGGTCCACTAGATGAAGCTACACATCAAATATCAAAGACCTGGGCCTAGCAGTTTCAGAGAAGAAGATTTTTAAAGATTTTGCCTATATAAGCCTATGTAAAATCAAAGGGCCCCGGGACAGGGGCATTTTTTGCCCCAGCACTATAATTTGAACAATCTTGATAGAGGTCCACTAGATGAAGCTCCATACCAAATATCAAAGACCTGGGCCTCACAGTTTCAGAGAAGAAGCTGTTTAAAGATTTCCAAAGGGCCCCGTGGCGGGGGCATTTTTTGTCCCAGCACTATAATTTGAACAATCTTGGTAGGGGTCCACTAGATGAAGCTTCATACCAAATATCAAAGTCCTGGGCCTTGTGGTTTCTGAGAAGAAGATTTTTAAAGATTTTCCCTATATAAGCCTATGTAAAACCAAAGGGCCCCGGGGCGGGGGCATTTTTGGCCCCAGCACTATAATTTGAACAATCTTGGTAGGGGTCCACTAGATGAAGCTTCATACCAAATATCAAACACCTGGGCCGTGTGGTTTCAGAGAAGAAGATTTTTAAAGATTTTCCCTATATAAGCCAATGTAAAACCAAAGGGCCCCGTGGCGGGGGCATTTTTTGTCCCAGCACTCAAATAGGAACAATCTTGGTAGGGGTCCACTAGATGAAGCTTCATACCAAATATCAAAGTCCTGGGCCTTGTGGTTTCAGAGAAGAAAATCTTTAAAGATTTTCCCTATATAAGTCTATGTAAAACCAAAGGGCCCCGTGGCGGGGGCATTTTTGGCCCCAGCACTATAATTTGAACAATCTTGGTAGGGGTCCACTAGATGAAGCTTCATACCAAATATCAAAGACCTGGGCCTTGTGGTTTCAGAGAAGAAGATTTTAAAGATTTTCCCTATATAAGCCAATGTAAAACCAAAAGGCCCCGTGGCGGGGGCATTTTTTGTCCCAGCACTAAAATTTGAACAATCTTGGTAGGGGTCCACCAGATGAAGCTTCATACCAAATATCAAAGTCCTGGGCCTTGTGGTTTCAGAGAAGAAATTTTTTTAAAGATTTTCCCTATATAAGCCTATGTAAAACCAAAGGGCCCCGGGGTGGGGGCATTTTTGGCCCCAGCACTATAATTTGAACAATCTTGGTAGGGGTCAACTAGATGAAGCTTCATACCAAATATCAAAGACCTGGGCCTTGTGGTTTCAGAGAAGAAGATTTTTAAAGATTTTCCCTATATAAGCCAATGTAAAACCAAAGGGCCCCGTGGCGGGGGCATTTTTTGTCCCAGCACTAAAATTTGAACAATCTTGGTAGGGGTCCACTAGATGAAGCTTCATACCAAATATCAAAGTCCTGGGCCTTGTGGTTTCAGAGAAGAAGATTTTTAAAAATTTTCCCTATATAAGCCTATGTAAAACCAAAGGGCCCGGGGCGGGGGCATTTTTGGCCCCAGCACTATAATTTGAACAATCTTGGTAGGGGTCCACTAGATGAAGCTTCATACTAAATATCAAAGACCTGGGCCTTGTGGTTTCAGAGAAGAAGATTTTTAAAGATTTTCCCTATATAAGCCTATGTAAAACCAAAGGGCCCCAGGGCGGGGGCATTTTTGGCCCCAGCACTATAATTTGAACAATCTTGGTAGGGGTCCACTAGATGAAGCTTCATACCAAATATCAAAGACCTGGGCCTTGTGGTTTCAGAGAAGAAGATTTTTGGTGAAAAAAATCTATTTTTTGCTCCTGTGACCTAGATGTGCAACGGACTGGAACCATTTGAACAACTTTGAAAGGGGACCACCTAAGGATCATTCCTGTGAAGTTTGGTCAAAATCCGATCAGTGGTTTAGGAGGAGATGTCGTTTAAAGAAATTGTTTACGGACGCACGGACGCAGGCACGGACGGACGGACGACGGACAAAAAGTGATCCCAAAAGCTCACCTCGTCACTACGTGACGGTGAGCTAAAAACGGGGTAAACAAAAGTATTCATTACACAGACTTGTTTAATGTGATGATTTAGAAAATGCAGAGTTGTAACATAATCATACACTGTTTCAAATCTTTCCTTTGTTTACGTTAAGGCCTGCATTGGAGTCTCAAAAGTAATCCATTGTGCTGAAAAAAGTTTATAGTTGAGCAGATTTACATGTGGCCATTATGTATGAAAAAAAAAAGAATACATTTTAATTTGCACCCCCTGCCACCCCCTCGTAACTTTCAATCTCAGAGGGAAACAGGATTTATATGTCATAAAAAGTATTCACTATATTAAACCTATAGAAATGAATTTGACAGTTTTAATCCAGCAATGACTTTTATCACTTTCAACAAAATGTATGGTTGGTACCATTCTTAAATGTACTAACTTAAAAGATAGTGTATACAATGTTCTATCTAATTATACTCGAGTTTTCTTGAAAGGCCATCACATTTACATGCTTATGCAATATATGTGATTTTTAAATTGTAAAAATATCAAAATTTTCAGAAGAAAAATTGTGAAAGTTTTACATATGTCCTCTATATCTGGCCTCCGCCTATTGGGGCTGGAAGAAATAAATGGGCTGCATGATGCTTCCACGCAGAGCTGAGGATACAACAATATTTTCCATGAAGGGGTGCACATGAGAACCGGTAAACCGCTTAGAGGATCTAAGCCTGCACAGGCGAAACGGTGCTAGTTGGACCGCCCATGCTTATAAACCCTATTGGTTTAATTGGGCGACAGGGCTTGAGATGTCATTTCATCTCAATGTCAGGTAAAAGTCCCACAAAATTGGAAGCAATGTCTCCAAAATGACCTATACAGTGTTGACAGGGATGTTAAACCTCAAATCAAACAAACATATGTCCACTTTATAAGGTGAGATACACTGGGATTGTCATTGCATAGACTTATTGACGTGATGCTCAGAATACAGGTAATCTGATCCCATCAAGTCATATATTATCACAGGTAAATCTGTCCCATTGTAAAATGTTTTTGCCACCCCGTCACATTGTATTTTCCACCCCATGGGGATGCCAATCCACCCCATTATGTATCACCTGTAATATTAATAATTATTTCTGGTTTAAGGGGAATCAGAACATCTGCAGGGGAAGCAACTCTCGCAAAAGTATTTTTGTCTCCCAAGTCAATAGGGGTCGACTCTTAAAGGAAAGAATTTGCTCCTGAGGAGCAAATTCTTTCCTTTAAGAGTAGACCCCTTTTTTCAGTGAGATAGGGCTTATAGAAAAGCGAACAGGAAGTCCCGAAACTTGTCTCCCTTTGAAAAATGGTGGAAAATTCTGCCAGGTGTTCCCATTCCACTTAATATGTGAGAGGGTAACTCGATCAGAACAGAGTACATTCACCAACAATGTTTTTAAATATCTAGCAAATGTGAAACTAGTCTTACTGAGTCAATTGAAAGTTATGTTTTCAGCCAAAAGATGCACTGCAATACAGCAGGCATGAGACTGGAGGACTGCTGAAAAAATCTGAAAGCTGATTAAAAAAATCTGAAGCCCCTATCACCCTATCCAAAAAATGTCATTTTTACACATTTCAGACAAAGACAAGTAACTTTGGAAAATATATTTTAAAACCAAAAATTCTGAAATCTGCCAAAAACTGAAAAGTCTCATGCCTGATACAGACTCTTATGCTGATAAATGCTGATTTATAAACATTACATAATTAATACAGAAAACATTTCTTTTTAAAGAAAACCACCTATAAAGGATACTTTAACTAAACATAATAAGCCAGCGTTGGTATCTCAGTCAATGGCGTGTCTGATTGGTGATCAGGAGGTCGCGTGTTTGATACCTGCCTGGTAGGTAACATTTGTTCCTCAAGATTGCTCATTGAATTTTTTCCATGGTCATTCTCTTTGTCTAATTATCTCGTTCAGAGGGGCAGCTGTCAGTTTCTGACTAAGGAATGCACATTGTACTGGTTAAATGCTTTATGTATAAGCCTGTCCAGGAAAAGTGTGGTTACGAACACTGACAAGCTCAATATGACCTTAATAGTGTTGAATGGGACACCAACCCCAAAGAAATAAACAATAAAGAGAATTCTAACAGGTTGCAATGATTCTGAATACATTAATGCCCTGCTAGATATAATGTTGAAAAGAACCGTATTCGCCCTAATTACCGCACATGCTCCTATAAGCGCACACCAAAGCTATTTTTGAAAAGGAAATGCATAAGCGCACACTTTAGAGTAACTCCCCCTTGGAAGCTCTCACAGTAAATCAATAAAAAACTTACCGTTTTTTCTTCAACAGTGAAGACAAAGCTTTAGTATCCTTTTCCGACCCATTAAATATCAGTATGCATCATCTCGGAAGCTATTATTTTTGCATCGAGTGTGCGCTAAATAGATACATTCCATAGTGAAACTGTGATTTTTTGACACAATTTTTAAAAAACTAAGCGCACGGTGTGCTAATTAGGGCGAATACGGTAATTAGTTTTTCAGACCACATTACAATTACATTTGAAACATTTATAATGATAAGACTAAGATTTCTGATTAATTGACTATTTCTGCCTGTGACATGTATTTTATACATGTGTAGTGAGCAAGGAGAACAAAATACACTACATCCACTTTATCATATGACATCGCGCCTGCGAGTGTAATAACGCCATGTAATATTTTCGATAATCCACTGGTGGATTAAATATGCAAATTAGCTAGATACGTCCGTAACGTTACATGTACGACGTCCTTAACGACGTTGCGTTTACTAACGGCAGAATAGTGACATTTTTGTAAACAATCGTGAATAAAATGCGTTTTAAAAGTCAAATGATAAATAGAATCTTGCATTCGTGCTCATGTATTATTGAATTTATTAAACAAGTTGAGGAAAAGGGATAAAATGCGAGGCTTTGCCGAGCATTTTATCTCTTTTCCTCAACGAGTTTAATAAATTTAATAATACAATGTCATGAACACTCTGGTAAGATTCTCTATTTATAACACTATTTTTGGGAACCAAAGCAGAAACTGTATTAGTGTAACCACCCTTTAATATCCAAACAAAAATGTATAGATTACATACAACAAGAAATTCGCCGAAGGCTATGTCGCGCCTGTGGGGGTGAAAAGTCACCGAACCATGAAATTTAGGCCAAGGTCAAACATTGATGCTTCCATAAAAATTGCCATTCCTAGATGGAAGCTTGTATCAAGTATCATTAATGAAGCTCTAAAAGTTCTTGAGAAATGAACTTAAATATTAGGTCGAACAGTTGATGCAATAGTTCACAAAGTCAGTGAACCATGAAATTTAGGTCAAGGTCAAATATAGATGCCTGCATTTTAGTTGTCATCCCTAGATACAAGTATATACTAAGTATCCTTAATAAAGCTCTTATAGTTCTTTTGAAACTAGACAAAAGTGCCCAGTGGGGCACGTATACCCCCGGCCAGTGCCGAACTTCAAAGGGAAATAACTCTAAAAGGCCTGACCCCTTGGCCCTTATTTTCTTTCCCACAATACAAGTAGTCATACTGATCATGTGTGCAAAATTTCAAGTTTCTATGTGAAGCAGTTCCTGAGATATCTTTGACACAAAATAATTGTTTACGGACAGACAGACGGAAAAGACAAAAACTATATACCCCCATGGCATACGCCGGGGGTATAATGAACCTGAACATTAGGGTGAACGCTAGGGTGGTCGCAATATTTCACGAAGTCAGTGAACCATAAAATATGGGTCAAGGTCAAATATGGATGCTTTCTTTTAAGTTGCCATCCCCAGATTCAAGTTTGTACCAAGTATCATTAATGAAGCTCTTATAGTTCTTGAGAAATTACCTTGACCATTAGGGTGAATGCTAGGGTGGTTGCAATATTTTACAAAGTAAGTGAACCATGAAATGTAGGTCAAATTTATTTAAGTTGCCATCCACAGATACAAGTCTGTGCCAAGAACCATTAATGAAGCTATTATTATTCTTGAGAAATAAACTTGACCATTAGGGTGACTCTAGGGTTGTCGGAAATGTTGATGCCTTGACAAATGGATGGATGGATGGAGGTATGGAAAACCAGGTGCCAATATCGCACCATGCTAATAACAGATGCGACAAAAATGACCATTTATAATCTATACATTTTCGGGAACCGTCTTTAAACTGAGTTTTATCAAAAATAGTGCTATTATGAACAGTGTTATAAAGGGATTTAAGTGTATTGCTGACCAGTGAATTCTTAAACAATGATTTTGCTGGAAAAGCTTCAAGCCAATAAATTTATGTAAAACAATTAAACCATAACCCCATTATAACACTGTTCATTATAATGCAGTTTTGGATTTAACACGGTTTCAAGATGGATCCCAAAAATGTATAGATTATATAGAAAAATGACCATAAATGGTCATTTTTCTATATAATCTATACATTTTTGTTTGGATATAACACGGTTGTTTAACTTACATGGTTTCTACTTTAGACCCCATTAATAGTGTTATAAAGAGGTTGTGGTGTATAATCCTTCCATCATCAGCATTTTCAATGTTTTTTTTCTTCTTATTATTTTTCAGTGAAAACAAGGCTTGACAGCAATGATTCACCTAAAGTATCAAGCTTTATTTTTGCTGAAAAATATACTGGGACCTGTCTATCAATCTTAAGGCAAGAACAGGATGGTTGTGCATTAATAAACCATACTTACCAGAATCTGACAAAAATTTAAACACACAGTTGTTCAGCAAGACAGATGGGTTCTTATCTCCACCCAAGGAGGAAATTTATGGAGTATGAAATATAGAGTTTTTGTTCCTCTTTAGGATATAACACCCATATGAAATAATGTTGTTGTTGTTTTTTCCATGGCTCTAGAAATATTGCTTTCTCGAGAAAATCATGGATTGTGAAAGCTCATTGGAACCATCACATTGAGACAGTGTTAATGATTATACACAATGAAGTGATGTCAAACTTAACAACAGCGTAAGTGACTTCCTATTCAACCAATGCACACCAAAAACATGAAAAATTCTGGATTTTTATCCTATCCCTGGTATGATAACCTGGGTATAATAAGATTTTCTATCCAGGGGTTGTCCAGGACTTTCTTGGCGGGTGTGCAAGAATTATATATTGTTCTAGGATGAACAGCACAGCAATGCATATTACCAGGAACTGTCTTTTTTTCCCCATATTCTCATGTTAGGAAAAATAAATGACAGTAAACAATGAAGTAGCTGCAGTCTTAAGTTTTAGATACAGTCAGTGTATGTAAAAGTCATACAAGTCATGCACCTATGTTTGCAAAGCTAAACTGTTTTTTTTTTTTTTTTAGTTTTACAGCCCAGTGAACACCATTTACATCATACTGAGCCAATCAGTTTCTTGGGCAGGCTTATACAGAAGTGGTTAACCAGTACAGTGCACATTCTTTCATCAGAAACTAACAACTGCCCTTCTCGAACCTGTGGAAGGGACCTAAGAGAATGACAGTGGAAAGATATAATGATCCATCTCCATAAAAGAATTTGCCGACCCGGGCAGATGTTGACACCCCGCCCACCAGTTACATGCACAATGGAGCTACTGAGGCAGCCAGCAAAGCTAAAATAATGCAGAGTAATTGATAAGGGTCGTATCGTCGTAAATACGACTCTAAAATCGAGCAAATACGCCCAGAAATGAAGAAAAAGTCGTACCAAATACGACCGTCAAATTGGCGATACGCCAAGGTAGTTCCATTGCAGCCGTATCGGCAATGAAAAAAAAAAAAAAAAAAAAACACCTGACGCCTGACAAAAAGCAATCAAAATCGCGGTAATTTTCGCCGCATCATAGTCTTCAACAAAAACTGTTCCAATCTTCAAGAACGATTCGAAATTCATCCATTCATGAATGATGGCATTTGTTTTAATTACGCTGAAACATTTCAACCTTACCTTTTGAAGATCATATATTGAGCTTATATTTAATCAGCCTCAAGTCGTGACAACTATCAACATGATTCGGAAACCGATTATTGATGCGTGATACATAACGGTATTTATTATCTAAGGGAAAGCCGCCCGCATTATTAACTTTATTAACAACGCCTGCAGCATGAACAGTAACTTTATGACAAGCGTGCATAAAAATACGATCCTGAATATTGTTACGCAACCACATTGACTTCTACGGAGTGTCATCCTCGAGAAAAAAAAAATGGGTTCGACAGATCTACAGATTTACATTGTCGTGTAGTTAGGAATTAAATATCAAAACAGACGCGCAGACGATAAAAAGTTAAGTTTGTGGAGAACTGACAAAGTTTCTCCGGAAAAATGTAAGAAAACAAGAATTCCGCAGAAGGCGGCGCCGCACCTGCTGGGGGCAAAAGTCATAGAAGCCACAATCAGAATGTTGTTATTAATTAAGTAAATTTCATAGCAGTTGATAGTTGATGTAAAATGTGTCAAAGTCACTGGACCAAAAATATAGGCCATGGTCACCAGGTCAAGGTACGTGCCAAATCAGTACAATGAGGAGAAGTACAATGCAAAGTTTGGTGGCTGTAGGCCATTTATTTTGGGACATATTGAACATTGACGTAAAAGTCGCTGGAGTGCATAATATAGGTTAAGGTCACCAAGTCAAGGTACCCACAGAGTATGTAAGTGTAGGAGAAGCACTATGCAAGGTTTGGTGGTTGTAGGCCTTATAGTTAAGAAGATATGGAATGTCGACCTAAAATGTGTTAAAGTCAATGGAGTGCAAAAAAATAGGTCAAGGTCACCAAGTCAAGGTACCTGCATAGTCAGTACATCTAGGAGAACCACTATGAAAGATTTGGTGGTTGCAGGCCTCTTATTTGAGAAGATCTGGAACATTGACGCAAATTGGGTCAAAGTCAATGGAGCGTAAAATATAGGTCAAGGTCACCAGGTCAAGTATCTGCAGAATCAGTACATCCAGGAGCAGCATTATGCAAGCTTTGGTGGTTGTAGGCTTTTTATTTGCAGAGATCTGAAACTTCGACATAAAAATTTGTCAAAGTCGCTGGAGCGTAAAATATAGGTCAAGGTCACCGGGTCAAGGTACCTGCGGAGTCAGTACATCTAGGAGAAGCACTATGCAAGATAAGATGGTTGTGGGCCTTTTATTTGAGGAGATCTGGAACTTCGACGTAAAATGTGTCAAAGTCAGTGGAGCATAAAATATAGGTCAAGGTCACCATGTCAAGGTACCTGCAGAGTCAATACATCTAGGAGAAACACTATTCAAGATTTTATTGGTGTAGGCCTTTTATTTGAGAAGATCTGGAACATTTACGTAATTTGTGTCAAACTCACTGAAGCATAAAATATAGGTCAAGGTCACCAGGTCAAGGTGCTTGCCTAGTCAGGAGCTCAGGGTGATGTTTCATGAAAGGTTTCATGGTTGTTTAGTCTTATAGTTGATTACAATACAAACTTCGACGTAAATGTCGAACTTCGACGTAATGGTCAAAGTCACTGGAGCGCAAAACATAGGTCAAAATCACCAGGTCAAGGTGCTTACAAAGTGAGAAGGTCTATGAGATGTTTCTTGTAAGGTTTGATGGTAGCTGAGGTTTGTAAAATAAAACTTTGACGTAAATGTCGAACTTCGACGTAAATGTTAACAGACGGACGGACGAACGGACGGACCGAAAATCGGACGCCTATGTCGCACCCTGTTATAAGCAGGTGCGACAAAAATCAAATGCATGGCTATTTCTCCCAAATCGCAGAAATTCACGTTGAAATAGGTCACTCTGTATTTTGTGGAAAAACAAAACAGAAGCAACAACAACTGGGCTGGGATGTAACAACGAATATATATCCGACCAGGCAGCGTTAGCGCTAGCTCTTTCTGCTTAGCGTCCGCAGGCCGCAGATGCAAGAAAATTTGCGTCCATGACTCATTTTTTTCGCGTCCTTTGGCCATTGGCGGAAACTCTTAACCGGAGGCTTAAAAAACTTGTTTATTGCCGTTTTCCGACACGTGTATGTCGGCGCCTTTGATTATTGCATCATAGTGGTTGTTTACTTTTGACTCCACTTCTAGTTTTCATACTTTTATCATCCCGACGTATTTTTTCTCGCAATATTGTCTGAGATAGAACCACCGCTGCACAGACTGATCGCTTTGTCCGCCGTGTTCCGTATACATTTGACCAAAATTATATTTATTGAGGCACAATGGCAGGATTAACCTGTAATACTTAGGTACTCATATATCTAATTGTGAGTCACAGGTGGTCAGGTCAGCATGCAGCGCATGCTTATTTACCGCTATCTATCAAGTAGCCGATTAAATTAAACACCCAAAGATGTCTCGCCGGCGTATTTGAACATTAATCAGAATGACTGGCAGTGGATCATAAAAGAACGCAAACGCAGCAACCGGGACAAACAGATAAGCTTTCACAGATGCACTTGCTGATCTGAGTCTTAACTGGTCGCAGGTTTCATTGTATTTTTGCTGAGCGCTGAATTTCTCGCCTTTTATCAATCGCATGCAGTTGCTACAATGAGTGGAGATTTCCCCCCGCCTTAGAATGCGTAGCACATAAGGCCGCTGCAGACACAAAACATGGGTTTGAAAACGTTTTGATGCCAGTATGATCTGTGTGACGGCTGAAGACTCTGACCAGCCTGCACAGTCTTATCAAAACGAGCCTTCAATGGCGTCTGGGAAATTCCAAAAACACATGCCAAGAATACGACCACACTGGCTGGATTTACATTCTTAAGAAGAAAAAGTAATTTATCATTTTGCTGTCCGCCAGCTTATTAACATGAAAATGTATATTGGTATGTTACGATGATAGAATATATGTTTAACGTCTTTTACATATGGCCATTGCCATGTCTGAAATTAATATAAGTGCACTTAGCAGCCATCCTGTGATGACAGATGAAGATACGACCCAAGTTTTGAATTAAGGAGTACCGATACTCTCAAAGAATCACAGGATACGCCTATAGTCTTTGGTTGAAGGAGTAACAGTACTCCTCGCGCAACAGCTTATCAATAACACTGATAATGAAATCTAAAACTGCACGTGTCTTTGTAGTGTCGTAAAAATCGTAAAAGTCTGGACATCTTGAGAACTTGCTTTAATTCTCCTATAACTTTAACTCCCTTTAAGTTTTGATCATATACTAAAGTACTTTACTAGAGCTTTTTCTGCAATTGTAACTCTTGATACAAGAGGAAAGAGTTATGAGAAAGTACATTTTCAGGGGAGACCACTCACAGGAAATATAGATGTCTCCCTTATCAATCAGTGTCTTTTAATAACCCTTTCAAAATAAAAGTGAAGGCAATGATCAGGAATCGATACAATAACCCTGTCAACTGGTACATATATCTATGCCAACAGTGTAGATTCTGATGAGATGGCTCATAATGAGTGCACCACCTAACTGAGATAATGGCCAAGTATGACCATATGTATCTATCTATCTATCGATCGATCAATCAATCGATCGATAGATAGATAGATCAGGATCAACGCTGTTTACCATTCTGTTAATGACTGAGACTAAAACCCCTTTTTACAAAAATGGAGACAGGGAAGTACCATATTTACCGTATGTTTTCAGACAGGCAGGCCAGAGCAAACAGTGTAGACCCAAATGAGATGACGCAGAATGCGGCATCTCATTTGGGTCTTAAATGTTTGCCACTCTCCCAGCTATTTTCAGACACCAAATCAGGGAGTTATCTATACTTGTTCGCATTTTGGAACAAGCATGGTAAGGAGTTTAGGTGTCAAAATATTTAGGGTAAATACGGTATTTGCTGCTGGAGAGGACCTCAGTTACAAGATATCATGTAAGTTATCTCCCCTGCAAAAAGTGACAGCGATCAGGTGCAAGTTGTTTTCATTTTCCTTAAGCTGTACGTACCTGATAGACATGATGAGTATCTGACCTTGACCCTCGTAGAAATGCAGAGGGTATCCAAACATTGATGAGGTTACCACCATGAAGAGTTAGACTGCAAAATTGAAAGAAATCAGACAGGCATATTCTTACTATGAAACAATTTTTTTCCGGGACAAAAGTGCATATAATATCAAAATTCTACAGAACCCTGTATCTGTTATTGCCCAGAGTCAAATATAATCTGTGCTAACTGTCAAGCCAGATTGAAACCAACCGTGTAGATAATCAATTTTTGAATGAAAGTTTTTTGGAAGCTTTTAAAACTAATAAACTATTTGGGCCCCGCCAAGCGATTTTGGTACTTATCGCCTATGCGAGCAGTGAAGGTTCAGGCGAGCCTGCGCATCTGCGCAGTCTCGCCAGAACCTTCGCTGCTCGCTCATACAAGCATTGAATCAAGAGGAACCTTCAGACAGAAAGGCATGTCCCTGGCCCCTCTGAATGGCTGGGCATGCGCAGTTAAAATTTGTCATGACGGAATGCTCGAAGACCCAAATTCGCTTTTGGGGGGGCTCATTTAAAATGAATTGTTATCACAAAATATCAACCTTATCTGTTGCTATGTCAAGGGATAATTGTCTTCATTTCTTGAATGAAACGGATGTTGTGCATATTTGTTTGTTTGGAGTTTAACAGCCCAGTCAATACTGTTCAGGTCATATTGAGCCAATCAGTGCACCTATCAACATTTTTCCTGGGCAGGCTTAACAAGTACAGTGGACATTATTTTGCCAGTAACTGGCAACCACCCTTTTTGAAAAAGCAGAATGAATACACCATAACCTTATTACAACACTAATAATTTTAAACCCGAATTCACACACACACACACACACACACACAAACAACACTAATAATGGAGTCCAAAGCAGAGACCGTGTTAGTTGAACAACCATCTTATATTTAAACAAAAAGTATAGATTATATAGAAAAATGACCATTTATGGTCATTTTTCTATATAATCTATACATTTTTGGGATCCACCTTGAAACTCTGATATATCTAAAACCATGTTATAACAAACAGTGTTATAATGAGGTTGTGGTGTTATATAATTTTGTTAATGGAGCCAATGTATGTAGACAAGCAGATTTTACCTTTCCATTCCTGTAGCCAGACTGTCTTCAGCAAAACTCATATCATTAGGTAACTGAAATTAGTGAAATCATTTTGTGCTGTACTTATATATGACATGAATTTGTCTAGAACACTGTTTGTTTGGATACAACACAGATGAAACACGGGTCCCATGGAATGTTCTATCAAAACTATAATACATGAGGTATACATTATGATACCACACCCATGTGACATATTGCTTTCTTTCTTATCTCCAAAAAGATTATTTTTACTGATATGAATATATGTGATATTTTTCTTGTTTACATGACACTAATAGGTTGTGGGTGCTTGCTCATTGAGGCGGTTCTAACAAGTACCCACAACCTATGTCCCAGAGCAGAAATAAGTAAAGTAATGTATACCCTGTTAAACCCCAGTTTTCTCTATATAAAGTGGGGTTAGAGGGGTGTTCATTACACAGACTTGTTAATATGATGAATTCAGTTGAAAACAAAATGTTCTGGATGTATTTTACCCAAATAATTGAAACTAAAACAAGTGTTGCACTTATGAGCTCAGAAATGTAAATTTAAAATAATCTGATTAAAGTGTAATAATTTGAAGTAACACACTGGGTTGAGTATAGGAGCAGAATGTTTGAGGAAAGCTATGTAGATAAGTATTACCAAATCGGTAAAAAGCAGGCAATATATTCAAAAAAACTAAAATTTCAGCCTGCCTCTATAATGTCAATAAATATCTCATGAATATTAATGAGGCAGTCTAAAGATATTCTCTTTCTGTGAAATATCTCAGATTTTCAGCTTTTTCTGAAACTTTGTTTTTCACCTTCAAAATGGACCCCAAAATGCTGTATTCAAACAAAAATTGTGCTTATAAAAACAGTGACAATGTGTTGCCAAGTATCCAAATCCAAATGTAAATTTACTGGTGACCCTTAGAATCTCCTTTTGCATACTGGAAGCTACTTGTCTCATAAAATAGAGGCCATGGTTTCACCAGACTTTCGGATTAGTCTTTTAACCCAATCCTTTCTCCATATGACCTTCTCTGGGCTTATTCAGCAGACGACAAATTGATGACCATTACAAAACATGCCTATACAAATACATTGTAAACTTTAGCCCCCAAAAAAAGAAATTTTTAGATGAAAAATTGACATTTTCCTTATTTCTGCTCAAAATATAGATTGTAGGCACTTGTTAGAACCGTCTCATAGAGGCGGTTCTAACGAGTACCCACAATCCATATTTTAGAGCAGGAATAAGAAAATAAGGTTTACTCCTGTAAACCCCAGTTTTACTATATAAAAGTGGGGTTCAAGGGGTCAAAATTATATAGGCAAGTTTTCGTGATGATTTTCTTTTTTTTTTCCCTGAAAACGGGTTTTGACATTCCAAGCAACAAAATCGGTTTTCTGGGATAAAGTGGAGACAATTTGCTTGGAATGTCAAAACATGTTTTCAGAAAAAATAAGAGAACAATTTAAGATGTTGTCTGCTGAAATTTTGACCCTGAGTGCTCAATGTTATAATAGTACTTACTGGTCCCCTCAGATCAATGAGTTCTCCCTGTAACCTCTTCAGTAAAGCTTCTTTGGCATTCAGCTGACGATGCAATAACTCATTGAACTCCATCAGTTCTCCATGCATCTCTGCTACCTAGATCAACAACACAATATGTTGAAAAGAAGTCTGATCAAATTTGATTTTTATATATGTCTCACAAAGCACTGGTTTAAACATAAATTTAAAGAAAATATACCTTCATATATCAGAAAGGTATTTATTTTTGTCTGGTTTTTGTCCTGAAAATAAAAGATAAACTGTTTTTTTGTTGTTTTTTTTGTTGTTGTTGTTGTTGTTTTTTTTTGGGGTGGGGGGGGGGGGGCTGTACAGTCCATACAAGAATAATTCATATATGTGAGCTGACCCTTCATCTTAAACCAGAGTACCTGCAGCAGCCCTTAACATAATATTCCCACCCTACCCCAGCCCCTCCTCTGGCTTCTTAATTTCTTACCTGAATTAATTTCTTTTCATATTCCTCTGCCTCATGACTGTAGTCCTGGACTTCTTTTTCTGGAGGAATGGCAGGCTGGGGGTCTTCTACATGGATTCCTAGATTTACTACAAAACAATAACAGCCATTGAGCAGAGTAAAATGGATAAGTTAAGGGATATTTTTCTTATTTTTTGCTGAAAACATATGTTTTGGGCACTTATTAGAATCACCACAAAGTATGTCCAAAATCCCAAAACTATCCTCATTACTCCTTATCAATGCAGCCCAATCTTTTTCTCCAAGCCCCGATCGATCGGGGCTTGGAGAAATAGATTGGGCTGCATGGTGCTTCCATGCAGAGCTGAAGTAGACCACACATAAGTACTGGTAAATCCCTTAGGTCTAAGCCTGCCCAGGCAAAGCACCATGAATTGGATCATCCCTACATATAAACCTTTGGTTTGCTTGGGTTGAGATGTCATTTCATCTCAGTGTCAGGAAAAAGTCCCACAAAACTCAAACAAAAACTAGAAATGTGTCCAAAGTACACAGATGCCCCCGCTTAGCACATTAATCTTTAAGTGGTGCAAATACCAATCTGTTCGAGTTTCGGCATTCCACCAATAGTGACCTTGACGTTAAAAGTCGAAATCGCTCGAGATATTGTCATAAGGAACATTTGTGTCAAGTTATTTTGAAATCGGTGAAGAAATGTAAGCGCTAGAGGGGTGACAAAGTTTTTCTAAAAATAGCAACAGTGACCTTGACCTTGAAAGTGGAACTCGCTAGAGATATTGTCATAAGGAACATTTGTGTGAAGTTATATTGAAATTAGTCAAGAAATGTAAGCGCTAGAGCGAAGACAAAGTTTTTCTAAAAATAGCCACAGTGACCTTGAACTTGAAAGTCAAAATAGCTTGAGATATTGTCATAAGGAACATTTGTATGAAGTTATATTGAAATTGGTGAAGAAATGTAGGCGCGAGAGCAATGACAAAGTTTTTCTAAAAATAGCCACTGTGACCTTGACCTTGAGGTGATGACCTTGAAAGTCGAAATCGCTCAAGATATTGGCATAAGGAACATTTGTGTGAACTTATATTGAAATCAGTGAAGAAATGTAGGCGCTAGAGCAATGACAAAGTTTTTCTAAAAATAACCTCTGTGACCTTGACCTTGAGGCCATGACCTTAAAAGTCGAACCTGCACGAGATATTTTTATAAGGAACATTTGTGTGAAGTTTATTGAAATTGGTGGTACAAATACCTTAACCAAAGTCTTAAACATTAAAAATTTTCTAATTCTATGACCTTGACCTTGAGGTCATGGGTATGGGTGGGGGTATTGCTGAATAAACCATTGGACCTATATGTATCACCATAGTAAATATAAACCAAATCCATTGTATGGTTATGAAAATATGAGCTCAAGTTCTACCTGGTACAAATACCTTAACCTGGGTCTTAAACATTAAAAATTTCAAGTCCATGACCTTGACCTTGAGGTCATGGGTATGGGTGGGGGTATTGCTGAATAAAACTTCAGTCCTATATCTATCATCATACCCAATATGAACCAAATTCATTACACGGTTTGGAAAATATGAGCTCAAGTTCTACCTGGTACAAATACCTTAACCTGGGTCTTAAACATTAAAAAATTCAAAGTCCACGACCTTGACCTTGAGTGAGTGAGTGAGTTTTAGTTTTACGTCCCACCAACAGCTAAGGTCATACGGAGACGGGACCTCGGTTTAAAGACTCATCCGAAAGTCTGGAGAAGCCCGGGATCGATCCTGCGATCCCTGGTTTACAAGGCGAGTAGCGTAACCACTGCACCACGGAGGCTTCTACCTTGACCTTGAGGTCTAGGGTATGGGTGGGGGTATTGCTGAATAAAACTTTGGACCTATATCTATCATCATACTAAATATAAACCAAATCTATTGTATGGTTTGGAAAATATGAGCTCAAGTTCTACCTTGTACAAAAACCTTAACCTGAGTCTAACAGGATTACGTACGTACGTACACACTTTCGTATGTTCGGAAACCGTACACACGTACGCACGTACGGAAAACCGAAAAACTCTATGCCCGCGGCATCATCCGATGCGGGGGCATAAAAACTCCTAATATAGAGCCAAGGTTATTCAAGGTAACCAAATACACCAAGGCCGAGTTGTTCAAAGCACCTTTAGCTTAATGAGCTTGTTAGTGGTCAAACTGTTACCCATCTAGCAATCAAAACAAATAATACAGTATTTTTGCAGAAACAAAGTGAATGGCTTTTGCATTTACAGAAGTTCCTCACATTTTACTGCAAAAAATATTAGTATATTTACCATACTAAATGATCAGTTTTAACAATACATTTAGGGGAATGGGAACAACTGGCAGATTATTCTGCCATTTTTCAAAGGGAATCAACTTTTGGGACTTTTCTATAAGCCCTGTCCCACTGAACAAGAGGGCCATGATGGCCCTGGATCGCTCACCTGATCCATAGTGTAACAAGTGGGCCCCAGAGAGGGCCATTATTGGCCCCAGGGCTTTAATGTGCATAATGTTGAGGGAGGTCTTAAAGGTGAAGCTTCATACCAAACATCAACAAAGGCTATAATTTGAACAATCTTGGCAAAGGTCCACTAGATGAAGCTACACATCAAATATCAAAGACCTGGGCCTTGATGGTTTCAGAGAAGAAGATTTTTAAAGATTTTCCCTATATAAGCCTATGTAAAACCAAAGGGCCCCGGGATGGGGGCATTTTTTGCCCCAGCACTATAATTTAAACAATCTTGGTAGGGGTCCACTAGATGAAGCTTCATACCAAATATCAAAGACCTGGGCCTTGTGGTTTCAGAGAAGAAGATTTTTAAAGATTTTCCCTATATAAGCCAATGTAAAACCAAAGGGCCCCGTGGCGGGGGCATTTTTTGTCCCAGCACTATAATTTGAACAATCTTGGTAGGAGTCCAGTAGATGAAGCTTCATACCAAATATCAAAGTCCTGGGCCTTGTGGTTTCAGAGAAGAAGATTTTAAAAGATTTTCCCTATATAAGCCTATGTAAAACCAAAGGGCCCCGGGGCAGGGGCATTTTTGGCCCATCACTATGATTTGAACAATCTTGGTAAAGGTCCACTAGATGAAGCTTCATACCAAATATCAAAGACCTGGGCCTTGTGGTTTCAGAGAAGAAGATTTTTAAAGATTTTCCCTATATAAGCCAATGTAAACCAAAGGGCCCCTTGGCGGGGGCATTTTTTGTCCCAGCACTATAATTTGAACAATCTTGGTAGGGATCCACTAGATGAAGCTTCATACCAAATATCAAAGTCCTGGGCCTTGTGGTTTCAGAGAAGAAGATTTTTAAAGATTTTCCCTATATAAGCCTATGTAAAACCAAAGGGTCCCAGGGCGGGGGCATTTTGGGCCCCAGCACTATAATTTGAACAATCTTGGTAGGGATCCACTAGATGAAGCTTCATACCAAATATCAAAGTCCTGGGCCTTGTGGTTTCAGAGAAGAAGATTTTTAAAGATTTTCCCTATATAAGCCTATGTATACCCAAAGGGCCCCGGGCAGGGGCATTTTTGGCCCCAGCACTATAATTTGAACAATATTGGTAGGGGTCCACTAGATGAAGGTTCATACCAAATATCAAAGACCTGGGCCTTGTGGTTTCAGAGAAGAGATTTTTAAAGATTTTCCCTATATAAGCCAATGTAAAACCAAAGGGCCCCGTGGCGGGGGCATTTTTTGTCCCAGCATTTAAATTTGAACAATCTTGGTAGGGGTCCACTAGATGAAGCTTCATACCAAATATCAAAGTCCTGGGCCTTGTGGTTTCAGAGAAGAAAATTTCTAAAGATTTTCCCTATATAAGCCTATGTAAAACCAAAGGGCCCCGGGGCGGGGGCATTTTTGGCCCCAGCACTATGATTTGAACAACCTTGGTAGGGGTCCACTAGATGAAGCTTCATACCAAATATCAAAGACCTGGGCCTTGTGGTTTCAGAGAAGAAGATTTTTAAAGATTTTCCCTATATAAGCCTATGTAAAACCAAAGGGCCCCTTGGCGGGGGCATTTTTTGTCCCAGCACTATAATTTGAACAATCTTGGTAGGGGTCCACTAGATGAAGCTTCATACCAAATATCAAAGTCATGGGCCTTGTGGTTTCAGAGAAGAAGATTTTTAAAGATTTTCCCTATATAAGCCTATGTAAAACCGAAGGGCTCCGAGGCGGGAGCATTCTTGGCCCCAGCACTATAATTTGAACAATCTTGGTAGGGGTCCACTAGATGAAGTTTCATACCAAATATCAAAGACCTGGGCCTTGTGGTTTCAGAGAAGAAGATTTTTAAAGATTTTCCCTATATAAGCCAATGTAAAACCAAAGGGTTCCTTGGCGGGGGCATTTTTTGTCCCAGCACTTAAATTTGCACAATCTTGGTAGGGGTCCACTAGATGAAGCTTCATACCAAATATCAAAGTCCTGGGCCTTGTGGTTTCAGAGAAGAAGATTTTTAAAGATTTTCCCTATATAAGCCAATGTAAAATCAAAGGGCCCCGGGGTGGGGGCATTTTTGGCCCCAGCACTATAATTTGAACAATCTTGGTAGGGGTCCACTAGATGAAGCTTCATACCAAATATCAAAGACCTGGGCCTTGTGGTTTCAGAGAAGAAGATTTTTAAAGATTTTCCCTATATAAGCCTATGTAAAACCAAAGGGCCCCAGGGCGGGGGCATTTTTGGCCCCAGCACTATAATTTGAACAATCTTGGTAGGGGTCCACTAGATGAAGCTTCATACCAAATATCAAAGACCTGGGCCTTGTGGTTTCAGAGAAGAAGATTTTTTAAGTTTTTGGTGAAAAAAATCTATTTTTGGCTCCTGTGACCTAGATGTGCAACGGACCGGAACCATTTGAACAACTTTGAAAGGGGACCACCTAAGGATCATTCCTGTAAAGTTTGGTCAAAATCCGATCAGTGGTTTAGGAGGAGATGTCGTTTAAAGAAATTGTTTACGGACGCACTGACGCACGCACGGACGGACGCACGCACGACGGACGACGGACAAAAAGTGATCCCAAAAGCTCACCTCGTCACTACGTGACGGTGAGCTAAAAAGGGGACGACTCTTAAAGGAAAGAATTTGCTCCTTAGGAGCAAATTCTTTCCTTTAGGAGTTGACCCCTATTGACATTGTAGACAAAAATACTTTTGCAGGGGTTGCCTCCCCTGAAGGTGTATTCATTCCCCTTAACTAACGACTGTTAGTTTTGAACAACTGGAATCTTTATTTTGCACCAACTTTTTAAAAGGGAGACAACTCACATGACTTCCAGTTTGCTCAGATCCCCTTCAAATCTGAAGTCTAATCTTAAAAGGAAAGAATTTGCTCCAGATGAGCATATTTAAAGAGTAGACCATACTGATATGGGAGACAAAAGTATAATTTTGAATGAAGTTGCCTCCACTTCAGGTGTATCTATTCATTTGAACATTCTTAACCCATTGCATATCTGCCCCGATAGCTCAGTTGGTAGAAGCCCCCGCCCATAGGGGCTTAAAGAAATATATAGGCTGCATGATGCTTCCACACAGAGCTGAATCTGGCCCGCACACTAGTACTGGTAAACCGCTTAGAGGATCTAAGCCTGTCCAGGAACTGCGGTGCGAGACGACCGTCCATGCTAATAAACCCTATTGGTTTCATTGGGCGACAGGGCTTGAGATGTCATTTCTTCTCAATGTCGGGTAAAAGTCCCACAAAATTGGAAGCAACGTCTCCAAAATGACCTTTACAGTGTTGACGGGGACGTTAAACCTCAAATCAAACAAAGCTCAGTTGGTAGAGTGTCCGTTCCGGGGAACGGGAGGTCACGGGTTCGATCCCGGGCCGTGACATACCAAAGTCATTAAAAATGGTACTAGCTGCTCCTCGCTTGGCACTCAGATTTATGGGGTAGAGCTAGGACTGGTCGACCCAATTGTCAGGATAATGTGACTGGGTGTGGTATCATGTAATGTGTCTGGGATATGATACTTCAGTGAGGCAGCACTTTAAAAGTGAGCATTGAGCTCCCTGTCCCAACCAGACACCGTCGTGATATGACTGAAAAATTGTTGAAAGCGACGTTAAACCCGAATTCACACACACACATTAACCCATTGCATACTAGTGGACTCTTCCACTGCTACATGTTGGACAAGTTCATTTTGTCATATAAGGAGTGTCAGGTCAATTTTTTCATTTTTATTCTATTTTTGACAAGAAAATTCTGTTTAGCAATTAGTGCAGATCCATGATCAGATGCCTCTTTCTGCGGCCTCTGGTCTGGGCCTGCACTGCTTGCCAAGGTACCCGTTTAGAGGTTTCGCATCTGTGATTGTAGTTCTTGAGAAATGGACTTGAACATTTTGGGTGATGCCAGTGATTTCGCAAATGTTGACTGATAGACAAGCAGCCCCCACCCATAGGGGCTTGAAGAAATATATGGGCTGCATGATGCTTCCACGCAGAGCTGAACCCGGTCCGCATACTAGTACTGGTAAACCGCTTAGAGGATCTAAGCCTGTCCAGGAACCGCGGTGCGAGGCGGACCGTCCATGCTTATAGACCCTATTGGTTTCATTGGGCGACAGGGCTTGAGATGTCATTTCATCTCAATGTCGGGTAAAAGTCCCACAAAATGGATGCAAAGTCTCCAAAATGACCTTTACAGTGTTGACGGGGACGTTAAACATCGAATCAAACAAACAAAGACTGATAGACAAACAAGATGCCCATGGGCCACTATGCTCACCAGAGCTCAGGTGGGCACTGCCCAATGGCAGCCATGTATTTTAACATGATATCATTTTAATCTACCAAAGAACCCCCATGGCCAAATGAGCATCCATGTGGACTCAGTATCTGAAGAATTAGGCCTTTTATAAATAGATGGGGTGGGGTATGACCCAATGGAGCCCTGGTTGGTATCACTAAATGCGTCTTATCATAAGGAACAAGAATGTATATGGTTTAGCAGTGGGGATCTGTAAGGCCTCATTGTTGTCCCTAAATGTGTCTTATCATAAGGACCAAGTATATATATGGTTTAGGGGTGGAAATCTGAATGGTGTCTGAGATTTGAGGATCTTTTATGAATTGGAAAGGATAGGAATGGCCCCTGTGGACCCCCCTACAGTAGCTGTGCTAATAATAAGGAACAAGAACATATATGATTATGGGGTGGGGATTTGAATGGTTTCTGAAATATAAAGCCTTTTATGATGTGGAAGGGCGGGGCACATTGCCTCAGCACAAAGAGACCCCCAGGTTGATGTGATTCAACGAGTCTTATCATAAGGAACAAGTATATGGTTTAGGGGTGGGGATCTGAACTATCTCTGAGATATATGGCTTTTAATGAAGTAAAGCGATGGGGCATGGCCTGGGCATGCCCCAGGGACTCCCAAGCTAGTGTCACTGAATGCATCTTATCATAAGGAAGATATATGGTTTAGGGTGGGGCTAAGAACAGTTTCTGGGATATAAGGCTTTTTGTGAAGTGGAGGGGTGGGGCAAGGCCCCGGGAGACTCCCAGGTTGGTGTCAATGAATGTGTCTTATCATAAGGAACAAGAATATATATGGTTTAGGGATAGCCATCTGTAGGGTTTCCGAGATATTGTGAGATTATGAAATGGAGGGGGTGGTGTCACTGAATGGGTCTTATCATAATGAACAAGAATATATATGGTTTAGTGGTGAGGATCTGAACAGTTTCTGAGATATTCTGAGCCTTTTGTGAAGTGAAGGGGTGGGGCAAGGCCCCGGCCCATCCCTGAGGACCCCCAGGTTGGTGTCAATGAATGTGTCTTATCATAAGGATCAAGAATATATATGGTTTAGGGGCGGGGATCTGTAAGGTTTCCGAGATATTGGGCTTTTTATGAAATGGAGGTGGTGGGGCATGGCCCTGGCGCATCCCAGGGACTCCCAGGTTGATGTCATTGAATGGCTCTTATCATAAGGAACAAGAATATATATGGCTTAGGGGTGGGGATCTGAATGGTTTCCAAGATATTGGACCTTTTATTAAGTGGAGGGGGTGGGGCATGGCCTAGGCACATCACTGAGGACCCCCAGGTTGGTGTCACTGATTGTTTGAATTGAGGTTTAACGTCCCCGTCAACACTTTAAAGGTCATTTTGGAGACGTTGCTTCCAATTTTGTGAGACTTTTACCTGACATTGAGATGAAATGACATCTCAAGCCCTGTCGCCCAATGAAACCAATAGGGTTTATCAGCATGGACGGTCCGCCTCACACCGGGGTTCCTGGACAGGCTTAGATCCTCTAAGTGATTTACCAGTACTAGTGTGCGGGCCGGATTCAGCTCTGCGTGGAAGCATCATGCAGCCCATATATTTCTTCAAGCCCCTATGGGCGATGGTGTCACTGAATGCGTCTTATCAATAGGAACAAGAATATATATGGTTTAGGGGTCGGGAACTGAATGGTTTCTGTGATATATGGCCTTTTATGAAGTGGAGGGGGTGGGGCATGGCCCCGGAACAACCTGGGGGGCCCTCAGGTTGGCATAAAAGCATATGGCTGAGAGAAGTTTACTCAAGAAACATTTCTATAAAAGTTTTGTCAAAATATCTGCAATGACTTGGCAGTAAATGCCATTTTTCAATTTTCCCCATTATAAGTCTATGGAAACTCTAAGTTGCCATAGCAACCAAACTAATGAGCCGATTTTCATAAAAAAAACAAAAATTTTCAATCCCCCAGCCCAAGGATGCTACAGATATATTGTTCCATTTACAGCCAACTTACCATCTTTTTGAGCACCCTCTGTTCGTAACATCTGTACAGCATTCACATATTTCCTCAGTTGATGTTTCAATAATTCATTCTCTCTAGAAACACACAAGAAAAAATAGCATGAACCCTCACCATACTGAACCCAGATGTATCCTTTTGTTGAAAACAGTATAAATCCTTATCAGGATCTATACTGTTTCCATTCTGTTTCTGAATCCATGGTGAGTGAGTGTTTGAGTTTTACGTCTCACCAACAGCTAAGGTCATACGGAAATGGGACTTAGGTTTAAAGACTCATCAGAAAGTCTGGAAAGCCATGGTGAACACTGCAATCTTGCAACACAGAACTAGAGAAAGCGACTAGTGGGTCACGTATACCCCCGGCCAGCGTCACCCTCTGATATATCTTTCGAGCTTGTATGTAATATGAATGAAGTCAAGAAGCTATAAGAATCTATAAATGTGCTTGTAAAAGCTTAACCAAACATAAAATTTCTAAATGGACCAAGGGAGTGAGGGCATCAAATAGAACATACAGGCATCTATAAACTTTGACATAAAACTTTAACCAAATGTAAAATTTATAAGTCCGTCACCTTGTGGTCAAGGTCACCATGGGTGGGGGAAGGGACATGCATGATGAAATCGTTTATCAAACATGGAGAGAATCTAACATGTGGTTACAGAGATATCAGCAATGAAAAAGGTTTAACACAAAACTTGGACGTAAAAGTAGATGAAAAGACAGACGGACAGACAGACAGCCCACCCAGGGGCTTGACCCAGGGGCTTAGATATTCCATATGAAAGGTAATACTACAGAGATATCCTTTACCAAATATGAAGAGAATATAACGTGGTTACAGAGATATAAGCAATCAAAAAGGTTTAACGCAAAACTTTGACATACAGGTTGACGAACGACGGGACAGACGGAAGTATGAACGAACTTACGAACCAACGAAAGAACCAACGAAAGAACCAACGAACGAACGAACCAACGAACGGACGGAAAGACAAAAATTATATACCCCCGACATACTTCGTATACCGGGGGTATAATTAATGGCTGAAAAACGGGGAACAAATATTCTGCATGGTGAGAGTTACTCATATTTGGATATAGGAATGATTTTCTCTGCCTCAAAATACTAAAATTTGCAACTTTGTTTGCTTTGAAGTTTAATTGCCCAGTAAAAATTACTGAGGTCATATCAAGCCAGTCTATTAACCCAGTTTGTACCAGAAACCCCAAAACAGGTACTTGGCAAACAGTGCCGGCCCAGATCAGACGCCTAAGAACACAAATCTGATTAGGGCCTACATTGTTTGCAAAAAAAAAATCCACCATTTTCCAAATAAATTTTGAAGAAAACACAACCTGACCCCCCTAAATTTTGAAATGCACTTGTGCTATATATAATGTGGAAGATTCCATTTGGTACAAAAAGGGTTAACAAAACCACATCTTTCCTGGGCAGGCTTATTTCTTCAATATGTAACAAGTACAGAGTGTTTTGTTTGATTTGAGGTTTAACATCCCCGTCAACACTGTAAAGGTCATTTTGGAGACGTTGCTTCCAATTTTGTGGGACTTTTACCTGCTATTGAGATGAAATGACATCTCCAGCCCTGCCGCCCAATGAAACCAATAGGGTTTATAAGCATGGACGGTCCGACTCGCACCGCTTTGCCTGGGCAGGCTTAGATCCTCAGAGCGGTTTACCAGTACTCATGTGCGGGTCGGTTTCAGCTCTGCATGGAAGCATCATGCAGCCCATATATTTCTTCAAGCCCTGATGGGCGGGGGCCAAGTACAGAGTGTGCACAACAGCCCTTCTTGAAACAGATGAAATGGGAGATAGACTGCAGAAAATATTTCATGATGGATTTCCATGAATATAAGAATCTTACATGGGTGTTAAGGATGGATAGAAAAAAATCCATGTCCAGGGTCACAGTCTGGCATCATGAGGCCTGCAGAGTGACGTCAGACGGATCCCAAGTGATGGATTTTTCTATCAACCCTCACACCCATGTAAGATATTTTTCTTGCATACTTTTCATTTCTGAGCATGGACTTTAAACAATGCAGTCACTTTCATTTCCTGTATCTGCCATATTGTGAGGGCAACACTGTGATGTTCAATGACATCATAAAAAGGTCAGTGACATTAACCTTACGAAGGCATATGTGAGGTTGTATCCAACCTGTGTATATTAAACATGCAAGAATACTCAATTTTAATCATATTCCTGGACAGGATAATCTGGATGACATAAGATTTTCTATCTCAGGGCAAAATCCAGGATTTCCTTAACTCGGACCAGTTGTTTAAAACTAATGACCTCGTTAGTTAACGAATCATTAAAACTTTGATCATTCAACAGGGCAAATAAAGTAATATTTTTGCAGAAAATGTGAGCAGCTTTTGCAAATCAAAAACTGCTCGCATTTTTTCAGCAAAAATACCAGCGTATTAGATATTGTACTTGCTAGAACAGTTGCTAAAACAGTTAACAATTTGACCACTAACGAGCTTATTAAGCTAATGATGCTTGGAACAACATGCCCCAGATGTGCAAGAATATAAGAATCTGATATGGGGTTCTGTTGTAGATGAGCGTTTCCAACCCGAGGGATGACCGTGCTGAGCGGAACCGAGGCTATGCCGAGGTTCCGCTCAGCAGGGTCATCCCGAGGGTTGGAAACGCCCATCTACAACAGAACCTCATATTGGATTCCTTTTCTTGCACAACACCTCCGGTTAGTTTTGACAGCTCGCACATGTATATTGTTTACAAAATAAAAGTAGTGCGGAAGTAGTTCCGGCAGTTGAATAGAACTGAAGCGCATTTATGTTAGTTGCCTGGGTCGGAACACCAGGGTCAGAACATAATTTTCTATCCTAGGGTAAAATCACGGATTTCCTTGTCTGGTGTGCAAGAAAGAATGTTTTCAGACCTGGAGGGATCAAATCTTATCCGAAACTGGACTGAGTCACTAGGTCTTGCATGACAGCCCTAACCCCAGATAAGAAAACCCAGAAAGGGACATTGGGAAACAGTGTAGGCCCTAATTAGACACCACAACACAGGGTGTCTGTCAGGGGCTTCACTGTTTCCAAAACATTTAGCCATTTTGTAAATAACTTTCTAAAAATAAGTCAGTCTGACACCCTTAAATTAACCCTTGACCTGCTGAATATTTAAATATACCACATCCACCACTGATTATCAACCAATCAGATTTCTTGATACAAATCATTGCAGCAAATTCATAAAGTGAATGACAAACAATGAAGATCCTGATCAGATGGCTTCTTCAGAAGCCATCTGATCTGGAACTACATTGTTTGAAAGGTAAGATATATCCGGGCTCAGCAGGACAAGGGTTAAAAATGGACTCCAGCTTTATACAGTGAGTTTTATTCAGCTGAAATGGGGAAGCCCCCCATGTATTTCACGTGCCTGATTGCCATAAAAAAATCTTCAGTCAATTTTTTGGTTAAACAAGAATTCCGCCGAAGGATATGTCGCGCCTGTGGGGTACTCTTACATTAGGGTGAAAGTTGGGGTGGTTGCAAATGTTGACTGCTTGACAAGCGGACAAACGGACAGAAAGTTCAACTCCTGTGCTTAAAGCAGGCACAAAAAAAATGGTTCCAAGTGCCACATTCTTTAAAGATGCTATGCTACTCACTTTTGTAATGCCTGTAACTTGGCCTGTTCTTTCTCTTGTCTCGCGGTTGCAGTATGTTTCATCTGTTCAATTTCTGCTCTTAGCACCGAAGATGACTCCATTTCTTGTTCCAACATGGTTTGTAGTGACCTAGAATGCATCATACGATATACCCACATACATGTATAACAAAATGAAGAAAATTACTATTACCATTTTACAAAGCCCATTTGTTTATTTCACAGTACAAATCCTCGCCCCGGCCCATCGGGGCTTGGAGAAATAGATTGGCTGCACGGTGCTTCCACGCAGAGCTGAAACCGACCAAACTTGAATACTGGTAAACCGCTTAGGTCTAAGCATGCCCTGGAAAAGTGATGCGAGTCGGACCGCTCCTTAAACCCTATCGGTTTCTATGGGCGGTAGGGCTTGAGATGTCATTTCATCTCGATGTTGGGTAAAAGTCTCACAAAATTGGAAGCAACGTCTCCAAAATGACCTAAATAGTGTTGATGGGGACGTAAAACCGCAACTCAAAAAAACAGTACAAATCCTTAAGATGACCCAACACTGTATCGGCAAATGTGTGCTTATGTCGTCTGCTGAATCCTCTTGTAATCACAGTAAAAGTCCGTTATTAAGACCACCTAAAATTAAGACAGAATCTGTTGTTAAAATCTAATTGAGAAGGTTTCAGTAATTCTTTCTTTGAGTTTTCTACACCCGGTGTCACATGTTAAGAGACCACCTTTGGGACTGTTCAAAAGTGGCCTTTAAGACCACTATTGAACAGTCCCAAAGATGTTCTTAATATAGGAACTCTACTGTACATGTATTTGTTAGAAATAATTTTTGCGTACAAGCAAACAGTTTGAATCCAGATCAGACTGCCGGGTTGTGATGGCTGAAGAAAGATTAAAAAGTGTATTCCATTAGTTAAGTTGAATGCTGAAGATAAATGTAGTTTGTTTGATTTGAGGTTTAACGTCCCCGTCAACACTGTAAAGATCATTTTGGAGATGTTGCTTCTAATTTTGTGGGACTTTTACCCGACATTGAGATGAAATGACATCTCACTCAAGCCCTGTCGCCCAATGAAACCAATAGGGTTTATTAGCATGGACGGTCCGCCTCGCACCACGGTTCCTGGACAGGCTTAGATCCTCTAAGCTGTTTACCAGTACTAGTGTGCGGGCCCGATTCAGCTCTGCGTGGAAGCATCATGCAGCCCATATATTTCTTCAAGCCCCTATTGGCGGGGGCTTAAGATACATGTAGTAAGGCTGAGCTTTAAATACTAAAAACTCTTTTGTCTGCCAACTATAAAACCTCACTCAAGGGGGTCAGTGGCTCCAACTTCAAGGGAGACAATTCTTTCATGAGTATTTCTGTCTCCTGCATAAACAAGGGTCTCCTTTTTGATTGTGTCGAGGATTTACATCCCTTTCAACACTATTTATGTCATTCAAGAGACGCTGCTTCTGATTTTGTGGGACTATTTCAGCACATTGAGATGAAATAACATCTCAAGCCCTACTGCCCAAAGAAACTGCTAGGGTTTACGGAGCAGTAAAACTCGCACCATATTTCCTGGGCAGACTTAGACTTGAAGGTTTACCAGTACTCAAGTTTGGTCGGTTTCAGCTCTGCGCTGAAGAACCATGCAGCCCACTCTATATCTACAAGCCCTGATGGACAGGGGCACACAAGGGACTACTATTAACCCTTATCCTGCTAAACACAACAACCCTTACCTTTGCTAACAGTTAAGGTCCAGGTAAAAGGGCTGCAGCCATCTGATCAGTATCTACATGGTTTGTCATGCAGTTTGTGAATTGAATAAATACATTATAATGTAATTTGATTGGTTGAAAGTTAGAAATGGGCGTGGTCAAACTATCTTATTCAGCAGGAGAAGGGTTATGGGAAAGAATTTTTTCTTTCCTTAAGGGGAATGGGAATACCTGTCAGACTTTTCAGCCATTTTTCAAAGGGAGACAACTTCCTGGACTTCCTGTTCGCTTTTCTATAAGCCCTGTCCCACAGAAAAAGGGAGCAAATCCTCAGGAGCAAATTCTTTCCTTTAAGAGTTGACCCCTATTGACATGGGAGACAAAAATACTTTTGCAGGAATTCCCTCCCCTGAAGGTGTATCAATTCCCCTTAAAGGGTAGTCACTTTCTGCAGAGTGGAGGCAATTCTATTGAGTCCACACAACATAAATTTGCAAGACAAAAGCAGGGTCTCTTTCTTAAATATCCCTCATTTTTCATATCTGGAGGAATTTCCTAGGGACTCAAGAATGAATTCCACATTCCACTCAACCATGGTTTTATTTGTTTGTTTGTTTGATTTGAGGTTTAACCTCCCAGTCAACACGGTATAGGTCATTTTGGAGACATTGCTTCCAATTCTGTGGGACTTTTACCCGACACTGAGATGAAATGACATCTCAAGCCCTGTTGCCCAATGAAACCAATAGGGTTTACAAGCATGACAGTCCAACTCGCACCGCTTTGCCTGGGCAGGCTTAGATCTTCTAAGCGGTTTACCAGTACTCGTGTGCAGTCGGTTTCAGCTCTGCATGGAAACATCATGCAACCCATCTATTTCTTCAAGCCCTAATGGGTGGGGGCCACACTCAACTATGGTAAATGTACTGTTGATCTTTGAGCCACTGAAGCCTCACTATAGTTTGATGATTATGACTCAACAATGACCAATTTCATAATCAGAATATCTTGTCTTATCATATTCAGACAGATCACTTTTTTTTTTACATAGATGCTTTCCTAACACGTTTGACTCATTTTACTCTTAAGTGATGTGATAAAACTGTTCTGGCTTATTGACTTGGATCGGACTGCTCCTTATTAAGCCAAATGTCAACTATTCTGTCTTGTACACAATCTATTATCATGATATTTTTGATGAAAAAATGTGAGTAGCTTTTGCATTTGCAAAAGGTACTCACATTTTTTCAGCAAAAATATTAGTGTCAATATCTATCTTTCCCTTCTGTTGTTGAAACAGTGCAGTTGTCAGTTTTTGGAGATAGTATTTGCACTGCACTGATTAACTGCATATGTATATTGTTTGATTTGAGATTTAACGTCGCCGTCAACACAGTATAGGTCATTTTGGAGACGCTGCTTCCAATTTTGTGGGACTTTTACCCGACACCGAGATGAAATGACATCTCAAGCCCTATCGCCCAATGAAACCAATAGGTTTATAAGCATGGACGGTCTGCCTCGCATCGCGGTTCATGGACAGGCTTGGATCCTCTAAGCGGTTTACCAGTACTAGTGTGCGGGCCGGATTCAGCTCTGCGTGGAAGCATCATGCAGTCCATCTATTTCTTCAAGCCCAGATGGGCGGGGGCGGTAACTGCATATGTATAACCCTGCCCAGGAAACATGTGGTTAGGAGATCTGACCAGCTCAGTATGACCTAAACAGTGTTCACTGAGTCATTTTAAACTACAAACAAACAAATATAGTAGAAAATCAAAGTTGTAACAGTACTCTAATTAAAGCTATCCTTAGCTTTGAGTAACTGGGCTCTGCTCAGAATCAATGTTTTTTGGTCAGGATGATCTGTCCAAATATTTAAAATGAGCCTGCGCATGACAAAATCTACAATAAGACATGTGCTTCCAGCGAAGAATCAGATCAGCCTGCACATCCATAAAGTCTAACCAGAGACTTCTCTTGCTGCATGAAGGAGCAATGGGCCCTTAGCTATCCTTAGAGTGCACAGTGAAGACTCTGATCAGACTGCACGGATGTGCAGGCTGATCTGAGTCTTTGCTGGGCACACGTGTCTTATTGTAGGTTTTGGTCGTGCACTGGCTCCAATAATTATAGCAAATGTTTACATACTTATTTTGTTCTTCCACTTCATCTTTTCTTAGCATCATACTGACCACAGCCTTCTTTAACTGCTCTGGAAACAATGTACAAGATACAGTCTAATTTCAACAGCTCAAACATCTTATAGTTTGTTTGTTTGATTTGAGGTTTATAGTCCCCATCAACACTGTATAGGTCATTTTGGAGACGTTACTTCCAATTTTGTGGGACTTTTACCCAACATTGAGATGAAATGACTTCTCAAGCCCTGCCGCCCAATGAAACCAATAGAGTTTATAAGCATGGAAGTTCTGACTCGCACTGCTTTGCCTGGGCAGGCTTAGATCCTCTAAGCGGTTTACCGGTACATCGTGTGCGGTCGGTTTCAGCTCTGCATGGAAGCATCATCCAGACCATCTATTTCTTCAAGCCCCGATGGGCGAGGGCCGTCAAACATCTTATGGAGTATGAAAAGTTGAGACACCAAAGGTCAATCATAGTGCCAGGTTAGGATGCATAGTTGTGATGGTTTTGGGATATCTTTCTGATCGTCTAGCCAATAAAGGTATGTTGTGTGTACTTATTAGAAGCCAATAAAGGTATGTTGTGTGTACTTATTAGAATCCCCTCAATGGAGACAATTTGCTTGAAAAGTTAAAATCTATTTTCTGGGAAAATTAAGAGAAATATTTTAAAATGTTGTCTGCTGAAATTTTACTCCGAGTGCTAAGCATTAACCCATTTAGTACCAGAATTCCCAAAACAGGTACCCTGGCAAAAAGTGCAGAATGCAGCGTCTGATCAGGGTCTACACTGTTTGCAAAAAGTTCAGCCATTTTCCAAATCAATTATGAAGAAAACACAACCTGACAACCCTAAATTTTGAAATCTCCTGCTATACATAAGGAGGAAGATTCCATTTGGTACAAAAAGCAAAGAATATAAAATGGTTTACAACAGTTGCAATGAAGAAAAGGAAATGACAACAAGAATTATGGTGTCCACTGCATAAAGTAGGCACAACAATGAAAATACATGTAGAGAAATGTAAAAAATCAATCAATGCACCCTCCCCCTCCCCTACCCATCCCCATACCATCTTTGCTAGCCTATGGCAATAAGTTAGGTTCTATTGCAAGGCCCGTTCTACTGGGATGTGGGAAACTTGCATGGATTAAAAATGTTCTATTGCCTTTCAGAATAGCAAATGGGTTTAGGTCACAGGTTCTGTCAAAATTTATGGCCTTTCCCCTAACACTTGTTTGTTTGTTATCTATGGATAACAGTCTGTTTCTAAGCCCCCGCCCATAGGGGCTTGAAGAAATATATGGGCTGCATGATGCTTCCACGCAGAACTGAATCCGGCCCGCATACTAGTACTGGTAAACTGCTTAGAGGATCTAAGCCTGTCCAGGAACTGTGGTGCGAGGCAGTCCGTCCATGCCAATAAACCCTATTGGTTTCATTGGGCGACAGGGCTTGAGATGTCATTTCATCTCAATGTCGGGTAAAAGTCCCACAAAATTGGAAGCAACGTCTCCAAAATGACGGGGATGTTAAACCTCAAATCAAATAAAAACAGTCTGTATCTTACCTTTATGTTTCTTACTAACTGTGTAGGAGTTTGATTTAATTAACCCATTGTATGCTAATAGACTCTTCCATTGCTATATATTGGACAAGTCCATTTGTCATATAAGGGGTGTCAGGCCTATATTTTCGTTCTTATTCTATTTATCATGGTAAATTCTGTTAGCAAATAGTCAATGTCAGCTTCTATGCAGTGAAAATCATGATCCTAGGTCTGCACAAACAATTATTAAGGGCTGAGGATCCGTTGTTCAAACAATCGTTAGCGTAACAAACTTGTTAATGACTTTTTACAGCAAGTGCATTATCCAATACTTGTTTGTTTTTAATGAGGGTAAGTCCCTGTCAACACTTTTTGGGTCATTTTGGAGACACACTGCACCCAATTTTGTGTAATTTTAACCCCACATTGTGATGAAATGATATCTCAAGCACTACCACCCAAAGAAAGGACTAGAGTTTAAGGAATAGTCAGACCAACTCCAATTTTCCTGGGCAGGCTTACAGGCTCTAAGCAGTTTACCAGTACTCAAGTTTGGTTGGTTTCAGTTTTGCCCAGAAGCACCATGCAGCCCAATCTATTTCTCTTAGCCCTGATGGGCAGGGTGCTCTTATACACTGGTATTTTTGCTGGAAAAATGTGAGTGGATTTTACAGCAACAATATATTATTATAATTGCCACATGATTTTGAGTAAATATTGTAATAAGTTTTTGTACCTGTGGACAGTCTGTCACTCTTGATTTCCTCGGACACATTTCCGCCATCTCCTTCCGTTCTGTGACTGAAATACAAATACAGTAAACTTCTGCTATTAAGACCACCTAAAATTAAGACTAAATCTGCTTTTAAAAGCTTATTGAGAAGGATACAGTTATTCTTTCTCTGTGTTTTCTACACCTAGTATCTCTTAATAAGAGACCACCTTTGGGACTTAACCACCTTTGGGACTGTTCAAAAGTGGTCTTAAGACCACTTTTTAACAGTCCCAAAGGTGGTCTTAAATTGGAATTTCACTGTATTGTTAAAATACTAGAGTGGCAGACAACTTGAGGAAGTAACCAAAGGATACAGTATACCAGCAGCAGCTTCCTTCATAACTAGATAATCCCTTAAACTTTACCACTCTCTGGGCTAATTCAGCAGAAGACAATTGATCTTTTTCCCATTTTTTTCCCTTACAACAGGTTTTGAGATTTCATGCAAATTGTCTCCAATGGAGACAATTTGCATCAAATGTCAAAATCTTTCTTCTGGGAAATATTTTAAAAAATGTCATCTGCTGAACATCAAAGGGAAAGATGGACAAACACATCTTAACAAACAACAGAAGCACAGGTGACAAGCTGAGTTAGCAGCTCTTTCTGAAACAGTTGGCAACTCAGATACCATAGCTGAACTGAATAACTTGGGCAGGCAGAAGTGTTAAAATGAAAACATTTAAAAAGGGAACATGGAACAAATGGAACTGCAATAAAAATATCCCCTTGGGATGGCCAGTAATAATTATCGGGGGTGGGGGGGTGGGGGGGGGGGGGGTTAAACACACTTTATGGGGCCCCAACCATGACCCTAATCTTCTGCCATGGTTTACACAATTTAGTTGGCTGTCGGGCTTGCATGAAGGTCTCCTAGCTGCTTAATGTGCCATCAGGGACAACAATTAAAATCAACGAAAGATTGTGATGAAACAAGGATGAAAACTAGACATTTACAATTCGTTGAGACACTAACAATACAAACCAGACAAAGTGCCCAATGGGGCATGTATACCCCCAGCCAGTGCCATCCCCTTTTAGTGGAAATGACAATTTGTCTGTAGCACTGAACCTTTCCATATTATCTTTCCATTTAGTCCACTGAGAATAACTATTGAATTTCAACAAATATAGTATAACTTATCGTATCCAAAGATGAAACTGCTTGTCTTTGCTGAATAATAAAAATTCAAAGTTTGTGGCAATTTGGAACAATTTAACCTGGAAACAACAAACATAGAATAGGCTGTCATAGAACATTTGCTGAATTAAAGTAGCTGTATAATGCCATAATAAAGCAATACATTTTTTATTATTACTTGTATTTATTATTGTCTGCATTTCAAGAGGAAATATTATGCAAAATTTAACAGTTCTAGTCACTGTAGTTTCTAAGATCACAAGGACCAATATATAAGCTGACAAATACTACAAGGGTCCCAGCATAAAGAAAGAACAAACTAACTAATAATGAACAGATGGAAAGACAAAAACCTTTGATATACTTTGTATGCCAGGAGTATAATGAAAACAGTTAACACAAAACTTTGACGTAATCAAAATGCCAAAGTCTTAATTATTGACCCCTAGTCCCACCCAGGGACTTGACTTAGGAGCTTAGATATTCCATATGAAAGTTAATACTATAGCGATATTCTGTACCAAACATGAAGAGAATATAACATGAGGTAACAGAGACATGAGCAATCAAAAAGGTTTAACACCAAACTTTGACGTAAAAGTTGACAAACGGACAGACAGCCCACCTAGGGGCTTAGATATTCCATATGAAAAGTAATTCTATAGAGATATCCTTTACCAAATATGAAGAGAATCTAACATGTGGATACAGAGATATGAGCAATCAAAAAGGTTTAACACAAAACTTTGATGTCAAAGTTGACAAACAGATGGACAGCCCACCCAGGGACTTGACGCTCGAGATTAGATATTCCAAATGAAAGGTAATGCTATAGAGATATCCTGTACCAAATATGAAGAGAATTCAACATTTGGTTACAGAGATATGAGCAATCAAAAAGGTTTTAAACAGAACTTTGACGTAAAAGTTGACAAACAGACGGACAGCCCACCCAGGGGCTTAACCCAGGGACTTAGGTATTCCATATGAAAGGTTATGCTATAGAGATAGCCTTTACCAAATATGAAGAGAATCTAACATGTGGTTACAGAGATATGAGCAATCAAAAAGGTTTAACGCAAAACTTTGATCTAAAGGTTGATGAACGGTGGGACAGACTGAAGTACAAATGAACAAACAAACGAACAAACAAACGAACCAATGAACGGATGGAAGGCGAAACCTATATACCCCCTGACATACTTCCTATGCCGGGGCTAATATGAGGGAGGTTGGGTATGGCAAAGGGGTCGTGTATCACTGAGGCATCCAACTGACAAAGGCTTACAGCTGGGCAAGGTCTGCTATTCTTGAAACAGGTAAGGGTAGAGGGAGAATTTATTTTTATTTCTTCTGTTTCTTCATTTTCATACCTACTCTTTCTTCCCTGTCCCTCTCTTTCATCTCCTCCACTATCTCTTCAATCTTTTTTCTCCCTTTCTGTGGGAGACAACACAAAACCAGAAATTCAACTTCAGTGAAGTTGATGTCGCACCTGCTCCCCACCTGCCCCACACAAAATAAATAAATAAAAATAAAAAAATAAAAGTTTATTTAAGGCAGAAGAAATGAATATAGGGCTTTGAGAAGAATCCATAGCCTATATATTTGAGGTAATAAACTAAGTTCACAATGTGGAAAAAGGGATAAAAATTGATCCCAAGATACAGTCCAAACCACATGCACATCCTCATACCATAGCAAAAACACAGACAAAGTTTCAAAATGATCAATATAAAACTGTAAGAGGAGTTGCGATGAGAAGAGGTACCTATTGTCTATCAAATGAAGCTTAAAATTGGCTAAGTTCACAATGTGCAAAAAGTGAAAAACAAATATTCTGAGAATAATGTCAAAACCACATGCACATCCTCATACCATGGCGAAAGCACACGCAAAGTTTCAAAATGATCGGTATAAAACTGCAAGAGGCGTTGCGATGACAAGAGGTACCTATCATATATCAATTGAAGGTTAAAAATGACTAAGTTCACAATGTGGAAAAAGTGACAAAAATTTATCCGAAGATAAAGTCCAAACCACATGCGCATCCTCATACCATGGCAAAAACACACACAAAGTTTCAAAATAATCGGTATGAAACTGTAGGAGGAGTTGCGATGACAAAGGGTACCTATCGTATATAAAATGAAGCTCAAAAATGGCTAAGTTCATAATGTGCAAAAAGTGAAAAAAAAATATTCTGAGAATTATGTCGAAACCACATGCACATCCTCATACCATGGGGAAGGCACACGCAAAGTTTCAAAATGATCGGTATAAAACTGCAAGAGGAGTTGCAATGACAAGAGGTACCTATCATATATCAATTGAAGGTTAAAAGAGACTAAGTTCACAATGTGGAAAAAGTGACAAAAAATGATCCGACGATAAAGTCCAAATCACATGCTCATCCTCATACCATTGCAAAAACACACGCAAAGTTTCAAAATAATTGGTATGAAACTGTAGGAGGAGTTGCGATGACAAGACACCCAGTGTAAAATGTTGACGGAAAGACGGACGGACAACCGGACAACCTGATGGACGGACAACCGGACAGAAGGAAACTTGCACGCCTATGTCTTCCTGCTAAAGCAGGTGCGACAATAAAGTACAAGGATTGATATGTTGTTAAACCCAATTACATATACAATCTTCAGCTAGCACGAAACAGCTGGCCAAAGTCAGGCTGACAGCGATACAACTTAGCGATATGACATTGTCACCTTGTATTGCTGTTGGCCCGACGTTTGTCCGGCATTCTTTGCTGGCTGGGTCAATACCAAGAACATCTTTACTGTTAAACAACTGAGCCTAGATTGCATACCTGTTATTAAAGCTTCTCTGTGCTTGCTGGAGTGCGAAGGTGGCAGCATGTATATCTTCACTTCCATAGGCTGATATACCAAGTGAGTCATCTAGACAAAATACAAAATTTCAAAAATAAGTCAACAAATTGCATTTGTTATGTTTGCTTGTTTTATTGATTAGTCCATGAGACACCAAGAAAATCTGCACCTAAAAATGTTGTCTGTTTATGTTGTCTGCTGCATCTTCTCTCAAACTTTTCAAACATATTTGTGCATGGTTTTATATGGATTCTACTTAATAATAGTGCATAAAACACTGTTGTTTAACTAACATAATTTCTACTTCAGACCCCAACAATAGTTTTTTAAGAGGCTGCAGTGTTCTTACAAACTGAAAGGCAACTTACAAGATCTAGCAACCTGTTCCTCCTCTATAGACTCATCATCAATACCAGCTGTGATAGGCACCATTACGGAGGCACTTATATCCATACTGTAATTATATAAAATGGACAGAGCATTGCATTGGAGGTCATAAGAAAAGGAAATCATTTTCATCCATTTTCAGTGGCAAGGATTTATTACCAATACAAGCAGCTCCTACGCTTGTGACATATTCCATGTATGCCGTGAAAAACACTTATTTAAAACTAGAATTTGTTTTTCTACAAAAACACAGATGTCTCCCCCGTTTTTGACTGCTACGTATAACCTTGACATTGGAGGTATTGAGCTGGGTCTTGTGTGCAACACATCATCTAATGAAGATGAACATTTCTGCATAGTAACTTTAAAAATGTTCATAGAAAAATAAAAAAGTTATTGGCCGTAAACAAAAAAAGCACTTTTTTACCTTTGACCTCTAAGTATGGCCTTGACCTTTGCGGTACAACACATCGTCTCATGATGGTTAACATTTCTGCCAAGTAATTTCATAATCCATCAAAGAATAAGGAAGTTATTGACTGTCCTTTTTTACCTTTGACCTCTAGGTATGACCTTGACATTGGAGGTATGGACCTTGGTCTTGCACATGACTCATGGTCCAACTTTCAAGCCTCTAGCTCCAACAGTTTTTGAGATATCTTGCTGACAAGATTTTATTAAAAAAAATTCAAAGGGCAATAACTCTTGAAAGGGGCATAATCCGGATGAGAAAAGAAAAAAATACGTGTCAGCTTATTTTCCATTAGGAATGCATATATGAAATTTCAAAACCATAGCATACACAGTTCTAAAGTTATGCTATGCATCACTTTTAGGATTCATTACAATGGGCACAAATTACCAAAATGACAAAGGGCCATAACTCGCAAAGTATTTTTCGGAATTTTGTCAAAAGTTAATCAGTTCATATACTCATCACCACCAATATACTCAACAACTTTCAAGGCTCTAGCTCCAATAGTGTTTGAGATATTTTGCTGACAAGATTTTATTAAAAGAATTTCAAAGGGCAATAACTCTTGAAAGGGGCATAATCCGGACGAGAAAAAAATACGCGTCGGATAATTTTTCATGAGGAACCCATATATGAAATTTCAAAACCCTAGCATACACGGTTCTAAAGTTATGCTATGCGTCACTTTTAGCATACATTACAATGGGCACAAATTACCAAAATGACAAAGGGCCATAACTCACAAAGTATTTTTTGGAATTTTGTCAAAAGTTAATCAGTTCATCTACTTATCACCACCAATATATTCACCAACTTTCAAGCCTCTAGCTCCAATAGTTTTTGAGATATCTTGCTGACAAGATTTTATTAAAAAAAATTCAAAGGGCAATAACTCTTGAAAGGGGCATAAGCCTGACGAGAAAAAAAATACGCGTCAGCTTATTTTCACTCAGAAATGCATATATGAAATTTCAAAATTATAGCATACACCGTTCTAAAGTTATGCTATGCATCACTTTTAGCATACATTACAATGGGCACAAATTACCAAAATGACAAAGGGCCATAACTCACAAAGTATTTTTCGGAATTTTGTCATAAGTTAATCAGTTCATCTACTCATCACCAACAATCTATTCACCAACTTTCAAGGCTCTAGCTCCAATAGTTTTTGAGATATCTTGCTGAGCAGATTTTATTAAAAAAATTTCAAAGGGCAATAACTCTTGAAAGGGGCATATTCCGGACGAGAAAAAAAAAAAAGTCAGCTAATTTTCCATGAGGAATCCATATATGAAATTTCAAAACCCTAACATACATGGTTCTAAAGTTATGCTATGCATCACTTTTAGCATACATTACAATGGGCACAAATTACCAAAATGACAAAGGGCCATAACTCACAAAGTATTTTTCGGAATTTTGTCAAAAGTTAATCAGTTCATCTACTTATCACCATCAATATAATCACCAACTTTCAAGGCTCTAGCTCCTATAGTTTTTGAGATATCTTGCTGACAAGATTTTATTAAAAACAAAAATTCAAAGGGCAATAACTCTTGAAGGGGGCATAATCCGGACGAGAAAAAAAATACGCGTCAGCTAATTTTCCATGAGGAATCCATATATGAAATTTCAAAACCCTAGCATACACGGTTCTTTAGTTATGCTATGCATCAAAAGCGTAATGGACAGACGAACGGACGAACGAACCAGAACCAATATGCCCCTCAAACTTTTTCAAAGTTGGGGGCATAATAAGAAAGTTATTGACAGAACACAAAAAAGGCCCTTTTTTTACCTTTAACCTCTATGTATGACCTTGACCTTTCAGGTATTAAACTGGGTCATGCGTGCAACACATCATCTCATGGTGGTTAACATTTCTACCTAGCAATTTCAAAATCCATCTAAAAATAAGAAAGTTATTGACCAAACACGAAAAATGGCCCCTTTTTTACCTTTGACCTCTATGTATGACCTTGACATTTTAGGTACCAAACTGAATCATGCATGCAACACATCGTCCCATGATAGTTAACATGTTTGCCAAGTAACTTCAAATTCTATTTAAAAATAGGCAAGTTATTGACAAAACCCGAAAAAAAGCCCCTTTTTTTACCTTTGACCTCTAAGTATGCCCTTGACCTTTGAGGTACCAACCTGGGTCATGCGCGCAACACATCACCTTATATTGGTTCACATTTCTGCCATGTGATTTCAAAATCCATCTCAAAATAAGAAAGTTATTGACCAAATACGAAAAAAAGGCCCACTTTTTGACCTTTGACCTCTAAGTATGACCTTGACCTTTGAGGTACCGACCTGCCTCATGTGCACCACACATCGTCTCATGATTGTTAATAATTATGCCAAGTAATTTTAAAATCCATCTCAAAATTAGAAAGTTATTGACCAAATACGGAAAAAAGGCCCCTTTTTTGACCTTTGACCTCTAAGTATGACCTTGACCTTTGAGGAACCGACCTGCCTCATGCGCACCACACATCGTCTTATGGTTGTTAATAATTATGCCAAGTAATTTTAAAATCCATCTCAAAATAAGAGTTATTGACCAAATACGAAAAAAAGGCCCCTTTTTTGACCTTTGACCTCTAAGTATGACCTTGACCTTTGAGGTACCGACCTGCCTCATGTGCACCACACATCGTCTCATGGTTGTTAATAATTATGCCAAGTAATTTTAAAATCCATCTCAAAATAAGAAAGTTATTGACCAAATACGAAAAAAAGGCCCCTTTTTTGACCTTTGACCTCTAAGTATGACCTTGACCTTTGAGGTACCGCCCTGCCTCATGCGCACCACACATGGTCTTATGGTTGTTAATATTTCTGCCGAGTAATTTTAAAATCCATCAAAAAATAAGAAAGTTATTGACCGGACACGATTTGCCCATACATATATACATACCAACAAACTTCCAAGGGAGATAATTCAAAAAGTATAAATGCGAGAGTTATGGTTCTTGCGCACTGCACGTCGTCTAATGCTGATTAATATTTATACGAAGTTTCGTGACGATAGCTCTAACGGTTTTCAAGTTACAGAGCGGACACGAAAGTGTGACAGACGGACAGACGGACAGACAGACGCCCGGGGGAAAAACAATATGTCTCTCCGAAAAAAATTTTTTCGGGGGAGACATAATTTCACCCAAGATTTTGGCCTTATCCAGTTCTGTTTACTTAAGTTCTGTTTTATACTCACATTGTGCCCAGGAAAAGCGGTGTAATTTCTATGAACAAGAAATATTTGAGACAGCGCAGAACAGAACATCTATTAAGACTTGTTCAGCCAGCGAAGATGCAGATCAGCCTGTGCAACATCACAATCTCATCTGAGTCTTCACTTACCATAATGATCCTAAGTATTTGGTCAGACAGGCCTAAGCAAACAGTGCAGACCCAGATCAGACTGTCTACACAGTTTGCCATTCCATCTGTACTTTTTGTACTCCTTGTTGCATCGCAAAACAAACTTGTTAGAATTTTAGGAGAATTATAACAGGTCCTCCAGGTGTCTGAATTTTTAGGATTTTTATAGTTTCACATGAGCTTTCTAAGTCTCTGGACTATCCAATGGGAGTCCAAGGACATCTCTTGCCACAATGAGTGGTTTGTCTTTTCCAGTCGCACATGTCTACTGGCTATTTTCTGTTACACTCTGTGCCATTTGTTGATCAAGGGAGGTAAAGGCTGGAGGCCAGAGACAAACTGGAATGTGAAGTGATCTGAAGCCTGGATATTCAGGTTGTTTTCTTCGAAATTCATTTGGAAAATGGCCTAAATTTTTGCAAACAGTGTAGGCCCTGATTAGAGGCTGGATTTTGAGGCGTCTGATCTGGGCCTGCTCTGTTTGCCAGGGTACCTGTTTGGGGTTTCCAGTATAACATGGGTTAAAACACCAAGAAACTGCATCTGAAAATGTTGTCTGTTGAAAGACATAAATTGATCTGAATTGGCATTTGTCTGTCTGTCTGTCTGTCTGCCTATCATTCTGACTGTCTCAGTGCTTGCCAAAATTCCAAATGGACAGCAACATGTATATATGGCAAAGGATATTCTGCTCTGCTGAAGGGTAAAGCAGAAACAGTGCACAGGTCTAAAACTACAGAAAGCGACCAGTGGGTCACGTATACCCCCGGGGCAGGGCAACCCTCTGATATATCATTTGAGCTTGTATGTAAAATGAATGAAGAAGTCAAGAAGCTATAAGATTCTAAAAATGTGCTTGTAAAAGCTAAACCAAACAAAAAATTTCTAAATGGACCAAGGGAGTGAGGGCATCAAGGTTATTGATGGGAGGGGGATCAATGTTGCAGAAGCAGCAGGCAGGGGTATGCATCAATGAAATCTTTGGACTGGTATGCAAACTCGATGCAAGTATCAATTGAATTTGTCTTAAAGTTTAGAACATACAGGTTTCTATAAACTTTGTCATAAAACTTTAACCAAATGTAAACTTTTTAAGTCCGTGACCTTGAGGTCAAGGTCATCGTGGGTGGGAGGAGGGATATACATAACGAAACCTTTGGACTGGTATGCAACATTGATGCAAGTATCAACTGAACTTGTCTAGAGTTTACAACATACAGGCATCTACCGTAATTCCCTTTGTATACCACGCACTCATCTATAACACGCACCTCAATTCTGAGTCCAAGATATGTAAGAATAAAAATATGCCAGTCTAAAACACGCACATGCTTTTCTCCAGTATCACAGAATGCTTTTCTCAGACGCCATTTTGATTGAAAATGAAAGTACACGAATTTTGATTGGCTACTATCAAAATAGCCTGACTGGTTATAGGTATATTTCCCAGTAGTTATAGAATAGAATAGTAGTTAGTTTCTCTCTTGCAGCATAGGCAGTTCTCCGTTTACCCATAACGGTGGTGTGTGACAAGGTGACATTTTAAGGGTGCGGTTATTCATTTGTTATGAAAGATGACAATGCGTTTTCCCAGTTTTCTTTCACAAGGAAAGATAGAAACAGGTTTCTTTCCAAAGGTAAAATTGTGACAAGATGCTTCCAAGGCAGGTGCTCCATAGCGTTATTGACAGAAATTTCTACAGGTAGATTGAGTATTTTGACACCTCTGGTTATTCACAAGTTCTCTATGCTAATCCCATAATTAACACCTTCTCAGTGTGAGTCAAACATCTCACTCAATTAAAGAAGCCCATTTACTGTTAACAAATTATTCCTAAAACTCTGATTTTAAACAAAATAAACAAGCAAGTTCAATGCGAACATCAAAGTTTTCCGGCATCCAAACTGCCGCCCACAAATCACCGCTAATTTTTTTCTGCACGCGATCGGTAAATGACGTCATCGTACCCCAGCAACCCCACACGTGTCTATTGTTTTATCTTAATGGGGCGTATCTGTCTCATAAAAAAATGTTTGGAAACGGTAAAAGTTTCTCGCTAGCAAAACAGCGCTTTCCGTAAGCTCCGTGTCAATAACCAACAACAGAATACAGATGTGTTAACACAAAGAGTTCAACTTTTCTCGCCAAGCGTCTGCTATTTGGCGCCAAAACATAACCATTCACGAGATAGCAGAATAGTCGTAGCAACTCGTCTTAGGAGCAATTAAATAATTTTCACACTGATTGCGGATTAAATTTTATGATTGGGGAATAAACGCAAATTAGAGGCATAACTTGACCATATTTTCACACCTTATCGACACGCACAGCAGGGTGGCAATTATATGACAGGGATTAACAATAGTGTCATAATTGAACCGTTATAAATCAATAAACAGTGAAAATCCAAATCAGACATCTGCGGCGTCTTTCTGAGGTGTCTGATCTGGGACTGCACTGTTTGCCGATGTCCCAAAAAAGAAACGTCTGCAGCGTCTTTCTGAGGCGTCTGATCTGGGACTGCACTGTTTGCCGATGTCCCAAAAAAGGGCCGCGGGCATGAATGTAGGACGATTTGGCCAGCGGACGATTTGGCCCGGACGATTTGGCCTAGGACAATTCGGCCTAGGACGATTTGGCCAGCCAAAAATATTGGGTAGGACAATTTGGCCAGATTAATATAATGACAAGTTTAAACTGAAAATTTAATGTTTTAGGTTTGTTTTTAATATACAGTAATGTTTGAATATGTAGAAGGAATATTTTAAGGAAGATTTTAAACAATTAGATTTTTTTTTGTTGTTTTTAAACTATAACTTTTGGCTTGAGATATTCTTTATGAGCAAATTAATAAAAATGGTGAACGATAATCCCCCAAACACAAAAAATACAATAAAATAAAAATAAAAAAAATAAATAATAAATGATGTAATAAATAAATCTAATGGTTTTGTTTAAAATGGCTGGTTCATTGGCTGATTGATTTGTTCACTGGTCTTGGTTTCTTTAATTACCTTTCTCAATCTTTAATTGTTGGTTTCGTTTGTATGTATAGGTGACAACTTTTATTTGCTATTAAAATTTCAAAAAGATCATAGTGTATCCTCACATTTTCACTAATTAGTTTGTTAACACATTAAAATATTTGGTGACATATTTGCAATTACTGAAAGATCATAGAAAATCAAAAGGTTTTGTTTGTTTCTTGCGTCATAAACAAATTGCAATATAAAGTACATGTATCATGATTTCATGAAGTTCGATTTCAATGATTCCATGCATGTCATGTTTAACAATGGAGATCACTACTACTACTAAGACCTAAATAGTGTTGACTGGGCTCAGATTCTACAAATGAGCAGAAAATATCTAATGATGTGTAAAGCTGCTTGGAGAAATCAATTTGGCCAAATTGTCCTACCCTGTATTTTTGGCTGGCCAAATTGTCCTAGGCCGAATTGTCCTAGGCCAAATCGTCCGCTGGCCAAATCGTCCGCCCACCCGCGGGCATATGTGGTAATATGGATGAAAGGTTGATGTCTGAGATAGGAATATTGATTGCATTTTTAATGGTATTGATGATTCAATGAATTAATATGTCAAACGAACTTTATGAGGGTCTCAAAGTGTCACATTGTATTTGTAATGTGTTTTCGTGACCTGCCGACTTTTCGAGAAAAACAATGTCATTTTTCTATGCCATTGTATTACACACAGGGGATTTTTTACACCGTTTTCTGGGTGAAAAAAGTGCGTGGTTTACACAGGGAATTACGGTATAAACTTTAAAACTTTAACCAAATGTAAAATTTCTAAGTCGGTGACCTTGATCTCAAGGTCACTGTGGGGGTGGGACATGCATCAATGAAATCTTTAAATCAGTATGTAACTTCAGTGTAAGTATCAAGTAAATCTTTCAAAGGGTTCAGAAGATATAATGTCTTAGAAACTTTGACGCAAAACTTAAACCAAAATCTTAACAGGCAGATGGATGGAGGGAGGGACAGACGGATGGAAAGACGAATGTTCTAACAGATCAGGTTTAAGGGCTATTTCTTTTGTTATTTTCTTTTGTTTGGATTAGGGGTTAACCTCCTAAACCTTTTATGTACGGAATAAATCTATTGTTTACCAATCACTTTCTATCATTTTTCTATCATTTTCTATTGTTGTTCAATCCAAACACTAGCTCCTAAACCTGACATGTTTGCCCGGACACACAGACTGATGGACGGACAGAAGGACGGACGAATGGCAGGAAGAAAACTTCGTATATGGGGGGTATAATTAGGGGATGACTATTCAAAATTGTCATTTAGGGAGATAAATCGGTGGTTTTACGGTCGGAAATTTCGTTACCGAATAAAAATCGATGTTACATCATGACGTTGTGTTTCCATGATATACTGTCGCAAATTTTTTACATTGTCCAATCAAAGGTTGTGTTACATATGTATGTGCATTTTAATAGAATTTCTTTTCTTCTCTATTCTGTGTATACAGATCTGCAAATAAATGTTTGAGTCTTGTAATGATATACTGTCGCAAATTTTTTACATTGTCCAATCAAAGGTTGCGTTACACATGTATGTGCATTTTAATAGAATTTCTTTTCTTCTCTATTCTGTGTATACAGATATGCAAATAAATGTTTGAGTCTTGTAAATTATATACACAAAACTTAAAAGACCTCTTACCTCAATTCAAAATCTGCTGAACTGAAAGACCCATTCCTTGGCTGACTATCAGAAAAATTTCCTGACCGCCCTGAAGCAATACTTGCATCCCTACTAGCACCAAATACTGAAGTTGATTGTTCCATACTAGATTCCATCATCATCATTTCATTGCTACTTTCTGTTTTAGATTTTCCTAACAGTGAATCTTCTGATGGAGACACATTTGAAAGGCTAGAGGGTGAACCATATGAACGAGCAGAGTCTGATCTCTCCATTCTAGAAAACTGTCCTGAATCGCCGTCATCAAAACTAACAATATGAGTCACTTTCTTTTTCTTCTTCTTTTCTTTTTTCTTCTCTGTAAAAGTAACGGAATGGACAATGTTGTACAACTTTAAATAAAGAATAAAATTAAATATAAGAAGTGAATGGCTGACGATTCATGCCAGTTGCTCCTCTGTAATGCTCATAATGGTTCATTGTGAAGGTTTTCTTTCCCAAATTCCTGACTAGTTTCTTCCAATAACATGGATTTCTTCAGAGGGATGTTCACAATGTGGGTGCTGTGTGATTTGCGCTGTTTATATACCCTCGGGGCCGGCCCCATATTTGCCATCGCCCCCGCCCATAGGGGCTTGAAGAAATATATGGGCTGCACGATGCTTCCACGCAGAGCTGAATCCGGCCCGCACATTAGTACTGGTAAACCGCTTAGAGGATCTAAGCCTGTCCAGGAACCGCGGTGCGAGGCGGACCGTCCATGCTAATAAACCCTATTGGTTTCATTGGGCGACAGGGCTTGAGATGTCATTTCATCTCAATGTCGGGTAAAAGTCCCACAAAATTGGAAGCAACGTCTCCAAAATGACCTTTACAGTGTTGACGGGGACGTTAAACCTCAAATCAAACAAAACAAAAACCCGTATTTGCCAATGCACACGCATCATGTGTCTAGCTAAGACCTCTCACCAGCCGGCCCCCTGAGGGCCAGTCACGTCGCTATCGCTATTGGGGCCTGTGGCGTTGCTAACCGCCCTTTTTGTATTGTTGCACTTTGTTCAGATTGAACTTCATTTCCTGTGTTCAGGAAAAAAATGGCAGTTACTGAAAGCACCAAGATGTCCTCCCTGCCCACTGTTTGCATGTGGCGTCGGTAGAGGTTTCATTTCCTATACATTTAGGAAAGAAAATAATTGATATTTAAAGAATAAAATTAAATTTAAATTCTGACATATTTTCTTCCATTGCACCTTGCCAGGAGAACTTTGGGACCTCCTGTTCGCTTTCCGATAAATTGAGCTCATCTGAAAAGAGAACTCTTAAAGGAAGGAGCAAATTCTTTCCGTTAAGAGTAGATCCTTATTGATTAAAAAAAACAAAAATATTTTTGTAAAGAGTTGTTGCCCCTGAAATGCCCCCTCAAATAAAACCTGATAACAGAAATACAATGGAGGACTCCATGACACACTGCTATGATTGTACCCATGTTTGATGCAGCAATTATGTTACTTTTCTTACTTATGCTCCAAACATAGGTCATCAACATGCATATCATGTAAGCAGTAGTATTGGGGTACATTTGTAACAGATTCTGTTAGTTATGGCATGCTCCTCCAAGCCTACACATCTTGGTTCAAATAGTATTTATAATTCATGACTTACATTATATATCATTCTGCAAATCTTTTAAATAATTCTCACCTTTTTGTTCATTTTAAGCACTGTACCACCTTAATACACCACAATCTCTTTATAACATTATTGTTGATGGCCAAACCAGAAAATGTGCTAGTTGATTTGTTTGTATTAGAGTTTAACGGCCCAGTCAACACTATTTTAGGTCGTTTTTGAGCTTGTCAGTTTACCTATCCACACATTTCCTGGGCAAGCTTATACTAAGTGGTTAACTAGTACAGTGCACATAAACTGACAACTGTCCTTCTTGAATCAGTAGGAGAGAATGGCTATAGAAAAGATTTCATGATCAATATCCACGAAAGCAAATGTGTTAGTTGAACAATCATGTTACACCAAAACAAACAAAAATGTACAGATTATATAGAAAAATGACCATTTATGGTCATTTTTCTATATAATCTATACATTTTTTGTATCCATCTTTAAACTGTGTAATATCCAAAACCATATGTTATTATGAAGTGTTATAAAGAGATTAATGTGTATTTCTCACAACATCATCCATGGTGGTAGTGTTCGAGTAAGCCATGCGTGCAGCAAGCCAGCTACCTGGAAGGGGGCCCACTTATGTGGACGTTGCCCCTGTACCTGCACGTTAATCAAAAATCCGTTGATGATGATGATTTCCTCCACGTGAATTACATGTATTGTGAATAACTGATGAAAAACATCGGTCACTCAAAGAAAACAAGAGCCCTATATGCCACTCACCAGAGCTCAAATGGGCAAAAAGGCCCCTCCCTGCTGGCGGCAATGTTTTTTTTTTCTTTTTTTTTTTTTTTTAAAGCAGATCATTATGACTTAGTATAGGTCCACCCCAAGATCATAGCTGTCAAATTATTTGAAATCAAATACTGGTTTATAATACCACTTCATCGGTCAAGGGAAAACAAAATTTGAACAAACTTTGGTGTCTTTGATGGGTGGAGTAAGTTAATTGTATCGATTCCTGATCTTTGTTTTACTTCTACTTAGTAAGGTTGAGTCCCCAATACTGCGTATCAGGCCTTTCAGTTCCAGTGAAGAAGAATTTAAAATCTTTTTACAATACACGGCCATGACAACCATGTTGGTCATGTGACCCAGATCCCTCAAACAAAGTTTAATTTCCCAACCCATCTGATGCTCTATGTAAAATTTGGTCTCAATCAGCAAAGTGATTTAAGAGAAGTTATAATACTTGATCGCTGGTATTTATTTATCAGACAGCTGATCACATATATCAACTCTGATGAATAGGCTACAACTGAATCCCAAAAATTCCATTTGCAATTTTTCCAGATAATTGGAACTTGAAATTGACCTTGACTTGAAATAGGTTGTGGTCAAACAAGGGTCATCACGGAAACAAACTTACCGGGGCCAAAAGAGCCAATGATGATTTTCAAGGGGTTTTACCATGCAGACCAATATGTGTCTGAGAAGAAGACATTCAAAGGGTATTTGGGCAAGGTGGCTTTCTTGATCATGTGACCCAGTCCTTACAATCCTGCACCCAACAGAGGCTCCATTGAAAATTAGTCCCTATTGGCCCAGAGGTTTCAGTTGATTTGTCTAATAAAATGTTGAAGAAAATGACACTGGACCACTGTCTATCCTTTAAGCTGGCTTTAGTGGCTAAAATAGTTTTCAAAGAATTGATTTTCATAATCCATTTTGTACCAAAAATCCCAAAACGGTACCCTGGCAAACAGTGCTGGCCCAGATTAGACACTGCAGAATGCGGCATCTGATCAGCGCCTCCACTGTTTGCTGCGGCATCTGATCAGGGCCTCCACTGTTTGCTGAAAGTTCAGTCATTTTCCAGATAAATTTTGATGAAAACAGAATTTGACACCCCTAAATTTTGAAATGGACTCCAGCTATACAGTCGAACTTCGATGGCTCGAACTCGCCGGGACCGCCGAAAAAAGTTCGAGCCATTGGAGTCCGACTAGGCAAGATCCATCTTTTTGTACTATGATTTTTTATCATAGCTGCGGCGATTTTGGTGACTTCTGGTACATTTATCGGTCATTATTTAAGCCACGTAGTATACGTTTCGTATATTTGGTCCATATTTTAAGGCAAAGACTGTAATTTTGGCAGCTCTAAATCAATGTCGGTGTGAAATATAAAGTGGGAGTTCCAAATCTGCCCACGCACAGATTTTCTTGAAACTTCAGTTGTTGTGTACTTAAGGTCTATCAACTATATATATAACTTTGTTTCATTTGATAAATTACTATAGGTCTCAGGAGAGCTCCCTGGGGTACTCCCCTGTAGAGGTCATACACACGTGTGAGCTTTTTGGTCGTAAATCAACAGGTGGGATTATTTTCATTTTTTTTTTGCTTTGATTGGCAACAGAACTCTATAAGGATTCATCTAATACAAGAAATGTAAATGAATCTATGTCTTTTAATCTTCCTGATAAATTTATTTACAAACTTTCTTCTATTTTTCATGAAAATTTGCAAAAAATAAGATTTTCATCATAAGTATTTGATGTGTTACTCATCTTGTCACCCCAAGATATTGCATATAAAATAGGCCACATATGTCCTCTATGTAACAAACAAATTTCAAAAAAATCGGAAACCGGTAACATTGTTTTTGAAAGCTAAATATGGGTTCACGTCATTTTTTGTGCCAAAATCAGTTTCAATACCAGGGGACAAGATTTCCCTAAAGTGTATTTTTATTGTGTTTTCTGACGATTTAGGGCCACCTTATCATACAAAGCTAAGAAAAGGCACTTTATATAATAAAAACTCCCCACCCACCCAAAAAAAAGACACTGTTTACAGACAGGATTGTTTAGTTTGGCTTTTAAAAAAGTAAATGAGAACATACATTATCAACGTATACAAGTCCAGTTTTATCCAAACATTTTAAAGAGAAAAAATAAAATGATTGCATGCACTGTTCATGATGAATGTTAGTGTTGACATTATTGCAAAAATGAAAATGCTGAAAAATTACATTATGACACAATAGGAATAAGACAAGGTGGATCATTTTATCCTATTTCATAGTTTCTTCTTGTATATTTTAAACCCTGCAATACAAAGACTCTTGATGTCAGTAATACACAATGATGTTTTGAATTTGCTTAATTAATTACTTTCGTCATCATATTTTTTTTTTCCTTATTATTTTTGTTGTTGTCATTTTCTTCTTTTAGATAAAACAGCAGTCAATAATTTGCCACCTTGAAGGGAGAGACTGATTTTCTGATTTGTTCTTATGATTGATTGGTCCATGTATTGTTGATGTTTTCTTATATCACTTGGTGAAAGAGGCTCACACTCCCCTCCCTCACCAAAGGTTTTGTAAGATCATTGAAATAATATTTTGATTTTTTTTTCTAGGTTCATTATATCATCTGCAAAAGTGTAAGCTTCAATGTTTTATTTTTCAAAATAAATGCAGAGCTAGTCACACTGGAACTAGTTGTAAAATTGGCATTTGGCATACACTTCCCTAAATGAAATAGATGGGAGGCACGTTTCTGTAACAAATTCATTTTATAGCTGATATTACATTTGGATGTAGTTATACAATTCGCATATTTAGTCATATGTATGCAGTACTTGCCATCTATGTTAAGCTTTCTAGCTCTGTATTAATCAGTTTTACAAATGACATGAATCAGCTGTTAGCTGTACTACTAGCATATTTGCTGAACCAAACTCTGCAGTTGGCTATATATTTTTCTATAGCACTGATAGCAAATATACTGTTTGCTCTTTTCTTCCTCTGAAATTGTTTGAAAGTTGGACTGAACAGTCTTCTCTATTATATTAATTCATGTTACTAAAAAATAACTGGCTGTTTACCTGATCATATATAAGAATATAACTAGCTCATATTTGAGACATTTGTTGCGATTTAGGTGGACTGTAATTTAGTTCAGATTTTGAAGGGACATTGTCAAAGTGACAAAACAGCCAAAACAACAGTGTTTCCATTTTGTCTACAGTAATCTGTGTATGCAGTGGGCAAAAAGATCGGAAAAATTGTCTGTGGTATTATGGCATGCCTGGCTCAACATAATAAAATCATCATAACTCTTAGCTATTCAAGCAAGCTGTGCCATCCAAGTATGACAGACTTTTCAAACATTTTAAGTCGACTACATTAGTTCAATACATACTTATTAGAGAGTCCAGCAAATTTTCGGGTTAACACAACCAGCAATTTCACCTGCCATTGCAACTTTCTTTGTCATAATAAGCTTCAGCAGAGTTTAGGATTACATCAAATGCAAAAACTCTTGTTATAAAATGAAATATATTTTTATTGAATTGGTAAACGCTCAAAATAAATTGTGTTTTTGGTGTTCCCCAGGGTACCATAACTGATACAACTGCTGATTATATGAGCTCATACTATACACAGCAACGTTTAAGCATACATATATTCATGTTTATATACATTATTTGCGAGCAATTTCTCGATTGAAAATGTTATACCATATCTACAAATGGTTTGAAAAAATTGACATTCTGGCCATTACTATTCAATGTTCAAATGCAGTATGTTACCGGTCTCAGATTTTCAAGAAAGTTTGATAAAATGTTCTACACATATATGGGCAATTTTCATATTAAAATGATGAGGTGACAAGAACTGCAACAGTATGAAATCAAAAGTCAAACATACTCCAAAACATTTTATGGTTGTGAAGTGTAGGGTCTCCTCCATATGAAATTGAGCATGATCTATGGAATTTTACCTGAACAATAGTAAATGTGATACAAAAATAATCACGAAAGACTACGATGATGCCTGAGAACAAAAAAACTCCAAAATATAAGAAGTTGTTGTGTCTATATATACTTGTTTGCGGGTACCCCTATTTTCAGATGCCGAAGTAAACAAAACACTGTAGATTTATAATGAAAACAGATATGAGAGTGAAATAGCTAAATAATGAACAGTCATTTACCAGGCATTAATTATGCATAATATCATGGAAATCTATGCGTGGGCAGAACCCTATGGAAATTTACTATAGGCTGGAACTCCCCCTTTGTGAAAAATATTTTGCCAGCTTTAATTTCCTTATGCTGCCTCATTAGCCCTTGGTTATTATAGGTGTTTACAATAAACTTAATTTGACACCTTCTCAACATTAATTTCTTGACCTGTTGATCAAAGGGATTGCGCCAATCAAGTTCACCTGTGTTATGTAAACAGCTGTTTCGGCAAGACAAGCGTCTTATGATACTGATCACGCGCATGCGTGACTTGATTGATAAAATTGGAATTTTTAAAAAGGTAATTAGTGCGAGCCATCGGTGGGATTTTACATAGAAAATGCACTCTAGGGACCAGGCTTAGAGTTCGAGGGTTCGAGCCATCATGGTTCGAGCCAAGGGTGGCATGTTTAGTTAAAATGAATAGGGATTTTGACGGGACTGAAAAGTCAGTTCGACCAAAACGTGGTGTTCGAGCCTACCGAGTTCGACCCATCGAAGTTCGCCTGTATATAAGGAGGAAGAATCCATTTGGAGCAAAAAGGGGCTAATGGTATATCCAAATGATTCTGGTCTCACCTGGTGGACTCTCCCCTGCTATGACAGGTCGTGGGTCTGCCTCATGTTTAGGTGGTGATATAGCAACATTACTAACAGAAATCACATTGGCTGTCTGTCGTATAGTGTTCAACTCTGGATTGTCTACACTGATAGCAAACAGTATTGAATCAAGACCTGAAAAATAAATTAATGACAATATTCAACATATTTGCATTATTTGCTGGCTCCCAGCTTGCACATTGTCAATATTGGAAAAACAGGTAACCAGACCCCCCAGACCTTTCAAGGTCAGGGGGGTCTGGTTACCGGTTTTTCCAACACTGATAACCATCAGACTAGGAACCAGCAAATAATGCAAATAAGGTGAATAAAATGTAAGAACTAGAGCAGCAGTCGATGGTATACCATCGCAAATACCCGCTTTTCCTATGAACAAGCCTTTTCTTAGAAATTTGACCTTTAAACTCACCCCATGACCCCAGGGGGTCAGATGAAAATTTCGACACCTTCAGGCACATCTGCCGATCCAAAGCAATGTATGTACCAAGTTTGGTCACTGGAGGTAAAGATATAAACAAGAGGGCCATGATGGCCCTCGATCACTCACCTGATCCGTAGAGTAACAAGTGGGCCCCGGGGAGTGCAATTATTGACCCCAGAGTTATAATGTGCATAATGTTGAGGGAGGTCTAAAAAGGTGAAGCTTCATACCAAATATCAAAGACATGGGCACTGCAGTTTAAGAGAAGAAGATTTTTAAAGATTTCCCTATATAAGGCTTGTTAAACCAAAGGGTCTAAGGGTGGGGGCATTTTAGGCCCCAGGGCTATAATTTGAACAATCTTGATAAAGGTCAACTAGATGAAATTTCACACCAAATATCAAAGACCTAGGCCTAGTGGTTTCACAAAAGAAGATTTTTAAAGATTTTCCCAAAATAAGTCTATGTAAAACCAAAGGGCCCCGGAGCGGGGGCATTTTTGGCCACAGGGCTATAATTTGGACAATCTTGGTAGAGGTCCACAAGATGAAGCTTTACACCAAATATCAAAGAGCTGGGCCTTGCGGTTTCAGAGAAAAAGAATTTTTAAAGATATTCCTTATATAGGTTCTATAAAAGGGTTATCCTTTGGAAGCAAGGAATACACCACAGAACTAAAAATATGGAGTGTAGATGTTTTCTCGGCCAGACTAGCTAGTTTCGGCCAATTAGGCCTCACCAGAAACCCTCAGATATTTTCAAAATTCCACAATGGAATCAATGATCCCAAAGGACAAGAAAATATAGGCCTATGTAAAACCAAAGTGCCCCAGGGCGGGGGCATTTTTGGCCCCAGCACTATAATTTGAACAATCTTGGTAGGGGTCCACTAGATGAAGCTTCATACCAAATAGCAAAGGCCTGGGCCTTGCGGTTTCAGAGAAGAAGATTTTTAAAGATTTTCCCTATATAAGCCCATGTAAAACCAAAGGGCCCCGGGGCGGGGGCATTTTTGGCCCCAACACTATAATTTGAATGATCTTGGTAGGGGTCCACTAGATGAAGCTTCATACCAAATAGCAAAGACCTGGGCCTTGCAGTTTCAGAGAAGAAGATTTTTAAAGGTTTTCCCTATATAAGCCTATGTAATACCAAAGGGCCCCGGGCGGGGGCATTTTTGGCCCCAGCACTATAATTTGAACAATCTTGGTAGGGGTCCATAAGATGAAGATTCATACCAAATATAAAAGACCTGGGCCTTGCAGTTTCAGAGAAGAAGATTTTTAAAGATTTTCCCTATATAAGCCCATGTAAAACCAAAGGGCCCCGGGGCGGGGGCATTTTTGGCCTCAGCACTATAATTTGAACAATCTTGGTAGGGGTCCATAAGATGAAGATTCATACCAAATATCAAAGACCTGGGCCTTGCAGTTTCAGAGAAGAAGATTTTTAAAGATTTTCCCTATATAAGCCCATGTAAAACCAAAGGGCCCCGGGGCGGGGGCATTTTTGGCCCAAGCATTATAATTTTAACAATCTTGGTAGGGGTCCACTAGATGAAGCTTCATACCAAATATCAAAGACCTGGGCCTTGCAGTTTCAGAGAAGAAGATTTTTAAAGATTTTCCCTATACAAGCCCATGTAAAACCAAAGGGCCCCGGGCGGGGGCATTTTTGGCCCCAGCACTATAATTTGAACAATCTTGGTAGGGGTCCACCAGATGAAGATACATACCAAATATCAAAGACCTGGGCCTTGCAGTTTCAGAGAAGAAGATTTTTAAAGATTTTCCCTATATAAGCCCATGTAAAACCAAAGGGCCCTGGGGCGGGGGCATATTTAGCCCCAGCACTATAATTTGAACAATCTTGGTAGGGGTTCACTAGATGAAGCTTCATACCAAATATCAAAGACCTGGGCCTTGCAGTTTCAGAGAAGAAGATTTTTTAAGTTTTCGGTGAAAAAAATCTATTTTTGGCTCCTGTGACCTAGATGTGCAACGGACCGGAACCATTTGAACAACTTTGAAAGGGGTCCACCTAAGGATCATTCCTGTGAAGTTTGGTCAAAATCCGATCAGTGGTTTAGGAGGAGATGTCGTTTGAAGAAATTGTTTACGCACAAATGACAGACAAAAAGTGATCCTAATATTAATCACAAGAGGGCCCAGAGGGCCCTGAATCGCTCACCTGAGAATCAGTGTCTCTAGTACATTCTTGGCCCAAGGGCTATACTAGGTGAAGCTTCATACCAAATATCAAAGACCTGAGCCTTGTGGTTTCAGAGATGAAGATTTTTAAATATTTTCCATATATAAGCCTATGAAAAACCAAAGGGCCCCAGGGATGGGGGCATTTTTGGCCCTAGGGCTATAATTTGAACAATCTTGGTACAGGTCCACTAGATGAAGCTTCACACCAAATATCAAAGATCTGAGCCTTGCGGTTTCAGAGAAGAAGATTTTTAAAGATTTTACCTATATAAGCCTTTGTAAACCCTGAGGCCCCCAGGGCGGGGGCATTTCCGGCCCAAGGATCATAATTTGAACAATCTTGGTAGAGGTCCACTAGATAAAGCTTTATACCAAATATCGAAGACCTGGGCCTTTTGGTTTCAGAGAAGAAGATTTTTAAAGATTTTCCCTGTATAAGCCTATGTAAAAACCAAAGCCCCCCAGGGCGGGGGCATTTTTGGCCCTGGGGCTATAATTTGAACAATCTTGGTAGAGGTCCACTAGGTGAAGCTTCACACCAAATATCAAAGACCTCGGCCTTGGGGTTTCAGAGTAGAAGATTTTAAAGATTTTCCCTATATAAGCCTATGTAAAACGAAAGGCCCCCGGGGCGGGTGCATTTTTGGCCCTAGGGCTATAATTCGAACAATCTTGGTAGAGGTCCACTAGGTGAAGCTTCACACCAAATATCAAAGATCTGAGCCTTGCGGTTTCAGAGAAGAAGATTTTTAAAGATTTTACCTATATAAGCCTTTGTAAACCCTGAGGCCCCCAGGGCGGGGGCATTTCCGGCCCAAGGATCATAATTTGAACAATCTTGGTAGAGGTCCACTAGATAAAGCTTTATACCAAATATCGAAGACCTGGGCCTTTTGGTTTCAGAGAAGAAGATTTTTAAAGATTTTCCCTGTATAAGCCTATGTAAAAACCAAAGCCCCCCAGGGCGGGGGCATTTTTGGCCCTGGGGCTATAATTTGAACAATCTTGGTAGAGGTCCACAAGGTGAAGCTTCACACCAAATATCAAAGACCTCGGCCTTGGGGTTTCAGAGTAGAAGATTTTAAAGATTTTCCCTATATAAGCCTATGTAAAACGAAAGGCCCCCGGGGCGGGTGCATTTTTGGCCCTAGGGCTATAATTCGAACAATCTTGGTAGAGGTCCACTAGGTGAAGCTTCACACCAAATATCAAAGACCTGGGCCTTGTGGTTTCAGAGAAGAAGATTTTTAAAGATTTTACCAATATAAGCCTTTGTAAACCCTGAGGCCCCCAGGGCGGGGGCATTTCCGGCCCAAGGATCATAATTTGAACAATCTTGGTAGAGGTCCACTAGATAAAGCTTTATACCAAATATCGAAGACCTGGGCCTTTTGGTTTCAGAGAAGAAGATTTTTAAAGATTTTCCCTGTATAAGCCTATGTAAAAACCAAAGGCACCCGGGGCGGGGGCATTTTTGGCCCTGGGGCTATAATTTGAACAATCTTGGTAGAGGTCCACTACGTGAAGCTTCACACCAAATATCAAAGACATGAGCCTTGTGATGTCAGAGAAGCAAATTTTTTAAAGATTTTCAACTATATAAGCCTATGTAAAACCAAAGGCCCCCGGGGCGGGGACATTTTTGGCCCTAGGGCTATAATTTGAACAATCTTGGTAGAGGTCCACTAGATGAAGCTTCATACCAAATATCAGAGACCTGGGCCTTTCAGTTTCAGAGAAGAAGATTTTTAAAGATTTTCCCTGTATAAGCCTATATAAAACCAAAGGCCCTTAGGGCGGGGGCATTTTTGGCCCTAGGGCTATAATTCGAACAATCTTGGTAGAGGTCCACTAGGTGAAGCTTCACACCAAATATCAAAGACCTGGGCCTTGTGGTTTCAGAGAAGAAGATTTTTAAAGATTTTACCAATATAAGCCTTTGTAAACCCTGAGGCCCCCAGGGCGGGGGCATTTCCGGCCCAAGGATCATAATTTGAACAATCTTGGTAGAGGTCCACTAGATAAAGCTTTATACCAAATATCGAAGACCTGGGCCTTTTGGTTTCAGAGAAGAAGATTTTTAAAGATTTTCCCTGTATAAGCCTATGTAAAAACCAAAGGCACCCGGGGCGGGGGCATTTTTGGCCCTGGGGCTATAATTTGAACAATCTTGGTAGAGGTCCACTACGTGAAGCTTCACACCAAATATCAAAGACCTGAGCCTTGTGATGTCAGAGAAGCAGATTTTTAAAGATTTTCCCTATATAAGCCTATGTAAAACCAAAGGCCCCCGGGGCGGGGACATTTTTGGCCCTAGGGCTATAATTTGAACAATCTTGGTAGAGGTCCACTAGATGAAGCTTCATACCAAATATCAGAGACCTGGGCCTTTCGGTTTCAGAGAAGAAGATTTTTAAAGATTTTCCCTGTATAAGCCTATGTAAAACCAAAGGCCCTTAGGGCGGGGGCATTTTTGGCCCTAGGGCTATAATTTGAACAATCTTGGTAGAGGTCCACTAGGTGAAGCTGCACACCAAATATCAAAGAACTGGGCCTTGTGGTTTCAGAGAAGAAGATTTTTAAAGATGTTCCCTATATAAGCCTATGTAAACACAAAGGCCCCCGGGGCGGGGGCATTTCTGGCCCAAGGGCCATAATTTGAACAATCTTGGTAGAGGTCCACTAGATGAAGCTTCATACCAAATATCGAAGACCTGGGCCTTTTGGTTTCAGAGAAGAAGATTTTTAAAGTTTTCATTTCAAAAATCTATTTTTAGCTCCTGTGACCCAGATGTGCAATGGACCGGAACCATTTGAACAACTTTGAAAGGGGACCACCTAAGGATCATTCCTGTGAAGTTTGGTCAAAATCCGATCAGTGGTTTAGGAGGAGATGTCATTTGAAGAAAAAGTTTACGCACACACGCACGCACGCACACACGCACACACGCACACACGCACGCACGACGGACGACGGACAAAAAGTGATCCCAAAAGCTCACCTCGTCACTACGTGACAGGTGAGCTCACAAGAGGACCATGATGGCCCTGGATTGCTCACCTGATCCATAGAGTAACAAGTGGGCCTCGGGGAGGGCCATTATTGACCCCAGGAATATAATGTGCCTAATGTTGAGGGAGGTCTAAAAAGGTGAAGCTTCATACAAAATATCAACAAAGGCTATAATTTAAACAATCTTGGCAAAGGTCCACTAGATGAAGCTACACAACAAATATCAAAGACCTGGGCCTTGCTGTTTCAGAGAAGAAGATTTTTTTAAAGATATTCCTTATATAAGCCTATGTAAAACCAAATGGCCCCGGGGCAGGGGCATTTTGGGCCTCAGGGCTATAATTTAAACAATCTTGATAGAGGTCCACTAGATGAAGCTTCACACCAAATATCAAAGACCTGGGCCTTGTTGTTCCAGAAAAGAAGATTGTCAAAGATTATCTCTATTATAAGTCTACGTAAAACCAAAGGGCCCTGGGGCGGGGGCATTTGTGGCCCATGGGCTATAATTTGAACAATCTTGGTAGGGGTCCACTAGCTGGAGCTTCATACCAAATGTCAAAGACCTAGGCCTTGTGGTTTCAGAGTAGAAGATTTTTCAAGATTTTCCCTATATAAGTCTATGAAAAACCAAAGGGCCCAGGAGCGGGGGCATTTTTGGCCCCAGGGCTATAATTTTAACAATCTTGATAGGGGTCCATAAGATGAAGCTTCATACCAAATATCAAAGACCTGGGCCTTGCAGTTTCAGAGAAGAAGATTTTTAAAGATTTTCCCTACATAAGCCCATGTAAAACCAAAGGGCCCCGAGGCGGGGGCATTTTTGGCCCAAGCACTATAATTTGAACAGTCTTGGTAGGGGTCCACTAGATGAAGCTTCATACCAAATATCAAAGACCTGGGCCCTGTAGTTTCAGAGAAGAAGATTTTTTAAAGATTTTCCCAATATAAGCCCATGTAAAACCAAAGGGCCCTGGGGTGGGGGCATTTTTGGCCCCAGCACTATAATTTGAACAATCTCGGTAGGGGTCCACAAGATGAAGCTTCATACCAAATATCAAAGACCTGGGCCTGGCGGTTTCAGAGAAAAATATTTTTAAAGGATTTCCCTATATAAGCCTATGTAAAACCAAAGGGCCTCGGGGCGGGGGCATTTTTGGTCCAAGCACTATAATTTGAACAATCTTGGTAGGGGTCCATAAGATGAAGATTCATACCAAATATCAAAGACCTGGGCCTTGCAGTTTCAGAGAAGAAGATTTTTAAAGATTTTCCCTATATAAGCCCATGTAAAACCAAAGGGCCCCGGGGCGGGGGCATTTTTGGCCCCAGCACTATAATTTGAACAATCTTGGTATGCGTCCAGTAGATGAAGCTTCATACCAAATATCAAAGACCTGGGCCTTGCAGTTTCAGAGAAGAAGGTTTTTAAAGATTTTCCCTATATAAGCCTATGTAAAACCAAAGGGCCCCGGTGCGGGGGCATCTTTGGCCCCAGCACTATAATTTGAACAATCTTGGTAGGGGTCCACCAGATGAAGATTCATACCAAATATCAAAGACCTGGGCCTTGCAGTTTCAGAGAAGAAGATTTTTTAAGATTTTCCCTATATAAGCCCATGTAAAACCAAAGGGCCCCGGGGCTAGGGCATTTTTGGCCCCAGCACTATAATTTGAACAATCTTTGTAGGGGTCCACTAGATGAAGCTTCATACCAAATATCAAAGACCTGGGCCTTGTGGTTTCAGAGAAGAAGATTTTTTAAGTTTTCGGTGAAAAAAATCTATTTTTGGCTCCTGTGACCTATATGTGCAACAGACCGGAACCATTGGAACAACTTTGAAAGGGGACCACCTAAGGATCATTCCTGTGAAGTTTGGTAAAAATCCGCTTAGTGGTTTAGGAGGAGATGTCGTTTGAAGAAATTGTTTACGCACGGACGCACGACGGACGACGGACAAAAAGTGATCCCAAAAGCTCACCTCGTCACTACGTGACGGTGAGCTAACAAGAGGACCCAGAGGGCCCTGAATCGCTCACCTGAGAATTAGTGTCTCCAGTACATTCTAGGCCCAAGGGCTATAATTTGAACAAACTCAGTAATGGTCCACTAGATGAAGCTTCATACCAAATATCAAAGTCCTGGGCCTTCTGGTTTCAGACAAGAAGATTTTTAAAGGTTTCCCCTATTTAAGCCTATGAAAAACCAAAGGGTCCCGGGGTGGGGGCATTTTTGGCCCCAGGGCTATAATTTAAACAATCTTGAAAGAGGTCCACTAGATGAAGCTTCACACCAAATACCAAAGATCTGGGCCTTGCGGTTTCAGAGAAGAAGATTTTTAAAGAATTTCCCTGTATCAGCCTATGTTAAACCAAAGGCCCCCGGGGCGGGGACATTTTTAGCCCCAAGGGTATAATTTGAACAATCTTAGTAAAGGTCGACCAAGTAAAGCTTCACACCAAATGTTAAAGACCTGGGCCTTGTGGTTTCAGAGAAGAAGATTTTTTAATGATTTTCCCTATATGAGCCTATGTTAAACCTCAGGCCCCCCGGGGCGGGGGCATTTTGGCCCCCAGGGCAATAATTTGAACAATCTTGGTAGAGGTCCACTAGATGAAATTTCACACCAAATATCAAAGATCTGGGCCTTGCTGTTTCAGAGAAGAAGATTTTTAAAGATTTTCCCTGTAAAAGCCTATGTAAAACCAAAGGCCCCCGGGGCGGGGGCATTTTTGGTCCAAAGGCTATAATTTGAACAATCTTAGTAGAGGTCCACCAGGTAAAGCTTCACACAAAAAATTAAAGACGTGGGCCTTTTGGTTTCAGAGAAGAAGATTTTTAAATGATTTTCCCTATATAAGCCTGTGTAAAACCATAGGCCCCTCGTGCGGGGGCATTGTTGCCCCCAGTGCTATAATTTGAACAATCTTGGTAGAGGTCCACAAGATGAAGCTTCACACCATATACCAAAGATCTGGGCCTTGCGGTTTCAGAGAAGAAGATTTTTAAAGATTTTCCCTGTATAAGCCTATGTAAAACCAAAGGCCCCCGGGGCGGGGGCATTTTTGGCCCAAAGGCTATAATTTGAACAATCTTAGTAGAGGTCCACCAGGTAAAGCTTCACATCAAATATTAAAGACCTGAGCCTTTTGGTTTCAGAGAAGAAGATTTTTTAATGATTTTCCCTATATAAGCCTATGTAAAACCATAGGCCCCCGGGGCAGGGGTATTTTGGCCCCCAGGGCTATAATTTGAACAATCTTGAAAGAGGTCCACTAGATGAAGCTTCACACCAAATATCAAAGATCTGGGCCTTGCGGTTTCAGAGAAGAAGATTTTTTAAAGATTTTCCCTGTATAAGCCTATGTAAAACCAAAGGCCCTCGGGGCGGGGGCATTTTTGGCCCCAAGGCTTTAATTTGAACAATCTTAGGAGAGGTCCACCAGGTAAAGCTTCACACCAAATATTAAAGACCTGGGCCTTGTGGTTTCAGAGATTTTTTAATGATTTTCCCTATATAAGCCCATGTAAAACCAAAGGCCCCCGGGGCGGGGGCATTTTGGCCCCCAGGGCTATAATTTGAACAATCTTGGTAGAGGTCCACTAGATGAAGCTTCATACCCAATATCGAAGACCTGGGCCTTGCAGTTTCAGAGAAGAAGATTTTTAAAGTTTTCGTTTAAAAAAACTATTTTTAGCTCGTGTAACCAAGATGTGCAATGGACCGGAACCATTTGAACAACTTTGAAAGGGGACCACCTAAGAATCATTCCTGTGAAGTTTGGTCAAAATCCGATCAGTGGTTTAGGAGATGTCATTTGAAGAAAAAGTTTACGCACACACACGCACGCACACACGCACGCACTGACGACGGACGAAAAGTGATCACAAAAGCTCACCTTGTCACTACGTGACAGGTGAGCTAATGCGGTTTCAGAGAAGAAGATTTTTAAAGATTTTCCCTGTATAAGCCTATGTAAAACCAAAGGCCCCTGGGGCGGGGGCATTTTTGGCCCAAAGGCTATAATTTGAACAATCTTAGTAGAGGTCCACCAGGTAAAGCTTCACACCAAATATTAAAGACCTGAGCCTTTTGGTTTCAGAGAAGAAAAATTTTTAATGATTTTCCCTATATAAGCCTATGTAATTTTTTTTTTTTTTTTTTTTTGGGGGGGGTTTGGGTTTTACGGCCCTTTCAAGACTATTTCACTCATATCGAGCCGATTGTTAATCAGAGGTGGGCGAAAACCGGAGTACCCGGAGAAAAACCACCAGACCTTCCGTTGCAGAACTTGGCGTCTCACACGTGGCCCGAGCGAGGCTCGAACCTACGGCAGTGAGAGACCTAATGACTAAGAGTCAGCGCTCTTATCCACTAGGCCACGGAGGCCCGTATAAGCCTACCGGTATGTAAAATCATAGGTCCCCTGGACGGGGGTATTTTGGCCCCCAGGGCTATAATTGAACAATCTTGAAAGAGGTCCACTAGATGAAGCTTCACACCAAATATCAAAGATCTGGGCCTTGCGGTTTCAGAGAAGAAGATTTTTTAAAGATTTTCCCTGTATAAGCCTATGTAAAACCAAAGGGCCTCGGGGCGGGGGCATTTTTGGCCCCAAGGCTTTAATTTGAACAATCTTAGGAGAGGTCCACCAGGTAAAGCTTCACACCAAATATTAAAGACCTGGGCCTTGTGGTTTCAGAGAAGAAGATTTTTTAATGATTTTCCCTATATAAGCCCATGTAAAACCAAAGGCCCCCGGGGTGGGGGCATTTTGGCCCCCAGGGCTATAATTTGAACAATCTTGGTAGAGGTCCACTAGGTGAAGCTTCATACCAAATATCGAAGACCTGGGCCTTGCAGTTTCAGAGAAGAAGATTTTTAAAGTTTTCGTTTAAAAAAACTATTTTTAGCTCTTGTTACCAAGATGTGCAATGGACCGGAACCATTTGAACAACTTTGAAAGGGGACCACCTAAGGATCATTCCTGTGAAGTTTGGTCAAAATCCGATCAGTGGTTTAGGAGTAGATGTCATTTGAAGAAAAAGTTTACGCACACACACATGCACGCACACACGCACGCACTGACGACGGACGACGGACGAAAAGTGATCACAAAAGCTCACCTTGTCACTACGTGACAGGTGAGCTAAAAAGTAGTTGCATTCACAAGAAACGTGACACACGGAAGGCAGAAGGACGTCCCGACGGACACCCGTGACGAAAATAATATACCCGTTTTTTTTTTTTCAAAAAAGCGGGTATAATTAGGGTAACCATTTTGCAGACAGTCCTTGCTGTTCTGTAACAGATTTCAGTTTAAGTTTTCTTAGTTACAGGAAAATCCATGAACAAAGAACAAACACTGAAAGAAGATATTTTGTTTGTTTTGAGGTTTAACGTCCCCGTCAACACTGTAAAGGTCATTTTGGAGATGTTGCTTCCAATTTTGTGGGACTTTTACCAGACACTGAGATGAAATGACATCTCAAGCCCTGTCGCCCAATGAAACAATAGGGTTTATAAGCATGGATGGTCCAACTCGCACTGCATTGCCTGGGCAAGCTTAGATCCTCTAAGCGGTTTACCAGTACTCGTGTGCAGATCGGTTTCAGCTCTGCATGGAAGCATCATGCAGCCCATCTATTTCTTCAAGCCCCAATGAAAGAAGAGATAGAAGATATGTGATTTTTTTCCGTGTAATATCAATTTTTTTTCACCAAATGAACACCTAAAGACACACCGGGTTGCGCGGGGGCCATGCCCAACCCCTCCATTTCATAAAAGGACACATTCAGATCCCCACCCCTAAACCATATATACTCTTGTTCTTTATGATAAGACACTTTCAGTGGCACCAACCTGGAGGTCCCCTGGGGTGCCCCGGGGCCACGCCCCACCCCCTCCGCCTAATTAAAGGCCTAATATCTCAGCGCCCATAGAGACTTGAAGAAATATATGGGCTGCATGATGCTTCCACGCAGAGATGAATCCGGCCCGCACACTAGTACCGGTAAACCGCTTGAAGATCTAAGCCTGTCCAGGAACCGCGGTGTGAGGCGGACCGTCCATGCTAATAAACTCTAACGGTTTCATTGGGCGACAGGGCTTGAGATGTCATTTCATCTCAATGTCGGGTAAAAGTCCCACAAAATTGGAAGCAACGTCTCCAAAATGACCTTTACAGTGTTGACGGGGATGTTAAACCTCAAATCAACCAACCAACCTAATATCTCAGAAACCTATCAGATTACCGGCCCTAAACCATATATATTCTTGTTCCCAATGATAAAACGCATTCAGTGACACCAACCTTGGTGTCCCCCGGTGTGTTGGGCCCATGCCTCAACCCCTCCATTTCATAAAAGGCCTTATATCTGAGAAACTGTTCCGATCCCCACCCCTAAACCATATATATTTATTATTCTCATGCTCTTAAAAAAAGTGTTTGAGGATATTGTGAATGCTTCCATATATCTCACTGTCCATTCATTCATCACACTATCCTCTCCTTAACCACTGGTTAGAATGCAAACAAATTTGGTACATAACTTCCTCACATGATGAGGGCATGCAAAGAACATTATATTTGGCTCTGCCCAAAGTGTGGGGATTTGATATGGTGTGCTATCAACGGCGATGGCCTGGCATCGACTGCGTGCTCTAGTTCTGTTTGTGAATTTGAACAAACACATTAAATCAAGTAATTTGATTGGTTGATATTCAGAAATGGGTGTGGCAAAATTAATTTATGCAGCAGGATAAGGAAATCAAGTAATTTGATTGGTTGATATTCAGAAATGGGTGTGGCAAAATTAATTTATGCAGCAGGATAAGGGTTAAGGCAATTTGATATTATTTTCCTCATCATGGAAATGTATGTTGTGTGTACTAACTAGAATTGCCTCTATGTTATTCTGATGAATGCACATACCATACAATTATCTTATAGCAGATCAAAAGTATCCCTATATCATTCCCAGTACCCTGATCTGGTGCAATGAATTACCCTCAGTGGCTCAAACTACAGTCAAACTTCAATGGCTCGAACACCTTTGGGACCTCGAAAATCTGTTCGAGACAGGGGTAGTTCGAGCCACTGAGGGTTACTGTCAGGAGGAACAACGGGATACTTGAGACACCTTTTCGGTGTTCTATAATGAAAATGTATGATGTGTGTACTCATTAGAATCGCCTCATCGAGGCGATTCTAAAGAGCACACACAGCATACATTTGCAAGATAAAAGACTAAAATCTCCTTAAATACCCCCACTATTTCTTATATAAAGGATTTCCCTAGGGGCTCAAGAATGGGTTCGACACAGCCATGGGAAACGAGCCATCGCTGTTCGAGCCATCGAAGTTCTACTGTATGTCTTGCTTGAACAAATTTTCATGGTTCCAAAGGTGTTTGAGCAATTAAAGTCTGATTGCATTTAGAGGTACTGAATCATTAGTAATATCTTAAGGGGAATGGGAACACCTGGCAGATTTTTCCGCTATTTTTCAAAGGGATACAGCTTTTGGGACTTCCTGTATGCTTTTCTGTAAGCCCTGTCCCACTGAAAAAGAGGTCTACTCTTAAAGGAAAGAATTTGCTCCTGAGGTTTCCTTTACGAGTTGACCCCTATTGACATGGGAGGCAAAAAAACTTTTGAAGGAGTTGCCTCCCCTGAAGGAGTTCCCATTCCACTTAAGTGTAGATCCATAAAATTAACGTGAGCTTTCTTGGCATTCATCCAAAATGCCTCATCTACCATTTAAATTAACCCTTTTTGTACCAAATGGAATCTTCCTCCATATATATAGCAGGAATCAAGTTCACAATTTAGGGGTGTCAGTTTGTGTTTTCTTCAAAGTTTGTTTGAAAATGGCAGAATGTTTTGCAAACAAAGAAGGCTCTGAACAGATGCCGCATTCTGCGGCATCTGATCAGAGCCTACACTGTTTGCCAATCACCCGTTTTGCGGGTTTCTGGTAAAAAATGGATTAAAACCCTGAATTCACCCAATCTCTTAAGTTAACCCTCACAATGCTGAACATGGACATATACTTTTTTGAAAACAGTATAGATTCAGATCAGCCAGCTGATCAGGTTCTAAACGGTTTTAAATTCTGCTTCTGAATCCATGGCAAAAATGGAAATCAAGCTACAAAATTGCTGAAAATTGGGAAGCAGTGTAGCGTATCATAAAATTATGCATGGGGGAGTGTTAAACATCTCCTAAAAATTACCAGATTACAGTCCTGGGCCCAGTTGTTCAAAGCATCATTAGCTTAACGAGCTCGTTAGTGGTCACACTGTTAAGTGTTCTAACAAGAACAATATCAAAATTTTTGGTATTTTTTCAGCAAAAAGTTTCGCATATTTGCCATATTTAATGATCAAAGTTTTGACGATATGTTAACTAACGACGTTGTTAGTTTTGAACAACTGGCCCCAGGGCACTGTTTTTTGTTGTTGTTTTTTTGGTCTTTTCCCTGTCCTCAAGACTGACAAAATGACCAGGTAGGCAGGTAATTGGTACTATCAAGATTGTTCAAATTATAGAAAACAAGCTAACAACATATGGACAATAAAATTTGAAATCTTTCTCCACACTTGTTGCCCCCACCCATCAGGACTTGGAGAAATAGTGTGGGCAGCATGATGCTTCCAGGCAGAGCTGAAACCTTCCACACAGGAGTCCTGGTAAACTGCTCAGAAAGTCTAAGCCTGCACAGGCAAAAAAGGTGTTTGTCGGCCCATCCATGCATATAAACCCTATTGGTTTCATTGGGCGGCAAGGCCTGATGTCTTTTCATCTCAATGTCAGGTAAGTCCCACAAAATTGGAAGCAAAGTCTCCAAAATAACCAAAATAGTGTTGACAGGGACGTTAAACCTCAAATCAATAAATCAATTCTCCACACTGGGTAACCCCTACTTGCATCTAATGCCCTGTTATTATCAAATTTCTGTTTTTCTTCCACCCCCAGTTATAATATTTATGACAATAATAAGAACAAAAACATACTTCTATCAAATTATCCTCACTGTTTTATCACTTAAGGTGGACAGATACGTCAGAATAAATAGCTATCATTTTTTCAAAGGGAGATAATAAGTGTTATTAGACACAGGGCATTGTTTCCCTTGTATCTGAATCAGCTTAATAAGGGAAAAAAGTTGATTTGCTTTTGGAGTGAATTTCTCCTTTAACCCTTAAGACACCGAGAAAATCTACATCTGAAAATGTCTGCTTATGTCGTCTGCTGAATCTTCTCGCAAACCTTTGAAAAATATTTTTGCATGCAGGCAAACAGTGAGCACCCAGATCAGACTGCTCCTAAAGGAGCAGTCTGATCTAGGTTCACACTGTTTGCAAAAATGAGTTTTAATGTAATTTGCAGACGACAAAGCAGACGACAATTGTTGTGATTGGCATTTTATCGGTTAACCCTTTAAATCCAGTATAGTGATACTGGTATCTATGGAAACAGTGTAATTCCAGATGAGTTTGCTCATAATGAGTAATCTCATCACTAATCTAATCTACACTGTTTTTCATTCTGTTACTTATTATTATTTTTTTTTTTTTGGAGGGGGTGTAGGATTTATGGCCCTTTCAAAATTATTTAACTTATTTTGAGCCAACTGATACTCAGAGGTGAGCAACAAAATGGAGTACCAAGAGAAAAACCACCTGACCTTCCATTGCAGAGCTTGGCATCTCACTTGTCTGCAAGATTGATCTCCCTTGGAAGTCTATTTTCAACCTTAAAATAGGACATAATATAGCACAGATGTACAAAGCTGAAGAGCAATTATCGTTAAGTCAAATAAGTTCTGTGTACTTTTCCTAATCTTACACTACCTTAAAAAGGTTACAGAAATATGTCAGCTGTTATCTACAAGTGTTAACCCTTTTTGTACCAAATGGAATCTTCCTCCTTATATATAACAGGAGTCCATTTCGATATTTAGGGGTGTCAGGTTGTGTTTTCTTCTAAATTGATCTGGAAAATGGCTGAACTTTTAGCAAACAGTGGAGGCCCTGATCAGATGCCGAGTTCTGCAGCATCACATCTGGGCCTGCACTGTTTGCCAGGGTACCCCTTTAGAGGTTTCTGGTACTGAATGGGTTAAGCCGTATTTATATATCATATCACAAAATATATGATAAAAATCAGAATCAAAGGACATGACAATCATCCGGCAATGATTCACTTCCTTGAGTAGTTCTGTCTATCTGCCTGTCCATTGGCCTGTCTGCCTGCCTGCCTGCATGTCTGTCTGTCTGTCTGTCTGTCTGTCCTGTATCAGTGCTTGCCTGCATGTCTGCAATTCTGTCTATCCATCTGTATCTGTCTGTCCATGTCTCACCATCACTTTCAACACTATTTCTATTCATGGAGGAATTAAACACAACATAATTCATTCAGAAGAAACTTCTACTTAAGGGAAATGGCATATTCCACAATTTCCTCTGGACTCATACAGTGAAAGAGCCAATTAGAGATCTTAAAATTAATATGCTGGTCAATGATGAGGCCTAATTGGTCAAAACCAGCTTGCCAGATTTGATTCTTTGATTTGATTTTGATTCTTTGTATCCAGTGGCAACCTTTTATAGCTGTATTCTTGTTTGGAGAGCCGGCCTTGGTGGCTCGGCCGGATGTCTGTCTGACTAGTGACATAGCTCCAGATAAGAAACTGTAACAAAGATAAGTGCGGGGTAATTAGTATTAATTACCCTTATTTCTTGTTAGAAGTATGTTGTGGGTACTTGTTAGAATCACATCAATGAGGTGATTCTAACAAGTACCCACAACATATCTTTTTATGAAGAAATAAGAAAAAATATCTCTTAATTAGCCTCGTAAGGCCTCCTTTTCTAGAGCTAAGTGGTGATCCAGTTGTGGGTTCCATCCCACAAAGATAATTAACATTTTTTGTGAGGGTGGATCATGAAATCTTTTCACCCTTCTGCTGATTCAAGGGGTGGGGGGGGGGGGCAGTTGTCAAATTCTGGTAAAAAGAGTATGCACTGTTACACTACTGGCTAACCACTTCTGTATAAGCCACTACAGGAAAAGTTTGGATAGATGAACAGACCAGCTCAACATGACTGGGTCGTTAAACCAAACACAAAACCTATCAAGTTAGCTACTCTGAAACAGAGAACAAACATGCCTAAGAGTCCCAAAAATCATTGTTAAACAGTGAATACCCAGATCAGATCCTGCAGACACTGATCAGATACTGCAGACGACAGCATCTGATCAGGGTCTTTGCTGTTTGCCTAAAATATTGAAGTGGAAAGAATTTGCTCCTAAGGAGTCCTTTAAGGGTAGACCCCTTATATAGAAGGGTTCAGTTTAAAGTGAAGCAAACAGGAGCTCCTCAAAATTGTCTCCCTTGAAAAAATGGATATGGCAGGTGTATACATTTGCCATAAGATAAATCCAGCTTTGTGTAATCTTACCTCTGGCCATCATTGGCATCATGCTACTCTTTTCTTGGTCCCGCATAAATGACCAGCTCTCATAGTACTGGCTGAAATGTGCAGAAATGACACAGAATTAAAGTGTAAAAGCTGGTGTTGCAATGCTTCAATAAATCTTGTACGTAGAATGGTCAAAATTATTTAATTCTATCTCCACTATTGGTTTTGGTTTTACAGCCCTTTCAAGATTATTTCACGCATATCGAGCCGATCGTTAATCAGATGTGGGCAAAAACCGAAATACCCGGAGAAAACCACCTGACCTTCCGTTGCAGAACTTGACTATTCACATGTGATCCCAGCCAGGCTCGAACCAACAGCGGTGTCCCCACTATTGGTGACTGCTGATAACCTTTCAGAGCTCTAGATAAGAGGGAGTAAATGGTATTTCAGCATTGAGTTTTTGAAAATCAGCATTGAAATTAAATTTGAGGGGTAAAATACTCAACAAGTTTTGGATTTCAGCATTGAAATCCAATTTATGGGGTAAAAATTTCAGCAAACTTTACATTAACCCATTATATGCAGGAAACCCCAAAAGGGGTACCTTGACAAACAGTGCAAGCCCAGATTACATGCTGCAGAACGCTGCATCTGATCAGGGCCTGCACTATTTGCTAATAAAGTAGAATAAAAACGAAAAAATCGGCCTGACATCCCCTTATATGACAAATGGACTTGTCCAACATATAGCAATGGACGAGTCCACTAGTATACAATGGGTTAACATAAAACAATTACCTTCACTTTGATTCTTTTGTAAGCAGTAGCAGAATATTATATCAGAATGAGTTTAACACGGCACAGATGACAAAATTTATGTATTCTAGGTATTGTTGGTGTTTTTCAGAGAAAAGTCAGATTGGCATTTCATGTGAATTGTCTGCTTAAAGTCAGATTGTCATTTCGTGTGAATTGTCTGCTAAGCAGACAATTCACAAGAAATGCCAATCTGACTTTTCTCTGAAAAACATCCCAAAAATAGAATTGTGTATGCTATGCTTATGTTTGGTTCTTTAACAGTTAAGCATTACAAATGGGCATTTAAGCATTAAGCTTAAAAGCAGGGGTTTTTTGTTTGATTGATTTGAGGTTTAACGTCCCCGTCAACACTGTAAAGGTCATTTTGGAGACGTTGCTTCCAATTTTGTGGGGCTTTTACCGGACATTGAGATGCAATGACATCTCAAGCCCTGTTGCCCAATGAAACCAATAGGGTTTGAAAGCATGGACGGTCTGTCGCACCGCATTGCCTGGGCAGGCTTAGATCCTCTAAGCGGGTTACCAGTACTAGTGTCTAGGTCGGTTTCAGCTCTGTGTGGGAGCATCATGCAGCCCATCTATTTCTTCAAGCCCTGATGGTCGGGGGCCGTTTAAGTAGGGGGTAAAATACTCATTGAAACAAAATCTTATCAAGGGCACTGACCTTTGTAAATAGTCTGGACCCAGATCAGGCATCAGTAAGAAGGAAACACTCTTACTCAGCCAAAGGCACCTCCTTAACTCTTTTTGTACCAAATGGATTCATCCTCTTTAAATATAGCAGGAGTCCACTTCAAAATTTAGGGGTGTCAGGTTGTGTTTTCTTCAGAATTTATTTGGAAAATGACTGAACTTTTATGAAACAGTGGAGGCCCTGATCAGATGCCGTGTTTTGCAGCATCTGATCTGGGCCTGCACTGTTTGCCAGGGTACCAGTTTTGGGTTTCCGGTATTAAATGGGTTAAAAGCGTTTGTATTCATCTTAATGCTTTGACAGCTTTAATGATTATCTGATTCAAACACAGCTAATCAATCTATCATTGTTACGAGATGGAATAGGAAACCTCTCTGGTGCTTATGCACATCTAAATTATTTTAGTAGATATATGGTAGGGCGGTTCGAGTGAAATATTTTAGGTGAAATATGGTAGGCAAAATGTGCTGCTCCATGCACAAGTCATGCACATATCATACGATGTATGCATGAGTGGTTTGTGGAGATCTGTTTTTACAATACAGGGGGCCGCTATAAGGCTGAGTTCTATAAAATTTGCCTCAAAATCGCCAACCGCCAAATTGTGCCGTATATGATTTTCATTCCCGTCACGTGTTGTGTGGGTGTTCGTTTTGACAGGAGTCATGGCATTGATTTATAGGGTTGTTTCATCAATTTTTCCTATGGGAAATATACTATTTGAACCCAAATCCATTATCTACTCGATTTTTGCTATCTAGCTTCAATTGTGGATGGTATCTCCACCTCGCCATGATTTTAGAAAGCTAATATGCATGAGTATGCATGATTTTCCGGTAGTATTCATAGATATAAAAACCCTGAGAAAAACGAACACTTTAGCAGCAGGTCAAGTTGTAACGAGTATCCACAACATTGTGTCGGGAAAGTGAAAGTATATTGAAAGGTATGTTAAATCTATGTTTAGTATTGTTTTTGTATGAACATGCTTGTAGGTTTTAGAGGGGTTTACTTCTAGTATACCCCAACTTTCTGAAGCCTATTCTGAATTCACTGTCGAAGCCTGTAGTGATTAGGCTACTAGCTTTGCCAGCTAGAGGTCGCAGGATCGATCCCAGGCTTCTCCAGTAGTAGAATGAGTCTTTCTAAGTGAGGTCCTGTCTCATTCTGACCCTAGATGTTGGTGAGACGTAAAGTTTGGACACCCGCTCATTCTAGATTCATTTAGGTTTTTAGACCCCTTTTGTAGAATGTAATTAATAAACGCCGGGTCACTTGTTTGATCCATGACTTTTGACTAGCTGTGGTTAGAAAACCGTGGTTCCGTCCCAATATGATATTAGGTGTAGAGGGGACGTAAACTTAAGACGGGTTTAACCATAACTTCATCATCAGGGCAAACTCTTACAAGAGCCTGTCGGGTTATCCGTGATGATGAACCGTAATGAATTTTATTTTACAAGCGTGTTCAGGTTGAGTAGAAATAATTTTGTTCAAGAAGAATTATAAGTTCATTTTGTAATGATGCCGTTTTTGTCTGATAACTCAGTTTGTGCATGTATGTACATATAAAGAACGTGATGATGATAAGTGGGAGTATTTGGTCACCACACGTCGTAACGGCCTGAGCGGCGGGGATGACGTCAGCTGCGTCATCGGCGTCGCGAGGACGGTTATGACGGGGTGCCTACCAAATACAGAGAGAATTTACGGCAAACAGTGTTGGCCCTTATGAGACACTAACAAATGTTGTGGATTATAGATGAAAATCTTCTGTTTGTAGTTTCTATCTGTTGTTAATGTAATGAATTTGTGAATAGCTATATTTGTGAGCCGTGTTGCGGAGAAGGATATGAAATAGAGATTGTAATGTTTCCTGTAATTGGCGGCTGACCGGGTAGCGCAAAGGCGTCGTCTGTTCAATTGCCTCTTACTTCTGATAATGTAGTGAGCACAAATTTGATGAGTATTATGTTCAGTAGTAGTGAGCATTAATTGATTTCTGTAGTGCTCAGTAAGGAAACATGAACTTTGAGTATTATTGTGTCAAGCGCTGGGTGCTGATATTTTGATGCACAGTCAAGTTGAGTTCTGCTGTAAAGTTATTTGTCGCATGCACTAATCAGCCTGTATGTCTGGTGGGCGCATGCGCAATAACGGTATATGCATGAACATATTCTTACTTCTCCGGGAGGGGGATCATGATATAGCATGTATGTTTTGTGAACTGTGTCTTAGTCCAGTTATCGTAATTTGCAGGCACAACAATGTGTGGTGACCTGCTGCTCCCTGCATTATAGCAGCAGGTACTGGTACGACGCTGGGGGTTAGGGTCCAGCAAGGGCGGACGGACCACCATAAGCAGCTCATACCATTGTCCATTGTGAACGAATGCGAGACCATTCAAATGGAAGAGGTCAATTAAATAACCTGCAGGTGATTCAGACGAATCAGATTAGTGCGATCGCTAAACAATACATATCAACCTGTGATCGGCAACAATGTCGATAGACTAGTTTACACTAGTTTGCGATAGGAAGATTCACGCGAGAGGGGGATTCACCCTAAGTTATAAACTGGCCAGTCGCATCTTGTGTTGTTTCTTTTTTTGTTTTTGTTGTTGTTTTTGTTGTTTGCTTCTGTAGGTATTCACGTCACCCGTTCCGAGCACAGAACATTGTTTTGCCTTCAGAGCGGACGTTGTGAGTTGGCTACAGAAGCAACAAATTGTGATGTTTTGTGTTAGTAAGTGTTGTAGATAGATACTGTAAATAATTCATGTCATTCATCTAATATCTTTCTTGTGCCTTACCCCACAGCTGCCCGTACACCTGTCAGAGATCACGCTCGGTTGTCTTGTCAGCATGGGGGTTTGCGGGACGCCGTAAACCCACATGTAACATTTGGTGTCATTGAAGTGAGGATTTGATCTCTGGTTGGTGTTCCCGGCTGTGGAACAGCACATTGATACTCTGAAACATCAATTTAAAAAAAAAAAAAATGTATTGACAGCCACATTTAGAAATTAACTTGAATCTTCCTTCCTGCGTTGATGAAGTGCGAAAGAATTTTGACATGACAGAGCGCGGATTTAGCAAGCAGTTTCGTTATAGTAGGCCCGAGAAATCAGAAACGTTCATACAGTTCAGTAGTAGATTGAGAAGTTATTTAGAAAAATGGCTTAACATGGCAAAGATAGAAAAATCTTTGTGATTTCATGCAAGGGATCAGTTCCTGGAGTCATGTAATAGAGAATTGTATGTACATCTGAAGCCAAAACAGTTTGGTAATTTAGATGAAATGGCTAGGGAGGCAGATTTGTTTGCAGAAGCGCGCGGGGGCGTATATAGTTGCATTAATAAAGGGCAACGCGATAATAGAGGCGCAGCGCAGGGTAAACAGGACAAAGTTGACTCGAACAAACCGAGTGGTAGATCGGATATCAAGTGTAGTATATGCGGTAAGGGGCATTTAACAATTAAATGTTTTAAGAACCCCGACAGAAAACAATTGTACAGCGCAGAGGTAGGAGCAACTGGAGTTGGGGATAGCGGTGTTAAGGAAAATTTTAACACGCGCTTAGAGACTCAAGGTTCTCAGGTTAAGAATGAGAATACGCAGAATGTAGGTCGTGGTTATACACTTGGTCGTGGTAATTTTAGAGGGTCTTTTCGCGGACGCGGTAAAAATAATAGCACACCACGTGGCGCAGCACACCAAGTTAGTTTTTGTCAAACGGAAGTAACTAGGAAAGGTGATGAGATTGGAAGTATTTTTGAAAATAAGGTTGGTGACCCTTTGATTTCGGATAGGGAGGAGTGTAGTAAGGAAACTAGGGAAGGTGTCTGTTACTTCTTAAAGGCAAGGTTACCGACGGCATTAGGATTGGTTAATAATAAAAAGGTGGTTGTATTAAGAGATACTGGGTGTACAGGCTGTGTCGTTCGGAGAAGTTTGGTTTCGGATAGTCAGTTAATAGGGAAGGAATCAAATGTTACGTTGATTGATGAATCCACACAAAGGTATCCTTTGGCAATGATTGACATTGATTGTCCTTTTTTCACTGGGAAAACTGAAGCTTTGTGCATGGATGATACGTTGTACGATTTGGTTATCGGTAACATTGATGGATCAAAACTTCCTGATATGTCTCATTTCTCAGCTGCGGCTGTAACTAGGTCTCAAACTAGGCAGGATGAGAAGCCTTACAAAAAACTTAAGGTTCCCGATCAGATCATTAACGATGACAAGGAGGCTTTCAAGCAAGCTCAGGTTGATGATCCAACTTTGGAAAACATCAGGAAAAGGGTTGTATCTGGGAACAAGACTGTGAGTCGTGGTTTAAACCGAGGTGAAACTAGGTTTACTGAGAAAAAAGGTTTGGCATATAGGGAATTCACCAAGGGTAACAAAGTCTCTTTCCAACTTGTGGTCCCTCAAAGTTTCCGAGGAAAGGTGTTGAAACTGGCTCATGAAACGCTTATGTCTGGACATATGGGTATTAGGAAGACATTGGATAGAGTTGTAACTGAGTTTTGCTGGCCCGACATTTGCGGTGATGTCGCTAGATTTTGTAAATCTTGCGATATTTGTCAGAGAACCATTCAGAAAAGTCGGGTCACTAAAGTACCTCTAGGAAAAATGCCATTGATTGATACACCATTTAAGAGGGTGGCAGTGGACATAGTTGGTCCAATTGAGCCTCGATCTGATAGGAAATCTCGGTATATTTTAACCATGATAGATTATGCGACAAGGTATCCAGAGGCGATAGCTTTACCGAGTATTGAGACGGAACGTGTCGCGGAAGTGCTTATTGAAATGTTTAGTAGGGTTGGAATTCCTGATAAAATGTTGACTGATTGTGGATCACAGTTTACTGCTGAGGTAATGAAGGAAGTCAGCAGACTTCTTTCTCTTCAACAGTTAACGTGTAGTCCGAGACACCCAATTTGCAACGGCTTGATTGAGCGTTTCCACGCTACGTTAAAGCAGATGTTACGTCGCATGTGTGCTGAACGTCCAAAAGATTGGGATAAATATCTTCCAGCTTTATTATTTGCGGTAAGGGAAGTCCCACAAGAGTCTTTAGGATACTCCCCTTTTGAGTTGTTATATGGACGTAACGTCAGAGGTCCAATGGCAATATTAAGAGAATTATGGGCTGAAGAGGTATGCGATGAGCAAGTTCTTTTGACGTATCAGTACGTTATTGAGCTAAGGGAACGGTTAGAGCAGACATGCAAATTAGCGCGTGATAATTTAAAGAAGGTTCAGATTAAGCAGAAAGCTTATTATGATAAAGGCGCAAGGTCGCGTAAATTTGACGTCGGCAATAAATTGATGTTGTTACTACCGACAGACAGTCATAAATTATTGCTTCAATGGAAAGGTCCTTATGAAGTGGTTGAGGTAGTGAACAGAATGGATTATAAGATTGACGTCAATGGAAAAGTTAACACATATCACACTAACATACTGAAGCAATATGTGGAACGTCAAAATGTGACGTCAAATTGCTTGCTTTGTGTAGAGTCCATTCTGTCAACTGAAAATGATGACGTTGACGAATTCTCATTGGAAGATTGCGCTTTTCCTACTGCAAAGCAACCAGAGACGTTTAAGGACGTCAATATTTCAGAAATGTTAACGCAGGATCAGCGTAAAGAAATAGAGACGTTGATAAAAAAATACCCGGACGTACTGTCCAGTGTACCAGGACGAACTGACCAAATAGAACACGACATAAAGTTGCTGACGTCGGAACCAGTGAGGTCAAAAGGTTATGCCATACCATATAAAGTACGGGATGTAATGGAAAGAGAAATTCAAGATATGTGACCCGTCACGCGAAAAGGGACCTTCTGGGAAGTTACGTCATTTAGCGTAAATGACGTTCGAAAATAATGTTCAAGTTAACGCCATTTACTGATAATTTGATTACGCTGTGTCTTAATTGGACTCACAATTCACCTTACTTATGGCGAAATGGCATTTTTTTTTCAAGATCTTTAAACGGTTCTGATTTTTTATTTTTCCCATTTGAGTTTCGTCCCTTGTTTAAGTAAATAAAAATTAACAGTGAACGTCACATTCCGCACCAAGTCACAGCTGTATCCTGAAAATTGTTCTCTGGCGATGGATGGACTGAATTTAACAGCGTTTACAGGTTGCATGTCTGATCTGGGCAACGATTTTTTTTTCATCTGGGTAAGGTCACCCTAATACCAGGTCCAGTAGGTATAATCTTCAATATTCAAACAGGGCGATAACAATAAGGTCAAGGGGTTCGCAGACAGTAGGTGTTGTTGACGTCTAACTTCAACGTCATCGATCATAAGTTAATCAATATATTATTAGACTAGGCATTAAAGGATTTATAGCAAAGTTACTCCCCTCCTAATGCCATCTGCAAACAATTAACCATTACGAAGACACGCCTATACAAATACATTGTAAATTTTATCGCCGGAAAAAGTAAAATTTTAAGACGAAAAATTGTGATATTTTTCTTATTCCTGTTCATAATATAGATTGTGGGTACTCCTTAGAACCGCCTCATCGAGGTGGTTCTAAAGAGTACCCATAATCTTTATTTTAGAGCAGAAATAAGAAAAATAAGGTTTACCCCTGCAAACCCCTGTTTTACTATATAAAAGTGGGATTCAAGGGGGTTAAAATTATATAGGTGTGTTTTCGTAATGCAACCACTTGATGAGGCTGAGCTTACCGGGGAATGGGACTTTGTAATTAATTCTGACAGCAAAATGCAATGATCTGAATCTTCACTGTGACAAGTGACTAGAAAAAAAGAGCATTGCTGTTGTCCAGTACCATTGTTGGAGAACAATGAAGGGTTTAAGTTCAGAGTTAATGTTGCCATACCATACGGTACTTGGTGCAGATTGGAGAGTGTTGTGTTGGTGGGGGGGGGGGGGGGGGGGGGGTGGGGGGGGGGGGGGCGACGTACCAACAACGTCTAAGGTCATGTGGCGACGGGACCTCGGTCTAAGACTCATCCCAAAATTGGGAGATGAGGTCCATTTAGGTACTTGAGGGAAGGGGTGGGGGTCACGTCCCTCCGACATCTAAGGTCATCTCGCTTAAAGACTCATCCAAAAATCTGGTGATGAGGTCCATTTTGGTGTATTGAAGTACAAACATTTTTAATAGTTCTATTTAACAGTTAGCGCAAGTGATGTTATTTTCTTAACAAATACCACAGCTTATTACTGATCCCACCTTGGGAAACTGTATTCTGACAGTTGAAAATAGTTGATTTTGGAGAAATATTTCACGAAAATTTATAAATTGACAGCATCGGAACCTGCCAGTGTTTTTTATGTTGGACGGTACCAATTTTCCCCGGTGCGAAGTAGGGACTAGATCAGTGGTTAGTTGCCTCTGATGTAAGAGGCCTCCGCTTCAGTTCCGGCGTCAGAACATGCTCCACTGGCATCATTTGCACGGATGAATGCATCAAAGTGCACCGTCTTTTCAATCGGGACTTTAACTGGAGACCCGATGTGCAGGGAGAACCATCTTCTGTGCAGGTTAAAAATCCCTACCGTGTAGGCTTTCATCATTCAGAAGTGTAGAAATGGTCAAACTTGACCGATCCCAATAACAGTTTTTATGCGGACTGAACAAATTATTTGTCTTAATCGCGACGGAAGTAAGGGCGAGGATTGTGGCCACGTAAAATCGATTTAAGCCCCCCCCCACCCCGCTGGAATTCGTTTCCACTAACCGTTCCAAGGCGGTTCTTCTGTCGCGGTTTATTTTTGTTATGGTTTGTCTTTGGGTATTTGTGTCGCGTATATTATTTTATTTTGGATAGCCTATTGGCCATTTTGTGGGAAAGTAGCTGTCCTTTTGGCTTTCCGCTGTTGGTGTTTCCATTAGAGTCTGCTGTTTCATGTTTGTGTTGCTTTCCTTTGGTGTCTCTGATGGGAGCTGTTGGTTAATCGTATCGATTACTGATCATTGCCTCCATTGTATTTTGTTTGTTTGATTTGAGGTTTAACTTCCCGTTAACACTACTGGGCCTATTGAGACGTTGCTTCCAATTTTATTGGAATATTACCCGACACTGAGATGAAATGATATCTCAGTGCCTGTCGCCAAATGAATAAGTATAAGGGTTTTGTTTTAAAGAGATTTGCCCTTAAATTTTGTTACACAAATATGAAGTTTTCTGCTTAAAAGGCAAATTAATCATGTGCAAACCATGTGAAACCGGTGGTGCCTGCAACAATGCGAGAATTCGAAAAACAAAATCACTATTGAACGACAGTGGGCACTCGTTATTTCAAGATGGCGACCATAGACTGTTCGTCTGCTTGTCTGTCCATCAGCAGTTTAATTCTGCAAGTTCTGCTTGAGGAACTAGCAAATGATTCTGTGGAATGAAGTTACATGTAGTTTATCTTCGCCGATTCAACAGAAGCCGAACCTCTATTCCCTTCGCGCATGCGCAAATAATTCAGTACCCAACGATACATCACAAGCACTCATGGGCCTTGCGTTCAGGAGGCAAACAGGCGAGCGCTCTGCGGACGCCCGCGTTGTTAAACGCACCCCATTTTTAAGTCAGTATGAAGCTTTGTATCTTTATACAGGTTTTTGAGACATAAAAGCGAGTTCCCAATACCATAACACATCATGTAACAATGTGCATTCTTTCAAATCTCAAAAATGTGATGAAAATATGTAAGCTCAAGGGTGTTGTAAGAACCGCCTCATTGAGGCGTTTACTCACGAGGATCCGGAACCGCTCTAATGTATTGGAGCGGAACCAATAAAAATGAAACAATTTTATATACCCCGTCAAACCCCAGTTTTTTTTTTCTTTCTTTCTTTCTTTCTTTCTTTATTTATTTATTTATTGTTAGTTTGATTGTTTTACGATCCGTTCAATGTTTTTCACTTATTTCAAGCCGATCGTTAATCAGATGTGGGCGAAAACCAGAGTACCGAGAAAAACATGACCTTACCTTGCAGAACATGGCGCCTCACTATGACCCAAGCAGGGCTCGAACCATAAGGGTGAATATTGAGTTTTTTATTATTTTTTTAGTATCTCATATGGGCCTCATCGCCAGGAAATCGTTCTTTGGTATTTCCAACAAGATGAGCCAACATACCACTCTGCTCCGTCTCAGAAAACTTTTTTTTAATTTGTTTTTTGGTTTTACGGCCCTTTCAAGATTATTTCACTCATATCGAGCCGATAGTTAATCCTAGGTAAGTGAAAACCGGAGTACCGTAGAAAAACAACCTGACCTTCCGTTGCAGAACTTTGCGCCTCATATGTGACCCGAGCCAGGCTCAAACCCACAGCGGTATGAGGCCTTAGGTGATCTGAATTTTGGCATAGAACCGCCTGAGTGATTACACGATCGCAAAAGCTTGTATTATATGCGCTGATCAGACCATGCCGATGCGCTGGCTGGTTTGCGCGTTTGTTCACACATGCAAATAACAGATTTTCTTGCTCATATAATGTGAAAAATGTGTTTTTGATCTTCCTATGACTATCCTTACAATTATACAGTTTCAGACGACGACAATATGCCAGATTTCTCAAAGAAATGCTTAATAATAATCAGAGTTAAGGAAATAATTATATATTTTAGTGTTTTAAAATGCCTTTCAGATGTTTCCTTGCAGTGTTACCCGCGACATTACCGATAGCAGTTTGACGATGTAACCAATGACGTCGAATTACACATGACGTCGAATCGGTTTTCTGTGACATTATTACGTTTACGATACCTATGTTTAAAATACTGTAAATCTGAAACCTTTAGGGATATTTTATTCATTTTGGTGCCAAATTGTTTCTCAAATACCAACATATCTGAAATCAGTTCTAACTCATTTTCGCCAATAATTCCCAGAAGGTCCCTTTTCGCGTGACGGGTCACATATGTTAGATTTAGGAGTTATTGAGCCATCAATATCTCCATACTCATCCCCTGTAGTACTTGTCCCTAAAAAAAGATGGGTCGGTGCGGTTCAGCATTGACTTCCGTAAACTTAATAAAGTGACGGAGTTCGATGCAGAACCAATGCCAAATATGGAGGAGGTTATAAATAGAATGTCGGGGCACAAATACTTTAGCAAATTAGATTTGTCAAAAGGTCATTGGCAGGTAAAAATGACGTCTAAGGCAAAACCCCTAACTGCGTTCGAAACCCCCAAAGGCTTGTTTCAATTCAAAACTATGCCCTTCGGTTTGGTAAACTCAGGAGCAACATTTTGCAGGCTGATGAGAAAGATTCTGTCCGAACTTTCTAATGTTGATAGCTTCGTCGATATGTGGATCTTTACCGAAACTTGGAAAGACCACTTGACGTCATTACGTGAAGTTTTGGATAGACTTAGGACAGCCAAGTTGACGGCAAAACCTTCCAAGTGTATGATTGGGTATAGCAGTATCGAATGTCTTGGTCACAGTGTAGCTGCTCAGTCAGTTAGACCGCAAGAAGACAAGATACAAGCTATAAAGGATGCTCCTCGACCTTCCACTAAGAGACAACTAAAGTCATTTCTTGGGTTGGCTGGTTTCTACCGCCGTTTCATTCCAAATTTCTCATCTATTGCTTCCCCTTTGACAGATTTAACTACGAAAAGTAGACCAAACAAGATCACAGACTGGCAGGACCATCATGAAAAGGCTTTCCAGACCCTGAAGAATAGACTCACGTCTAGTCCTATTCTTCGTCTTCCTATCTTAGAGGGGTTTACTTCTAGTATACCCCAACTTTCAGAAGCCTATTCTGAATTCACTGTCGAAGCCTGTAGTGATTAGGCTACTAGCTTTGCCAGCTAGAGGTCGCAGGATCGATCCCAGGCTTCTCCAGTAGTAGAATGAGTCTTTCTAAGTGAGGTCCTGTCTCATTCTGACCCTAGATGTTGGTGAGACGTAAAGTTTGGACACCCGCTCATTCTAGATTCATTTAGGTTTTTAGACCCCTTTTGTAGAATGTAATTAATAAACGCCGGGTCACTTGTTTGATCCATGACTTTTGACTAGCTGTGGTTAGAAAACCGTGGTTCCGTCCCAATATGATATTAGGTGTAGAGGGGACGTAAACTTAAGACGGGTTTAACCATATCTTCATCATCAGGGCAAACTCTTACAAGAGTCTGTCGGGTTATCCGTGATGATGAACCGTAATGAATTTTATTTTACAAGCGTGTTCAGGTTGAGTGGAAATAATTTTGTTCAAGAAGAATTATAAGTTCATTTTGTAATGATGCCGTTTTTGTCTGATAACTCAGTTTGTGCATGTATGTACATATAAAGAACGTGATGATGATAAGTGGGAGTATTTGGTCGCCACACGTCGTAACGGCCTGAGCGGCGGGGATGACGTCAGCTGCGTCATCGGCGTCGCGAGGACGGTTATGACGGGGTGCCTACCAAATACAGAGAGAATTTACGGCAAACAGTGTTGGCCCTTATGAGACACTAACAAATGTTGTGGATTATAGATGAAAATCTTCTGTTTGTAGTTTCTATCTGTTGTTAATGTAATGAATTTGTGAATAGCTATATTTGTGAGCCGTGTCGCGGAGAAGGATATGAAATAGAGATTGTTATGTTTCCTGTAATTGGCGGCTGACCGGGTAGTGCAAAGGCGTCATCTGTTCAATTGCCTCTTACTTGTGATAATGTAGTGAGCACAAATTTGATGAGTATTATGCTCAGTAGTAGTGAGCATTAATTGATTTCTGTAGTGCTCAGTAAGGAAACATGAACTTTGAGTATTATTGTGCCAAGCGCTGGGTGCTGATAATTTGATGCACAGTCAAGTTGAGTTCTGCTGTAAAGTTATTTGTCGCATGCACTAATCAGCCTGTATGCCTGTATGTCTGGTCGGCGCATGCGCAATAACGGTATATGCATGAACATATTCTTACTTCTCCGGGAGGGGGATCATGATATAGCATGTATGTTTTGTGAACTGTGTCTTAGTCCAGTTATCGTAATTTGCAGGCACAACAATGTGTGGTGACCTGCTGCTCCCTGCATTATAGCAGCAGGTACTGGTACGACGCTGGGGGTTAGGGTCCAGCAAGGGCGGACGGACCACCATAAGCAGCTCATACCATTGTCCATTGTGAACGAATGCGAGACCATTCAAATGGAAGAGGTCAATTAAATAACCTGCAGGTGATTCAGACGAATCAGATTAGTGCGATCGCTAAATAATACATATCAACCTGTGATCGGCAACAATGTCGATAGACTAGTTTACACTAGTTCGCGAGAGGAAGATTCACCCTAAGTTATAAACTGGCCAGTCGCGTCTTGTGTTGTTTCTTTTTTTGTTTTTGGTGTTGTTTTTGTTGTTTGCTTCTGTAGGTATTCACGTCACCCGTTCCGAGCACAGAACATTGTTTTGCCTTCGGAGCGGACGTTGTGAGTTGGCTACAGAAGCAACAAATAGTGATGTTTTGTGTTAGTAAGTGTTGTATATAGATACTGTAAATAATTCATGTCATTCATCTAATATCTTTCTTGTGCTTTACCCCACAGCTGCACGTACACCTGTCAGAGATCACACTCGGTTGTCTTGTCAGCATGGGGGTTTGCGGGACGCCGTAAACCCACATGTAACAAGAAGAAACTGCTATCAGCAGATAGGATTTTCAATTCTAAATGATCATTTTCCAACAAGCACGAGCCTCCATACCCTAATGTATAAGAGCGCTGACTCTTAATCATTGGGTCTCTTACCGCTGTGGGTTTGAGCCTGGCTCGGGTCACATGTGAGACGCCAAGTTCTGCAACAGAAGGTCAAGTGGATTTTCTCTGGGTATTGTTTTTCCCAACCTCTGATTAACAATCTGCTTGATATAAGTGGAATAATCTTAAAAGGGCAGTAAAACCAAAACCAAAAAAAAAAAAAATATTTCCAAGTCAAATGAGCCAGCTCATGAGAATATGGCTTTGTGTGTGTGTTTTTGTTTTGTTTTGGTTGTACAGCACTTTCAAGATTATTCCACTTCATCTCCAGAGTCCTGGGAGAAAAACCCCATGGCCTGCTGTTGCAAATCTTGGCATCTCACACGTGATCAAAGCAATGTTCGAACCACAGGGAAGAGGGACATAAAGATTCAGAATCAGCGCTCTTACCCATCAGGCCATGGAGGCATGTATAGAATACAGGCAGCAAGGTTATAAAAAAAAATTTTGTGCTCAACTCACTTGAGAATGAAATTTGTCCTGCCATAAATCGTTGGCATTTTAAAAGATATGAGCTTGTTTATATTTCATTAATTAATGAGGCAGTTCTAACGAGCACACACAACCTATGTTTGCTGTATACTTGTAAATCAGAAAAATATCACAGATTTTCATCAGAAAAGTAGCCATTTTGGAGCTGTGAAAAAATGCACTATGTTGTACGGGTGTTTTATAGTTGTGGTGAAAGAGCCGTGAAGCCATGTGTCCAGCCCTTTCAGTTCATGCACACAAGCTTTTGAAAAACATGTGCAGATGGATTGGCAAACAGTGTAGTTCCTGATCAGAGGTGCAGTATGATCTGGGTCTACACTGTTTGCTTTGGCCTGACTGTCCCATTACTTAGGATAATTACCGTAACGGTACCCTTTCTGACGTTTCTAATGTGTGAGTTCAAACATATTTACCCCATTAAGACTTCACTCTCTATCAACATATGCATGTATCTTTCTAAGGAATGTTCATTGAGAGCAGCCCTCAGCCAGGCCCTACCCCGTCCTGAGTCTGTGCTGATGTTCTTCAGGTTCATAAACCGTTCTGCCTCGTGTTTGGTCAGGAACTCTTTCACATAGCTCCAGAAAGCTGGAAACAGAAAAAAAAACTTTCACCATTAACCCATTGTATGCTAGTGGACTCTTCCATTGCTATATGTTGGGCAAGTCAAGTTGTCATATAAGGGGTGTCAGGCATATTTTTTGTTTTTATTCTATTTTTGATGGAAAATTCTGTTAGCGAATAGTGCAAGCCCAGATCAGACGCCACATTCTGTGGTGTCTGATCTGGGCCTGCACTTTTTGCCAAGGTACCCCTTTACCCCTGCAATGTGTTAACAGATATACAAGTACTTGGTTCTTTTTCTTTGGTATTCATATTTCTTCCATGAAATTCACAAACATATGGGTAAAATATTCATATAAGGTGGGCAAAAACCAGTAGTATCTGGAGCTAACCTAAACCATAAACAGAACTTTGCTTTATCACATTGTTTATTTGTATTGGAGTTTAACGGCCCAGTGAACACTATTTCAGGTCATTTTTGAGCTGATCAGTTCTAAACTACTAACACTTTTCCCGGACGAGCTTATGTGTAAACGGTTAACCAGTACAGTGCACATTCTTTCGCCAGAAACTGACAACTGCCCTTCTTGAATCAGCGGAAGGGAGAGAATGACCGTAGAAAAGATTTTATGTTGTCACCTAGAGATTAAGAGGCAATAGTTTTACTTCAAGGCAGTGGAGTTCTGTCATGGAAGATCTTGGAAGCATTTTAAGGGAGACTAAAGTTACTTTTGCAGAAAAAGAAACTGTTCCCTGTTATCAGGTTTTGTTTATTAAGGAGTTACTATTAAAGGAAGGAATTTCCTCCCTGTTGGAACAAATTCTTCCCCTAAAGGGGAATGGGAACACCTTCAGGAGAGGCAACTCCCTCAAAAGTATTTTTGTCTCCCATGTCAATAGGGGTCAACTCTTAAAGGAAACAATTTGCTCTTGGGGAGCAAGTTCTTTCCTTTAAGAGAAGATCCTTTTTTCAGTGGGACAGGGCTTATAGAAAAGCGAACAGGAAGTCCCTAAAGTTGTCTCCCTTTGAAAAATGGTGGAAAAATCTACCAGGTGTTCCCATTCCCCTTAAGAGAAGCCCTGAAAAGGCACATGAAAGCTCAGCTTGTCTGTTTCTGTCCTCATTGACTTATGTTTTTAAATTAAAATATGACAGGAATAGTCTGATCAAAATCCACACTGTTTGCCTGTATGCAAAAAAACTGTTTAAACAGTTTGCAAAAATATGCATCAGAAGACATAAACAGATATGCAGTTTTTCTTGGCATATCTTATTCAAGTTACTGCTTTACGGCTGATTGTGTTTATAGAAAACTACAGTACCTTCCCATATTAAGACCACCTTTTGAACAGTCCCAAAGGTGATCTCTTATTAGGAGACACTGACTGTAGAAAACATAAGCTAAGAATAACTGCACTCTTCTCAATAAGTTTTTAAAATCAGATTTAGTCTTAACCCTGCTTGCTGTTCACGACAACCCCTATCTTTGCAAACAGTGTAGATCCAGATCAGATGGCTTCTGAAGAAGCCATCTGATCAGGAGCTACACCGTTTGGCATTCAGTTTATGAATTTGTAGCAATAAATTACATCAAGTAATTTAATTGGTTGATAGACAGAAATGGGTGTGGCTTAAATGAATATTCAGCAAGATAAGGGTTTACAGCGTAATTTTACTGTACCTATTTCTTTCTCGACAGCTTTATCTGAGAACATTCCTGTTACTTTGTTCAGCCCTGTCATTTCTGTGACTTGCCTAGAAAACAACAGAAAAAAAATATCTGCTTAGAAAGGTTATTGCTTGAGTACATGTTCATGTAAAAAATAACCTGAATTAAACCAGTTAAAACTTCATACATGTTCATCTAATACACCCCTACCTCTATATTATTGGGATCCAAAGCAAATCCTGTGTAAGTTAAACAACAGCGTTAACCATTAAAATGCCAATCACGACAATTGTTGTCTGCTTTGCCGTCTGCCAGTTACCTCAAAAGTAATTTTTGCAAACAGTGTGGACCCAGATCAGACTGCTCCTGTAGACGCAGTGTGGACCCAGATCAGACTGCTCCTGTAGACGCAGTCTGACCCTATCTTTGAAAAGGGTGTAGATCCGGATCAGATGGCTTCTCCAGAAGCCATCTGATCTGGATCTACACTCTTTTTCATTCAAACTGTAAATTTAAATAAAACTAGAAATGTGTCCAGACGACACAGATGCCCCCGCCAAGGGCCCCGCCTCACCCCGAAAATCCATGTTGCAACAAAATTTTCTAAGTGTGTGACCTTGTCATCAGGAACATTTGTGAGAAGTTATATTGAAATTGGTGAAAAAATGTAAGCGCTAGAGTGATGACAAAGTTTTTCTAAAAATAGCCACAGTGACCTTGACCTTGAAAGTCGAAATCGCTTGAGATGTTGTCATAAGGAACATTTGTGTGAAGTTATATTGAAATCGGTGAAGAAATGTAAGCGCTAGAGCGTTGACAAAGTTTTTCTAAAAATAGCCACAGTGACCTTGACCTTGAAAGTGGAACTTGCTAGAGATATTGTCATAAGGAACATTAGTGTGAAGTAATATTGAAATTGGTGAAAGAATGTAAGCGCTAGAGCAATGAAAATTTTTTTCTAAAAATAGCCACAGTGACCTTGACCTTGAAAGTCAAACTCGTTCGAGCTATTGTCATAAGGAACATTTGTGTGAAGTTATTTTGAAACCAGTGAAGAAATGCAGGCGCTAGAGGGATGACAAAGTTTTTCTAAAAATAGCCAGTGACCTTGACCTTAAAAGTCAAAATGGCTCGAGATATTGTCATAATCAACATTTGTGTGAAGTTATATTGAAATCGGTGAAGAAATGTAAGCGCTAGAGCGATGACAAAGTTTTTCTAAAAATAGCCACAGTGACCTTGACCTTGAAAGTGGAACTGGTTTGAGATATTGTCATAAGGAACATTTGTGTGAAGTTATATTGAAATCAGTGAAGAAATATAGACGCTAGAGCTTTGTTGTGCGAGGGAATAATTAAAAATTTTTAAGTCTGTGACCTTGACCTTGAGCTCATGGGCATGGATGGGGGTATCGCTGAATAAAATGGACAGGTATCTAACATCATACCAAATATCAACTCAATCCATCGCACGATTTGGAAAATATCAACTCTTAAAATATCTAATTAAAAATTTCTAAGTCTGTGACCTTGACCTTGAAGCCATAGGCATGAGTGGGGTATTGCCAAATAAACATTTGGACCTGTATCTATCATCATAGCATACATAAGCCAAATCCATAATATAGTTTGGAAAATTTGAGCTCTTTAAAATCTTTCACATTAAAATTGTCTAAGTCTGTGACCTTGACCTTGAGGTCATAGGCATTGGTGGGGGTATTGCTGCATAAAACATTGTACCTTTATCTATCATCATATGAACCAAAGCCATCATAAAAGTTCAGGTTCTACCAGGTACAAATACCTTAACTGGAGTCTTTAACATGGAAAATTTCTAAGTCCATGACCTTGACCTTGAGGCCATAGGCATGGGTGGGGGTATCGCTGAACAAAACTTTGGACCTAAGTCTATAATCACATCAAACATGAACCAGTTCCATCAAATGGTTTGGAAAATATGAGTTCTAAAATGTTCAAGTCTACCTGTTACAAAAACCTTAACCTGAGTATTTAACATTGAAAATTTCTAAGTCTGTGACCTTGACCTTGAGGTCACAGGCATGGGTGGGGGTATCGCTTAATAAAACTTTGGACCTATATCTATCATCATACCAAAGATGAACCAGTTCCATCAAATGGTTAGGAAAATATGAGTTCTAAAAGTTCAGGCTCTACCTGTTACAAAAACTTTAACCTGAGGTTACAGGATCACGTACGTACGTACGTACACACACACGTACAGACGGACGTACACATGTACGCACGTACGCACGTACGGAAAACCCAAAAACTATATGCCCCCGGCATCATATGATGCGGGGGCATAAAAAAATTAAGTGATGTGAGTGAGTGTTTGAGTTTTACGTCCCACCAACAGCTATGGTCGTAAGGAGACGGGACCTCAGTTTAAAGACTCATCCGAATGTCTGGAGAAGCCCAGGATTAATCCTGCGACCCCTGGTTTACAAGGCAAGTAGCGTAACCACTACACCACTGAGGCTTCTTAAAAAGTGATGTAATCTGATTGGCTGATAGTCAAAAATGGGTGTGGCTAATTTAAATATACAGCAGGATAAGGGTTAAAGCTATAAAAAAACATAGTGATGTCATCTGATTGGCTGATAGTCGAAAATGGGTGTGGCTAATTAAAATATTCAGCAGGATAAGGGTTAAAACTTAGCTACAAAAAAAACATAAAGTGATGTAATCTGATTGGCTGATAGTCAAAAATGGGTGTGGCTAATTCAAATATTCAGCAGGATGAGGGTTAAAGCTACAAAAAAACATCAAGTGATGTAATCTAATTGGCTGATAGTCGAAAATGTGTGTGACTAATTCAAATATTCAGCAGGATAAGGCTTGAAGCTACAAAAAACATAAAGTGATGTAATCTGATTGGCTAATAGTCTGAAATGGGTGTGGCTAATTCAAATATTCAGCAGGATAAGGGTTAAAGCTACAAACAAGAGGGCCATGATGGCCCTGGATTGCTCACCTGATCCATAGTGTAACAAGTGGGCCCATGAGAGGGCCATTATTGGCCCCAGGGCTTTAATGTGCATAATGTTGAGGGAGGTCTTAAAGGGGAAGCTTCATACCAAACATCAACAAAGGCTATAATTTGAACAATCTTGGCAAAGGTCCACTAGATGAAGCTACACATCAAATATCAAAGACCTGGGCCTTGTGGTTTCAGAGAAAAAGATTTTTTTTAAAGATATTCCCTACATAAGCCTATGCAAAACCAAATGGCCCCGGGGCTATATAAATCTATGTAAAACGAAAGGGCCCCAGGGTGGGGGCATTTGTGGCCCCAGGGCTATAATTTGAACAATCTTGGTAGAGGTCCATTAGATGAAGCTTCATACCAAATTTCAAAGTCCTGGGCCTTGTGGTTTCAGAGAAGAAGATTTTTAAAGATTATCCATATATAAGCCTATGTAAAACCAAAGGGCCCCGGGCGGGGCCACTTTTGGCCCCAGCACTATAATTTGAATCATCTTGGTAGGAGTCCTTTAGAAGAAGCTTCATACCAAATATAAAAGACCTAGGACTTGTGGTTTCAGAGAAGAAGATTTTAAAAGATTTTCCCTATATAAGTCTATGTAAAACCAAAAGGCCCTGGAGCAGGGGCATTTTTGGCCCAAGGGCTATAATTTGATAATTTGAACAATCTTGGTAGGGATCCACTAGATGAAGCTTCATACCAAATATCAAAGTCCTGGGCCTTGCGGTTTCAGAGAAGATTTTTAAAGATTTTCCCTATATAAGCCTATGTAAAACCAAAGGGCCCCGGGGCGGGGGGCATTTTTGGCCCCAGCACTATAATTTGAACAATCTTGGTAGGGGTCAACTAGATGAAGCTTCATACCAAATATCAAAGTCCTGGGCCTTGCGGTTTCAGAGAAGAAGATTTTTAAAGGTTTTCCCCATATAAGCCTATGTAAAACCAAAGGGCCCTGGGGCGGGGACATTTTTGGCCTCAGCACTATAATTTGAATAATCTTGTTAGGGGTCCTTTAGATGAAGCTTCATACCAAATATAAAAGACCTAGGCCTTGTGGTTTCAGAGAAGAAGATTTTTAAAGATTTTCCCTATATAAGTCTACGTAAAACCAAAGGGCCCCGGGGCGGGGGCATTTTTGACCAAGGGCTATAATTTGAACAATCTTGGTAGAGGTCCATTAGATGAAGCTTCATTCTAAATATCAAAGTCCTGGGCCTTGCGGCTTCAGAGAAGAAGATTTTTAAAGATTTTGCCTATCTAAGCCTATGTAAAACCAAAGGGCCCCGGGACGGGGGCATTTTTTTCCCCAGCACTATAATTTGAACAATCTTGGTAAGGGTCTTCTAGATGAAGCTTCATACCAAATATCAAAGTCCTGGGCCTTGTGTATTCAGAGAAGAAGATTTTTAAAGATTTTCCCTATATAAGCCTATGTAAAACCAAAGGGCCCCGTGGCGGGGGCATTTTTGGCCCCAGCACTATAATTTGAACAATCTTGGTAGGGGTCCACTAGATGAAGCTTCATACCAAATATCAAAGACCTGGGCCTTGTGGTTTCAGAGAAGAAGATTTAAGCCAATGTAAAACCAAAGGGCCCCGTGGAGGGGGCATTTTTTGTCCCAGCGCTATAATTTGAACAATCTTGGTAGGGGTCCACTAGATGAAGCTTCATACCAAATATCAAAGTCCTGGGCCTTGTGGTTTCAGAGAAGAAGATTTTTAAAGATTTTCCCTATATAAGCCAATGTAAAACCAAAGGGCCCTGGGGCGGGGGCATTTTTGGCCCCAGCACTATAATTTGAACAATCTTGGTTGGGGTCCACTAGATGAAGCTTCATACCAAATATCAAAGACCTGGGCCTTGTGGTTTCAGAGAAGAAGATTTTTAAAGATTTTCCCTACATAAGCCAATGTAAAACCAAAGGGCACCGTGGTGGGGACATTTTTTGTCCCAGCACTATGATTTGAACAATCTTGGTAGGGGTCCACTAGATGAAGCTTCATACCAAATATCAAAGTCCTGGGCCTTGTGGTTTCAGAGAAGAAGATTTTTAAAGATTTTCCCTATATAAGCCCATGTAAAACCAAAGGCCCCCGGGGCGGGGGCATTTTTGGCCCCAGCACTATAATTTGATCAATCTTGGTAGGGGTCCACTAGATGAAGCTTCATACCAAATATCAAAGACCTGGGCCTTGTGGTTTCAGGGAAGAAGATTTTTTAAGTTTTTGATGAAAAAAATCTATTTTTGGCTCCTGTGACCTAGATGTGCAACGGACCGGAACCATTTGAACAACTTTGAAAGGGGACCACCTAAGGATCATTCCTGTTAAGTTTGGTCAAAATCAGATCAGTGGTTTAGGAGGAGATGTCGTTTAAAGAAATTGTTTACGCACGGACGCACGGACGGACGCACGACGGACGACGGACAAAAAGTGATCCCAAAAGCTCACCTCGTCACTACGTGACGGTGAGCTAAAAACATAAAGTGATGTAATCTGATTGGCTGATGGTCGAAAATGTTTGTGGCTTATTCAAATATTCAGCAGGATAAGGGTTAAAGCTACAAAAAAAACAAAGTTATGTAATCTGATTGGCTGATAGTCAAAAATAGGTGTGGCTAATTCAAATATTCAGCAGGATGAGGGTTAAAGCTATGTAGCACATGCATGGTTTGTGTGACAATGCTTTGAAAGTTTTGAGATAAGGCATCTTTAAATTTAAGAATCTGTCGGGTTGGAGTTGCACAGATACAACTTTCCAGTACATATCAGTCCAAAAGTATGTGAGAAACAGAGCAAATCATTATGACTCACAATGATGTTGATCAAGAACAAGATGTGTTTGTGAAACACGAACATGTCCCCGGGCATGGTCATTTTTTATTCAAAGTTGCTCACAGTTCAAGATTTTTGTTTGTGTGGGAAGCCCTTGACACAAGAAACTTACATGTCAAATATGAAAGCTCTATCTTAAACGGTTCAAAAGTTATGAACAATATTTTTTTTTTTCTTTAAAGTAGGTCAAGGTCACAGGTAAAAAAAAATTGCATGAATGAAAAGCTCTTGTCACAAGGAACCTACATGCCAAATATTAAGGCTCTATCTTAAACGGTTCAAAAGTTATGAACAATTTTATTTTTTCTTTTAAGTAGGTCAAAGGTCAAGGTCATGGTCCAAACATTTTGCATGAATGAAAAGCTCTAATCACAGGGAACCTACATGCCAAATATGGAAGCTCTATCCCAAACGGTTCGAAAGTTATGACAAAAAATGTTTATTTGTTTAAGTAGGTCAAGGTCACAGGTCAAAGTTTTTGCATGACTGTAAAGTGTCTGTCACAAGGAACCTACATGCTAAATATGAAGGCTGTATCTCAAACGATTCAAAAGTTATGACCAATGTTAACTTTTTCTTTTATGTATGTCAAAGGGCAAGGTCACAGGTCAAAATTTTTTGTGTGAATGTAAAGCTCTTGTCACAAGGAACCTACATGCAAAATATGAAGGCTCTATCTCAAACCGTTCAAAAGTTATGACCAAAATGTTATTTTTTTATTTTAAGTAGGTCAAAGGTCAAGGTCAAGGTCACAGGTAAATTTTTTTTGCATGAGTGTAAAGCTTTTGTCACAAGGAACATACATGCTAAATATGAAGGCTGTATCTCAAGTGGTTCAAAAGTTATGACCAATGTTATTTTTTTCTTTTAAGTAGGTCAAAGGTCAAGGTCAAGGTCACAGGTCAATTTTTTTTTGCATGAATGTGAAGGTCTTGTCACAAGGAACCTTCAGGCCAAATATGAAAGCTCTATCTCAAACCGTTCAAAAGTTAGGACCAAAATGTTATTTTTTTTATTTTAAGTAGGTCAAAGGTCAAGGTCAAGGTCACAGGTCAAATTTTTTTGCATGAATGTAAAGCTTTTGTCACAAGGAACATACATGCTAAATATGAAGGCTGTATCTCAAGTGGTTCAACAGTTATGACCAATGTTATTTTTTTCTTTTAAGTAGGTCAAAGGTCAAGGTCAAGGTCACAGGTCAAATATTTTTGCATGAATGTGAAGGCCTTGTCACAAGGAACCTTCAGGCCATATATGAAAGCTCTATCTCAAACGGTTCAAAAGTTTTGGCCAATGTTAAAGTTGTCCACGTACAAACCAACAAACCTACAAACCAACAGACAGGGCAAAAACAATATGTCCCCGCTATCGCTACCGGGGACATAAAAAGACAAACTGAATATCACATTTCCAGGCAAAGCAACCACAATCAGTATAAAATATGGCATTAAACCACGGATCAGTACTTACTTGAGGGCTGCTAGTGCCTTTGGGCTTCCCTTCAGACCATGTAGCAGTACCGTCTCCCATGCTGAACACAGGCAGGATACCCTGAAAAACAATTTATTTTCATTAAAAATTTTAAAATACAACAACATGTATGAATAAATTAATAATGTCCTTATTTCCACAAAGGTTCATGGGAAATAACTTTCATGGTTTCTTGTTTGCTGAACTCTCAAAAAGGAATATGCACTTAACCCTTGTCCTGCTGAGCCCGGATAAGCCTTATTTTCCAAACAATGAAGAGCCAGATCAGATGGCTTCTGACGAAGCCATCTGATCAGGATCTACTTTGTTTGCCATTCAGATTGTGAATTTGTTGCAATAATTTGCACCAAGTAATCTGATTGGTTGATAATCGGTAGTGGGTGTGGCATATATGAATATTCAGCAGGACAAGGGTTAAGTTTTACCGGTAAACCTTGTCCTGCTGATTTGTTTGTTTGATTTGAGGTTTAACTTCCCCGTCAACACTGTACAGGTCATTTTGGAGACGTTGCTTCCAATTGTGTGGGACTTTTACCCGACATTGAGATGAAATGACATCTCATGCCCTGTCACCCAATGAAACCAATAGGGTTTATTAGCATGGACGGTCCGCCTCGCACCGCGGTTCCTGGACAGGCTTAGATCCTCTAAGCGGTTTACCAGTACTAGTGTGCGGGCCAGATTCAGCTCTGCGTGGAAGCATCATGCAGCCCTTGTCCTGCTGAACATAACAGCCCCTACCTTTGTAAACTGTAGATCCAGGTCAGATGGCTTCACTGTTTATGATCAGGAGCTACACTGTTTGTTATGCAGTTTGTGAACTGTATAAATACAGTCGAACTTCGATGGCTAGAACCCCTTTGGGACCATGAAAATTTGTTCAAGACAGGTGATGTTTGAGCCACTGAGATTACTTCCAGGAGGCATAACAAGATACTTTTGGACATATTTTCCGTGTTCTGTCATGAAAATGTATGCTGTGTGTACTCATTAGAATCTCCTCATCGAGGCAATTCTAATGAGTACACACAGCATACATTTGCAAGATTAAAGACGAAAATCTCCTTAATTATCTCTCACCATTTCTTATGTAGAGAACTTCCCTAGGGGCTCAAGAACGGGTTCGACTCAGCCATGGTAAACGAGCCATCGGTGTTCGAGCCATGGAAGTTCTACTGTACATTTAAATACATTATTATACCAAGTAATTTGATTGATTAATAGCAAGAAATGGGTGTGGCTGAATGAATTTATTCAGAAGGAAAAGGGTTAAAACAAATCATATGTAAATATGAATGTAAAGTGCTCTAGACAGATGAGCTGTTATGCATTGTTACAGTTTAGATGATTTTCTCCATTAAAAGATATGTTGTGGATACTTGCTAGAATTGTTGTGTTTTCAGTTTTACATTCACCAACAACTAAGGTAATATGATGACAGGACCAGTTTATGCTCATCCAAAAGCCTGGAGAAGATCGGAATCAACCCCACAACCCTGTCTCATGTTTGAGCCAAATAGCTATCAGATACAACCGAGCATTTTATTGACCTTCATTTTAGTGATTTACACTTTTCTAGTACCGTATTCGGGCGTGTATTACCCCCAGTTTTTTTCCCTCAAATTGTAGGCCTATGTTCAGGGTATGGGTAATCTGCCCAAATTATTTTTGGACCGTTTTTACTTTTGTCAGCTGAAAATATGATGCATCTCAATGTTATGTTCTATCCCTTTACGATTCCCTGACATAAATAACGTTACTTGTCATCTCAATTTTACTTACACATGAGTAATAAAACAATATCAATTACTAGCAAGCCCAATTTTGTGCTTATTATTCCTAAAACTCTGATTTTAAACGAAATAAACAAACAAGTTCAATGCGAACATCAAAGTTTTCCGGCATCCAAATCGCTGCCCACAAACTACCGCTACAACTTTTCTGCACGCAATCGGTAAATGACGTCATCAGACCCCAGCAACCCCACACATGTCTATTGTTTTATTTTAATGGGGCGTATCTGTTTCATAAAAAATGTTTGGAAGCGGTAAAAAAATCTCGATAGCTAAACGGTTGTGGATAGAGGTGGGTAGAAAACAGCGCTTTGCACAAATCCCAGCCTATCCCCGGAAGCTCTGTGTCAATAATCAACAACAGCATACAGATGTGTTTACACAAATTAAAGCGTTCAACTTTTCCCGCAACGCTAATTGGCACCAAAACATAACCATTCAAGAGACAGTAGAATAGTCAGTTTTTATTATACATACATCTACCGTAAGATTTAGCAACACGCCTTAGGAGCAATTAAATCATTTTCACATTGATTGTGGATTGAATTATTGATTGGGGAATAAACGCAAATTAAAGACATGACTTGACCATATTTTCACACCTTATCGACACACACCGCAGGGTGGCAGTTATATGACAGGGATTAACAATAGTGTCATAAGTGAACCGTTATAAATCATCAAACAGTGTAAATCCGAATCAGACGTCTGTGGCGTCTTTCTGCGCTGTCTGATCTGGGATAGCACTGTTTGTCGATGTCCACCAAAAAGGGCCACTGGGCATATATTGGTTAATAAATAAATATCAAGGGTTACCGGGTAAAGTTTTTTCAACATTTTAATGTAAAATACATGCTTTCTGGTAATACTCACAGGCATTCCGTTGTGTGTAGCAAAAACTGACCGAATTCTTACTTTTTCTCACTTACACACCCACCAAAATTTCAGCAAATGTTTCATGCGGGTAATACAACAGAATAACAGTTTTCCCCCAGATTTTGGCTGAAAGAAGGGGGTGCGGGTAGTACGCAAATGCGGGTAATACACGCCCGAATACGGTATGTAAAATAGAAACAAAATTACCTTGAGTCTGAATCTGTAGCTAGTTCTGTTCTCCCACCAAACCGAACCTGGCACTGAAAAACATAGAAACTTCTTTAACCTTTACCACTCTTTAGGCTAATTCAGAAGATGATACATTGATGATAGTTTTCTTATTTTTCCGTGAAAACAGTTTTTGACATTCCACAGGAGACAATCTACGTGAAATGTCAAATCTAATTTCTAGGAAAAATAGAAAAAAATATTTCAAAAAGACATCTACTGAAAAAATACCCAACATGCAGAGCGTTAAGGGGGACAGATATACCTCCAGGGGAAGCAACTCTTTCAAAAACTAGAGAAAGCAACTAGTGGGTCACATATACCGGTACCTCCAGCCAGCGCCATCCTCTGATATATCTTTCCAGCTTGTATGTAATATGACTGAAGAAATCTGACGGAGCTATAAGAATCTATAAATGTGCTTGTAAAAGGTAAACTAACATAAAATTTCTAAATGGACCAAGGGAGTGAGGGCATCAAAGTTACTGAAGGGGTGGGGGCATCAATGTTATTGAAGCAGAATGGTGGAGTATGCATCAATGAAATATTTGGACTGGTATGCAACATCGATGCAAGTATCAATTGAATTTGTCTTAAGAGTTTAGAACATATAGGCATCTATAAAAAAAACTTTGTCATAAAACTTTAACCAAATGTAAAATTTCTCAGTCTGTGACCTTGACCTCAAAGTCACTGTGGGAGGGGAGGGGGGGGGGGGGACGATGTATCAATGATATCTTTAGACCAGTATGTAACTTCAGTGTAAATATCAACTAAATCTACCGAAGGGTTTAGAAGATACAATCTCTTAGAAACTTTGACGCAAAACTTTATCCAAAATGTTAACGGACGTTTGCTCGGACGGACGGACGGACAGACGGATGCACGGACAGATGGATGTGTTTACGAGAGGACGTTTGTTGGGTACCTCAATGTTAATTTTCCAATTTAAAGTACCCAAAAATCACCAAAATACCCAACAGGCTACTGGCTATTTTAAGTCCTTTAACAACGGAATAAATGTCAAGTACCCAAGATAGGCCAACCCAACTAGTGTCTTCTGGTTTGCTCGGACAGACAGATGGATGAATGGCAGGACAAAAACTATAAACCCCCATGGCATACTTTGTATGCCGGTATAAATATGCTGATTCAAGAAGGCCCTGAGTTGTCAGTTTCTGGCAAAACAATGTGTACTGTTCTGGTTAACCTCTTATGTATAAGCCTGCACAGGTAAATTTACTGGGGTAGGTAAACTGACCAGCTTGATACAAGATAAATGGTGCTGACCCAGCCGTCAAACTCCAAACAAACGCAAGAGCCAAGCATGAACTAGCCAAAGCAGGAATGGCTATATAAGTAAGGCAATATGAAAACTGATTTTTTAGGTCTTCCTAACAAATAATGATACAGATTAGCCTGTGCTTCTGTACAGCCAATCAGGATCCAGTTGTTCAAAGTCTCGTTAGCTTAACCCTTTCCATGCTAAACCCGGATATATCCTTTTCCTTGAAAGCAGTATAGATCCAGATCAGCTGGCTTCTTCCCTGAAGCCAGCTGATCAGATCAAGCAGTATAGATCCAGATCAGCTGGCTTCCTTGAAGCCAGCTGATCAGGATCTATACTGTTTTCCATTCTGTTTCTAAATGCCTGGTAAAAACTGAAATCATGGAACACAACTAGCATAAATTGGTAGGAGTGTAGTAAATTGAAATACTCAGCATGAAAAGGGTTAATGAGCTCGATAGTGGTCATATTGTTAACTGTTCTAGCAAGTACAATATCTAAAATTTTGGTATTTTACTGAAAAAGTGTGCATAGCTTTAGCATTATGCAAAAACTACTCACATTTTTTTTCAGCAAAAATATAAGTATATTTTGTCATATCAGAAGAGCAAAGTTTGACAAAGTTTTTGTGATTCATTAACAAATGAAGTTGTAAGTGTTGAACAACTGGCCCCTGAAGTCATAGACTATCATTAATGTTAATGCTTAGGGCAGACTGGAGTACAAACTCACATACAGTCAACCCTTTTTATACTGACATTTGTTTTAACAACGGGCAGACTGGAGTACAAACTCACATACAGTCAACCCTCTTTATACCGACATTTGTTATAACAAAGGCAAAACGCGTTATACTGGCAATTTGAATGGAATGACTAAGTTGAACCTAAGGGTGAACGCTAGGGTGGTCACAATATCTATGAAGTCAGTGACCCATGAAATGTAGGTGAAGGTCAAATATGGTTGCTTGCATGTAAGTTGTCATACCCTGATACAAGTTTGTACCAAGTATCATAAATGAAGCTCTTAGCGTTCTTGAGAAATAAAACTTGAACCTCAGGGTGAACGCTAGGGTGGTCGCAAATGTTGACGCCTTGACAAACGGACGGACAGAAAATCGGGCACCTATTTCGCGCCATGCTAATAGCAGGCGCGACAAAAATGACTATTTTTCTATATAATCTATACATTTTTGGGATCCATCTGGAAACTGTGTTATATCCGTAACTGTGTTGTAATGAACAGTGTTATAATGAGGTTGCAGTGTATATATATACTTTGTCTTTTTTTTTCTTGTTTTTTTTGTTCAGCACTTAATTGCAAACCAATTTTTTTTTTCTTATAGAAAATATTTGTACCGTAATTGGATCCCACAAGGAGAATTCCATTTCCCCAAGAAATGTCCTTATGACACAAAAGGCAAATAATTTATGTGCATGTTATTTTCTTCGGAGTTGTACTGATTAACATTAAACATTATCCTGCTGAATAAATTAATTTAGGCACACCCATGCTGACTAACAACCAATCAAATTACCTGTACTTGACAACTGTATTCCTTCAATTCACAAACTGCAAGACAAACAGTATACATGTAGATCCTGATCAGATGGCTTCTTAAGCCATCTGATCTGGATCTCCACTGTTTGCTTAGTTATGAGTTGGTGTGTTCATTAGGATGATGGTTAACCCTTTTTGTACTTAATGGATTCTTCCTCCTTATATATAGCAGGAGTCCATTTCAAAATTAATGGGTGTCAGGTTGTGTTTTCTCCAAAACTTATCTGGAAAATGATTGAACTTTTAGCAAACAGTGGAGGCCCTGATCAGACGCCGCTTTCTGCGGCGTCTGATCTGGGCCTGCACAGTTTGCCAGGGTTCCCACTTTGGGGTTTCCGGTACAAAATGGGTTAATACCTGTCTCTTACCTGTTTTACCGCATCCAAAAGTCTTGTCTGTAAACTCTGTCTCTCGCTAGAGTGTGGGTCATCCCCTGAAGAGATCAAAGATTTGATGATAAATGCTGTTTTTTGTTGTTGTTTTTTTATTTTGTTTTATGACCCTTTCAAGATTATTTCACTTATATCAAGTTGATTGTTAATCAGATGTGGGCTAAGGGCAAAAACTGCAGTACCTGGAGAAACAAGAAAATAGACGAAAGCCATGGATGCTCCCCGAAGGTGCGATAGTCGGAACAGGAAACATTATCCTAGTTAAAGGGCGGTATACTATGTATACTATGTATACTCACTGTACTTCGAAATGGAGTATAACAAAACCTGTCGGTGGACAGATTAGCTTGCCTGATGGCACTGTCATACAAAAATCAGCAACACAAAAGTCGGAATAAATGAAAGGAAGTGTCTTCAGGTACGATACCAAACCCCAAGAGCCTGGGTGGTAGTTTAGCTATATTAATTGGGTAAAACTGTTTAATACAAATTATTGAAAACTTACTCTCATACACAGAGGCAATCCTCACAGGACAGTCTCCAGGTATGGTTCCATATTGGGTGCCTTTACATGCATATAAAATATCAGACGGGTTCGAAAATGGATCTGATCCTATCCCCTTGACTGTCAAAAAAGGTCATTTTGACCATCTGCCAAGACTAGCTTCTTTCACTTTGATCCAATTTATCTGCAACTCTAATGTAGACGGATGACTTGCGATTTTACATCCTTTTTAGCAGTATTTCAGTCATATCAGAATGATAAGAGGTTGATAATGAAAGGCTGCGTGCAATGGAACTCCATTTACAATTGAAAAGATTTCTGCCTCCGGCAAGTATTGGAGTTACAGCGATCACAAAGAAATACTGTCAGGGGAGATAACTAAAAAACATGGCACCTAGAGCTGTGGTTCTTGCACATGGCTGCCTACTCATAAGTACTCAGCCTCATGTATAATCATACCAAATATCATCAATAAAACTCAAAGAATATTGGATGTAAAGAGATCACAAGGTGATCACAAGGAAATACTGTCAGGGGCCATGGCACCTAGAGTTGTGGTTCTTGTGTATGACACACCTACTCAACCTCATGTATGATTTAACCAGGTATCATCAATATATCTCAAAGGGTATTGGAGTTACAGCGATCCTTCTCCTGAACCATTTGAGATTGAGTTGCCCTTCTCAATTTGATAATATCCACTGCTGAAGGTGCAGAGGATATAGTGTAGCTAAGTTTATATCTCTTTGGTGAAAACTACAGACTAACTTCCCATATCACAGGTCCTGGTGTATGAATGTCATTCAACGTGTCACCAGTAACAATTCTGATTCTGAGCAGGCCCATTTGCATTTTACATGGTTGCAAAGCCCACAAAGACAATACACATGTACCATCATCAGATTTTGCTCTATATTGACCTTATTTGCATTATTTGCTGGTTCCAAGTCTGAAGATTATCAGTGTTGGGAAAACAGGTAACCAGACCCCCCTGACCTGACAAGGTCAGGGGGGTCTGGTTACCTGTTTTTCCAATATTGACAATGTGCAAGCTGGGAGCCAGCAAATAATGCAAATATGGTGAATACATAGAGTATGAGGATGCTTCAGACTGAGTCCTGTATAATGGGAAGAGAAATTTTTACCCAAGCTCGGTGATATTTAAGTTATTGATATTATACTCATTGTTCTACTAGGCAAATGTTGATTATACAGAGTTCTCATTAACTCCAAATTGATGAAATTTACCCCAACTTTTCATTTCTGACTCTACCTTTTTGGCAAGTCTCAAGAGAAAACTGAACTATTCCTGGAGCCTGGAGGACAGAATTTTCAAAAATTCTGGCGAGAACACTGTTTATAATACTAGCAATATTAGACATTGTAGGAATTGAAATTTTAAGAAACAGATCAGCTCTAGCTACATTTCCCTATCATAAGCCTGCATAAAACCAGTGGGCCCTGGCACGGGGGCATTTTTGGCCCCAGGGCTATAATTTGAACAATCTTTGTAGAGGTCAACTAGATGAAGCTTCATATCAAATATCAAAGACCTGGGCCTTCTGGTTTCAGACAAGTAGATTTTTAAAGGTTTTCGATCCCTATATAAGCCTATGTAAAACCAGTGGGCCCCCGTGTGAGGCCATTTTTGGCCCCACGAATATAATTTGAACAATCTTCATAGCGGTCCACTAGATGAAGCTCCATACCAAATAATAAAGACCTGGGCCTTCTGGTTTAAGACAAGCAGATTTTTAAAGGTTTTCCCTATCATAAGCCTGCATAAAACCAGTGCACACCGACCCGGGGCATTTTTGGCCCCAGGGCTACAATTTGAACAACCTTGGTAGAGGTCCTCTAGATGAAGCTTCATACCAAATATCAAAGACCTGGGTCATCTGATGGAATGCTGGCAGCACCATTTAGACCTTTGTATAAAAGGATTAGCCTATTGTCTTTTCTCCTTTTCTTGAGAGACTCCCATTTTAATTTTCTAAGTATTCCAGTCGTGCTCCCAGTTTCAAAGCAGTAATTGCCTATTACAAATCTAGCAGCTCTATTCTGAACTTTCTCAATTTCATCGTTAAGGACCACTCCACTGGGGTCCCAGATACAACTACCACATTCCAAGATTGGGCGAACAAGACCTCTATATGCTGCCTCTTTTACATCCTGAGGGCACTGATGAAGATTAGGCTTCAGGAAACCAAGCATTCTATTTGCCTTAGTACACATGTTGCTAATATGAGTATTCCATCTCGAGTTGTGTGAGATTGTCCAGGGATCAGCCGAGGGGGCGATTCGGGCGACTTCTTCGCCCGAAGTTCAAGAACTTCGCCTAACTAGCCTGGAAAAGAGAAGTTGACTTCGCCCTGTTTTTTCCGACTTTTTTTTTTTTTTTTTTGTCTCCAGGATCGGCTTTTCAGATGCGAAGTACTCCATCGATAAAGGCACAACGTTGATAACAAAAACACCTCTTGATAATCCGATAATTAATAATCCAACTCGATGTGTTAATTGCTCGAGTCAGAGACTGACCACCTGCAGCGTTGAGCACAAGTTATCAGATCAGTTAATTATGTAAATAGGTGAATCGGGTTAGTCCAGATCGGCATCTTTGATCTTATTTCATGGCCACTTAGACTTTGAGTAATCAGACTTGTCCGCGCAGCATGAGAAGATCGGTCTTTTTGATCTTGGCAATATGATTGACGCATGAAAAACGTGCGTCTCATTTTACATAACAATATAAGATAGATAGATAGAGGTGCGACTTTAACCCTTTTTTTACCAAATGGAATCTTACTCCTTATATATAGCAGTTCAATTCAAAATTTTTGGGTGTCCGGTTACCGGTATGTTTTCATGAAAATTTATTTGGAAAATAAGTTAATAACTGAACTTTTAGCAACCAGTGGAGGCCCTGATCAGACATGGCGTTCTGCGGCGTCTGATCTGGGCCTGCACTGTTTGTCAGGGTACCCTTGGTGGGTTTCTGGTACTAAATGGGTTAACAGGATTACCTAAACAAATAAAAACCGCGATGTCAAGTCCCGATCAGGCGCTAAGATGGGAACTATACAAAAGGGAATATAGGATATGATAGATGAAAAGAACATATAAAAAAAAACTTCCCCATTGCACCTGCAGCAACTTGCCGGCAAGATCGAAACTCCCGGCCGACTGCACAACATGACTCATAATCTCGAGGTGAGATTAAATCGGTTGTTTCCCTTTAGCGCCCTTCAGTGACTAAGTGAGTGGGACATCGAGAAAATGAAAGTAGATGAAGTATCTGATTTCTGATTATTGCTGCTATAATCGAGATACCGATGTGCATAATCATTCAGCAAACGCAACAGCAACATTGGTATGTAATTCGCAACGATATCACACCCGCACACTGTATTTCTAAATTGGAAATAAACAACGATATTTACGGAAATTACCGAAACTTCGGCTCGACAATTTCCGTTATTTAGTCGTTTTTCTCGAGCCCTACTTCTTCTCCCTCTTGTCCCTCATTTCGCCCTGTCAGTGATGGAGGGAGAAGTCACTTCTCCCTGCTTCCTGGGCCTAGGATGATCCCTGATTGTCACTCCAAGAAGCTTCAACTTTATTAGATCTCTTCCTAGTTATCTGCATAATATTGCATTTAACTTGCTGAAATCTCATGCCCCATTTTCGGGCCCAACATCCTAATCTATCTATGTCAGCCTGAAGTTTCAATGAGTCATCTGTATCTCTAATTTCCCGGTAACAAACACAGTCATCTGCGAACAGTCTTATTTCTGAGTCAATGTCAGTGGAAATATCATTGATGTACAGGGAGTACAAAAGTGAACCAAGAACCTTCCCTTGCGGGACTCCAGACAAAACTGGAGCCCACTCTAAAGATTCACCATTAACAACAACCCGCTGTTTTCTGTAGCAAAGAAAGGAATCTACATGTATCAATTTGAGGGTCTTTCCCCAAATTCCATAACCAAATAATTTAGATTTATGTAGTTCATGAGGAGGGGTGTCAAAATCCTTCTCGAAGTCCAGAATAAATGTGTCCACCTGTCCCCCTTTGTCCAAGATTTTTGCCCAGTCATTAATAACTGTGCTTAGCTGAGTTTCACAACTGTGCCTTTTCCTAAATGCATGTTGTCTGTCTGAAAAAAGTTTATGTTCGTCCAAGTGGGTCATGATGTTTGAGCAGACTATATGTTCCAGCAATTTACACAGAACACAAGTCAGAGACACAGGGCAATAATTACTGGCAAGAGCCCTATCTCCTTTTTAGAAGAGTGGACAGATGTTTGCTAAGAGCCATTCTTTGGGGATTTCACCCGTATCAAGAGACTGTTGAAACAAGTGTGCAAAAACTGGACCCAACTCATTTGCGACTCTAGGATGAAGCTCATCAGGGCCTAAGGCCTTACTGGGGTTTAAGCCTTAAAGTAACTTGATCACTCCTGCAGCTGTCACAACAATATTATTCATGAATGGGACTGATCTGCCAGTCAATGGAACCTCCGTGAACTCAGTTTTATTAAACGCGTCATTGAATTGACCAACTAGTTCCTCTGCCCTTTCAGAGTCTGATTCAGCAACCCCGTTCCCTCCTCTTCTATTAAGGGGCGGGATACCTTGCCTGTCTTTCTTCTGGCTATTAATATATCTGTAAATGTCTCTGGGATTTGCCTTTACATCACCTACCAAGTTATTCACATACAAATCATGCTGATTTTTTGTATCAGTCTTGATTTCACGTCTAAAGTTTTCAAATTTTGTCCGGAGTTTACCACTTCCCGTCTTTTGTGCCTTTGCATGAATCTTATTCCTTCTGCGAATTACTTAGTTTATCTGTGGAATGAATGTCTTCAAAATGTCCTGGCAAAGTCGTAAGGATCAATTCCAATGTGTTCTTATCACGAGTGGGGAAGTTAACAATTTGTTCAAGGCCATGATCGTTCATAATGTCAATTAATATTTGTCCTTCGGACTGACTCAGCATTGTGCCTTGTTTGCTGAGCATGTCGGGCCAAGCAATGTCTCTGAAGTTGAGGTCACCTAGAACATGTACAGCCGGGAGTTTTTTACCCTTATGCTCCGATTTAATGCAATCCAGTTGGTCTTTGAACAACTGGAAGTTTTCGACCGTACCACTTGGTGGTAGATACCAACTTGCTACAAAGTGGGAAGTTTTATTTGCAAAAACCTTAACCCAGACCGATTCGGTGTCATTTTCCAGTTCCATGAAAGGCATGTGAGGGATGTCTCTATGAATGAGCAACATCACCTCACTGCCATGAGAGTTCCTAATTTTTCTGTAGACACAGTACTGACAAGTTTCAGGGAAAAGCTCAGTTGTGGTAATTGAACTGTCAATCTTTGTTTCCTGAATAGCAACAATATGAGGTTGAGATGTATCGAGGAAAGCTAAAAGTTCAAGAATTTTTCCTCTAAATCCATTTGTTTATACTGCATAGTTTCATACCTTTCACAAAATTTGACTTAGTTTCATCAGCAGTCGCAGATTTGCCTCTTTTATCCTCTGACAGAGATTCAAACCTGTTTGGCTTACTCATTTCTACATATTCATCAAAGAAGGAGACTGAAAAGTTACAGACCTCACATTTTGGACATATCCAGTGGCAGCTTGAGTTTACCAAAGTGCCATATTCTGCATCTGAAATGAAGGAACAGTCAGTGTGTATCCACATTTCACATTGATCACGCTGAACAGCTTTGTGGCCATTAAGGACAGCACCACTGCAAAGACCACAGTCAGCTTTGCAGTCTTTGCAATTCCAAGTTCCAGCTCTAGATTCAATTTCTAACAATTGACTGTTATCCAAATCAGAACATGAGGAGTGAAAGCGCTTGTGACAGTCCTCACATTCTATCCATTTCTCGGAACCTTTGCAATACTTTTTGCAGAGTCCGCAGCTGTTTCCATTCTTCCTTGTAAATGCCAAGTACTGGGAAATTCTACTACTGCTCTCCTTATTTGTAATCTTGCACTCCTGATTTCCATCATCTGGATGCATTCTATAAGTTGTTTTCCAAAGAGTGAACCCAAGAATTAAGACCATGGGAAACAGGGAGACCTTCATTTTAATATACCGGGTAGTGATTTAATGATTTCTAATGATTTATGATGGGTGTCAAGCAACAATCCTGATTCAGAGTTTGTCACAGCCAGCACACTGACAACTACAAAGGGCTAATCAGTATACTGGTTCAATTATATACAGCTCAGCACACTCAAATATCTGACAACACACAGGCTCTTCAGAAAAATGAATGTGACAAGCTACCTAATTTTGATCCTAAGAATTTCAGTTTGTGTCACCCCACCCACTAGTGAGGTAATGGTGGGAAAGAATGTCAGCAATTTTTTTCAATCTACAAGACAAAAAAAATCACAATCTAGGGTAGCCAGTAATAATATGTTGCTGGTTTACGCTTGTCTGCTGTGAATCAGACAAGAAACCAAACTTCTCTTTTAGGGTCGGGTATAAAAGCCAAGGTCGCGCCGGGCCGAGCCAAAAATGCCGATCCGAAGATTTTATATTTTGTCTCGTTATAATTAAAATATATATAGACGGATCCAATGTTTTGACACGTGACCTTGTTTACTTGTCAATGCGCATGCGCAAAACTACTTTTCCTTTTGATTACGATCTTTCGTGGTTGATAAAAAGCCGCTGGTTCCATATAAACACATTGTAAATAAGTTTAATATTACGGGCATATTTCAGTTGACTGTTACAGAAAGTCGATCATATTACACTTTAAATGACTAGATAAATATATTCTAGACTTCATTCCTGCATCTTCCACATTTTCAGTCATTCGTTTTGCACATTTTTATTACAAGTAATCAAGACCATCCAGCGGCTGGATTCCAGCCTCGTTACCTGCCTAAGTTTAACAGGTAATTATCATCAAAACATCCTCAAATATTCTAGAAGCCAATAATTACTAGCTAGGACATGTCTATTTTAATAGTTTAAAGGTCAATTTTGTCGTTTCGATACCAAACAAAATACAATTTTGCAGAAAATAACATCGCATTTACAATGCCGACGAACGGCCAAAGACGTTTTTGCCCACCACAGGTAAGTCTCGGCAAATAGTATTATTGAGTGGTGACGTAGTGTTTGGATGTGTCTATTGTAGTCAGTTGGGTATCAAATTATTATAAATAACATGTTTGATAACTGCACGGAGGTTTATCCAGGGATCATCCTAGGCCCAGGAAGCAGGGAGAAGTGACTTCTCCCTCCAGCACTGACAGGGCGAAATGAGGGACAAGAGGGAGAAGTAGGGCTCGACTAAAACGACTAAATAACGGAAATTGTCGAGCCGAATTTTCGGTAATTTCCGTAAATATTGTTGTTTATTTGCAGTTTAGAAATACAGTATGCGGGTGTGATATCGTTGCGAATTACATACCAATGTTGCTGTTGCACTTGCTGAATGATTATGCACATCGGTATCTCGATTATAGCAGCAATAATCAGACACCAGATACTTATCTACTTTCATTTTCTCGATTTCCCGTTCACTTAGTCACTGAAGGGCGCTAAAGGGAAACAACCTATTTAATCTCACCTCGAGGTTATGAGTCATGCTGTGCAGTAGGGCGGGAGTTTCGATCTGTGCGACCGTGATATGCCGGCAAGTTGCTGCAGGTGCAATGGGGCAGTTCTTTTCATCTATCATATCCTATATTCCCTTTTTTCTACTTCCCATCTTAGCGCCTGATCGGGACTTGACATCACGGTTTTTATTTGTTTAGGTAATCCTGTTAACCCATTTAGTACCAGAAACCCCAACACGGCTACACTGGCAAACAGTGCAGGCCCAGATCAGACGCCGCAGAACGCGGTGACTGATCAGGGCCTCCACTGTTGTCTAAAAGTTCAGTTATTTATCTATCTATCTATCTTCTTATACTGAGTCGGTCATATCTGGCCATTACCTCAGTTGATTGGGTGGCTAAATTTAGAATTTAGCTGAAAAAAAAAAAAAAAAAAAAAAAAAGAGAGGCACTGGATGCGTCCTTAAAACTATTTACAATCTGCATAACAGAGGTATCCTAAAACGCATACCTCTGAGACCCAATCTTACACTGTGCGGGCTTTGAACTCTTCTGCGGACTTGGCATTCACCGCAGAGGAGGGAAGACTATTCCATTGGGGAATAGTTCTAGGAAAAAACGAGTTCTTCAGTTTACTTATTTTCCAAATAAATTTTCATGAAAACATAACCTGACACCCATAAATTTTGATTTGAACTCCTGCTATATATAAGGAGGAAGATTCCATTTGGTAAAAAAGGGTTAAAGTCGCACCTCTATCTATCTATCTTATATTGATATGTAAAATGAGACGCACGTTTTTCATGCGTCAATCATATTGCCAAGATCAAAAAGACCGATCGTCTCATGCTGCGCGGACAAGTCTGATTATTCAGTCTAAGTGGCCATGAAATAAGATCAAAGATACCGATCTGGACTAACCCGATTCACCTATTTACATAATTAACTGATCTGACAACTTGTGCTCAACGCTACAGATGGTCAGTTTCTGACTCGAGCAATTAACACATGGAGTTGGATTATTAATTATCGGATTATCAATAGGTGTTTTTGTTATCAACTTTGTGCCTTTATAGATGGATTTTACTTCGCATTTGAAAAGCCGATCTTGGAGACAAAGAAAAAAAAAGTCGGAAAAAACAGGGCGAAGTCAACTTCTCTTTTCCAGGCTGGTTAGGCGAAGTTCTTGAACTTCGGGCGAAGAAGTCGCTCGAATCGCCCCCTCGGCTGATCCCTGTTATCTCTCTACATTTGGAAAAAATATAATATTTCTTAATTTCTTGCAAATTTACAGGTTAAAGTACTTCTTTTTGTCCTGATAATATTTGAATTTGATTATTATCATCGTTTGTCCATAGAAAAATATAACAAACATATAAGACTACCTTAAATTATCAATTTTCTTATTTTCTAATTGTTTCTATTTTTAGATTGACTTAATTAAGCAAAACTACCTAAAAGGACCGAAAGGGAAGAAAGTTTTGTTTACTGCTAGCTGGAAGTAATGAAAAATAAAAAAACAACATGTTTTAATTATCATTTTAATATAAACATACATGTTAACAAATAATAGAATCAATCTTTATTTTTCTTTAATTCCAGCTGGCAGTAACAATATATTTTTTTTCCTTTTCGGTACATTTTCGGTCATTTCCATTAGTAAAGTTAATCTAAAAATAGAAACCATTAGAAAATAAGAAATTTGATCATTTAATGTGATTTTGATATGTTAACTATATTTTCTATGTTCACATGATAAAAATATTCAAATTTAAATATCATCAGGGCAAAAAGAATTTCTTTAAGCGATAAAATCGTAAGAAATTAAGAAATATTTCCATTTTTCCCGGCCTTGGCTTTTGTACCCCTCGATTTCGGAAAAATAGTTATTGCAAGAAAATAAAACACAATGTAGAGAGCTGTACCTTCGTGCAGTTATCAACTAGAATTTGTTTTTCTACAAAAACACAGATGTCTCCCCCGTTTTTGACCTCTAAGTATAACCTTGACATTGGAGGTATTGAGCTGGGTCTTGTGTGCAACACATTATCTAATAAAGATGAACATTTCTGCAAAGTAACCTTAAAAATGTTCAAAGAAAAATAAAAAAGTTATTGGCCGTACACAAAAAAGCCCTTTTTTACCTTTGAACTCTAAGTATGGCCTTCACCTTTGAGGTACAACACATTGTCTCATGATGGTTAACATTTCTGCCAAGTAATTTCATAATCCATCAAAGAATAAGGAAGTTATTGACTGTCCCTTTTTTTACCTTTGACCTCTAGGTATGACCTTGACATTGGAGGTATGGACCTTGGTCTTGCACATGACTCATGGGCTAATGACGTTGAACATTTCTGCATGGTAACTTTATAAAGTCCATCCACAAATAAAAAGGTTACTGACTGGACACAAAAAAAAAAACTTTTTTACCTCTGACCTCTTAGTATGACCTTGATCTTGGAGGTACCGACCTGGGTCTAGCGTGCACCACATCGTCTCATGATGGTTAACATTTCTGCCAAGTAATTTCACAATCTATCCAGGAATAAGAAAGTTAATGACTGAACACTAAAAAAGGCCCCTTTTTGTCCTTTGACCTCTTAGTACGACCTTGACATTTGAGGTACCAACTTTGGTCATGCCATACCTGTGATATCTCCCGGATCATGCGGGAGGCTCCCGCATTTGAAGCATACCTCCCGCTCTCCCGTCCGGGAGACAGAATCTCCCGCATTTGCAATTTTCCTGTCCCCGATTTTTTTCCAGAGCTACAATTTGCGGTAAACGGTAACAGACTTAAAATTTTCACTGCTGAAGGCAATAAACATATAAGCAGGAGAATATATCGGACACCTAACGGTAAACATCAACTTCACAAAGCCGATAATCCTTTCTGTCTCGGCTGACTGCACAAAATAAAACATGATCTGGCTGCCAGTAAAGATTACATAAGCTGACGTAATTTTTTTTTACCGTTATCTCTTGAGAGACCGGTGCATCTGCACTCAGTAGTACAGATACTCAGAAGTGTTTTGCGGTGACAGTTCTATTTCACTTATATTTAGCCTAGATTTAATTGAAATTGTGCGTTTATGTTCCCATTTTTTTTATCACTGTTTGTTCCTTTTATATCACTCACCCATATGTCTTTTGTTTTTATATTTTATGTAAACTTAGAAATTTTGATTTTGAAAGTGGAAAATAGTTATTATTTACCAATCAATAACGATTAATTACTAAAAGTCATGAAATCAACAGCAGATTTTCTTATTTGGAAATTGCTCCCCTTGAGTAAGCTTTGTACAAGTACTGTATTTAAAAAGATTTGTGACCGGGAACTTCATGTTAGTGAAATCTATAATTAGTGTGCATTTATTACCTCACTTGACCGAAGGTCATGGTGAGCTTTTGTTCCTGTGAGATGTCCGGCGTCGTGGTGCGTCGTCCGTCGTCTGTGCGTAATCTTTTCTTGTGAACACACCAGAGGTCACAGTTTTGGGCCAATCATCATAAAACTTGGTCAGAATGATCACCATGACAATATCTCGGTCAAGTTCGAAAGTGAGTCATGTGGGGTCAAAAAGTAGGTCAGTAGGTCAAATCATATAAAAACTTTGTGAACACACCAGAGGTCACAGTTTTGGGCCAATCATCATAAAACTTGGTCAGAATGATCACCATGACAATATCTCGGTCAAGTTCGAAAGTGAGTCATGTGGGGTCAAAAAGTAGGTCAGTAGGTCAAATCATATAAAAACTTTGTGAACATACTAGAGGCCACAGTTTTGGTCTGATCATCAATAACCTTGCTCAGAATTATCATCTTAACAATATCTCGGTCAAGTTCGAATATTAGGTCAAATCATAGAGAAACCTTGTGAACACACTAGAGGCCACCGTTTTGGACCAATCAACATCAATTTATCTCAGAATGATCATCTTGACAATATCTCTATCATGTCATAGAAAAACCTTGTGAACACACTAGAGGCCACAGTTTTAGTCTGATCATCATCAAACTTGCTAAGAATGACCATCTTGACAATATCTAAGTAAATTTCGAAAATGGGTCATGTTGGGTCAAAATGTAGGTCAGTAGGTCAAACCATTGAAAAACCTTGTGAACACACTAGAGGCCACAGTTTTTGTCCAATCATCATTAATCTGAGTGATCATTTTGACAATATCTCAGTCAAGTTTGAATATGGATCATGTTGGATCAAAAAGTAGGTCAGTAGATCAAATTGATTTGTTTGATTTTGTTTGATTTGATGTTTAACGTCCCCGTCAACACTGTAAAGGTCATTTTGGAGACGTTGCTTCCAATTTTGTTGGACTTTTACCCGACATTGAGATGAAATGACATCTCAAGCCCTGTCGCCCAATGAAACCAATAGGGTTTATTAGCATGGACGGTCCGCCTCGCACCACGGTTCCTGGACAGGCTTAGATCCTCTAAGCGGTTTACCAGTACTAGTGTGCGGGCCGGATTCAGCTCTGCGTGGAAGCATCATGCAAATTGAAGAAAAACCTTGTCAACACATTAGAGGCCACAGATTTAATCTGATTTTCATCAACCTTGCTAAGTCAAGTTCGGCAAAAAGTAGGTCAGTAGGTCAAATCATTAATAAACCTTGTGAACAAACTAGAGGCTATAGTTATAGTCCGATCATCATCAAACTTGCTCAGAATGATCTTCTTGACAATATCTCGGTTAAGTTCGAATATGGGTCATGTCGGGTCAAAAAGTAGGTCAGTAGGTCAAATCATAGAAAAACGTTCTGAACACACTAGAGGCCACAATTTTAGTCGGATTATCATCAAACTTGCTCAGAATGATCATCTTGACAATATCTTGATCAAGGTTAAAATTCAAAAAGTAGATCATTAGGTTATTTTGTCATAACTGTGGATCCGTTTAAGATAGAGCCTGCATATTATGCATGTAGGTTCGTTGTGACAAGGGCTTCCACTCATACAAAAATGACCTGTAAACTTGACATGTGACCTACTTTATCATCACTTTTGAACCATTTGAGATAGTGCCTTCATATTTGGAATGTTTGTTCTGTTTGACAAGGACTTCCCACCATACAAAACTTTTGACCTGTGACCTTGACCTTTGACCTACTTAATCATAACTTTTGAACTATTTAGGATAGAGCCTGCATATTTGGCATGTATGTTCCTTCTAACAAGGGCCTCCCACCCATACACACAATTTTACCTGCGACCTTGACCTTTGACCTACTTCACCATAACTTTTGAGCCATCTGAGTTAGAGCCTTCATATATGGCATGTAGGCTCCTTGTGACAAGGGCTTCCCACACATACAACATTTTTGACCTGTGACCTTGACCTTTGACCTTTTTTGACATAACTTTTGAACCATTTAAATTAACACAGAGCCTTCATAATTGGCATGTAGGTTCCTTGTGACAAGGTCTTCCCACTCATGCAAAAAATTATGACCTTGACCTACTTAATCATAACTTTTGAACCATTTGAGATGGAGCCTTCATATGTGGCATGTATATTCCTTGTGAGAGGGGCTTCCCACTCATACAAAAAGTTTGACATTGACCTACTTTATCATAACTTTTGAACCATTTGAGATAGATCCTTCATATTTGGCATGTATGCTCCTTCTGACAAGGCATCATACTATATTACCTACCATTTCATTTCTTCAGTGTGGATCAGGTGAGCGATCTAGGGCATCGTTATATCAAGGTTTAGATGTAACAAAATTTACATTTTAAACAAATAAAGACTCAGTATTTTTTTTCCTGGGATTCTCACTAATTTTTGGGGGCCAACCTGAACAATTGTTATAAAATGATATTAATTTCAGCATGGACTGCTTTACCTATACATGTATTTATGAACAGGGTGTTCTGAGAAAGGCCAAAAAAGTTGCCTGCACAGACTAAACGAAGGAGTGTAAATAGTGCTAGAAGTAATGCTTATCATTGAAGAGAACTTGTGCTTTGGGTCTGTTCAGTAGCAGTAAAACCCAGCACTGGATATTGAGGAGGACTGGAAACATTTAAGGATATCTTTTCTAATCAAGTATTTCTACACTAAAGCATGTTGCAGGTACATTCAACAATCAGGTGATTCTGTCAAATACCCACAACATCACATCAATGGACTTGTGGTCACAGCATTGTTTGTAAACAACCTACAACTTGCTATTTTGAAATTAAACTTGACAAAATATGTTCCTATCATTTTCATTAAGTAGTTCCAGTTTCTTTGTACATCTAAACCACAAAAAAATGACAAGAAAAAAAAACACTTAAACATGCTGTCAGAAAGTCTCCCTCATTGGGACCCCAATCTCCCTCATCTGAGAAGCAAATCTCCCTCATGGTCAACATAAAATTATCACAGGTATGTCATGCATGCAACACATCGTCTCATGGTGGTTAACATTTCTGCCAAGTATTTCAAAATCCATCTAAAAATAAGAAAGTTATTGACAGAACACAAAAAGGCCCCTTTTTTACCTTTAACCTCTATGTATGACCTTGACATTTCAGGTACCAAACTGGGTCATGCGTGCAACACATCATCTCATGGTTGTTAACATTTCGACCATGCAATTTCAAAATCTATCTAAAAATAAGTAAGTTATTGACAAAACCCGAAAAAGGGCCCCTTTTTTTTACCTTTGACCTCTAAGTATGACCTTGACCTTTGAGGTACCAACCTGGGTCATGCATGCAATACATAGTCTTATATTGGTTAACATTTCTGCCAAGTGATTTCAAAATCCATCTCAAAATAAGAAAGTTATTGACCAAACACAAAAAAGGCCCCTTTTTTGACCTTTGACCTCTAAGTATGACCTTGACCTTTGAGGTACCGACCTGCCTCATGCGCACCACACATCGTCTAATGGTTGTTAATATTTCTGCCAACTAATTTTAAAATCCATCTCAAAATAAGAAAGTTATTGACCAAACACGAAAAAAAGATCCCTTTTTGGACCTTTGACCTCTAAGTATGACCTTGACCTTTGAGGGACCGACCTGCCTCATGCGCACCACACATCGTCTTATGATTGTTAATATTTCTGCCAAGTAATTTTAAAATCCATCTGAAAATAAGAAAGTTATTGACCGGACACGATTTGCCCATACATATATATACATACCGAGAAACTTCAAAGGGAGATAATTCAAAAAGTATAAATGCGTGAGTTATAGTTCTTGCGCACTGCACGTCGTCTAATGCTGATTAATATTTATATGAAGTTTCGTGAAGATAGCTCGAACTGTTTTCAAGTTATAGAGCGGACACAAAAGTGTGACAGACGGACAGACGCCCGGGGGAAAAACAATATGTCTCTCCGAAAAAAAAATTTTCGGGGGAGACATAATTATGTTATTCATAACAATTTTATAGGAGCTTTTTTGTGACGTACTTCCTGTTCTAAAAATAGAACGGGAAAAGCCCTGGCCGTCAACTGTCGTATTGCTTCAATGCAGTGGGTCAGATAAAGTGTCAATTACAGTGTAAATCAGTGGAATTTGTAAGCCTCGATAGCGCAGTGGTTAACGCATTCGACTTATGATCGAGAGTTTGTGCGTTCGAATCTGGCCACCGGTATCGAGGTCTGTCCTTGGGCAAGACACTGCCCCCTCTACCCAGGTGTAAATGGGTAGCGGTGGTGTAAAAACCACTGCCTCTCTCTCTCGCGTGCGCGCGTGAAAACACCCGCAATGAGTGTTCGAGAGCGATTCAATAAGCTTGAAGCTTTCATCGCAATCGAACTAAAATAAATTAGTATAAACTAAAACAGTGGAATTCTTTTAAACTTTTGACGAATTCTAATGCAAGATAATAGGAGAAACACTGATATGCTTCCAGGTGTGAAATTTAGCATTACGAAATCATGCCTACACAAATACATTATAAATTTTTCGGCCAAAACATGGAAATTTTAAAATGAAAAATTTTGATATTTTGGTTACTCCTGTAAACCCCAGTTTTACTCTATAAAACTGGAGTTTGAGATGGTCTAAATTGTATATGCGTGTTTTTCATGACGGAAAATCCCAAGTGTTATTCTTTTGGCTATTATTTTAGTTAACTGCTGCTCTTAAAGATATATTGCAGGTATGACCCAACAATGTCCTCTCTCTAAGTGTGCCATGGTCTACATGTTGCTCTCTCTCTCAGCGTACCAGCAATTATCGAGCGTATAGGTAATTGTAAATTACAGTTTATCGTTAAAGAACTCCATGTCAACCGACATGTAACGTGCCAACAACATCGTGTCTACATCAAACCAACATCAAAGCGATGCACTGAATCTGACTTTGCAACGTCGGTGAAACGACAGAACATTGCGTTGGCGATAATACGGCGTTGCTTAATAAGATGTCATTTGCCCAGTACTCGGATCCATCAAGACCAAGTGGGATTGGAACATTAAATTCAAACCAAACGTAGAACACCCTTTCAGTGCATGAGAATGAAACACTCCTTCGCAAGTTCAAGATTTTACAGTACAATCTGGTAGATTTGTTCAACCTGCCCAGCCCTTACATTAACCCATTTGGTACAGGAAAACCCAAAAGGGTTAAGTGACAAACAGTGCAGGCCCAGATCAGACGCCACAGAACGCGGCCTCTGTTCAGGACCTACACTGTTTGCAAAAAGTTCAGCCATTTTCCAAATAAATTTTGAAGAAAACACAACCTGACACCCCTAAATTCTGAAATGGACTCCTGCTATATATAAGGAGGAAGATTCCACTTGGTACAAAAAGGGTTAATGGCTTATTAGCTTAGCGTGGATACAGGGATCAGTCAAACCACTCTCATCTCAACGGTCACGAGGCATTGAAGTTAATTGGAGCGGGTGCCAACGGCATGACGTCCAGGCAACGTTGACTCGACGCCTGTCTGTCAGTCCAATCATTAGTTTTTTTAGACTGTCAGTATGTTTATTTGTCTGTCTAACGGTCTGTTCGTCCGCCTGTTAATCAGTCACTCGGTCTGTCTGTTGTCGTCAGTTTGTCAGTCAAACCTCTCTCTCTCATCTCAACGGTCATGTGACATTGAAGTCAGTTGGAGTGGGTGTCGACAGATAGATACATAGATAGCTAGCTAGATACGTAAAAACTTATTTTGTAAGTAAGCTTTTCTGAATAACGGTATCTCAGGCCATATTGACATGGATCATTCACCAAGAGATATTCGTCAATTAAAAATGGATCCTGGAAAAAATGAACTTCAGTAGTAAAAGCAAAATATCATTATTTCCTTCTCGAGGCATAATTTCAATGTAAACAGGTATATTTTCTTTCAAAATGTCTGAATATTGTCAGCAGTTTAAGTTCCGCCAATGCATAAAATTTGCATAACGATGGCCGTTTCAATTGACGGCCAGTTCTCTGCGCATGCGCAAGAATGACGTCATAAACGGAATTCCTAAAACCTCCTATACTAAACTGACTTCAATATATATCTTCATTGAGACAAGAGACGAAATATAAAATCTTTGGATCGGCAGTTTTGGCTCGGCCCGGCCTTGGCTTTTATACCCAACCCTCTTTTAGCGAGCTATTTTTTTCCATTTCCTTCCAGGTTCATATGTGTGTACAAAAATGTTCTGAAAAATGTCAGAGCTGTACAAACTAGAACATGTTCTGAATTTTTCACTTCCATTGTTGTTCTGGATGGGAACTTCTGAACCATTTTCACCAGTTCGAATTTGACTATTTTTCTGGGTAATGAACAGATAACATGGTATGATTATTACCAGGCATCATTTTGTTGTCTTTCTACATCATTTAGGGAAGCCTTAGCAAGTTACAAACATTACAACGCGTTGAAAATTAAGAATCACACGGAGAAAAATAAAAGAGAAAGGGTCTGACTGCAGTGTTTTGATTTTGTTCAGCCCACAGATGTCACATGATCACCACTTCCGTTTTTTTACGGGTATAGCTAAAAGGAGCGGTCTCACTATAAAGCGACAAGAAGCGTCAAGAAGCGACAAGAAGCGTCAAGAAGCGACAAGAATGTTGTTAAACATTTTTTTACATACATCTAAGGCAGATTTGATCTTTTATAACATTTGCAATGCTTCCTTGTATATTTTTGTCAACACAAGTTCATTAGATGCCCTTAAAGTTTGCTCCGAACAACTGTGCAATCCCGACTCTGAAACGCTTAGATAAGTATTGAGCGACAAGAAAGCATCAAGAACATATTTTAACACTTGTATTCAATCTTTCTGGTAAAAAGATAAGACCAAACATTGGCAAACTTAAATGTGTAATTTTGTGTCCATACAAGCTCCTTTAAAAGTCCATAAATGCTTAAAAGATCCATAATAAGGGCCTGTCGTCTAGCTTTATCGATTGATGTAAAAGCGTCATGAAGGGATTTTAACTTTTGTTTGGCTAGATACTGGCCTACATGTGATAGATTTCATAAGATTTATATATACATAAGCATTCATATAGGGAGAAAGAAAGATTTACGAATAATTCTTTTTTTCTTTTTTTTAAGGCTTTATTATGCAAAAACGGTGCCGGTCAAGTATCTGGAAACAAGAAAGCGTCAAGAAAAAAATGACAATTTCCAGACGTATTTTTTCTGGACATATGCAAAGATCCACATATCAATATGGATTCAATTTGCTCATTTATAATACTTCTCGGGAAAATAAAATCCACTTCGGACCCTTATAGTGAAAGGAAAGTTCCACCTTCGGCCGGTTGTTCGCTTACCAGGAAAAAGCGACAAGAAAATATATCACGGCCCAAATCGTTAACTACTTTCACTCAGTTTGAGTAATTTAAGTTGAATTACTGAATGGCTTGCGGGCTATGAAACTGATAAAATCAATAAGCGAGCACCGTCAATTTCTTTCTTTTCCTTCCTTTATTTTCATTTTCTTTATTTCTTTCGTTCTTTCTTTCCTCTTTTTTTTTTTCTTTCTTATATAGTAACATATAAGTGCACTTATTAAAGATATTTCATTTTTTGCCTAAAAAAAGATTTGTTGAGGGTTTTGTTTGTTTGTTTGATTTGAGGTTTAACGTCCTCGTCAACATTGTATAGGTCATTTTGGAGACGTTGCTTCCAATTTTGTGGGTTTTTTACCCGACATTGAGATGAAATGACATCTCAAGCCCTGTCGCCAAATGAAATACCTGAAATTCACCTATCTCAGAATCGCACCATGCCCGATATTAACATATCTATAAACGGCATTCTGAAATTATTACACAATCTGAAACCAGGTAAGGCCGCTGGACCAGACAACATCAGACCAATACTGCTGAAGGAGCTCCGGGTCGAATTAGCCCCCATCATTAAGGTAATCTTTGAAACTTCCTTAAAGACAGGCAAACTCCCGGCAGATTGGTGCAGAGCAAATGTGACACCCATCTTTAAAAAAGGTGACAAGTCCTTGGCGGCTAACTACCGGCCTATTTCCCTCACCTGTATTCTGTGCAAGGTCCTGGAGCACATTCTAGCTTCCAATATTGTAAGACATCTGGATGGGCAGGGCCTCATGTATGACCTCCAGCACGGCTTTCGAGAGAAGAGGTCATGTGAGACCCAGCTCACAATGTTGGTCGAGGATCTGGCTAGGAGTGCAAGTGTGGGAAAACAGACAGACCTGATTTTACTAGACTTTTCAAAAGCCTTTGACAAGGTTAACCACTCCAAACTTATCTGGAAGCTGCATCAATATGGGATTCGATCTGACGTGCTGATTTTGAGATTCTCTGTTCCAAGATTATGAATCCATTTTTCACATAACTCTCTATTTTACTTAGGGTCAGGGATAGCAAAACAGCTAATTCCTTGTCCTCTTATCACTGTGCAGTATTTGGCCTTACAAGAAGGCATTTTCATTTTAATGTTCACTTTCTTCTCTAAAATCCTCAGCTGCTAAAATACCAAGATTTGTTAGCTGCAGTTGCCGTGAGGTCACCCCTGGAGATATAATCTGTAAACATGTCTGACACCCTATCAGCAACTTGAATGAGCCATTACAGTTAATTAGAGAAACAGTTTAGATGAAGAATGTGATTTTATCATTCCTCAATGGTGTTACTATAAAATGGATCTGAGAAAAAAATGGTGGTCATTCACTTTAACGGACTGACAGGGAATGGCGATTAGACGACCCGTTTAATATGTAAAAAAAAAAAAAAATGAACATTTTCTTAAGTTATGACCCTTTGAACATTTTGGCATTTAGGGGCAAGCATGTGGTTAGGGCATAGTGTTTACAAACACAATTTCTAGTTTTCCTTATTTTTGCTAAAAACATAAGTTGTGGATACTCGTTAGAACCACCCCATTGAGGCAATTCTAACAAGCACAATCTATATTTGGACTAGAAATAAGAAAAATATCAAACCTTTTCATCTGAAAAATGTTAGTAGAAGCCATTTTAGTGAAAGGATGTACCCATTAGAGGCGGCGTTTCTAATGAAAAGTAGAAGTAAAACAAAGATCAGGAATTGATACAATTAACTTACTCCACCCATAAAAGACACCAAAGGGAAAGAAAAACAAACATTAAGCGACCAGACCATAATGGAAACCTAAACAAAGGAAGGCCATAAGGACAGTTACTTTCCCACAAAATGGCCATATGGCCATCCAAAACCAAAAGACACAAGTGATACACACAGTAAGTAACAAACAACAACATAAATAAATCGCCACAGAAGAGCCGCCTTGGAACGGTCAGTGGAAGATTTCCACTGGGGGGCTTAAATCGATTTTACGTGGCCACAATCCTCGCCCTTACTTCCGTCGCGATTTAGACAACTAATTTGTTCAGTCCGCATGAAGGCCTCCTAACTCATCAGTGCAACATCTCCGTGAACACAAAAATCAAAGAACCACAGAGGTGAGACAACGGTGAGGACTCGACAGCAAGAAACCACTGAAATGCTGGAGCAAAAGAAAACCAAAAGTTAGACTCCGATGAGCCCGACCAGAGACAGAGCATCAGGCACCAACCAACATTATCTCTCTAATTTTCAATAAGCCTTTACGTTGGAGACGTCATAGAATCTGAGGCCTGACCCACCGGCGTGCAATTAAAGAGGGAAGCAAAGTTGCCAACCGTGATTGGGTTAACTACCATGCATGCAGTCTGTCGTATAATATCCATGTTGTACCCAATCTTTTTATATCGAAGAATGATTTTACGAAATTTGGGGCTGAAGTCATTGCGGTTATATATTTTTCTGAATTTATATACTAAGTCACCATAAAATTCGGGTTCCGATAGACCTTGTTGCAGAAGAGATTTAAGTCCAATATTGAATTTTGAAATTAAATCAGAATGGCGTCTATAAAATTTTGAAAAGGCTTTGCGTAGTTTATGGTACCGATAACCCTGATTAAACTTTTTTTCAATAAACATAAGAAAAACAACAACAAAGGTTTATGTTTAAATTTCTCCTTCAGACCAGTATATGCAGTCTATAATATATGAAATATTGATTATTGTAACTTGGTCTGCAAGGTAATTGGTCTGCAGATTATACCCTTTGGTCCACTGCAGACTGGTCCACGGTTCAATGGTCTGCAAGGTTTGGTCTGCAGATTATACCCAACCCCACAACCCGCCCAAACAACCCAGCACCAAACCCCACGCAAACACCGCCAAGCAGAAAGGCAAGAGCACCACACACCCCCTACACGACCACAATGCACAGCCCCCACGCCCCCAGAAGTGAAAAAAAAAAACACTTCCCACATTACACGCAAGACAGAGAGAGTCCACCCTCCCACGAAACGTCCACCCAATCAAACCACCAAGTCTCTCCCCCATAAGACCACGAGGGAGCGTGGTGTAAAAGGGTGGAAAACCGCAAGCAGACAGACCTGAAGCACGAAAACGTCTGGACTCCAATGTATTTAAAACTTCACTAGAATTTTTATAGACCAAAACACATTTGCATCTTTTTCTGCATTTTACTGGATCCATAGTTATCCCAATTTTGAGAGAGTATTTAACGGTACTGATACATGTATAACTTGATAGCTTTAAATAAAAACGATGATTACATGGCTGACCGTTCCAAGGCGGTTCTTCTGTCTCGGTTTATTTTTGTTATGGTTTGTCTTTGAGTGTTTGTGTGGCTTATATTATTTTATTTTGGATAGCCTGTTGGCCGTTTTGTGGGAGAGTGGCTGTCCTTTTGGCTTTCCGCTGTTGGTGTTTCTGTTCGGGTCTGGTGCTTCGTGTTTGTGTTTCTTTCCCTTCGGTGTCTCTGATGGGAGCTGTGGGTTAATTGTATCGATTTCTGATCGTTGTCTCCACTTCTATTTTTCATATGAATAGTACTGATATTTTTCTGCACGGAAACATATGTTATGTGTTATGGCCATTTTGTGGGAAAGTAACTGTCCTTATGGCTTCCTTTGTTTAGGTTTCCATTATAGTCTGGTCGCTTAATGTTTGTTTTTCTTTCCCTTTGGTGTCTTTTATGGGTGGAGTAAGTTAATTGTATCAATTCCTGATCTTTGTTTTACTTCTACTTTTCATTAGAAACGCCGCCTCTAATGGGTACCCACAAGATACGTTTTTTGTGCAGAAATAAGAAAAAATATATTTGGATGCAGGCTATGATGCATTATTTACACTTGTGTATCTTTTAGAAGCAGCAGCAGCTGCTCTTGCCAGTTGATTAATTATTTCTAAAAATAAAATAGCAGGATCGATTGCAAAATATACTATCATTTGAATAATTGGCTCTCTTCGCAATTATAGGCAAATTTTACTTCTAATTAAGTTGTGTTGGAAAGCTTCAGAAAAGAATATCACATAAAAAGTATATATAATTTCTTCCATGAAAATAACCTTTTAAACATATACCAATCTGGATTTTTACCACAACATTCTACTACTTTCCATTTAATAGACATATTTCAACTTTGATAATAACCAGTTTGTTATGTATCAAAAGCTTTCGATAGAGTATGGCATTAAGGGCTCCTTTTTAGAATAAATGGTATTTATGGTTCTCTTCTTAAATGGATTAACGACTATTTAAATAATAGAAGGCAAAAATGTTGTTATTAGGTCCTACACTTCAAGTTCTATCGATCTGTATCTATCTTCACATTTTGCCATTACCTTAGTTGGATGGGTGGCTAAATTTAGAATTTAACTTAAAAAATGTCACTGGATGAGTCCTTAAAACTATTTACAATTTTGATAACAGAGGTATCCTAAAACGCATACCTCTGAGTCTCAATCTTATACTGTCGGGCTTTGAACGCCTCTGCGGTCTTGGCATTCACCGTAGAAGAGGGAAGGTTATCCCACTGAGGGATAGTTCCAGGAAAGAAATTATTTTCCAGAGCATCGCTATAGGACTGGTACTTATATATACGATATTGTGAGTTGTTTACGTTTGATACCCTTTTTTGGGTTAAGGCTGTTGTCTGCTTATTAATAGACACTGTATCAGAGTTATCTTATAGAAGAAGGTTAAAGAGGACTGATCTATTACTTGCCCAGCGGATGGTTCTCAAACTCTCAGACATGGACATGGAGTCCATGTCTGTTGATCTGAACATTAATATTTGCAATTTGACCATGGATTAATGATTTTGGATTAACGCTTTGGTACTACTGTGACAAAATCAGTTGTTTGAAAATCTTTGGTCCCATTCTCGATTATTTCCAGATTCTGATTACTTACAGTTGCAGATAACTTGCTGCAGTTGAAGCTATAGAAACCGAATGTTAATCAGAGTTATCGATATTCGCTTTATTGTTTTCAAAATAAATGCTTTTCAATTCATATTTAGGCAAAGAAAGGTTGTCGAAGCGGTTTATTTCATTAATTTACTCTGATTATTTACCTAAACATCCATATTTCTTTCGATTTGTAACACTTCAATTCGTATTTGATGCCTTGACTACCTGTTATTTTTCATAATGTTAGAGAAATAGACTCGTCGGTGATACATGGGATAAGCCCATATTTTGATTGGCTGACAGATTTGTTACGTCACGAGTAGTATATAAGCCACTGCATAGTGCAGAGTAGAGAAAAGGACCTAATCATACTTCGTTTGGTCACAGGCACAACTTTCGGTGCTGACAAACATACCCTTATCAACCTATACAAATCCCTCATCTCAAGTAAACTAGATTATGGCGCACAAGCCTATAACTCTGCCTCACAAGCCCAACTTAAAAAGCTCGACACACTACAAAACCAAGCCCTTCGCATTGCAACAAGGGCATTTATATCCATCCCGATTAATGCTCTCGAAGTAGTATGTGGCATAAAACCACTCCATTTAAGAAGAGAGGAATTAATCCTAAAACACTGGGGACGTTCCTCGCCATTGGGTAAACCTTTGCCCGTAAATGACCTCATTGGGGAACATGGGTGCCAAACCACTAAAAAGGCACACCAATACCGACCATACTCCGTTAACATTCAGGAGCTCATAGCTGAGCTGAACATACCTAAGGACATCAAACCACCCCATTATAGAAACAAGTGTGTCTCTGGTCGGGCTCATCGGAGTCTAACTGTTGGTTTTCTTTTGCTCCAGCATTTCAGTGGTTTCTTGCTGTCGAGTCCTCACCGTTATCTCACCTCTGTGGTTATTTGATTTCTGTGTTCACGGAGATGTTGCACTGATGAGTTAGGAGGCCTTCATGCGGACTGAACAAATTATTTGTCTAAATCGCGGCGGAAGTAAGGGCGAGGATTGTGGCCACGTAAAATCGATTTAAGCCCCCCAGTGGAAATCTTCCACTGACCGTTCCAATGCGGCTCTTCTGTGGCGATTTATTTATGTTGTTGTTTGTTACTTACTGTGTGTATCACTTGTGTCTTTTAATTTTGGATGGCCATATGGCCATTTTGTGGGAAAGTAACTGTCCTTATGGCCTTCCTTTGTTTAGGTTTCCATTATGGTCTGGTCGCTTAATGTTTGTATTTCATTCCCTTTGGTGTCTTTTATGGGTGGAGTAAGTTAATTGTATCAATTCCTGATCTTTGTTTTACTTCTACTTTAAAGCACAATCCACCCTCCTGTGCAATCAAGGACATCATTGGAAAGAAAGGCGAAAATGACATAAAAAATTATGAAACAAAGTAGTATAAACTATATAGAAAAAAATCATAGGGGTAGATTACAGATATATACGGATGGCAGCAAAGATATTAAAAAACAAACGACAGGAGCAGCAGTTTCGGTCCCTGATGAAAACTTGAACATCGAACTCAAAACTAATCCGAGTCTGTCTATATTTATACCCCCGACATACGAAGTATTTCAGGGGGTATATAGTTTTCGTCTTTCCGTCCGTTCGTTGGTTCGTTCGTTCGTTCGTTCGTTCGTACTTCCGTTCGTCCCGCCGTTTGTCAACCTTTACGTCAAAGTTTTGCGTTAAACCTTTTTGATAGCTCATATCTCTGTAACCACATGTTAAATTCTCTTCTTATTTGGTAAATGATATCTCAATAGCATTACCTTTTCATATGGAATAACTAAGCCCCTTGGTCAAGCCCCTGGGTGGGCTGTCTGTCTATCCGTCTGTCTGTTTATCTACTTTTACGTCAAAGTTTTGTGTTAAACCTTTTTGATTGCTCATATCTCTGTAACCACATGTTAGATTCTCTTCATATATGGTAAAGGATATCTCTATAGCATTACCTTTCATTTGGAATATCTAAGCCCCTGGGTCAAGCCCCTGGGTGGGCTGTCCGTCCGTTTGTCAACTTTTACGTCAAAGTTTTGTGTTAAACCTTTTTGATTGCTAATATCTCTGTCATCAAATGTTGGATTCACCTCATATTTGGAACATGATATCTCTATAGCATTACCTTTCATATGGAATATCTAAGCCCCTTGGTCAAGCCCCTGGGTGGGCTGTCTGTCTGTCCGTCTGTCTGTTCATCTTCTTTTACCTCAGAGTTTTGTGTTAAACCTTTTTGATTGCTCATATCTCTGTAACCACATGTTAGATTCTCTTCATATATGGTAAAGGATATCTCTATAGCATTACCTTTCATATAGAATACCTAAGCCCCTGGTCGGGCTGTCCGTCCGTTTGTAAACTTTTACGTCAAGTTTTGTGTTTAACCTTTTTGATTGCTCAAATCTCTGTCACCGCATGTTTGATTCTCTTCATATTTGGTACAGGATATCTCTATAGCATCACCTTTCATTTGGAATATCTAAGCTCGCGGGTCAAGCCCCTGGGTGGGCTGTCTACCCGTCAGTCCGTTCATCAACATTTACGTCAATGTTTTGTGTTAAACCTTTTTGATTGCTCATATCTCTGTAACTACATGCTAGATTCTTTTTATATTTGGTAAAGGATATCTCTATAGCATAACCATTATTTTGGAATATCTAAGCCCCTGGGTCAAGCCCCTGGGTGGGCTGTCTGTTAGTTTGTCAACTTTTATGTCGAAGTTTTGTGTTAAACCTTTTTGATTGCATATATCTCTGTAACCTCATGTTAGATTATCTTCATATTTGGTACAGAATATAGCTATAGTATTTCCTTTCATATGGAATATCTAAGCTCCTGTGTCAAGCCCCTGGGTGGGGCTATGGGTCAATAATTAGGACTTGCACATTTTGATCACGTCCAAGTTTTGTGTTAACTGTTTTGGTTTAAACAATACTTATTAGAATAAATTCACATGTATACATCGCATAATAGTATATGGTACAGGATTTGATAACTGTTTTCATTATACTCCTTGCATACGAAGTATATCAAAGGTTATAGTTTTTATACCCCCGCAAACGAAGTTTGAAGGGGGTATATAGGAGTCAGCTTGTCGTCGTCTGTCGTCGTCGGTCCGTTACAAAAAACTTTAACATTGCTCATAACTTCCTTATTCTTTGACCGATTTCTTTAATATTCACACACCACACACCTTGCCACTAGTACTTAAGATTGATATACACAAACCTGACCTTGACCTTTACGTTGACCTTCCTCAAGGTCAAATACTTGTAAACGCATGCGGGGGTATAATTGGCGCCCGTTAGGCGGCAGCTCTAGTTGTCTTTCCATCTGTTCATTATTAGCTTGTTTGTTCTTTCTTTATGCTGTGACCCTTGTCAGATTTGTCAGCTTATACATGTATATTGGTCCTTTTGATCTTAGAAACACAGCGACTAGAATTGTTAAATTTTGCATATTTTCTCTTGAAATGCAGACAATAATAAATGCAAGTAATAATAAAAAATGCATTGCTTTATTATGTCATTATACAGCTACTTTAATTCAGCAAATGTCCTATGACAGCCTATTCTATGTTTGTTGTTTCCAAGTAAAATTATTCCAAAATGCAACAAACTTTGTATTTTTATTATCCAGCAAAGACAAGCAGTTTCATCTTTGGTTATGATAAATTATACTATATTTGTTGAAATGCAATTGTTATTCTCAGTGGACTAAATGGAAAGTTTATATGGAAAGGTTCAATGCTACAAACAATTTTCATTTCCACTAAAGGGGGCTGGCACTGGTCGGGGTTTACGTGCCCCACTGGGCACTTTCTCTAGTTATTATTGAATTGATAGCAATAGAACATGCCATTTAATGGATCATTGAAAACAACATCCCTGGGGCAGTCATACTTACAGACTCCCTCAGCTCAATACAAGCCCTCCAATCTGGCCAATCAAAAACAAGACCAGATAAAATAAACAAAATACTTCTACTCTTAGACTCAGCCAAAGACAAAGGCAACAATATCTACCTGGAATGGATTCCATCCCATGTAGATATCCCAGGTAATGAAATGGCAGACTCAAGTGCCAAATCAGCAATGACAAACGGTAAATACGATCAGACCCTACCAAAAAAAAACAACAGAAATATACCCGGTAATTAACCAGGCCATTATGACAAAATGGCAAAAATTATGGGACAACCCACAAAGCAAAGGTCGCTCCTACCATAGATTGGAACCCAAGGTTAAAAATACTATCACCCATTACAGCGATAACCGAAAACATGGCGCAGTTTACACACGTTTGCGTCTAAGCCACAGTAAACTAGGGACCCACTGTGTATTTCATCAAAACCACATCAAATGTAACAGATGTGATAAAGATGAACAAAAAGACATCATAACATATTCTTTTCCACTGTGGAGGAAATGTAGAACCCAGACAGGAATTAAAAGCTGCACTGTTTATATTGGGATACAACACATTTGATGAACGAGACCTACTTAACCCCCACGAAACATTAGGCCTCAGATAGTTGAGGCAATCATTACATTTCTGAAAGATACTGAGTTATCGATAAAATATAGAGGGAGTTCGACCATCTACCAGACCATGGTAGCGGAAGTCAAATTGTGCACGTTCTTCCCATGATTTCCATGTTTTTCACCGGTGTGATCGAACGACGTCTGGTAGATGTTTGGTTGACTGGTACACAGACCCTCTATTTCTTGAAAAGAAGCAGTCAATTCCCGGACATTAGTGTTCGCACCTTTCGCCACCATCTTTGTGACGTATGCTGTGACGTTTCTACCAGAGTAACCCACGCTTTAGTCTGGTTCGACCAGAGTGACGTCACGACACTTCCGCCGTGCTACCAGACCTCTACCCGACTGAGTTCGATCACACTTTGGTTAACCACTGGTTAACCATGGTTAACCACGGTTCGTGATCGAACTACCCCATAGACAGCTGCAGTATAAGAGTAACCATGTAATACTAATCCTAGTTTATTTCTCTTCCAGTGCTGGAATCCTTTCATGCAGCGATCATTAATACTGCATGTTTCTTTCTCTTCCAGACACAGCTTCCAATAACCACCTGGCCCTATTCCAATAACACCATATATCCGTGCCCCCGGGGGCTCGGGCGAAGGTGTCCGGAGACAGGAATCCCCCACTCTCTAAACTAGTTCATAAAGCATTATGAATTTTTCAAACTAAATATGCTGGAGGTGGGACTAAAGTTTCTAGGTTTCAATCAGAGAGCCAACCAATGCTGCTAACATCAGGTTACTGACTGTGGAAGGCAATCTGGTTCCCTGTGCTTTGTTCCATAACCAGGGGCGGGGGCTTAACCAACCCACTGGCCTCACGCTGGCCGCGGGCGCTCGATCGTCGTTACTGGGTGCGTGATGTTTGGACATTGGTTTCCGCCACAATTGGCTCCGGGCGTGGCGGGCGTGTCGCGGTGCGCGCTGGGTGCGGATACATATAATTCTCTCTAAATAAATTTTTCAAATCAAAAATTTCGCCTGGTCGTGATTTCGTGGTTGCCGGGACATGGGTTGGTTGCAACCTAGGTGGGGCACTCTCCCAATCAGACCGTGACCGCTTTGTGCTTCTGGCCTGCACTTTCAAGAACAGGTGTATTATTTTTACTAAGAATCTAACAGTTCTGCTTATGCCACACAACTCACACATGTAGGCCCCATCCTTATATTTCTGCCCCTTCGTGCATCTGGGGGCTTCGGGCTGGTGCCCCTGGGGACATGATTCCCCCACGTTGGGCGGACTGGCCGTTTCTGGGACAGTGGCCCGGAGTCCTCGGTTGCATGGGTGAGGGGGGGGGGGCACACAAAACCCACACATGCTTATATAGTGGTTACATAAGCACTGCTTCTACTCCTTACAGACCTAACCCTACATGACTTGGACTAGAGGCGGTTGAGCCGAAGCGGGGCGCTGTGGTTGCGGCTCATTTGCTTTGCACTTATGAGTGCTCCGTCGACGTAACACATCGACGATAGACAAGTCTAAACATAGGCTTATGTAACCCTAACCCTAGCCCTAACCCTAACCCTAACTCCAATATACACTAATCATAATTTCTCTTGAGGTACACGGGGATCCTTGACGGGGAACCCCACCATACCTCGTGTAGGACATCTACCGAGAAGTCATCAGCTGGGTGCCCAGAAGGCTGCCTCGTTGAGGCCCCCTTGGGGACACCCTCCTGATGGAATCCGGAAATATGCGAAGCGAAGACAGCATGACTGTCAGAACGGAGCATACATTTCTGGAATAGGTCGAGTACAGAACAATTTAATAGGCGGGGCAACGGTAAAGACCAAATTTGATAGGGATTTGGACACATGAAGACTCTTAAAGAAGCCTTTTAGACCGACCGTTCAAAATGAAATAAAAACAAAATTGCACAATGGCTGGTTAGCCGCATACTCGCCTTTGCAAAACCACATAACTTTCCACCACATAGAAGACACGCCTATGCGTAAACATTACAAGCCTAACCACATTGATCCCGAACAAAAGAGGGCTACAACACTACCACACACAATCAGAACTAATCCATACTGTATTACAACCCATATATCCCTACTATGATATCTTCATTCACTTAGGATGAGATAATGATATGCAAACATGGCAGTCCGGTCCCAATTGACCCACTTAAGATTTTATAAGAACTCGACATCCTACGTCGATGAAAGCATCACCTTTTCATAAACTAAAAAGCTAAGAAGCAAAAGAGGATTGACCTCCTTTCGCATCCTCCGCGATAGAAGTCACTCACTACACACTGATTGGCTGAATTAACTACAAACTAAGACCTTTGGGGGGGGATGGAGACAAAACATAGGCGTGTTTTCAGGGTGGTAGAGCACGGGTACTAGGACATTTCGCAATAGCCGAAATTGGCTGGTCTAATAGTAACCCTTCCTGGCTCACTTTTGGCCGCCGTTCAAAATTCAAAATTACATTCATTATCACCCTTTAACAAGCACCGTGCCCATAGGCGTTTTCTCTACCATGACAGGGGTGGGGGTAGAGTCTAATGGAAGCCAAAACCGATGATGCATGAGAAGCTTTTTTTCCTCGGTCAGACAAAGGGCTGTGTACGGACACATTTTGCAGCCGGAATTGGCAACGTGTCACCACCTTCTAGAGCCCGACCATTGGTCTGCATTTGCATTCAAAATTCGAACCTCGCCAAGGGACTGCTTATTTTACAGGATTAACGCTTTACATTGGGTGCGTTTTGTGCCTACATGGCATCTTGAGCGGGGAATGGGAGAGGTAGGATCGACCTACTTCTTACGTCCTCCGCGAAAGAAGTCACCTAACTCCCAATCGGCTAGCTGATAACTGTCAAGCAGACAGGAGTCAGCATATTGGCAGCCTAGGGAAAAGAGCAGTATCTACAACTAATCCCAGTTGGCGAACTGGGGGTAGCCCCTATGTGCCCTTGCCCTTGACAGTCAGTCAGATTAGAAATATTGGAGAAGGAAACTCGGAGAGAGCACAGCAAGGTAATGCTACTATACCATGCTCTGTTGGGATCGTAAGGGAACTTACCTCTGAGACGAGAATAATATCAGTAAGTTAGTTAGGATTACTACCCTGGGTAAAAGGTTAAATTACCACGCCCTGTTAAGATCGGAAAACACAGTGCTACTCAGGCCTAGTTCAACTTGACTTACTGGATATAACTGGTACATGGCCTGCAAGAGCCCTGGTATGATTATGGTGAAGTAACAGTAAGTTGGTTAGAACTAGAACCCCGGGTAAAAGGTTTACTTTCCACGCTCTGTTGAGATCGGAAAGCACCGTGCGACTCAGGCCTAGTTTAACTTGACTTACTGGATATACCAGGGAGGTGACCTGCAAAGGATGTATCAGAAGTGACTGAATCAGATTAGCAAAGTAGAAGTAAAACAAAGATCAGGAATTGATACAATTAACTAATTCCACCCATAAAAGACACCAAAGGGAAAGAAATAACAAACATTAAGCGACCAGACCATAATGGAAACCTAAACAAAGGAAGGCCATAAGGACAGTTACTTTCCCACAAAATGGCCATATGGCCATCCAAAATTATAAGACACAAGTGATACACACAGTAAGTAACAAACAACAACATAAATAAATCGCCACAGAAGAGCCGCCTTGGAACGGTCAGTGGAAGATTTCCACTGGGGGCCTAAATCGATTTTACGTGGCCACAATCCTCGCCCTTACTTCCTGTGGTATTGAACTGGTAGTTTCAATTAGTTTGATGAAGTTCTAATGTTTAGTCGAGGTAGCAGAGACTTTTGTCCTTGTATGTTGTGATTCCTATGAGATAAGTTTGGTTGAAATCATATCAATAATCATTGAAGGTAATCAAGTTTTGTGATTATGCGAATGTTTTATGCTTATTGTTGGAACTACATCTAGGGCGAAGATTCGGCCGGTAAAAGATCTTTAAGCCCCCCCCCCCCCCCCCCCCACCGGTAGCATAGCTACTGACCGTTCTAAGGCGGTGGTTTTGATGTTGTTTGTAATTTAGTGTTTTCGAATGGTTTGATCATCCCGTTTGGGGGATAGAGGGCTGATTGTTCCATTTCATAAACACTCGTTACTGTCTTGTTGTCGTTTGTGTTTCCCCTTACTCTTGGTGTCGAGAGTAGGCGGCATCTTATCATTGCAACGCTTCCTGGGCCTTTCATTTACATTTTTTTAACATTGCTTTTAAATACTGGCTAAGTAATCATGTGGAAAATCTTATATATTTGGGTTAGGTAACCTAGCTATTCAATAGATTTTACTGGCTCGCTCGGACACACGTTACACTACGACCTAAACTACTTCTCCCTGCACAGGGGGAGGGGGGCTCTACTTAACGTCCCGATCCGAAGGACGGTGAATTTTTGGCATTCATCCTTGCAAATGATGCCACTGGAGTTCGGACACCGCAATTTCATTACCGCTGCCGGGAATCGAACCCGGTGCCTCTAACATCAATGGCAAGTGCACTAATCACTGACTTACCACGCTCCACCGATTCTGATTTGTGGTCGCGGTTAATGGCCCTATCCAAATTGTTCTAGAGATATACACTCTGAAATTAAAAATAAATTATGCACATGCCCCGAAAGTCTTATTTAAATAGGCTAGTCCTGAAAGCACTATTTTCCATGGCATTTTGCAATTCGTGTATAAATATATATTTAGTCTTATTGTAAAAAGAAATTATGCCAAAATTTTATTTTTATAGGCTGATTTCGTAAAAAAAGAAAAGAAAAAAATATCCCCCCAGAAAACTCTTTTTTCGCGAAATCAATTATTGGGTTCTTCTGTCGCGGTTTGTTTTTGTTATGGTTTGTCTTTGAGCGTGTGTTTCGTTTATACTTTTTTGTGTTTTGGATAGCCAGTTGGCCATTTTGTGGGAAAGTGACTGTGCTTTTGGCTTTCCGCTATAAGTGGTTCCATTAGGTTCTAGTTAATTTATGTTTGTGTTTCTTTCCCTTTGGTGTCTCTGATTGGAGCTTTAGGTTAATTGTATCGCCGTCACTTATATTTTGATTCTCCCGGCCTCCCTATTTGGTGACAAGAAGTGACAAGAGGTGACAAGAAGTATTTTTTGGTGACAAGCAGTATTAAAACGCATTTGCGGTATTTTTAAAAGCAAAATATGATATATTAAACATCTTTGAAAGTGTTTGAATTCCTTTTGGACTCCTGTGGTGCCCTGCAGCTAAGTATGGCCAAAGAGAAAGCTTGTCGGGAATTTTAAGTCAAGCGGGGACAAGAGGATATACATGTATGTGTTGATCTACCATATTTCTCTGTCACATACAATTTCTATAAAATGTATACAGCTCCCAGCAGGGGTTCAAATATCAGACTGCACAAGCTAAAGACTGCTCAAGCTGAACCATGTCTCCGCTAGGCTTCACTGGGCACACATACTCAAAGACGCTTCAGTACATTTTCGGACTTTCTGGTTGGTCAAGTTGGTGACAAGAGACTGCACATGTATTGTTGATCTATCATATTTCTGTGTCACATAAAATTCCTATATTCCTATAAAATATATATAATCCCCAGGAGATATTCAGATGTTAGACTGCACAGATGCGCATGCTGATCTTGGAAATCATACTCGAAGACGCATTTTCTGATCAACAAATTTCAATTTAGATTTTGTACTGACCGGTTACGCTTTTCAAATTGTTGGTTGAGAGAGAGAGAGACAGACAGACAGAGAGCGTGTGTGCGATCGATCGATCGTGCCTGCGAATGAGCGCGAGTGCGTATTTTAAAAAGGCAGAATATAGTCCTCAGAATAAGATTTAATTTTTTTATAAATTTTAAAGTTACTTGTTTATTAATTTTCTCGAGTCAAAGCTGTGTATTTATGATTAGCAAGCGGAATCATTGTATAAATTCTAATAACACAAAGCTTGTGATTAATCAACTAATCAACCGAAATAACTCAAAACTGAATGACAGCAATTATCTTAATGAGTGGCGTACGTGCGAATGAGGAAGGAAGGACGGTACGGGGAAAGAAGGAGGGAAGACTTCTATCCCAACTGTTTGGAATTATGTTTCTTTGAGATGAACCTTCATGGTCCTGAAAATGGAATTTCTCTAATGAAAATTTATGATATTTCCATATTTATTCCCCTTGTAAACCAAAGTTTTCTCTGTATAAAGTGGGCTTTAACGTGTAGGAAAATCACATGAATCCTGGTTAATCCCACTTTTCTCATAAAATGCCAGAGTTTATTTGAGAAATCTCTTGTCGGTAATTTCGGTTATAACGAGTACCCACAGTGTATGATTTTGAGATAATGAAAAAAAAAAAAAAAAAAACATGTAGGAAAATCACAGGTACCCATGTAAACCCAACTGTTCTGCTTCTTAAAATAGGTGACATTGTATGTAAGTTCAAATTTATTAGAGAAATTTCTTGTCGGCATATGCGATTAAATTTCTGAATAAATTATGTTGCTTCTTCCTCTAAACGTCATTGAAATTTGCCAAAATTATTTTTTAATTCAAGAATATTATTAAACTTATCATTTTAAGCAATACTATTGTTTACTTTATTTGCTACGAAGTTTCTTGTTACCATTCAATAGCTCATATCACCTCTTGTCACTTCTTGTCACCAAATTCCGACCCGATTCTCCTTTTAGGTACACCTTTTTCTTACCGGAAATTGTCCTTTCTCGAACGGTACGTACTGAATGAGTGTTGAATGCGATATGGTGTCTTAAGTAAATCGAGTTTAATCTTGTGTTAATTACATTAAATGTTTGTTATCTGATAACTGTTATTTGTCTCATACATCTGCGAATAAATGTTGCTTACAATTTGTTTTTAATTTTTTTATTTAATCTTGTTTTCAGATAAAAAAAAATGGGGCGCCGACCAGCTCGGTGGTAAGTCATTTTGTTGACGTTATTAAAATTTGACTGTAAGGTAACTTCTAACAAACAAGACTATATTTGTCATTGACATTGCAATATAGTTACAGTTCTATTGTCAAGTTTTTATTTGACGCCGCTGGCTTTGTCGTTCCGCTAAATAATCTTTCAGCGGATTCGAGCAAACTAGGTTCGGCCTCGGATGTCAATTTCGTATATTTTATACACTAATGTGCAGTATTAATGAATATCGTTTATTATGGTATTAGTCATTGACAGTGCAAAACACCTTTGGCCTGGCCTGGATCAAACTCAGGCTGCTGAATTGATAAAGGAGCACCACCACTTTGCTATAAAATCTGGATTGTACTTCAAGATTGACCTATACCCTATGAAAGCAAAATACATCACTTGTTTGATTACCAGCAATGCCCATCAATGGCATTTATCATCACAGAAACGCAAGGTCTCCTCTCAGATGACTTCAGCTTGATCTCGGACTTTGTCAGTCAGTCGTCACTGGGCAAGTTTTTACCGGGCAAGTGAAAAGCTGTAGAAAGTTTTTGAAGAATAATCAGGTAGAAGAAAGTTGTTTTATTTAAAGACTGTCTTTAAATTTAAAGACTGTCTTTAAATTTAAAGACTTTTCAGTCTGTAAATTTAAAGACTGACACGAATAAAATAATGAAAATGGTGTGAAACGGAAAAATCGCACTTTGCTGTTTATAGTAATTTTGCCGTTATCTACGGAATATTTGATTATGTGTGACTGCAAATTATATAGTTGTCTCTTTTTCATTATATTCCTTCCACCATAATTGAAGAGTTCTCAGAAAAACAGGTTTTGTAATAAGATTCACTGGTAAAATGAACTCAGGAATGAATGTGTATAACGATTTATCATTTTGTCAATATACCGACCACTCGTTTCGACAGACAGTTTTTCTGACAACTAAAATTGATGAAAGTTTCAAACGGACTACAACAGTAAAATGTCCGAAAACGAAATAACGTCAGTACGAAACTCATCTTATGTTCGACCTTTGACAGATATTTCCTCCCTTACTTCGAACTTTCACGGCATTTGTGGTCTAAGGGAAGGAACTGTGTTGTTTTATTTCTTAATTATTTCTATCATTAAAACGATATTAGAAGACAATAAAAACATGCAGTCTATAGCAACGCACCTTTTATTAATGAGATGAAGACTGAGGCTGCGTATGAGAATGCGATTTTTCCGTTTTACATCATTTTCATGATTTTCCTTTGTGTTACTCAGTGTTAGTCTTTAAATTTACAGACTAAAAAGTCTTTAAATTTAAAGACAGTCTTTAAATTTAAAGACAGTCTTTAAATAAAACAACTTTCTTCTACCTGATAATGTACACTCAGCTGGTTAAAAGTTTTGAAACCCTAGACAAGAAATATAGTATTTTGTAAATTTCTTATTTAAAGCCCCTAAAATAGTCATTTTCATGGTCAAAAGTGGAGGTCCCCGCCTATAAGGGGCTTGAAGAAACAGATGGACTGCATGATGCTTCCACGCAGAGCTGAAACCGACCCGCACGCTAGTACTGGTAAACCCCTGTGAAGATCAAAGTGATGCGAGTTGGTCTGTCCATTGGTTTCATTGGGCAACAGGGCTTAAGATGTCATATTTCAATGTCAGGTAGAAGTCCCACAAAATTGAAAGCAACGTCTCCAATATGACCTTTACAGTGTTGACGGGGAGGTTAAACCTCAAATCAAACAAAGACTTAAGAGAGTATTTTTCTTTTTTTAGTTACAGATACTGTAAGAACAAGCCGTATCCCAAGTCAAGATTTTGTCGAGGTGTACCAGGTAAGATTGCAAAGGTCATCACAGGGCTGGAAAATTCGGGTGCACGACACTTCGTCTAATACGACAATTGGTCTAAAAAGCGGACTGGTTCGACATTTCGTCGAAAAAATATTTAGGATTTTAGACGAAATGTCGTACCTTTGTTGTTTTTCGTTTTTTTTTAGACAATTTTCCTGTTGTCTATACTAATACAGATGAAATTTTTTACTTATTTATACTCAAAATATACTCATGGAGGCGGTTTCAATGAGTACCCACAATCTATATTTTGGGCAGAAAAAGGAAAAATAGGGTTTTCCACTATAAACCCCAGTTTTACTATATATATGTGGGCTTCAATGGGGGTCAAACTTACATAGGCATGTTTTCCTGATGAGGTGGGAAGCCTTTGTCACAAGGATACAGCCTAAACTATTACTTTTGAAATCATAGAAATTTATTGTCACTGGCAAACAAAGATCAGCCTTCGAAGATCACTTGTCTTTCCTTGCCATTACATGTGTAAACAAAACTTAGACAAAAAAAAAATTAGACAATTTAAGACGAATTTAGACACTTTTTGACGAAATTTAGACGAAATGTCGTATTCGACGAAATGTCTTTTAGACGAAATGTCCTTTAGACGAACTGTCATGGATCCGGAAAATTCCACTTGTCCTCTCGCCATGATGAGTAAAATATTTGGAGGAAAAGTGAACATTTTGTAACTTCCCTGAGAAAAAATGACCTTTTTCCACAGAGAAAATAAAGGTTGGGGTTTTACCGCTGGCTGGTCTGTATGAGTTTGATTGACAATTTAAAGTGGTTTTGCGAGGGTTGTGCGTGAAGCGTAATCCCTTTCTGGTTCACACACGAAAGTCAGAGATACAGACTAAGCATTTTGCTTTAGGCGGCCAGATTGCCTTAAATCCAAATTTTACAGTAAGTTAATAGGCATTTTTATTCGAAACTTAGGTGCCCAGGCCAAAACTTAGGCGTATTGGGCGACTGGGCGCCTGTTAAGTCTGTATCCCTGAAAGTGAGCGTTATTTACATTTCAAAGGCTGTATCCTTGGTCGTGTCGGACATGCAAAATTTTGAAAGAATTTTCCAGCCCTGAATCAGCTGTTTTTATACCAGTGTTCATTTTACCTCTCTTGTACAGAAAACCCCAAAGAAGATGGACAGTGCAGGCCAAGATCAGATGTCACAGAATTGGGTATCTCTTCAGGGCTTTCACTCAGTTCACTACAAAATAAGACATTTTCTTAATACTTATTAAATTTACTCCTTTATTTTGGTCTCTACCAATACCATGCAAGGAAGAAAATTCCTTTCAAGACAGGTGGTTTCGCTGTTTTCCTTCTTTAAATCTTATCTTGCTGTTCGCGACAACCCCTATCTTTGGAAACAGTGTAGATCCAGATCAGATGGCTTCTGAAGAAGCCATCTGATCAGGATATACACTGTTTGGTATTCAGTTTATGAATTTGTAGCAATAAATTACATCAAGTATTTTGATTGGTTGATAGACAGAAATGGGTGTGGCCTAGATGAATATTCAGCAAGAGAAGGGTTAACAAATAGCTTTAATTTGACCAGTCACATGATGTTTATGTATCTACATTGTTCTCTTAGTATGACAATGAGGACAAACTAATATTCTGATGACTAGTCTGCTTAAAACTGACTTAACTGTCAACACATTGTTTGCAGGGAAACCCCTAAAGGGGTACATTGGCAAACAGTGCAGGCCCAGATCAGACGCTGCAAAACAAGGTGAAGGAGAAGTTGCCTGCTTGAACATAAGCTATATCCAGTAGAACCCATTTTTAGCTCGTCTGTTTTTTGAAAAAAAAACTTTCGAGCTATTGTCATCACTCCGGCGTCTGCGTTGTCGTCCTGCGTTGTTCCAAAAAAAACTTAACCTTGGCTATAACTTAAAAAGTATTAGACCTAGCCTCATGAAACTTCATACACACACTCATCATCACAAGAGCTACATTTTGACCAAGGACCATAACAACATTGTTGATTTTGGCTGAATTATCTCCCCTTTTCCAATTTTTTTCTGAAACGCATTTTTTGCTCTCATTTTAATACTATTCACAACAGAGCCTTCAAACTTCACATGAATGTTCCTTGGGACAAGACCTTTTCAGTGATACCACACTTTTTGATCTGTGACCTTGAACTTTGACCTATTTTTCGAAAATTTAACCGAAAACCTTAACCTTGACCATATTTCCAAAAGTATTTGGCCTACCTTCATGAAACTTCATACACATACTCACCATCACAAGAGCTACATTCCCTACAAGTTGTATAACTCCATCTTGCAATTTGATTGAATTATCTCCCCTTTTCTCTCCGTTTTTTTAAAATTGTTTTTGTCTCTTATTTCAATACTATTCACAACAGAGCCTTCCAACTTCACATGAATGTTCCTTGGGACAAGACCTTTTCAGTCATACCACGCTTTTTGACCTGTGACCTTTGAACTTTGACCTATTTTTCGAAAAATTAACCAAAAAACTTAACCTTGACCATATTTCCAAAAGTATTTGGCCTACCTTCATGAAACTTCATACACATACTCACCATCACAAGAACTACATTCCCTACAAGTTTTATAACTCCATCTTGCAATTTGATTTGACTTAGAACTTTTGTTTTCTAAAAGAAACTGCAGACGAGCGTTGGCACCCGCTTGCGGTGCTCTTGTTAAAGTGATTGAGCCTGACAGTTTCAAGGAAATCTGCCTTCAAATGCGCAAATAAATTTGATACCTGCTTGGGCTTTTTCCATATTTTGCACGATGCTTACAGTCCCCGTTTTACATGTAACACACTGGAAATGATGTTGACTACAGGTACCGTTCGAAAAATGGCACAAATTCGGCAATATCTGTTGAAAATTTGTGCAAGTATGAGTAGACAAAACATACAAATGAGTGTTTTTCTCCTTGAAATCCAAAAGAAGTTGATAAAAATACAAGTCGAAACTACTCTTGCTCCCATTGTTAACTTCAACAGTAGAAAACACTGCATTGTCATCAGTTTTCGTGGCTTTCGGAAATGGACATTTTTCTACATTTTTAGCTCACCGTCACGTAGTGACGAGGTGAGCTTTTGGGATCACTTTTCGTCCGTCGTGCGTCCGTCCGTCCGTCCGTGCGTGCGTCCGTAAACAATTCTTTAAACGACATCTCCTCCTAAACCACTGATTGGATTTTGACCAAACTTCACAGTAATGATCCTTAGGTGGTCCCCTTTCAAAGTTGTTCAAATGGTTCCGGTCCGTTGCACATCTAGGTCATAGGAGCCAAAAACAGATTTTTTTCACCAAAAACTTAAAAAATCTTCTCTGAAACCACAAGTCCCAGGTCTTTGCTATTTGGTATGAAGCTTCATCTGGTGGACCCCTACCAAGATTGTTCAAATTATAGTGCTGGGGCCAAAAATGCCCCCGCTCCGGGGCCCTTTGGTTTTACATGGGCTTATATTGGGACAATCTTTAAAAATCTTCTTCTCTGAAACCGTAAGGCCCAGGTCTTTGATATTTGGTATGAAGCTTCATCTAGTGGACCCCTACCAAGATTGTTCAAATTATAGTGCTGGAGCAAAAAATGCCCCCGCTCCGGGGCCCTTTGGTTTTACATGGGCTTATATAGGGAAAATCTTTAAAAATCTTCTTCTCTGAAGCCGCAAGGCCCAGGTCTTTGATATTTGGTATGAAGGTTCATCTAGTGGACCCCTACCAAGATTGTTCAAATTATAGTGCTGGGGCCAAAAATGCCCCCGCTCCAGGGCCCTTTGGTTTTACATGGGCTTATATAGGGAAGAGCTTTAAAAATCTTCTTCTCTGAAACCGTAAGGCCCAGGTCTTTAATATTTGGTATGAAGCTTCATCTAGGGGACCCCTACCAAGATTGTTCAAATTATAGTGCTGGGGTCAAATATGCCCCCGCTCCGGGGCCCTTTGGTTTTACATGGGCTTATATAGGGAAAACCTTTAAAAATTTTCTTCTCTGAAACCGTAAGGCCCATGTCTTTGATAGTTGGTATGAAGCTTCATCCCACACATCCATGGTCCTTCTCCTTCCCCCCCCCCCCCTCCCTCCCACCCACCCACACCCACACACACACACACACACACACACAATCCGGGGCCCTTTGGTTTTAAATGGGCTTATATAGGGAAAATCTTTAAAAATCTTCTTCTCTGAAACCACAAGGCCCAGGTCTTTGCTATTTGTAATGAAGCTTCATCTAGTGGACTCCTACCAAGATTGTTCAAATTATAGTGCTTGGGCTAAAAATGCCACCGCCCCGGGGCCCTTTGGTTTTACATGGGCTTATATGGGGAAAATCTTTAAAAATCTTCTTCTCGGAAACCCCAAGGGCCAGGTCTTTGCTATTTGGTATGAAGCTTCATCTAGTGGACCCCTACCAAGATTGTTCAAATTATAGTGCTAGGGCTAAAACTGCCCCCGACCTGGGGCCCTTTGGTTTTACATAGACTTATATAGAGATATTCCTTAAAAATCTTCTTCTGAAACAGCAAGGCCATGGTCTTTGATATTTGGTATGAAGCTTCCTCTAGTGGAACTCTATCAAGATGGTTTAAATTATAGCCCTGAGGCCAAAAATACCCCTGCCCTGGAGCCATTTGGTTTTATATTGGCTTATGTAGGGAATATCTTTAATAAAAATCTTCTTCTCTGAAACCGCAAGGCCCAGGTCTTTGATATTTGGTATGTAGCATATCTAGTGGACCTTTGCCAAGATTGTTCAAATTATAGCCTTTGTTGATATTTGGTATGAAGCTTCACCTTTTTAGACGTCTCTGAACATTATGCACATTATAGCCCTGGGGTTAATAATGGCCCTCCCCGGGTCCCACTTGTTACTCTATGGATCAGGTGAGCGATCCAGGGCCATCATGGCCCTCTTGTTTTCAACTTCTGATTGGGAATTTTTTCCAGCCAATTGGGGAAAAGGGATACTGGGTGTGTACTACCCGCATTTGCGTACTACCCGCACCCCCTTTTTTTGCCAAAATCTGGGGGAAAACTGTTATTCTGTTGTATTACCCGCATGGAACATTTGCTGAAATTTTGGTGGATGCGTAAGTGAGAAATAGTAAAAATTTGGCCAGTTTTTGTAACACACAACGGAACGCGCGATCGTCTTCAAAAGGCTGGAAAATGCACGTGCGTGCGAGTATCACCAGAAAGCATGCATTTTACATTAAAATGTTGAAAAAACTTTACCTGTTCACCATTATTATTTATTTATTAACCCACATATGCCCGCGGCCCTTTTTCGGGACATCGGCAAACAGTGCAGTCCCAGATCAGACACCTCGGAAAGACGCCGCTGACGTCTCATTTGGATTTACACTGATGATTATAACGGTTCAATTATGACACTATTGTTAATCCCTGTCATATAATTGCCACCCTGTGGTGCGTGTCGATAAGGTGTGAAAATTAGTCAAGTTAAGTCTCTAATTTGCGTTTATTCCCCGATCATAAAATTTAATCCGCAATCAATGTGAAAATTATTTAATTGCTCCTAAGACGAATTGCTACGACTATTCTTCTATCTCGTGAATGGTTATGTTTTGGCGCCAAATAGCAGACGCTTGGCGAGAAAAGTTGAACGTTTTAATTCGTGTTAACACATCTGTATGCTGTTGTTGGTTATTGACACGGAGCTTACGGAAACCGCTGTTTTCCACAACCGTTTTGTTATCGAGAATTTTTTTACCGTTTCCAAACATTTTTTTTATGAAAGAGATACACCCCATTAAGATAAAACAATAGACACGTGTGGGGTTGCTGGGGTCCGATGACGTCATTTACCGATCACGTGCAGAAAAAAACTTTAGCGGTGGTTTGTGGGCGGTGGTTTGGATGCCAGTAAACTTTGATGTTCGCATTGAACTTGCTTGTTTATTTCGTTTGAAATCAGAGTGTTAGGAATAATACTCACAAAATCGGGCTTGCTAGTATTGGAGATTGTTATATTACTCATGTGTAAGTAAAATTGAGTGGAAAGTTAAACGTTATTTATGTCGGGAATCGTAAAAGGATAGAGCATAACATGAGATGCATCGTATTTTCAATTTTTCAGCTGACAAAAGTAAAAATAAAATGGTCCAAAAATAATTCGGGCGGATTACCCGCACCCTGAACTTGGGCCTGTAATTTGAGGGAAGAAAACTGCTGGGTAATACACGCCCGAATACGGTACCTTTTCCCATTGGGAATGGAGCCGAATTATGCAGATCCAGAGCCCTGTCTTGTTAACATGTGATGCTAATATAGGTCCAAAGCTTCATTCAGCAAATTCCCCCTCCTACCTGGAAATTCTGTAGAGATGGAAGTACAAGCAGGTGAGCTACCCTCTCATGAATTGTGACGTAAAATCTTAAAAGTCGGACACCCAAAGGACTTACTGTAATTCTCCTAAAATTCACGGTCCCCCAAGAAGTCCAGAAAGTGCATGTAGGGTCTGCATGTTAAAGGTCTTGATGGCTATTAGGAAAGTCTCATTTGTAATATGTAAGCTGAACTGTCAGAAAAATTTCATTTTCAATGAACCAAAACTATTGGCCATAGATCAAAGCAAAAACTAGAATTCTGACATCAATGTTGGCAACAGACCCTCTATAAATTCTGCTTTTACTTTTCAATGGCCCCATTTTCAGAGGCAGAGTTCCCACTCTCGCAAAATCTTATGTGAATCAAGCAAAGAAAATAAAAATCACGCACATTTTTTCCGTCTGGCTAAATTGCGCGCGTTCGAAATTGACTGGGGCAAATCAGCCAATTTGTCCCATTGAGCGAAATCGGCGCATTCGAAATTGACTGGGGCAAATCTGCCGATTCGCTGAAATAGATTTTACAAAACCCGCAGACTTGAATCTGGCATATGGCTTGACTAGCTAGACAGCTTCGCATCGGAAGCCGATACACAGGAAATTTTGCCGTCTACAAAAGGTATTACCACAAAATGTCGCAGCCCGGGTTGGCAAAATTCGGGTTTAAAACAGGTTCTATAAAAACCAAGGATCGTCTTAGAAAGGCGGGAAAAAGCCACCTGCTAACTGTGTGTCACAATCTTTTCAATCATACGGCCCCCGCCCATAGGGGCTTGAAGAAATATATGGGCTGCTTGATGCTTCCGCGCAGGGCTGAATCCGGCCCGCACACTAGTACTGGTAAACCACATAGAGGATCTAAGCCTGTCCAGGAACCGCAGTGCGAGATGGACCGTCCATGCTAATAAAAGTTCAACAAAATTGGAACCAACATCTCCAAAATGACCTTTATAGTGTTGACGGGGACGTAAAACCTCAAATCAGTCAAACGAACAAAATCTTTCCAATCATTAATTTGCTTTATTATTGTATGTTTCGTAATGCTACGTATGTTGTTTATACTTCTAGTTACGGAGCCACGCGAAAACTGTTTAAGATCTATGATAGTATAGATAATTCTAGCAGCCAATGAAACCACTGTTTTACGACGGCATCTGAACTGCTGGAGGTCGATAAAATGCGTGTTGAGGTTTTGTAAACAACTCGGCTATTTAGTGGAAAAACAGTGTTTTAAACCTCGAAGGAACAAAAAGGATACGATACCAATTTTTAGCTCGTCTGTTTTTTGAAAAAAAACTTTCGAGCTATTGTCATCACTCCGGCGTCTGCGTTGTCGTCCTGCGTCGTCTTGCGTCGTTCCAAAAAAACTCAACCTTGGCTATAACTTAAAAAGTATTAGACCTAGCCTCATGAAACTTCATACACACACTCATCATCACAAGAGCTACATTTTGACCAAGGACCATAACAACATTGTTGATTTTGGCTGAATTATCTCCCCTTTTCCAATTTTTTTCTGAAACACATTTTTTGCTCTCATTTTAATACTATTCACAACAGAGCCTTCAAACTTCACATGAATGTTCCTTGGGACAAGACCTTTTCAGTGATACCACACTTTTTGATCTGTGACCTTGACCTTTGAACTTTGACCTATTTTTCGAAAATTTAACCGAAAACCTTAACCTTGACCATATTTCCAAAAGTATTTGGCCTACCTTCATGAAACTTCATACACATACTCACCATCACAAGAGCTACATTCCCTACAAGTTTTATAACTCCATCTTGCAATTTGATTGAATTACCTCCCCTTTTCTCTCCGTTTTTTTAAAATTGTTTTTGTCTCTTATTTCAATACTATTCACAACAGAGCCTTCCAACTTCACATGAATGTTCCTTGGGACAAGACCTTTTCAGTCATACCACGCTTTTTGACCTGTGACTTTGACCTTTGAACTTTGACCTATTTTTCGAAAATTTAACCGAAAACCTTAACCTTGACCATATTTCCAAAAGTATTTGGCCTACCTTCATGAAACTTCATACACATACTCACCATCACAAGAGCTACATTCCCTACAAGTTTTATAACTCCATCTTGCAATTTGATTGAATTATCTCCCCTTTTCTCTCCGTTTTTTTTTAAATTGTTTTTGTCTCTTATTTCAATACTATTCACAACAGAGCCTTCCAACTTCACATGAATGTTCCTTGGGACAAGACCTTTTCAGTCATACCACGCTTTTTGACCTGTGACCTTGACCTTTGAACTTTGACCTATTTTTCGAAAAATTAACCAAAAAACTTAACCTTGACCATATTTCCAAAAGTATTTGGCCTACCTTCATGAAACTTCATACACATACTCACCATCACAAGAGCTACATTCCCTACAAGTTTTATAACTCCATCTTGCAATTTGATTTGACTTAGAACTTTTGTTTTCTAAAAGAAACTGCAGACGAGCGTTGGCACCCGCTTGCGGTGCTCTTGTTTATCATCAATATCATTATATAAAAATATAATAGAAAACCCAAATGAATGTCAAATTTGGAGCAGGAATTTACGTTAATTATGCCAGTACAAGTGAAAACATTGACAGTTGCGTTGACGAACATTGCAATATTTTTCTTCTGTAACGTTTCCAGTTTACATATAAGTATTGTTTAATGCCAGCTTTACAGGCAGTTTTGAGGTTTTTTTTTTTGTTTTTTTTTTTTCGGATTTTAGAGGGAATGAGCAAAACGGGACAAGCTGAATAAAGTCGAAACGGAACCAATAATAACAAAAACGAACCGTGAACCGAACTGCCGAATATGTACCGCAGTGAACCGAACTTTTGGTGAATCGTTACCCCTCTAGTAACAAGTAAGACACCCATAGGATTGGAATGAGCAGTCAAGTGATGTTTTTTATATCCTAACCTACATTGTCTTAGTCTGATGGTGCAGAGAACTAGATCCTGATGACTGCTGATTCATTATAAACCCGTGTCTGTCCCCACTCCGTCCATTGTCGCGGAGTTTATGAAATATTTCTGTGGTCATTCCCGTCCCCTGGTTCAAGAAGGGCAGTTGTTCGCTTCTGGCACAAGAATGTCCTGTACACTATAGAAACAGTTAAGGTGTGTATTGGCTGATAATTAACCCTTATCATGTTGTTCACGACAACCCATATCTTTGGAAACAGTGTAGATCCAGATCAGATGGCTTCTGAAGAAGCCATCTGATCAGGATCTACACTGTTTGGCATTCAGTTTATGAATTTGTAGCAATAAATTACACCAAGTAATTTGATTGGTTGATAAACAGAAATGGGTGTGGCTTAAATGAATATTCAGCAAGATAAGGGTTAAGGGTAATTTTTGTCATTTCTCCATAAAATCCTATGTTGTGGGTGTTCATTCGAAGTCCTCAACAAGGGTATTAGACAAATACATGTACCCACAATGCATTGATTTATATGAAGATATAAGGAAAATTATCATTTAAGGGGTATGGAAACAGCTTCAGGGGAGGCAACTTCTGCAAAAGTATTTTTGTCTCCCATGTCAATAGGGGTCACCTCTTAAAGGAAAGAACACAGCGTCTGATCAGGGTCTGCATTGTTTGCTAACATGATTTTCCATAAAAAAAAAACGTAAAAAACAGGCCTGATACCACTTATATGAAATAAATGAAAAACGGTCTTGTCCAACATATTGCAATGAAATAGTCCACCAATATACAATGGGTTGTCGGCCCCTGCCCATCGGGGCTTGAAGAAAAAGATGGGCTGCATGATGCTTCCATGCAGAGCTGAAAACTGACCACACACAAGTGCTGGTAAACCTCTTAGAGGATCTAAGCCTGTCGAGGAAAAGTTGTGCGAGTTGGACCCTCTTAGACCCTATATGGTTTCATTGGGCGACATTTCATCTCAATGAAATATTGGAAGCAACGTCTCCAAAATGACCTATAGTGTTGACTGGGACGTTAAACCTGAAATGAAATGAAATCATGGATTGATTCTGTTACTCCTTATCTGGAGGTACATGTATGGAGCATGAAACTTGGGAATAAGCAGTCAAATGATGTTTGATATATCCTAACCTACATTGTCTTAGTCTGATAGTGCAGAGGACTAAATTCTGATGACTGCTGATTCAATACATTAAGTGTCTAATGGATGTGGAGGAATCTCTCAGCAAATTACGAGGTCTTGTTAGGGTTGTTAACATTGATAGTCGGAGAAGGGTACAACATAGCTCCACAGCTACATGAATAATTCTGGGTTGGTTTTAACCCTTTTTGTACCAAACGGAATCTTCCTCTTTATATATAGCAGGAGTCCATTTCAAAATTTAGGGGTGTCCGGTTGTGGTTTCATCAAAAATTATTTGGAAAATGAATGAACTTTGAGCAACCGGTGGAGGCCCTGATCAGACGCCGCATTCTGCGGTGTCTGATCTGGGCCGGTACTGTTTGCCAGGGTCCCTGTTTTGGGGGTTCTGGTACTAAATCGGTTAAAGTGGCTAAACTGGCTATTCACAGGTAGCCTTTGATCGCACAATTTGCTATTGGCAGATATTCCTACATGCACACATGCATTTAAATGAATAATCTTATCTAGCTGTCAGACAGTATGTAATAGTGAGGTGATTCTGGTAAGTACCACAGTATGTTTCTTAAAAGAAACAGGAAATGTTTCTCTAAACTATACTTGTTAATCCTTGTCTGATCTGGACCTCCTGTTTTTGTGATTCCAATAAAGGGGGGTGTTTTATCATGAAAATCACTTTGGTTTGAATAAACACAAGGGGGGAAACCTACGTCACGATGACGTCACAATTTTACACCAAGGCGGTCGCCATCTTGAAAGGAACTCTCGCTTCGATAAGTATTTCTGTGTTAAACATATATTTTACGCACAATATTGACATAGCTATTATCACAGAGTACGGGCAAAATTACAATGTTTTGTCAGCAAAAAGAAATTTAGGTAAGCTTTAAGTAGTATGGATGAACACGTCGGATTTAGTTAATTTCAGCGATCCATTCGTCAACACTCTGGATATGAAAATCATTCATACGAAGCAGCGCAGTGTTTTCATTAATCCTCAAGTAACGAGTACACGACTTTTTCAGAAGAAAATACCATAGAAGTGTTTATTTGTATTAAAATTAAAATTTTTGAACTTTATAAGACGTTTTCAGTAAATCGTATCGTTAACACTCGATCTGAAAAGAGATACGTACACACTCCGAAAATCAGCATATAGTTGTTTCTCGTGACAACCTGAAAAGCAGGGTAAAAGGCGCCAAATTCTCTAAAGGTTACAAGTATCTTGGACAATAATGGTGGCCAGATGAACAGGCAGTTGTAATGTCTGCTCCCTTGTCACTTAAGAAGATATAGCCCACTCTGGAGCATTGTCGTACTTGCGTTGAGGTATAAAACAACAGAATTAGGTTTACATTTATCTCTGAAAATAAAAAGAGTCATACAGGCTAACGAAGCATAGGCAGACATCTCTTGAGGTCCTCAATGGTCTCTTACATGAGCGGAAAAGTACTGTCGTGGCTGAGAACTAAACTTCTTGCAATGATCTGCTCGTTATAAAAAGGCATTATCTTACTTTATTTAAGCCGGCCTCGGTTGCTCAGTTGGATGCGCGTCTAAATGGTGATCAGGAGGACGCGGCTTCGTTACCTGCCAGGGTCGGCAACATTCTTTCGTGGAGATTGATCATGGAATCTTTTCTGTGGTCAGTCTCTCCCTTCCGATGATTCAAGAAGGGCAGTTGTCAGTTTCTGGCGATAGAATGTGCGCTGTACTGGTTAATAACGTATAAGCCTGCACAGAAAAAGTGTGGATAGGTAAACTGACCGGGATAAAAATAACCTTAATATTGTTGACTGGGCCCTTAACCTCCAATACAAACAAACAAACTTACTTTAATCAAAGTAGTAATAGAACAGGTGGGTCAGCTGTCTCTTGGGTGGGTTTGAAAAATACATGGTGACTTAGACTGTAAACATTTGTTTATTCCTTACATCCGTGTACAAAAAGCAAACAGTGTAGACCTTGATCAGATGCCGCAATCTGTCGCGTCTTGTTAGGGCTTACACTGTTTGCTAAACCCAACACACGATTTTAGTCCAGATTCTATTGATAACCATATTATTGAATACGCCGTCCTCACAGCTATAAGAATAAGGCGGCTATTTTCTATAAATAACAGCTACCTTTAGTGATGGTCAGGTGGACTTCAGCACTATTTTTAAAAAAAGCTCCATTGATTAGTAACTTTTGTCGACCAAAAAACAATACTGTACACTGTAGTACAGTTTTAATGAAAAGTGTAACACTTTTTGTAACGTTAATTTGACATTTACCTCACTCGATGCAGTATTTGGCATAACACCCACAAAAAGTAGGCACTTTGTGTAGTTTCAACGTTATTTTATTTTAATTAATGAGCCGGTGCAAGAAAAAAGCTACAATAAGGCAATTTATGTGCGACGATAGACTACCCAGATCAGCTTGCATACCCGGGCAGTCTGATCGGTGTATTCTTGAGTTTTAAAAACAGTAGTAATATTTGACACTTCCCACACCTGCTTGTTGTATAAACCGATCCTTATCGAGGCCCCAATGACATTTTTTTTCTCGTTACGCTGTTCAGGATCTGCTGTTGGACTTGTGCGGTTGATTAGGATTAATAATTGTCCGTACAACGAGCAGGTGTGAGTAGTGTAATAGCTCACTATTGTTTCAAAAGCGAAATATTACACCGATCAGATGCATGGACTGGTCTAGGTATTCACTAGTCGCACATGTCATATTTTAGCATTTGTCTTGCACCGGCTGATATATTGACAAAAACAAAACAACGTTTCAACTACAAAGATAAAAGAAAAAACGTCTACTATTTTCGCGCGATACGCAAAAAAACTACGAACGGCATAAACATATGAAATGATGAGGCCTGTTTGGTTGAAATTGAGATTGAACGGCCCCGTCAACAGCACTTAGGTCATTTTCGAGACGTTACTTCCAATCTTTTCGGGACTTCTATCCAACATTAAGATGAAATGACATATCAAGCAATGCCTTCAGTGAAACATATAGGGATTCCTGACCATTGCATTTACTTCTATTTTATACACATGTACAGTCCTACTCGCACCACTTTTCCTGGGCAGGCTTGGGATCTTTGGGTGTTTGTGTCGCTTGTATTATTTTATTTTGGATAGCCTTTTGGCCATTTTGTGAGAAAGTAACGGTCCTTTTGGCTTTCCGCTGTTGGTGTTTCCGTTGGGGTATGTTGTTTCATGTTTGTTTTTCTTTCCCTTTGGTGTCTCTGATGGGAGCTGTGGGTTAATTGTATCGATTCCTGATCATTGCCTCTACTTCTAATTTGGACCCTCTAAGTGATTACCAGTATTCGCTTATATCCTTTTGTTTTTGACAGCCAACTGGCCATTTTGTTGGAAAGAAGCTGTCCTTTTGGCATTCCGCTAGTGATGTTTAGTGTCTAGTTATTTCATGCTTGTGTTTCTTTCCCTTTGGTGTCTCTGATGGGAGCAGTGGGTTAATGGTATCGATTCCTAATCATTGCCTTCACTTCTATTTTTAATATGCAGTTGGGATGATAACTTACATAGTGTAAGAGGCAGTGTTTTTCTTGACATCCCATTTCATCTTTACTTTAATTCTTTCTCTCTATCATAGGTCTAAGTTAAATTTCATCAAAAATTTCATAGGAACTATAAAATGTTGAAACTTCAATCTTTATCATAATGTGGCTTTATTTTTATTTTCTTGTTGCCCTTGCTTCCAAAGGATTACATTTTTCTAGAAAGTAATATATTTCACCGTAGCTGGTGTTATGGGAATATTTGGCATCCGCAAAAAGGTTTATCTGCTCTTCATCAAAGTGTGGATTTATTTTCCAGTCATTTGGGATCATTGATGCCACTGCAGGGGTTCGTAAATGTTTTAGGGTTAGTGATGCGGCCTAACTGGTCGAAACTAGCTAGTCTGGTCCATAAAAAAATCGTGTACACTCCACAGTTTTCAGTTCGGTCTTGTAGTCATGCTTCAAAGGGATTACCCTTTTCTAGAACATTTGTATGCAATGCAATAATGATGGCTTATATTGTATAAAAGGCAATAAGCATCTTCAGCTTATTTGTTCATCTATTCTTTAAATCTTCTCCCAAAAATTAGGCCAATATTAATATTTTGTCAACGTTTTCACAAGAACAAGAAAAGCTAGAAACCTAATTTCGCAGCATAGTCCTTGGGTGGGCCTTTACTTAGATTTTTCTAGCCTTAATAGCTTAATGAAACGCATGTCTTCCATGGGGCTGAGCCCAACTGAACTATGGTGAGTATAGTGGCCCAAGGGCCTCTTGTTTTTACAGATATTTTAAATCTGAACCATTTGTTTTATCGTCATTTGTTTCGCAACTCGGCGCAACATTGTAAATAGTTCAAGTGCGACAATGTTCTAGACTGGGCAATGTCTTCTTAAGTGACAAGAGAGCGGAAATTGTGATCGGCTGTTCATCTGGCCATCACTATTGTCAAAGATACTTGTTACCCTGCTTTTCAGGTTGTCACGAGAAACAACTACATGTGGCCTAGTGGTTAAGAGCGCTGACTCTTGATCATTAGGTCTCTCACCGCTGTGGTTCGAGCCTCGCTCGGGTCATATGTGAGACGCCAAGGTCTGCGACGGAAGGTCATGTGGTTTTTCTCCGGGTACTTCGGTTTTCGCCCACTTCTGATTAGCGATCGGCTCGATATGAGTGAAATAATCTTGAAAGGGCCGTAAAACAAAAAACAAAAAAAAAAACAACTATATGCTGGTTTTCAGAGTGTGTACGTATCTCATTTCTGATCGAGTGTTAACGATACCATTTACTGAAAACGTCTTATAAAGTTCAAAAATTTAAATTTTAATAATAATAAACACTTCTATGGTATTTTCTTCTGAAAAAGTCGTGTACTCGTCATGAGAGGATTAGTGAAAACACTGCGCTGCTTCATATGAATGATTTTCATATCCAGAGTGTTGACGAATGGATCGCTGAAATTAACTAAATCCAACGTGTTTATCCATACTACTGAAAGCCTGCACAAATTTCTTTTTGCAGACAAAACATTGTTATTTCGCCCGTACTCTGCGATAAAAGCTGTGTGAAGATTGTGCTTAAATCATCTGTTTAACACAAAAACACTTACCGAAGCGAGAGGTACTTTCAAGATGGCGGCTGCCATTGTCTTTCTGTGTGACGTCATCGTGACGTAGGTTTCCCCCCTTGAAACATGTTAGCCAAGCTGCTATCGAATAATGTTAGACCTCTTTTGTATTATCCCATTGTATGCGAGAAACCCCTAAAGGAATACCTTGGCAAACAGTTCAGGTCCAGATCAGACTCCGCACAACACAGCGTCTGCAGCACAACGCGGCATCTTATCAGGGCCTGCACTATTTGCTTACAGAATTTTCTGACCAAAATTTGATAAAAACAAAAAATATGCAAGACACCCCTTAAATGACAAATGGACTTGTCCAACATATAGTGATGGAAGACACTAGCATACAATGGGATGTATAACTGTTCATTGTTACACAATTTTAGATATTCATGTAACGCTATGTAAAGCTGGATGTTTAGAAAACTGACCAAAAATGCTTTGTATCCCAACAACAGTGAACATCATCCTTCCCCGCCCATCGGCGCTTGAAGAAATAGATGGGCTGCATGATGCTTCCGCGCAGAGCTGAAACCGACCCACACACAAGTACTGTTAAACCGCTAAGAGAATCTAAGCCAGCCCAGGCAAAGCTGTGCGAGTCCGTGCTTATAAACCCTATTGGTTTCATTGAACGGAAGGGCTTGAGATGCCATTTCATCTCAATGTCAGGTAAAAGTCCCACAAAATTGGAAGTGATGTCTCCAAAATGACCTTTGCAGTGTTGATAGGGACGTTAAACCTCAAATCAAACAAACAAAAACAGTGAACATTACAAAAAAGTTGTGGTGTAGTCCGTAAAATGTCAAACTAGAATTTCAACTACTGTTATGATACTAAATATATGGACAGCCAGGCCATTGCAAACAGTGCAGCCCCAGATCGGACTATTCCTCCTGAAGGTGCAGTGCTGCAGTCTGATCAGGATGCTAACTGCCATTATGTCTGCATGTTTTCGACTCTTTTTCTGGATCAGGAAACAAATGGGTTTAAATTTTCGGAAAAAATCCTAAAAGTTTGAACACCTGCAGGACTTGCTGTAATTCTCCTAAATTATAACCATTGTCCTGCTGAGCCCGGATATGTCTTATCTTTAAACAATGTAGATCCAGATCAGATGGCTTCTGAAGAAGTCATCTGATCAGGATCTTCATTGTTTGTCATTCAGTGTATGAATTTGTTGCAATGATTTGCATAAAGAAATCTGATTGGTTGATAAGCAGTGGTGGGTGTGGCATATTTAAATATTCAGCAGGTCAAGGGTTAACATCTTTGTTTTACTATCCAGCAAGGAGTCAAAATGTATAGATGGAATAGCAAACAGTGAAGACACTGATCAGAATTCTGTTCCAGGAACATTCTGATCTGAGTCTACACTGTTTGCTTAGGTCTGTCTGTTCCAGTACTTAGAATCATTATGGTATTTGTCACTGTTAGCAGTCATGAACCCAGCTTAAGTCGGAGGGCCCAGATTTCTTCCTACATAAGTAGTCTGGAATATCTTTTAGCTGGGATAAAAAAAACTGGGTCGCCATGTCACTATATCTCGGGGTGCTGTGATTAAGTTGCTGGTTACAGAGACTTACATGGGTATGGTGACACGCGGACTCAGCTACAGCTAGACTTCTATAGTTAACCCTTTTTGTACAAAATGGAATCCTCCTTATATATAGGAGACAATTTAAAAATTTAGGGTGTTCAGTTGAGTTTTCTTCAAAATTATCTGGAAAATGGCTGAACTTTTTGCAAACAGTGACTGCCCTGATCAGACGCCGCATTCTGCGGCGTCTGATCTAGGCCTGCACTGTTTGCCAGGCTACCCATTTTTGGGTTTCTGGTACCAATGGGTTAATCCAATTTATGCAGGAAACCCTAACAGATGTCAGTGGCAAACAGTACAAGAACAGATGCTGCAGATTTCGTTGTCTGATCAGGTCGTTCACTGTTTGTAGAAACTGACTCCACAAAATTTCGAAATGCACTTATGCTGTATATAGGGGAAGATCCATTCAGTACACATAATGTGTTATGTCTTTTGTTGTTTTTTGAAATCAAACCTTAAGTAAGTTTGTTTTGTTTTGATTTGAGGTTTAACGTCCCCGTCAACACTGTAAAAGTTATTTTGGAGACGTTGCTTCCAATTTTGTGGGACTTTTACCCGACATTGAGATGAAATGACATCTCAAGCCCTGCTGTCCAATGAAGCCAATAGGGTTTATAAGCATGAACAGGCGGTCCCGCATCGCTTTGCATGGGCAGGCTTAGATCCTCTAAGCGTTTTACCAGTACTTGTGTGCGGGTTGGTTTCAGCTCTGCGTGGAAGCATCATGCAGCCCATATATTTCATCAAGCCCCGATTGGGGGGGGGGGGGGGGGGGGTGTAAGTAAATAGACCTAGAGGAAATTGTTTCAACTTTTATGTGTATTGTAAACAAGCTCATCACAAGCCAAACAGCTTCAAGAGGAATGGGTACACTTTCAAAAGATGCCACCCTTTGTAACTTCCTGATTCTTAAGTGTTGCAGGTCCTTGTAAGTTTGTTTGCTTTGAGGTTTAAAGTCCCCTTCAACACTGTAAAGGTCATTTTGGAAACGTTACTTCTAATTTTGTGGGACTTTTACCTGACAGAGATTAAATGACATCTCAAGCCCTGTCGCCCAATGAAACCAATAGGTTTTGTAAGGATGGATGGTCCGACACTCACACCGTTTTGCCTGGGTAGGCTTAGATCCTCTTAAGTGGTTTACCAGTACTTGTGTGCTGGTCGGTTTCAGCTCTGCATGGAAGCATCATGCAGCCCATCTATTTCTTCAAGCCCCGATGGGCGGGGGCCGTGGTCATGGTTAGAACTGCATCAATGAGAATTCTGACAGGTACCCACAACATCATAGATGTAGGTTTTTCAGAGAAATGAGCTGAAGCATAGCATTTCCTGCAATTTACATGTGCGCCTAACTAAGAATCAGATCAGCCTGCCTCTTGATCATTAGGTCTCTCACCGCTGTGGTTCGAGCCTCGCTCGGGTCACATGTGAGACGCCAAGTTCTGCAACAGAAAGTCAGGTGGTTTTTCTCCGGGTACTCGCCCACCTCTGATTAACGATCAGCTCGCCTCTGATTAACGATTGGCTTGATATGAGTGAAATATCTTGAAAGGGCCGTAAACCCCCCCCCCACACCCCCCCCCCCCCCCAAAAAAAAAAGATCAGCCTGCACAGCCATATAGTCTGACAAGAGAATTCTTTTGCTGCATGAAGGAGCATTGGGCCCTTAGCTTTCCTTTGGGCACACAACAAAGACTGGCTGACTCCGGAAATGCTGTGGCCGGGCTCAAATGACTTCTTGGTGCTTCCATGCAGAGCTGAAACTGACCACACATGAGTACTGGTAAACCACTTAGGTCTTAGCCTGCCAAGGCAAAGGAGTGCGAGTTTATGAACCCTATTGGTTTCATTTGCATCTGGGCTTGAGATGTCATTTCGTCTGGGTCGGGTGTCTGGTAAAATTCCCACAAAATTAGAAGCAGCGTCCCCAAAATGACCTAAATAGTGTTGACGAGGATGTATGAAAAAAAAAACACTGTTTCTGAATTTTACGCAACTCTTGATTCCATGTTGCTCACAATGTAACAGGTCATCCAGTACCAGCTCCAGGTTAACTATTTACATAAGTGATCTGGCGTTTCACTACTGGTATAGAAATGCTGAGTGTCGATATGTCTCAGTGTCTCTCTAGATACTGTGATACATTATCTCAGCAACAGTTTATCATCACAAATGAACTCTGACTTGGATTTCCCCTGTTTTATGTACATTCTCTGTTCATATCCCTGAACAAAAAATAAATGTATATGGAAACTTATCCCTTAGCCATTTTATAGGAAAACCCCAAAACAGGTCATTGGCGGTGTAGGTCGAGAACCTGATACCACAGAACTTGGCATCCAAATTGGACCTTCACCTTCAGCAGAAAAAGCAGCCATTTGATCATTTATATTTGGACTGGTATGCTTAAGGAAACACAGCAGACCAAGATCAGACTGCTCCTGTCTGCAGGATCGTGTAACAAATTTAAAATTTCAGGAGAATGGCAACAAGTCTTCAAGACATCTTAATTTGTAAGAAATTATTTAATTTTACTGTAGGCACAGTAATACACATGTACATCTAACTTAATCACTGGTGTGGGTAACCAGTTACTGGTATAAAGCATAGCTGAATTTTTGCTACTAATGTACTTTGTTCAATAAATTTGAGGCAAAATCACCTGGTTATAATTGTCTTCTATTTTCCACCTCAGATCCAAAGATCCGTATCTATGACTTGGGACGTAAGAAGGCCGGAGTAGATGAGTTCCCACTGTGTGTACACTTAGTGTCTGACGAGTATGAACAGTTGACATCAGAAGCCCTAGAGGCAGCCCGTATCTGTGCCAACAAGTACTTGGTGAAATACTGTGGTAAAGAAGCTTTCCATTTGAGAATGAGGCTACACCCGTTCCATGTGATCAGAATCAACAAGATGTTGTCGTGTGCTGGGGCTGATAGGTAGGTATGCGACAACTGTTTTACCTGTTTTGTCCTGTATAGAGTGGACCAATAGCAGGTTAAAATGTCAAAATGATGGGGTGTTGGGGAAACAGCTGAACTTTTAACCCATTTTGTACTGGAAACAGTTGGAATTTTATAGCAGATATGGAGGGTATTTGTTGATGATTAAAGGATAATTCATGTCATTTCATTATAAAAAAAACTATTGTGGTGGGTATTCATTTGAACCACGAGTGAGGTGCTTCAAATGAATACCAAAACCGGATTTTATGAAAGGTATTAGGAGAATTATTCTTCAGTTTTCGCCTTTGCCCCCCTTATCTGTCATTACTAATTCCCCAAGAAGTTATCCAGTCATCGCTCCAGGTTACTCAGTACATCGGTAATCTGTTGTTTCTAGCTGGTAGAGTACTGAGCTGGATCAGCTTCATCATGGTATCATAGCTTGATACCGGTGATACGAGGGTGCAGCTACATTTCATTGTTATTAAAACTGGGTCTTGATCCTGGCTAAGAAGGGCAGTGATATGGAAACAGGAAAATACATGTAGTTACTTTTTACAGTTTAGCAAGAAATATAGCACCAGATAGAGGTGTAATGAAGTTATGCGAATTTTCCTGTCAGAAACGCTGGGTACTCATTGAGGCAATTCTAACAGGTACCCACAACATAGGTCTTAATAAGAGAAATAAGAACAATACATAGCCCCAGATACTGAAGATAGGCATGCTGTGAGTATTGGTTATACATGTAAGCCTGGCAGTCAGAATGGTTCTTCCGCCCTAGTGGTTCCATTGGGCGACAGGGCTTGAAATGGCATTTCATCTCTTGTAGGGTAAAAGACCCACAAAATTGAAAGTAACGTCTCTAAAATGACTGAAGTGTTGACAGGGATGTAAAAGCTGAACACATACATACAAGAGTTGTGCTATGTGAATGAAGTTCTAACAAGTACATTGAGTGTTTGAGTTTTACATCTCAACAACAGCGAAGGTCATACAGAGATGGGACCTTGGTTTAAAGACTCATCTGAATGTCTGGAGAAGCCCGGGAGTGATCCTGCGACCCCTGGTTAACACTTGGCGAGTAGCATAACCACTACACCACAGAGGCTTTTAACAAATAGTGAAATTCTGTTGTTAAGCCCTGACCATCTAAAATTAAGACTACTACTGCTATATCAAGCTTATTTAGAAGGGTGCATTTATTCTTTCTTCGTGAATTCTGCACACAATATCAGGGACCACCTTTGGGACTGTTCAAAAGTGTTCTTAAAGACCACTTTCGAACCGGTCAAAAGGTGGTCTTGATATTGGAATTTAACTATACCCAAAACTGATTTTTGTATGGAGAACTAAGAGTTATAATTAATCCAGAAATTATCCTTGCAAATGCCCCTTTCTATGAGCTATAAAAGTATCTCCAACTAATCCTGAGTCTGTCAGAACTTCTCTTGAGCAATTTAAGATGCATAATGCAGGTTTGCTGCTTGGAGGCTGATAATGTGCCTTTGGAGATGGCCAGTTGCTTGAGGACATGGACTGTTGTCAGTTACTTACCGGATGCGAGCTCACAAACTACTGGTAAGCTGCTTAGAGGGTCTGCGCCTATCCAGGAACAGTGAAAGTAACTGACCAGCCCGGCATCACCTTAGCTGTTGACTTGGCCGAGAAACCACAACATACAATACCTTTGGGTGCAGAAAAAAACTCCAGTGCTAATGGGGTAATTTGAGCCAGATTATTAATAGAACGGGCCTTCGTGGCCTAGTGGGTAAGAGCGCCGACTCTTAATCATTAGATCTTTCTCTGCTGTGGTTTTCGAGCCAGGCTTTAGTCACGTGAGACGCCAAGTTCTGCAATGGAAAGTCGTGTGGGTTTTCTCCGGGTACTCCGTTTTTTGCCCACCTGATTAATGATCGGCTCAATAAGAGTGAAATAATCTTGAAAGGGCCGTAAAACCAAAACCCCGCAAAAAAGATCATTAGTAGAGGGTACTCATCAAATAGGCAACCATCACAGGTTCTGGCAAGTCTGCGCTAAATGTCATCTGGCAAGAACTCTTGCTGTCAGCAGACATGTAGAACAGCTTCTTGCAAGATGTGATGTGTTATACCCTGTCCTTTGGCTGCACACTCACATTTCAAGAACCAGTAGATCAGGGTTTTGTGTGACATTTTCTCTTTGTCATCAGGGTTAATTATAGAACACTAGCAGTGTAGCTCTACTAATGATCTGCCCTTGAAAGTTTTACATGTGCCTCTGACCAGCATTGGTCGCAAGTTGCGTAGTGTAATAGGTAAGAGTGCTGTCTTAATCTACTGTGGATTAGCCTCACTTGGGTTAGTAGATTAGCCTCACTTGGCTTACATGTGAGGCGCCAAGTTTTGCAACAAAAGGTCAGGTTGTTTTTCTCTTGATACCCTTGTTTTTGCCCACCTCTGATTATTGTTTGGCTGGAAAATGAAAAAAGAAGAACCAAAGTCTGCTTGCAACCAGTTCCAGCTCCAGGCTGCTACTGATATTAGAAGTCTGGCGTTTCATTACTGGGATAGTAACGCTGAAAGACGCTATGTCATTTTGTCTCTTTGGATTCTATGATACACTATCTCAGCTACATCTTCAGTGAAAGAAATAACAATAACAGACGAATAAAAATAAATAAGACTTAAGAGTCTTTGCTGCCCACAGTGCTTTTAAGTAGAGCTGTGGGCTTAACCCTTCTGTACCAAATTGAATCTTCCTCCTTAGAATTATATAACACATGTCCATTTCAAAATTTAGGGGTGTCCGGTTGTGTTTTCTTCAAAATTGATTTGGAAATTGGCTTAACTTTTTGCAAACAGTGTAGGCCCTGATCAGATGCTGCGTACTGCGCCGTCTGATCTGGGCCTGCTGTGTTTGTAAATTACCCATTTTGGGGTTTCTGGTACTTAATGGGTTAAAGCGCTTGACATATACTGAAAATGCAAAATCTGCCCCTTTTGGGTGGTTGAACTTAGTACAATAAATTATTGTAACCTCATCATTGATTAGATTCTTGTGACAGTAACCAAGGTTAAAGGCATCTGATCTGCAGTGGCTAAGCTGGGTCTTCACTGTTTGCCAAACCCAACACATAAATCTGGTCCAGATGAGTTCTACAGATAACCCTCTTCCAGAGGACATCCTAGAGCTTTCAGAGAGGGATAAGTTTTGCAACGGTTTCAGGATTTCAGGGAGAAGTTTTGGTCCCTATACATTCTGTCCATTTTCACTTCTCCCATAGCTCAAGATCGGGAGGAGTCAGCCAGCTTAGGGAGACTTTTTCTCCCAAATGACCTGGATGACCTCTTCTATAGCAATGGATAAGGTAAGTATTTTGTGATAATTGAAGAATAGTTTTCCTTATTTCTCCATATAAACCTTTGTTTTTGGGTACTCATTAGAACCACCTCGGCGAGGTGGTTCTAATGAATACCCACAACATAGGTTTTTATGTAGAATTGACATAAACTATCCTTCATTTGTCACAAAATATTTTTTTCTGTTGCTATGTCTTTAGACAACATGCTGCTAAGTCCCTGCCCATCAGGGCGTGAAGAAGTAGAATGTGGCTGCATGATGAAACCGACCCGCACATGAATACTGCTAAACCGCTTAGAGGATCTAAGACTGCCCAGGCAATGTGGTGCGAGTTGGCCCTCCATGCTGATAAACCCTATTGGTTTCATTGGGCGGCAGGGCTTCAGAAGTCATTTCATCTCAGTGTTGGGTAAAAGTCCCACAAAATTGGAAGCAACGTCTCCAAAATGACCTATATAGTGTTGACGGGGACGTTACACATCAGATCAGACAGACAAAACTTTATCTGATGCTATGTTTTTACACAAAATTTAAATGCTGGCCCCACAATGATAATAGTATGGCTGTAAGTGATACATTATACAACTAGACCAGTTTTTGCAATAAATTAAACAACTCGACCAGTTCCAGCTCCAGGCTGCTATTGATATTAGAAGTCTGGCGTTTCAATACTGGGACAGAAATGCGAAATGTCGCTATGTTATTGTGTCTCCTTGGATACTGTGATACTCTATCTCCGCTACATGTAAACGGTTACATTACGGCCCCCGCCAATCGGGGCTTGAAGAAATAGATAGGCTGCATGATGCTTCCACGCAAAGCTGAAACCAACCACACGCAAGTACTGGTAAACCGTTTAGATGATCTAAGCCTGCCCAGGCAAAGCGGTGCCAGTCTTTAAAACCCTATTGGTTTCATAGGGTGATAGGGCTTGAGATGTCATTTCATCTTAATGTCTGGTAAAAGTCCCACAAAATTGGAAGCAATGTCTCCAAAATGACCTATGTAGTCTTGACGGGTACGTTACATCAAATCAAACAAACAAAACTTTATCTGTTGCTATGTCTACACAAAACGCTGACCCCACAAACGTAAGAATAGCATGGCTATGATACATTATTCAACTATACCAGTTTTTTGCAATAAATTAAACAACTCGACCAGTTCCAGCTCCAGGCTGCTACTGATATTAGAAGTCTGGCGTTTCAATACTGGGACAGAAATGCTGAGTGTCGCTATGTCATAGTGTCTCCTTGGAAACTGTGATACTCTATCTCAGCTACATGTTAAGTAACACACAGTTTCAGATAAAGAAAAGAACATAGCAACAGATAAGTATTTTGTGATAATTCCAAGGAACGTTTTCCTTATTAACCTGTGTTGTGCGGTACTCATTAGAACCGCCTTCATGAGGCGTTCTAATGAATCCCCACAACACAGGGTTTTATGGAAAATTGACAAAAACTATCCTTAAGTTGTCACAAAATAAATACCTTCAATTGCTATGTCTTTTATATGCCCATTTGAAAAATGGTTGTATTATGACCATGATGTGGGGCTGCGCTTATTGTTTTGAGGTTGCGGTCTACCAAATATTATTAGAGTTACGCCCTTTGAAATTTTTTGTAAACTTTTCCTTTCCGGATAACTCCTGCAGTTGACATCCGATCAAGCTGAAACTTCATACATAATTGGACCATGATGTGGGGCATTGCATTTTGTTTCGAGGTTACGGTCCACCAAATAGTAATAGAGTTATGCCCCTTTGAAATTATTTTTTAAACTTTTTGTCCGGATAACTCCTCCTTCATTTTAGATCCGATGATGTTGAAACTTTACGTACAGTAAGACCATGATATTGAACAGTGCATATTATTTTGAGGTTACAGTCCACCAAATATTACCAGAGTTATTCCCCTTTCACATTTTTTTCTGACCAAATTTTGTTTCTGGATAATGCCTCCCACATTTTACATCTGATGAAACTTTACGTATAGTTAGACTATGATGTGGAGCAGCGCATATTATTTTATGGTTACAGTCCACCACTTATTGCCAGAGTTATGCCTTCATGATATTATTTTGAGGTTATGGTCCACCAACTATTACCGACCATGACAATTTGTTGGAGACAGGTAGTTTGAGCCACTCAGGGTTATTAATAGTGCCAGTTAAGAATATATGGAGCACATATTGTTCCTTGGTTACATTCCACAAACCCAAACTTGTACAACAGTCAGTATATATATATATATATATGCTCCAGCTTACTAATTGCCACAGGCGTATAATGCCCCGCTTGTGGTGCTCGTGTTGTGCAATAGTTACAAACTAGAAAGAAAAGGTAGCTCATGAAAGGCCACAATAAACTCAACCATTTCCAGCTCCAGGCTGCTACTGATATTAGAAGTCTGGCGTTTCAATACTGGGATAGTAATGCTTAGTGTCGTTATGTCATAGTGTCTCCTTGGATACTGTGATACTCTATCTCAGCTACATGTAAACAGTTACATATAGTTCCAGATAAAGAAGGTAGCAAACAAATTTTTGGATACCTTTTCTTATTAGCTCACCTGTCACGTAGTGACAAGGTGAGCTTTGGTGATCACATTTCGTACGTGCGTGCGTGCATAAACAATTTCTTGTCCGCGATAGCATCTTCATGTATGATTTGATTTTAACCAGACTTGCACACAACTTGTACCACCATGAGATCTGGGTTCCTTTCTTGAACCAGCCATATCCCATCATGTGTTGCGGAGTTACGGCCCCAGGAAGGGCAAAAATTGCCTATTTTGGTCTTGTCTGCATGATCGCTGTTTCATTTATGATTTAACTAAACTTGCACACAATTTGTACCACCACAAAATCTTGGTTCCTTTCTTGAACCAGCCATATCCCATCATGGGTACCAGAGTTATGGCTCCTGAAAAGGCACAAATTTCCTATTTTGGTATTGTCTGTCTGCACAATAGCCGTTTCATTTATCATTTGATTTTAACCAAACTTACAATTTGTACCACCACAAGATCTTTGTTCCTTTCTTGAACCAGGCAAATCACATCAAGGGTACCAGAGTTATGGCCCCTGAAAGGGCAAAAATTGGCTGTTTTGGTCTTGTCTGCATGATAGCTGTTTTGTTTATGATATAATTTTAAACAAATTTACACACAACCTGAAGCACCATAGGATCTTGGTTCCTTTGTTGAACCACCCATATCCCATCAGCTGTTCCAGAGTTATGGCCCCTGAAAGGGCACAAATTGCCTACTTTGGTCTTATCTACACAAAAGCCGTTTCATTTATGAGTTGATTTTAACCAAACTTGCACACAACTTAAACCACCATAAGATCTTGGTTCCTTCGTTCAAGTTTGAAAATGGGTCATGTCCGGTCAAAAATGAGGTCAGTAGGTCAAATCATAAAAAAAAACCTTGTGAACACTCTTAAGTCCAATCATCATGAAACTTTCTCAGAATGATTGCCTTGATGAAATCTTGGCCAAATGTGAATATGGGTCATGGCGGGTCAAAAAGTAGGTCAGTAGGTCAGATCATGGAAAAACCTTGTGAACACTCTAGAGGCCAAAGTTTTGATCGGATCGTCATCAAACTTCCTCAGAATGATCATCTTGACAATATCTCGGTCAAGTTCGAATATGGCTCTTGTCTGGTCAAAAAGGTCAGTAGGTCAAATCATAGAAAAACTAGAGGCCACCATTTTGGTCCAATCGTCATCAAACTTGCTCAGAATGATCGTCTCAATAATATCTGGGTCAAGTTCGAATATGGGTCATGTCGGGTCACAAAGTAGGTCAGTAGGTCAAATCATAGAAAAACCTTGTGAATACACTGAGGCCACAGTTTTGGTCCTATCATTATCAAGCTTGCTCAGAATGATTATCTGACAATATGTCGGTCAAGTTCGAATATAGGTCATTTCGGGTCAAAAAGTAGGTCAGTAGGTCAATAAAAAAAACCTTGTGAATACATTAGAGGCCATAGTTTTGGTCCACTCATCATCAAACTTGCCTAGAATGATCATCTTGACAATGTCTTGGTCAAGTTCGAATATAGGTCATGTTGGGCCAAAAAGGTCAGTAGGTCAAATCAGAGAAAAACTTTGTGAACACACTAGAGGCCACAGTTTTGGTCTGATCAAACTTGCCCAGAATGATATGTTGACAACATTTCAGTCGAGTTCAAATATGGGTCGTGTTAGATCAAAAAGCAGGTCAGTAGGTCTAATCATAGAAAAACCCTCTGAACACACTAGGTCCTATCATCATCAAACTTGCTCAAAATGATCATTTGACAATATCTCGGTTAATTTCGAATATGGGTCATGTCTGGTCAGTATGTAGGTCAGCAGGGCAGATTGTTGAAAAGCCTTGTGAGCAAACTAGAGGCCCCAGTTTTGGCCCGATCATCATCAAACTTGCTCAGAATGATCATCTTGACAATATCTGGGTCAATTTTGAATATGGGTCATGTCGGTTCAAAAAGTAGGTCAGCAGGTCGAGTCATAAAAAACGTTTTGAACACTCTTAAAGAGGCCACAGTTCTAGTCAAATCATCATAAAACTTGCCCAGAATGATCATCTTGATAGTATCTCGGTTAAGTTCAAATATGGGTCATGTCAAATCAAAATGTAGATCAGTAGGTTATTTTGTCATAACTTTTGAACCGTTGAGATAGAGCCTTCATATTTGGCATGTAGGTTCCTTGTGACAAGGGCTTCCCACTCCTCTAAAGATTTGACCTGTGACCTTGACCTGTGACCTACTTATCATACCTTTTGAACCATATGAGATAGAGCCTTCATATTTGGCATGTATGTTCCTTGTGACAAGGTTTTCTCAACCATTCAAAACTTTTAACCCATGACCTTGACCTTTGACCTACTTTGTCTTAACTTTTGAAGCATTTGAGATACAGCCTTCACATTTAGCATGTAGGTTCCTTGCGACAATGTTGCTTAGATGACCCTCTACCAAAAAGGCTAAAACGATCTCATTCCTATGAACAAAATGGCCACCAGAGCTAAAAATAGAAAAAATATTGTGAATTTGATTCAAACTTAAACTCCACCTAAGCTCTTAGGCCAACTAGCGTTCACCCTGAAGTTCAAGTTTATTTCTCAAGAACTATAAGAGCTTCATTAATGATACTTGGTACAAACTTGTATCTGGGTATGGTAACTTAAATGCAAGCATCCATATTTGACCTTGACCTATATTTCATGGTTCACTGACTTTGTAAAATATTGCGACCATCCTAGCGTTCACCCTGAGGTTCAAGTTTATTTCTCAAGCACTATAAGAGCTTCATTAATGATACTTGGTACAAACTTGTATCTGGGTATGGTTACTTAAATGCAAGCATCCATATTTGACCTTGACCTATATTTTATGGTTCACCGACTTTGTAAAATATTGCGACAACCCTAGCGTTCACCCTAATGGTCAAGTTTATTTCTCAAAAACTATAGAAGCTACATTAATGATACTTGGTACAAGCTTGCATTTAAGAATGGAAACTTTTGTGCAAGCATCTATGTTTGACCTTGACCTACATATCATGGTTGGGTGACTTTGCGCCCCCACAGGCGCGACATTGCCTTCGGCGGAATTCTTGTTCAAATATTGGTAACACACAATACCTGGGCTTTATTTTCAAAATGGATGTTCTTCATGTAAAAAAGCACTATAATGATCCTAACTATTCGAACAGGCGACCTTAGCAAACATTGCAGACCCAGATCAGGGTATACATTTTGCAATTCCATCTGCTTTTTGGGAATCCTGGCTGGATTGTGAAACAAACTTGTTTAAATTTTAGGAGAATTACAGCTAGGCCTCAAGTGTCCGAAGTTTTAGTATTTTTATGATATGAAAAGTATGTTGACAGTCCTATGATGCTGCTGTGTTACCTACCTTGTCATATAACAGCCAGTTCCAGCTCCAGGCTGCTACTGATATTAGAAGTCTGGCGTTTCATTACTGGGAAAGTAACGCTGAGTGTCGTTATGTCAAAGTGTCTCCTTAGATACTACTGTAATGCGATCTCAGCAACATCATCATGTACTTAAGAACTCTCTGTAGCAAACAGCTTCAAGAAATTCTAGCATAACATACTGGTATTTATAAGAATCCATAGCAACAGATAAGGTGCGTATTTTGTGATAATTGAAGGAGAGTTTTCCTTATTTCTCCATGTAAACCTATGTTGTGGGGATTCATCAGAACCGCCTCATCGAGGCGGTTCTAATGAATACCCACAACATAGGTTTAGAAGCCTCGGTGGTGTTGTGGTTACGCTACTCACCTTGTAAACCAGGGGTCGCAGGATCCATCCCGGGCTTCTTCAGACTTTCGTAGGAGTCTTAACCGCGATCCCGTCTCCGTATCACCTTAGCTGTTGGTCCTTCAATTATCACAAAATATGCACCTTATCTGTTGCTATGACTTTCAAAATGCTGGTGAGATGCAGAGAAGATCATGCAGTTTAGCCTTAGCATCTGATCTCTCTTATCATACATGTAACATAGCCTTCGGTAGTACATTTTGTATGCATGAGATATTTAAAAATGTGGGCTTTTAGTCTTTCACTGTGTTGTCTCAACTGATCTATTCTATAGAACATACAAAAGCTGGACTATGTTTTCACTGGCTGTGTCCAAAGTAAATTATAGTATGAATGTTCTGCCCTATGATGTTGCTATTTTTCCAACACTTGTATACAACCAGTTCCAGCTCCAGGTTGCTACTGACATTAGAAGTCTGGCGTTTCATTACTGGGATAATAACGCTGAATGTCGCTATGTCATAGTGTCTCCTTGGATACTATGATACTCGATCTTGGCTACATCCACTTGTAGAACTTGCCAGATATGGATGTCAGGAGTAAACAACTTTTGAGAAATTCTTGCAGAACATTTCTTATTTCTTTATCAAACATATTGTTGGTACATAAGAACTGCCTCACAATGCTGGTGAGGTGCAGGGATCATCTAGTTTAACCTTTGCATAGCTAATCACTCTTATCATAGCCTGTGACAGTACATTTTGTATGCCTGAACTATACAAAAATGTTGGCTGTCAATCTTTCATTGTGTTGTCTTACGGATCTATTTTACAGAACATACAAAACCTGGACTATGTTTTCACTGGCTGTGTCCAAATCAATTTCCTTCAATCAAATTAAAGTATGAATGTTATGCCCTATGATGTTGCTATTTTTCCAACACTTGTATACAGTTTATACTGTACTAAGCAAGCACCCAAGGGATGATCAGAAGGTGCTTGCTTAATAGAGGTGGCCACTATGACAGGTTTTACTGTACATATAACAACCAGTTCCAGCTCCAGGTTGCTAATGACATTAGAAGTCTGGCGTTTCATTACTGGGATAATAACGCTGAATGTCGCTATGTCAAAGTATCTCCTTGGATACTACGACACTCGATCTTAGCTACATCCACATGTATTTATAGAACTTGACATATATCGAGGAGAATACAACTTAACTCTTATCCTGCTGAATAAACTGATTTAGCCACACCGATTTCTGATTATCCACCAATCACTTTACTTGATACAATGTAATCATTCATTTCTTAACCGGATGCCAAACAGCGTAGATCCAGATCAGATGGCTTCTTCAGAAGCCATCTGATCTGGATCTACACTGTTTGCAAAGGTAGGGGTTCTCGTGTTTAGCAGAATATGGGTTAAAGAAATTATTGCATAACTTTTCTTAATATTGTTGGTACATAAGAATTGCCTCACAATGCTGGTGAGGTGCAGAGATAATGTAGTTTAACCTTTGCATAGCTAATATCTCTTATCCTAGTCTGTGACAGTATGTTTTGTATGCATGAGCTATGCAACAATATTTGCTTTTAGTCTTTCACTGTGTTGTCCCAACTGATCTATTTTAAAGAAATACAAAATCTACACTGTTTTCACTGGCTGTGTCCAAATTCGTTTGTTTGATTTCAGGTTTAACGTCCCCGTCAACACTTTATAGGTCATTTTGGAGATGTTGCTTCCAATTTTGTTGGACTTTTACCTGACATTGCGATGAAATGACATCTCAAGCCCTGTCGCCCAATTAAACCAATAGGGTTTATAAGCATGGACAGTCCGACTCGCACCGCTTTGCTTCTGCAAGCTTAGATCCTCTAAGCTGTTTACTAGTACTTGTGTGCGGCCGGTTTCAGCTCTGCGTGGAAGCATCATGCAGCCCATGCATTTCTTCAAGTCCCGATGGGCGGGGGCCAGACTGTCCAAATCAATATCCTTCAAGTAAATTATACAGGTAGTATGAATGCTATTACCAATGTTTTACCAACACATAACAGCCAGTTCCAGCTCCAGGCTGCTACTGATATTAGAAGTCTGGCGTTACAATACTGGGATAGTAAAGCTGAGGGACGCTATGTCATAGTGTCTTCTTGGATATTATGATACACTGTCTCAGCTACATCTATCCAGCGCTGGAAGATCCATTCCTCCTGTGTTGTCACAACTGATCTATTTTATAGAACATACAAAATCTGCACTGTTTTCACTGGCTGTGTCCAAATTTGTTTGTTTGATTTGAGGTTTAACGTCCCCGTCAACACTTTAATATGTGACTTTATAGGTCATTTTGGAGATTTTGCTTCCAATTTTGTGGGACTTTTACCCGACATTGAGATGAAATGACATCTCAAGCCCTGTCGCCCAATGAAACCAATAGGGTTTATAAGCATGGGCAGTCCGACTCGCACCGCTTTGCTTCTGCAAGCTTAGATCCTCTAAGCTGTTTACTAGTACTTGTGTGCGGTCGGTTTCAGCTCTGCCTGGAAGCATCATGCAGCCCATGTATTTCTTCAAGTCCCAATGGGTGGGGGCCAGACTGTGTCCAAATCAATAACCTTCAAGTAAATTATAGTATGAATGTTATGCCCTATGTTTTACCAACACATAACAACCAGTTCCAGCTCCAGGCTGCTATTGATATTAGAAGTCTGGCGTTTCAATACTGGGATAGTAACGCTGAGAGACGTTATGTCATTATATCTCTTTGGATTCTGATACACTATCTCAGCTACATCTATCCAGGGCTGGAAGATCCTCTCTTCCACTTGACATGGCAAGTGCCTCTTGCTGGAGGACTTATAAAAAAAAATTGGGGGTCATTTAAGAATTTTCAAGTTCTGGCCTCCGAGGTTATAAAACTTTTTGCATGAAATAATGCTGTCGTGTTGAAAGAATATTGTGAATATCCTAAAATTTTTGACACATGGAGGACTTGCTGTAACTCTCCTGAACCTTTAATAAATTTGCTTCATGATGCAGCAGAGTCCAAAAAGTGCTGATGGAATGGCAAACAGTGTAGACCCACATCAGACTGCTCCTTCAGGAGCAATTTGATCTGGGTCTGCACTGTTTGCCTAGGCATGTCTGTGACAATATTTAGAATCATTATGGTAGTATGAACACTGTTGACAGTCCAATGATGCTGCTATATTACCTACATTGTCAGATACACAAGATGACGATTCAAATATGTCTGAGGATTGTTAACAGAGTCTGAAGGAGTATCTAATAAAGTTATTTATGCCACAAAATATAAAATCACAAAAAATATTTGCTTTGCAAACACATCCATGGAATTGTTCAGTATGGCAAAAAAACAACAACAGAAAACAACAACAAAAAAAAAAACAACAAAAAAAAACATCAAATGCTAAGTACTCTGTTTTGGCTAAGAATGCCACTATATTAGGTACCAGTACTGTACTTGCTAGAAAAGTTTTTCCACCAATGGTAACAAGTTCAAGCCAACGATCAGCCCTGGTGTGTCCATTATTTGTAATGTTTAGTAATATATTCTTTATTTCAGGCTCCAGACAGGGATGAGAGGTGCTTGGGGCAAACCTCAGGGGACAGTAGCCAGAGTTCACATTGGCCAGCCAATCATGTCAGTGAGAGGCAGAGACGCCCACCTCGCCAACATCATAGAAGCTTTGAGACGAGCCAAGTTTAAGTTTCCAGGTCGCCAGAAGGTATGGGCTGGGCAATCACAGTAGCTTGCAGAGCTACAGACATCCTCATAATACTTGATACCTTTTGATCATCAACCAGTTTTGATGCTTATGAAACACAAAGGGAGTCGACGCATCGTACACTATATCATCATAGCTTAGCTACAGATAGGGATATATCAAGAATAATTTTGAGTTGACTTTAATTATTTCTCTATTGAAACAGGCTATTCTAACAAGTGCTCACAACATGTTTTACGCTCCCGCCCATCTGTACTTGAAGTAATAGATGGGCTGCATGATGCTTCCACGCAGAGCTGAAATCGTCTGCACACTAGTACTGGTAAACCGCTAAAGAGGATCTAAGCCTGTCGAGGAACCGCAGTGCAAGGCGGACCGTCCATGCTTATAAACCCTATTGGTGTCATTGGGCGACAGGGTTCATCTCAATGTCGGGGGTAAAAGTCTGCCAACATAATTTCATGCAGATTGATCATGAAACCTGTCAATCTCAACCCTTTTTGTACCAAATGGAATCTTCCTCATTTTTAGAGCAGGCGTCCATTTCGAAATAAAGGGGTGACAGGTTTTGTTACCTTCAAAATTTATTCAGAAAGTAGCTGAACGTTCTTGCATATAGTGTAGGCCCGGCATCTGATCTGGGTCTGCACTGTTTGCCAGGGTACCAGTTTTGGGGTTTCTGGTACAAAATAGGTTAAGCTTGCCTGTACGAAGTAGAAGAGAAATTGTCGCCCCCCCATTGTCCACTTTTCGTGTTTGCATTCCATCACACTGCGTTTAGTTTTTCAAATGCTTGCATCTTGACAGAGAAAATCTGCATGTCCTTTGTCATGCAGGAAGAGTGCTCTGGGCCCCGAGGTTATAAAACTTTTTTCATGCTCAACTCACTTGAGCATGAAATTTATCCTGCTCATAAATTTTAAAATGCCAACAATTGTTGGCATTTTAAAATTTATGAGCAGGATAAATGACTTTCTGTGCTGATCCGAGCAAGAAAATTGCCTGATTTGTTTGTATTTTAATAGTTATGAACATTACAAATTTCATGCTCACCTGAGTTGAGCATGAAAGTTTTATAACCTCGGGGGGCCTGGCTAATCTTTGCTGTCTCCAGTACCAGCTCCTGGTTACTATTTACAAGGGTAATCTGGCGTTTCACTACTGGTATAGTAATGCTGGGGTCTTAAATTGTGTTGTCATTCTACTGGCTACATGCTTTATGATTCTAGTTACAAGAACCCGTATTCTGAAGAAAACCCAAGTATTTGCAGTAATCAGGTGTAAAATCAATCACTTTGATGCTGGCAGGGTCAAAGTGGATCATTTTACACCTGATTAACCCTTATACTGCTGAATAGATTAAGCCGCACCAATTTCTGTCTATCAATCAATCAAATTACTCAAAGTAAGCATTCAGTTTACAGATAGAATGCCAAACAGTGTAGACCCTGATCAGTGATCAGATGCTTCTTTTGAAGCCATTTAATCTGTAATTTGTATGGTTTGAAAACATAGGGGTTGTTGAGTACAGCAGGATAAAGGGAGCTGTAGATTAAAAAAAAAGAAAAAAAAGTATGGTGCACATTTGAGTCAAGTCTTGCCCATAGATACAGACAAGGAGTAAAAAGCATAATTTTGGAATTACAGTAAAATTCCTTTAATAAGACCACCTTTGGGACTGAACAGTCCAAAGCTGGTCCCCAACCAGAGGACATTGTGTGTAGAAAACACGAAGAAAGAATAACTGAACCCTTATAAATAAGCTCTTAATAACGGTGATTCACTTAATCTCGTTTCTGTTGTTGGTACTTGTTAAATCACTGAGGAATGTAATATCACCTGAACAGGGTGATTCTAGTAAGTTCCCAACATCTGTAAAGGAATTTACCGTAATGATCCTAAGTATTGGGACAGACAGGCCTAAGCAAACAGTGCAGACCCAGATCAGAAGGAGCAGTCTGGCCGGGGTCTACACTGTTTGCCATTCCGTCTAGCTTTGTATTCCTTGCTGGATCATGAAATAAATGAAAATTTTAGGAGCATTACAGCAGGGCCTCAAGGTATCCAAATTTTATAATTTTTACGGTATACTTTATCCTTGTTGTGCCTTCTTATCTGGAACTACCGTAAACATCCTAAAAAATTGGATACATTAAGGACTTGCTGTAATTCTCTGAATATTTTGACAAATTTGTTCACAATCAAACAAGGAGTCCAAAAGGTGCAGACAGAATGGCAAACAGTGTAGACCCTGATCAGACTGCTCCTTCTGCTCTGGGTTTGCACTACTTGCTTTGGACTATATCCCCCCGGCTAATCGGAGCTTGGTGAAATAGATTGGGCTGCATGGTGCCTCCAAGCAGAGCTGAAACTGACCATACAAGTACTGTTAAACGGCTGAGAAGGACTAAACCTGCTCGGGTAAAGTGGTGTGAGTTGGATCATCCATGCAATGTGGGACATGTGCAAGAAGAAATAGATGGGCTGCATGATGCTTCCACGCAAAGTTGAAAGCGACCGCACAAGATTCACATAGAGGATCTAAGCCTGCCCAGGCGAAGCGGTGCGAGTCGGCCCGTCCATGCTTATAAACCTTTATGGTTTCATTGGGCGACAGGGCTTGAGATGTCTTTTTATCTCAATGTCGGGTAAAAGTCCCACAAAATTGGAAGCAACATCTTCAAAATGACCTATACAGTGCTCATGGGGATGTTAACCTCAAATCAATCTGTCAAAACCTACAGCCTCCAGGCTCTCTTGCCATACTGTTTTGATGTCCAAGCTCATCCGAGTGATGGCTGCTAGGTTTTATTCTGCAATGGCCCAAAGTACAGTCAACCCACTTTATACGAACATTAGATATAACAACAAAACTTATAATAACTTTCAATGGGAGGAATCCTTAGCTTAGGATGAGACGGATTGAGGTATAATAAAATACCGGAGAAATAAATGTGGATATTTGTTAGAATTGCCTCGCCTCACAATTGTTAGAATTGCCTCAGCCTAATAGGAATTTCTAACAGATACTTGTAACCTTAGCCTGGCGATTCAGTTGACAAACATCTACAACATTTGTTCCTTGGAGTAATAGATATAATACTGAATATCTCCATCAGTCTGTTTCATCTCGACTTCAGGATTCGTTCTGTTGAAATTGTAGTAATGTTTCCTCATAATAGCGGTATAAAGAATTCTGAGACCGTACGTCACAACACATCAATGTTACTGCAGTTTGACAATAAAATATTTTATGCTTTTATTTTCAGATCTTTGTATCTAAGAAGCATGGTTTTACAAAATGGAACCGTGAGGTGTACCCTACCATGAGGAGTGAACACACACTCATACCTGACGGTGTTAATGTGCAGTATAAACCAGAGAAGGGACCTCTGAGTGCCTGGAAAGCCAGGATGGAAAAAGTCTATTAAATAAAGACTGTTGTTCATTACTTGTTAATAGACACAATAAAGGGATGGCCTTCTTAAATGTTTGTTGTTTCTATTGAATGTCAGTAAACTTGGATGGCTCTAACATGTTTTCCAAGGTTCTTTTGAATTTCATTACGAAAACACGCCTATACAAATACATTACAAACTTTATCACAGAAAAAACAAAAATTTTTAGATGAAAAATTGTATAATTTTCTTATTTTTGCTCAAAAGATACATTGTGGGTGCTCGTTAGAAGCGCCTCATCGAGGCGGGTTCTAACGAGCACCCAGAATCAATATTTTAGAGCAAAAATAAGGTTTACCCCTGTAAACCCCAGTCATACTGTATAAAAGTGGGGTTCAAGGGGATCAAAATTATATAGGCCAGTTTTCCTGATGGTTTATGACACCTTTGCCCTAATCCCGCTGAACACAACTCCTACCTTTGCAAACAGTGTTCACCCAGATCAGATCTGATCAGGATCTACACAGTCACTCGTGATTTGATTGGTTGCTACTCAAATGGGAGTGGCAAATTAATTTATTCAGCAGAATAAGGGTTAGGAACCTATCGATTTATTGAGGATAAATTCGGGGATTTCATCTTGAAAAGGTATGTTAATTAGACTCGTTAGAATTGCTTCATTGAGGCCATTCTAATAAGTACACTCAACATAACTTTATTAATCCCCTGGGGCAAAGGGTAGAGGGGATTATAGCAATGCCCTTCATCTGTTGGTCCGTTTCTTGTCCACTCTGTATCTCCTGAAGTATTCAATAGATTTTTAGAAGCCTCCATGGAGTAGTGGCTATGCTACTCGCTTTGTAAACCAGGGGTCGCAGGATCGATCCCGGGCTTCTCCAGACTTTCGAATGAGTCTTTAAACCAAGGTCCAGTCTCCGTATGACCTTAGATGTTGATGAGTAAAACTCGCACTCAATAGATTTTCATTTAACTTTTGTCAAATATTCACTTCACCGAGCTGTATGCAGAGTCAAGGTCACAATTGAAGGTCACGAGTTTGAGCCTTGAATTTTTGTTCCATATCCTTCTACCCCCTGGAAGGATTTTCATTAAACTTTGGAGGCCCCCCTCCCAACGGGGCTTGAAGAAATAGATGGGCTAGATGATGCTTCCACTCAGAGCTGAAACCGACCCGCACACGAGTACTGGTAAACCGCTTAGAGGATCTAAGCCTGCCCAGGCAAAGCGGTGTGTCCATGCTTATAAACCCTATTGGTTTCATTGGGCGACAGGGCTTGAGATGTCATTTCATCTCAATGTCGGGTGAAAGTCCCACAAAATTGGAAGCAACGTCTCCAAAATGACCTTTACAGTGTTGACGGGGATGTAAAACCTCAAATCAAACAAACATTAAACTTTGGTCATAGAGATGATGTGAAAAACCCATGACTGAAGTTGAAAGTCACAAATGAAGTTCACGAGTTTGAGCCTTGGTTTGTTTGTTCATTGCATATCTCCTTTACCCCTGGAGCCCATAACGCTGCCATACCGACTCAAGGGGAAGGTCAAGTTTAAGCCTTTAATTTCATGTCTGCTGTATATCTTTTTACCGTTTGAAAGATTTGCCTTGGTGTGCTGATGTGCAGAACCCAAAACTACACCATGATGACTCGGTCAAACTCGCAGTTTAAGGTCTCCAGTTCGAGCCTTGAATTTAGTGCCAGTTCCATATATCCTTTACGCCTGGAAGGATTGCCATTGAACTTTGGTCAAATGTTTGCTTAAGTGAGATGATATGCAGAACCTACAAGAATTCCGCTGAAGGGTATGTTGCACCTGTGGGGGTGCAAAATCACTGAACCATGAAATATAGGTCAAGGTCCAACATGGATGCTTGAATTAAACTGGTCATCCCTAGATGCAACATTATACCAAGTATCATTAATGAAAGTCTAATAGCTCTTGAGAAACAGACTAACATTAGTGTGAACATTAGGAAATTAGTAGTGTGGTTGCAATAATTCAGTTAACCATGAAATGTAAGGTCAAGGTCAAAATATAGATGCATTAAAATTATCATCCCTAGATGCAAGTCTGTACGAAGTAGGATTTATGAAGGTCTAATAGTTCTTGAGAAACGGAATTGAACAGTAGGGTGAATGCTTGGTCTCAATAATTCAGTCAGTGAACCATGAAATGTAGGTCAAGCTCAAATATGGATGCTTGCATTTAAATTATCATCCCTATTTTAAGTCTGAAGTACCATTAATGAAGCTTTTAATGTTCAAGTCCACATCTTAAGAAATAGACTTGAACATTAAGGTGTTCACAGATGTTGACTGCTTGACATACAGACGAAATTTTCGACTCCTATATCGTGCCATGCTTAAAGCAGGCTCGACAATAATCAACCATGCTGACTCGAGGTGAAGGTCACAATTGAATTGTCACGAGTTGGAGTATTGAATTTCATGTCTGCTCTATCTCAACGCTGGAAAGGTTTTCATTAAACTTTGGTCCAGTGAGCTTTGGCCGAAGTGAGCTCATATGCAGAACCCATAAATAACCATGCTAGGTCAAGGTCAAGCTCACATATGAAAGGTCACGAGTTTAAGCCTTGAATTTTTTGTCCTTTCCATATCTTTTTACCCCTGGAATGATTTTCATTTAACTTCGGCAAATGTTTGTCTAAATGTGAGATGTGCAGAAATGCTGACTCGAGGTCATGGCCACAATTGAAGGTAAAGAGAACTGCCCTCGAATTTCATGTACCCTCCATCTGATCTCCTTTACCCCAAGGATTTTCATTAAACTTTGCCCCAATGTTGGCCTAAGTGAGATGATGTGCAGAACCCATAACTCAACCAGAATTTACCAAGTTTTGTTTCTTTGTTTGATTTTCAGGCTTAACGTCCCCATCAACACTGTAAATGTCATTTTTGGAGACGTTGGTTCCAATTTTGTGGGACTTTTACCCGACATTGAGATGAAATGACATCTCAAGCCCTGTTGCCAAATGAAAACAATAGGGTTTATAAGCATGGACGGGCCGACTCGCACCGCTTTGCCTGGGTAGGCTTTGATCCTCTAAGCGGTTTAACAGTACTCGTGTGCGGGTCAGTTTCGGCTCTGCATGGAAGCATCATGCAGTCCATATATTTCTTCAAGCCCTGATGGGCGGGGGCTGCCCTAAGTATAGGGACAGGCCTAAGCAAACAGTGCAGACCCAGATCAGGCTGCTCCTGCAGTCTGATCAGGGCCTACACTGCTTGCCATTCAGTCTTCATTTAATGTAAAATAGCACTGTTATGATCCCAATTATTGGAACAGACCGGCCTTAGCAAACAGTGCAGTGAAGGAGCAGTCTGATCTTTGTCTACACTGCTTGTCATTCAGCACCACTCGATGTAAAATAGCACTGTAATAATCCTAATTATTGGAACACACAGGCATAAGCAAATGGTGAAGACCCAGGATCGGGGCCTTCACAGTTTGCCATTCCGTCTCCACTTTTTTTACTCCTTGGTGGATCGGGGAAACAAACGTTAAAATTTTAGGAGAGTTACAGCAAGTCCTCAAGGTTTCCGAATGTTTAGGATTTTTATGGTAATTTATTCTGTGAAACTTAAATGACTGGAACACTGATGGGTTGTTTATCATGGCTGATTGGGTCCTTACCAAATTCCTCTGATAGCTCCAGAATGATGTTTGTTCTACTAACTTAAATGGCTCGAACACCTTTGGGACACCAATATTCTATTCGAGACGGAGGTAGTTTGAGCCACTGAGGGGTACTGCCAGGAAGCATGAGATATTTTTGGACATCTAATGTAATATGTGTGTACTCACAGCATAAGTTTGAAAGAGAGACAAAAATCTAAATTATCCCCCCACTATTTCTTATTTAGAGGATTTCCCTAGGTGCTTGATAACGGGATTTAACTCGGCCATAGTAGAGCCTTTGGTGTGCCGAGCCATGGATGTTCTACTTTAATTGAATGTATGTTTTATGTACAAATTACGAGTGCACACAACTAACCCAGTAATGAACGGGCCTCCGCGGCCTAATAGGTAAGAGGTCACGTGACAACGGAAGTTAACATGGTTATTCTCCGGGCACTATGGTTTTTGTCAAACTCTGATTAATGAGCAGCTCAAAATGTTGAAAGGGCTGTAAAACCAAAAACAGGAAAGGAAGTTATTCCATTTTTACCTCCTGACTTGGTGCAACGATCAAGCCTCAGTGTGTCTCAAACAAATTTCTGTAAGTGTTGAGTTTAACGTCTCGCCATCAGCTATGGTCATAGACAGGGACCTCGGTTTATAGACTCATCCGAAAGTCTAAAGAACAGACCTGGGGTAATTGTATTCTGTATTCTTATTCGAATACTATTCAAATACATTTTTGAGTATTCGTGAAGTATTCTGTATTCGTGGATTTTTTAGAATAAAAGTATTTGTATTTATATTCGAATACATTTCAAAAGTCATGTATTCATGAATAGTTTTACGAATACATTATGAATACTTTTGCACTTTGCAGAAAAAAATGAAACAATACATAAATGTTTTAATTGATGTCACTAAAGTCCTTGGTACCTGAGGTAGGAACTTCTGAAATTTTCTATGAGATGGTTTTATACAATACATAACAGGGAGCCAAGAATATTTATTGATTCATTTGGTTGCATTGATACAAATAAAAGCTTTAAGATGACAAACAGTTCATTATTATGAAATTATATTACTTTTAAAGTGACTGATATTATAATTTGCTGACTGGGAGAGGTGTGACAAACAGAAGAAACTAACATCTCTTCTCAATTAGATTTTTTTTTTCTTCAGAAACACTTGCTTCAATCACAAATTACTCACAATCATGGCCCATCACTGTGGCACATGGCTATTTCTAGTCTGTTCTATCCATTTGTCAATGTATGTTGTTTTAGGCTGATTTGTGCTTGTTGCATAAAATGATTTCTGCTACCCATTTATGTCCAATGAACTCTTCAATTTGTATTATTAGACAGATACATTTCGATTTATGAGCTGTCTGCTTACTTTTTATTTTTTTAAAAAAAATTATCTCTAGAAAGTACTGTACACTTTGATCAAATGCTATATTCTGTGGCATATGATCTTAATCTACACTGCCAAGGTCTCTTTTTAAGGGACTGTAGGCATTGATGAGTTTATCTGTAAAATTACCTGTTTGTCATCTTCCAATGGATTGCCTCAGGATATAGAGATAGAGGGGCAAGACTTCAGTGTTTTTACAACTGAGCCATGCCAAAGCAAAACCTACAAATTACCCACATGTACGGTATGTAATTTCAAATACTGGTAAATTGATGTTAGAGCTTTGTTTGATAAGAACATCCTCACTGTTCATAACATTTAAAAAATCAAACACCAAAAAAAACAAGATGTGTTTGTGAAACACAAATGCCCCCGGACAGCGCATGTGAAATATGAAAGCTCTACCATTTACCAATCAAAAGTTACGGCCAATGTTAAAATTATTAAAAAGTAAGTCAAATGCCAAGGTCAAGGTCATGAGGTCAAAAATTATAGTACCAATAGAAAGGGCTTGTGACTTGGAATGCACATGTGAAATATGAAAGCTCTATCAGTTACCAATCAAAAGTTATAGCCAATGTTAAAGTTTTTAAAAAGGAGGTCAAAAGTAGGTCAAATCTCAAGGTCACGAGGTCAAAAATTATAGTACCAATAGAAAGGTCTTGCGACAAGGAATGCACATGTGAAATATTAAAGCTCTATCATTTACAAATCAAAAGTTATAGCCAATGTTGAAGTTTTTAAAAAGGAGGTCAAAAGTAGGTCAAATCTCAAGGTGAAGGTCACGAGGTCAAAATTTATGGTACCTCTTGAAAGGTCTTGTGACAAGGAATGCACATGTGAAGTATGAAAGCTGTACCACTTACCATTCAAAAGTTATGCCCAATGTTAAAGTTTTTGCAGACGGACAAACAGACAAACGGACAAACAGACGGACAGACCAAAAACTATATGCTCCCCAGAATCTTAGATTCCGGGGGCATAAAAATTGTCTAGGTAGTAAAATGAAAGTGAAGGCAAAACTGAAATCCCAAAAGTAGAAATAGAAGGCAATGGGCAAACTGATTATTTTATTATGTGCTGGCCACCTTTGACACTTTTTTCTCACAAGAAACAGAACACAATAACGCCCCTTATTTAGTTTCAGCAGTTAGGAAAACATACCCATACAAATATATTGTAAATTTTATCGTTGAAAAAAACAACAACAAATTTTAACCCTTTTCTTGCTTTATATTCATTTAAGTCACACCCATTTCTGTCTATCAACCAATCAAATTACTTGTAATTTATTGCTACAAATTCATAAACTGAATACCCAACAGTGTAGATCCTGAAGCCATCTGATCTGGAGCTACAGTTTGCAAACACAGGGGTTGTCGTGAACAGCCAGATAAGGGTTATGATGAAAAATTGTGATATTACTTATTTCTGCTCAAAATATAGATTGTGGGTACTCATTATAACCACCTCAATGGAACTACAGACAAAATCCCCCCACCCCACCAGGCAAAAAAAAAAACCTTCCTACATTGGGTTACATTGACTAATTTATTCTTTGCATAAAGGTCAAATTGCACCTACTACATACATGTGATATTTTCTTGGACCCAAATAGGAAGATTTTGATTTTCAGATAGGGAGATTGGGGTCCCAAATCGGGAGATTTTCCGCGGTAAAAAGTGATGTTATTTTTGGTTAAAATTTACCTCTGAAGCACTTTTTCACCCATAACATGCCAACACGACAATTGTTGTCTGCTTTGTCATCTGCATTAAAAATCTTTTTTGAAAACAGTGTGGGCCCAGATCAGACTGCAGAGCATTCTGATGACGGTCCACACTGTTTGCCTTTTTGCAAAAATATGTTATAAAAGCTTGGAAAAAGAAAGCAGCAGACGACAAACTTCCATTTTGTATTTTAACAGAGAGACAATTTCTCGGAAGAACGATCAAAGAACTAGCACTGACCAATAGATCGGTGTTAGTTTATACTAATTTATTTTAGTTTGATTAAACTAATTTATTTTAGTTTGATTGCGATGAAAGCTTTAAGCTTATTGAATCGCTCTCGAACACTCATTCCGGGTGTTTTCACGCACGCGAGAGAGAGATCGGTGTTAAATACCCACCTAGCACCTGGCAGAAAAAAACAACGTTCAGAATACCCGCATCGCAAAAAATTACTCATACTCTTACACCCCTTCTCTTATCATCCCCAAAACGTGCCTCGGAACTTAGTCGGAACTAATAAGCATGCATGATTTTTATTGATTTAACTTGGGGGCATATTTTTTCATAAAAGATCCATTAAAAACACGGCAAAAATATTTTTTCTCGCAAGCTAAAAATGAAACAGGTTTGAATAGAAAATTTCACCCTGCAAAACTCCGGTTCTATGTTTATTAATAAATGAAAAACTACATACAGATGCTTAGAAAATACCAGCGTCTGCTCTGCTCTGTTTTGGCGGGAAAAATATTTAGTGCGTTCACCTGTCAAAGGCCAAAAAGCATGCACGAATTTTCATTGGTGTCACGTGGGGCATATTTCTTTCTTCCGTTAAAAGCGGCAAAAATATTTTTCTCGGGTTTAAATAGAAAATGTCACTAAGTAATTACCCAGTTCTATGATTAATAAAAGAATAACGGATTACAGACGCGTAGCAAAAAAAAAAACACTGTCTGCTTTGCTGTTTTGGCGGGAATAATATTTAGCGTCTACACCTGTCAATTACAAAGGGATTAAATAAGCTATAACTGGTATATCTTGATTGACTAGTTTTCACACCTTGTCACATTGTTAATTATCGGCTTATCAATAAGGCCCGCCTCGGGTGTAAACGGTTTAATAGCGTTGGCAACTTGAGCAAATCGGTGATCAGTAATAAATGTATGCAAACATCACATTTCTTCCTTATTGAATTTCTCGCTTTTTATCACATTGTTTGCGGGTTGCATTTTAATAATTGTATTTACCGGTACGTTCTTTTCATATTGCGATATTATACTTGTGCAGGTGTGTATTGCAATTTACCTGCATACCGCCTAGCGTAAATACACTGACGGTTAACCGCATAGGTATTTTACAGTGGTTAACACTAAATTGGTCGGTCGGCGGAAAACTACTATAGGAAAATTGTCGTATCGGGAGATTAGGGCCGTCGGACGGGAGACCGGGAGATGGGGTTCGAAATCGGGATATCCCAACGAAATCGGGAGATATCACATGTATGCTACTATACAGAACAGTAAAATCATCAATATGACTAAATTCTAACAGGGCCGTAAAACCCAAACCAAAAAAAAAAAAAAATTCTAAAAATGAATGAGAACATTACAAATGAAACAAAGTAGTTCATTAGTCATGGCAAGAGATTTATTCATTGACTGACTTTATAATGTGTATTCAATTATGATCATCATCTTTAATTTGCATCATAAAATTTATAAAGAAATGTGTTAAAAAGTTATCACAATAATCAAGCAGAATTTTCAAAAGTGATACATTATCCTAATAAGGTGGTTCTAATGAGTACCCACAATCTGTATTTTAGAGTCGAAATAAAGAAAAATGGGTTTACAGTAAAGCCCCGTTTTACTGTTCAAAAGTGGGGTTCAAGGGGGTCAGAATTATATAGGTGTTTAGGTGATTATGTCATTCATCAATCATTAACTTTTGATTGATAAATGCCCCAGACACTACAAATGACCTGTTTCATACAAGATCCCACACACCTTCATTGATTGTGTCTTAAATTGTTCCAGAGAAAACAAAGAGGTGTGTATCTGTCAATGACCCAAACATTACTACAGTCACCATTGGTTAATTCTTGTTTTGATGGAAATGTATTCAAAAGTATTCAAATACATTTGCAAAGTATTTGTATTCTCATTCGAATACATTCATAAAAAAATGTATTTTTATTTGTATTCTGTATTCGTGAAATGCAAAGTATTTGTATTTGTATTCGAATACTTTTGAAAGTATTCGACCCCAGGCCTGCTAAAGAAGCCCAGGATCGATCCTGGTGAGTAACATAACCACTACATTTGTTTGAATCAAGGTTTTATGTCCCCCGTTATTACTATTTAGGTTCTTTTGGAGACGTTGTTTGTGAGACTTTCACCTGACATCGAGATGAAATGACATCTCCAGCCCTACAGCCCAAACAAACCAATAGAGGTAATAGTCCAACTCTCACCACTTTGCCTGGGCTGGCTTAGGACCAGTACACATGCGTTTTGTTTCAGCTCTACATGGAAGCACTATGCAGCCCAATCTATTTCTCCAAGCTCCGATGGTGTGCGTGTGTTGTGAGTTTTTACATCCCACCCACAGCTAAGGTCATATGGATATGGGACATCGGTTTAAAGACTCGTCCAAAAGTTTGTGTTTGTTTGATTTGAGGGTTAATGTCCCCGTCAACACTGTAAAGGTCATTTTGGAGACGTTGCTTCCAATTATGTGGGACTTTTGCCCGACATTGAGATGACATGACATCTCAAGCCCTGCCGCCCAATGAAAGCAATAGGGTTTATAAGCATGGACGGTCCAACTCGCACCGCTTTGCCTGGGCAGGCTTAGATCTCTAAGCAGTTTACCACTACTCGTGTGCGGGTCGGTTTCAGCTCTGCGTTGAAGCATCATGCAGCCCATCCATTTCTTCAAGCCCCGATGGGCGGGGGCTGTCATCCAAAAGTAAGAAGCCCGGAACGAAACCCATGATCCCTGATTTATGAGGCAAGTATCATAACCACTACACATTTGGGGATTCTACCAAGCTTTGAAGGGTGGGGGCCTACAAATTTCTGTGGTTCCAAGTGTGGTCACTGATGAGGCCTAATTGGTCAAAACTAGCTAGTCTGGCCCAGAAAACATGTACACTTCATATTTCCATTTCTGTGATGTAATCCTTGCTTCCAAAGGATAACCCTTTTATAGAACATATATAATGTCACTACAGCTGGTGTTTTGGAATGTGGCGGCCGTAAAAAGTCTCCCTACCCTACATCAAAATGTAGTTTATATTTTCTTGTCATTGATTCCAATGTGGAATTTTTGAAAATAATTGAGGGCCACTTATGAGGCCTAATTGGCCGAAACTGGCTGGTCTGGCCCAGAAAACATGTACACTTCATATTTTCCATTTCTGTGATGTATTCCTTGCTTCCAAGGATAACCCTTTTATAGAACATATTGAAATAGTTTTGAAGGCAATGATCAGGTATCAATACAATTAACCCACACCTCCCATCAGAGCGGGGAAAAAACAAACACGAAATAACTAGACCCTAATGGAAACATCAATGGGGGAAAGCCAAAAGGACAGTTACTTTCTCCAAGAGCTCCTCACACAGAGCTAACAGGTATGTCGTCTGGTCTTGTAGAGCATAATACAGCTGATTGGTCAGTTCAGACATTTTCAGGCCCTTATCTTATTTAACCATAACACTGTTGTCAGACAGGAATATTGCACCTCGTTAAGATCAGATAAACTCCGCTGTTTTATAGCACCATTAGTGGATTGATTTTCATCAAAGATACCTGACATTTCAGTGTAGCAGCAGGCTTGTTTGGAAAATGCCTCAAAGAAAAAATTAAACTTTATTGATAAAGAAAAACGAAATAAAGGGGGTATTTTAAGGGAAAGAGAAAATTATTCAGAAGAGTGTAGGGTGCATATGCATTTCAGGGGCCCTCACTGTGTTACCTGGATGGATTTTCTCTCAGAAAATCAATGTTTGATTAGATTTTCTGGAATGGTTTTGAATTCTATGTGATGAAAGTTTGTGATACTTTTCTTATTTATACTTCACTCATAGGTTGTGTGTGCTAATTAGAACCACCCCACTTAGGTGGTTCTTGCTAGTACCCACAACCTATGTCTAGGAAAATAATGTATACCAAGGTAAACCCCAGTTTTCTCTGTATAAAGCAAGGTTGGGCGGTCAAAACCAAGGGCAGTTTTAACCGGTGGTTTTAACCGGTTAAAACCGTCCCGGTCAATACTCCCAAAGTGGTCAATATTGGTCAATACTGGTCGATTGAAATACTGAGTGGTCAATTGAATAAACTGAGTGTTGAAAAAGCAAAGCTACTGAAACTATTTTGAAGTTTTGCTCTCTTTGCTGGAGGCTGATCATTTGATAGAGTTTCAGGTTCAAGATGTGATTTCTTCAAGTGGCCTCTTAGCAATACTTTCTGGGTTTTTATGGCCCTAGGCATTTTTGTCTATAACTCATCAGTCTTAAGACCTTAGCACCTTGCACTGTTTTTTTTTTTTTTTTTTTTTTGTTATCATCCAAAATAGTGAAGAGGTTCCAAATTGGGTCTTTAGGTTTCATTCATTTTTGACACCTTCAGTAATAGCTTGATGATAAGATACTGTCTATATTGCATATAAATCAAAATTTCACACATTATGAATAAAGCCTGGTGTCAGTTTATAATACCCCTATTAGGTACATGTAATTGGTCAAATTTAGCAATCAGATCTTTGCCACACCCACTGCAGTGGTATGGGTTAGTCTGTTTTGACAGCAATTTACAGGTGTTGCAGATACTTTTAAATATTCAAAGACATCAGTGAATCTTCAAATATTGTTTGGTTAATAAATAAAGGACTTTCATGAATCATTCAAATTCCATGATACATTCAGCTTATTCATATTCCTGTAAATCAAAATATGAACAATCAATCTAACCTATAAAGGAAAAAAGAATAATTATAATTGAAAAGAACACCAGGCCTGTCTACAGTTCAGTGAGTCAATCGACCAGCAATAATGTCTTTTGACTTTTGATGAAATAAAAGATACCTCAAATAATTAGTTATTAATAAAAACTATTTTGTCTTGTTCAGTGGTGAAAATATAGTTTAACATCATGTACATGATGTAGGGGGAAAGCTTTTAAGACCAGTTTAGCAACAGGACAGAGGTATATACTCCAGTGATTTAATTGACCACCAATCGACCAGTAATGACCGGTTAAAACCGGTTTTAACCACCGGCCCGGTCAATACTCATATTGACCGGCTTTTTGCCAACCTTGGTATAAAGTGGGGTTTAGTGGCTTGTTCATTTCACAGGGTTGTGTGATGTGCATTAAAAAGAACAATTCATAATGGATTAAATGTGTGTATGAAATTGTTAGAAATAACTCTCCTTAAACTATCCAGTAAGTCTTTTTGCTAGGGGCCAATTAAGTACTTGCCAGGTAATAAATCACTCCATGGAGTCTGCATGCAGATATTGACCCAAAATATTCTTTTGCTAAGAGTTAATATTTGATCTCTTGGACCAATGAAATCAAACCCTGCCAACTCTGCCTACATTAGCTGCTTTGCAGAAACTATAGAGAAGTCTGTAAGCTCTGTGTCATAAGCTTGCTTTCCCACATAACGGCCAATTGCCAGATATAAGCAAAACACACATTCAAAGAACTGTAACAGAGCATTGATGTTTGACTAGTTGCATATAGTTTTGAAGAGAATGATAATGAGACCTCTACTGTAAATCATTCCCATTTGCTGGCACAAGAAGGGCAGTTGTCAGTTGTTGGCAAAAGAATGTGCAGTATGCTTATTAGCCACTCGGATATCGGCATGACTACCCAGGTAGAAAGTGGTTAGGTAAACTTGTTGGCTCTGTATTACCTTATAGTATTAAACCATTACATGCAGGAAACCCTTAAAGGGGTACCTTTGCAAACAGTGCAGGCCCAGATCAGACACCACAGAATGGGCCTGGGCAGACTTAGATCTTATAAGCAGTTTACTAGTACTCATGTTCTGTTGGTTTCCGCTCTGCGTGGAAGCATCATGCAGCCCATCTACGTCTTCAAGCCCCAATAGACCGGGGCAGCCATTTTAAGTTTGTAAGCAAAATATTTCTAAAACCATGAATGCTTCTGTCTTGAAACTTGACTGGCTGATAGGATGATGAGTAGATGACATGATTAACTTTTGAAAAAAAATCCGGAATTTTCTTCTCGAGTTATGACCCTTTGGTCAATTCGTCATAATCTTGTAAGCAAGATATCTTGAAAACTGTTTAACCCTTGTCCTGCTGAGCCCAGATATGTCTTGTCTTTAAAACAATGATGATCCAGATCAGATGGCTTCTGAAGAAGCCATCTGATCAGGATCATCATTGTTTGTCATTCAGCTCATGAATTTGTTGCAATAATTTGCATCAAGTAATCTGATTGGTTGATAATCACTAGTGGGTATGGCATATATAAATATTCAGCAGGTTAAGGGTTAAGATACTGCCTTGGACCTTGACAGGGAATGATGAGATGACCTGATAAACTATTTCAACAAGAGCTCCATAAGCGGGGTGTTATACGCCCGTGGCAAGTAAGTATTTGTTGGACTGCAACCTTGAAACAATATGAACTGCTCCATATCATGTTCTAACTATACATCAAGTTTCAGCTTGTGATCTAAATTGTATGAGGAGCTAGCCAGAAAAGAAATGTTTACAGAAATTTTTAAAGGGGTATACTTCCATAAATATTTGAAGGACTGTAACTTCTAAACAATATGGGCTGCTCCACATCATATTCAAACTAAATATCAAGTTTTGGCTAGATCAAATGTTACCTGCTTGAGAGCTCAGCCACAAACAAAATGTGTACAGAAATTTTGAAAAGGGCATAACTCAGTATGTGGTGGATTGTAACCTTGAAACAATATGCACTGCTCCTAATAATGGTCTAGCAATAAAACAATATGTTTACAGAAATTTGCAAAGAGGCATAACTCTTTTAATATTTAGTGAACCATAACCTCGAAACAATATGCGCACCTTCAAATTGTGGTCAAACTATCAGCTTGAGTCAATGTTAATTATATGAAAAGTTAGCTAGAAACAACATATTCACAGAAATTTTTAAAGGGGCATGACTATGTAAATATTTGGTAGACCATAACCTCGAAACAATATGCACTGCTTTAAGTCTTTCTTTCCAGAAGTTTAAGGGATATCACTAATACATTTTTAACTCTTTTTGTACCAAATGGAATCTTCCTCCTTGTATATAGCAGGAGTTCATTTCCAAATTTAGGGGTGACATGCCATGTTTTCTTCAAAATCTAATTGGAAAATGGCTGAACTTTTAGCAAACAGTGGAGGCCCTGATCAGATCCCGCATTCTGCGGCGTCTGATCTGGGCCTGCACTGTTGCCAGAGCACCTGTTTTGGGGTTTCTGGTACTAAATGGGTTAAAGGGCCTATCTTGTTGATGTTTTTTTAGAAAAAGGGCCCTTTCCAGCTGCCTGATAAAAAGATGAATCCATAAAAGTAAACTCGGGCTAAAATTCATTTTTCAGTTACAACAAAAATATCATTGGAATAAACATTCAATAAACCTGATGAAATCTTCAATGTCTTACCTATAATTTGATATAAAGATTATGACAATATACCAAGCAACAGTGGAGAAAATGGCATTTAAAGATGACCACTGCCGTAAGCTGTAGTCTATCCTTAACAGGTCTGTGCAAAGAACACCCTCAAAACATTCAATCCCTGTTTCAGAAAAATGCATTTAAGCGAGGATATTGTCAGATCCTCTGACAGTTCTAGTTTTTTTAAAGTACATATTTTGTCTTCAGTCCTGAAACTCCTTTAGCTTACATCTTTGCAGTCAAATCAGGGTCTTTCCTTTTCATAGAAGCCAGACTTGCTATGTCTTGGCCCCGTGACTGTTGTCATGTTCAACTCAAATGAGCAAGTATATTTTATCGCTTCTGTATTATAATAAAACAAATAAAATAATCTGTTCAATCTCAAATTATAATACCAACAAATAAAAAATTTTTCCTAACTCAAATCTGCAAAGAACATTATTTGCTTTCTCTAAAATGTAAGTTAACCCTTCTCTTGCTGAATATTCATTTTAGCCACACCCATCTCTGACTTTGAACCAATCAGATTACTTGATGTTATTTATTCCTACAAATTCATAAACTTCATGTCAAACCGTGTAGATCCTGATCAGATGGCTTCTTCAGAAGCCATCTGATCTGGATCTACACTGTTTCCAAAGATGTGGGTTGTGAACAGCATGATAAGAGTTAAATTGTTCAAATTAGAATATTTATGAGCAAGACAGTTTCAATGCCAAGCTGAAATGAGCATGAAAAGACATGTTTTAACCTAGGGCTGTGCTCAATGTTCTCTTGCTTTCACAAGAATCACTGATTCATTTTCATAACACCACTAGGATCCACAGAGAACTTCGAGGGATCAAACGGTTGTCCTTTGAATGGCGAGCCTTCTGCATCCCAGGCCTTTCGTAGCATGTCCTGCATCTTCTGAAAAAAAAAAAGAAATAAAATATTTTAGCCAGCTTGCGAGAAATGTAATATGTACCATAGCAACAGTTAAGGCTGGTATTTTGTAATAAGAGAAGGACAGTTTTTGTCAATTCACCATAAAAATTTATGTTGTGGGTATTCATTAGAACCACCTCAATGAGGCAGTTCTAATGAATACCCACAACATAGGTTTATATGGAGAATTAAGGAAAACTATCCTTCAATTATCACAACTTATTGAAGTTAATAAAATCGTCAATAATCAAGTAATTTCGCATTCACCCAGTTACAGGTCCGTGGTCTGCTGTACTGGCCCTCGGCCTTCGTTCTCGGGGGCCAGTACAGCAGACCTCGGACCTGTAAGTGGACCGATACAAAATTACTTGGTTAATAACATTATACTACGCACCTTTAAGCTAGCTTATGAGAAAATGTTACTTATTACATAGGTAAACAGCAAAGGCTCATCTTAGCCTAGGCAGAGGCACAGTCTTGCCAGAATCTTAAGAGGAATGGGAAAACCTGGCCAATTTTTACCGCAATATAAGTCTGTGTAAAACCCGTGGGCCATTGGGCGGGGCCTTTTTTGGCCCAGGGCTATAATTTGAGCAATCTTTGTACAGGTCCCCTACACGAAGCTCCATGCTTTATAGTATCAATGACCTGGGCTTTGTGGTTTTAGAGAAGAAGATTTTTAAAGGTTTTCCATATACAGTGAAATTCTGCTATTAAGACCACCTAAAATTAAGACTACCTAGAATTTGTTTTTCTACAGAAACACAGATGTCTCCCCCGTTTTAGACCTCTAAGTATAACCTTGACATTGGAGGTATTGAGCTGGGTCTTGTGTGCAACACATCATCTAATGAAGATAAACATTTCTGCAAAGTAACTTTAAAAATGTTCACAGAAAAATAAAAAAGTTATTGACCATACACAAAAAAGCCCTTTTTTACCTTTGACCTCTAAGTATGGCCTTGACCTTTGAGGTACAACACATCCTCTCATGATGGTTAACATTTCTGCCAAGTAATTTCATAATCCATCAAAGAATAAGGAAGTTATTGACTGTCCCATTTGTTACCTTTGACCTCTAGGTTAACCTTGACATTGCAGGTATGGACCTTGGTTTTGCACATGACTCATGGTCTAATGACGGTGAACATTTCTGCATGGTTACTTTATAAAGTCCATCCAGAAATAAATAAGTTATTGACTGGACACAAAAAACAAACTTTTTTTACCTCTGACCTCTTAGTTTGATCTTGATCTTGGAGGTACCGACCTGGGTCTAGCGTGCACCACATCATCTAATGATGGTTAACATTTCTGCCAAGTAATTTCACAATCTATCCAGGAATAAGAAAGTTATTGACTGAACACTAAAAAAGGCCCCTTTTGTCCTTTGACCTCTTAGTAAGACCTTGACATTTGAGGTACCAACTTGGGCCAGGCACACAACACATCGTCTCATGGTGGTTAACATTTCTGCCAAGTAATTTCAAAATCCATCTAAAATCAAGAGGGCCCAGAGGGCCCTGGTTCGCTCACCTGATCCAATGTATAACAAGTGGGCCCCGGGCAGGGTCAATTTTGGCCCCAGGGCTATAATTTGAACAATCTTGGTAGAGGTCCACAAGATGAAGCTTCATATCGAATATGAAAGACCTGGGTTTTGTAGTTTCAGAGAAGAAGATTTTAAAGGTTTACCCTGCATATAGAAGTCTATGTAAAACAAGATTTTCCCTATATAAGTCTATGTAAAACCAAAGGGCCCCGGAGTGGGGAAATTTTTGGCCCCAGGGCTATAATTTGAACAATCTTGGTAGAGGTCCACTAGCTGAAGCACCATAACAAATATCAAAGATCTAAGCCTTGTGGTTTCAGAGAAGAAGATTTTTTAAGCTTTTCCCTATATAAGTCTATGTAAGACCAAAGGGCCACATGGCGGGGACATTTTTGGTCTCAGGGCTATAATTTGAACAATCTTGTTAGAGGTCCACTAGCTGAAGCTTCATAACAAATATCAGACCTTAGCCTTGTGGTTTCAGAGAAGAAGATTTTTCAAGATTTTCCCTATATAAGTCTATGTAAAACCAAAGAGCCCCGGAGCGGGGGTATTTTCGGCCCCAGGGCTATAATTTGAATAATCTCGATAGAGGTCCACAAGATGAAGCTTCATACCAAATATCAAAGACCTGGGCCTTGCAGTTTCAGAGGAGAAGATTTTTAAAGATTTTCCCTATATAAGCCTATGTAAAACCAACGGGCCCTCGGGCGGGGGCATTTTTAGCCCAAGCACTATAATTTGAACAATCTTTGTAGGGGTCCACTAGATGAAGTTTCATACCAAATAGCAAAGACCTGGGCCTTGCAGTTTCAGAGAAGAAGATTTTTAAAGATTTTCCCTACATAAGCCTATGTAAAACAAAAGGGCCCTGTGGCGGGGGCATTTTTGGTCCCAGCACTATAATTTGAACAATCTTGGTGCGGGTCCACTAGATGAAGCTTCATACCAAATATCAAAGACCTGGGCATTGCGGTTTCAGAGAAGAAGATTTTTAAAGATTTTCCCTATATAAGCCCATGTAAAACCAAAGGGCCCCTGTGCGGGGGCATTTTTCGCTCCAGTACTCTAATTTGAACAATCTTGGTAGGGGTCCACTAGATGAAGCTTCATCCCAAATATCAAAGACCTGGGCCTTGAGGTTTCAGAGAAGAAGATTTTTAAAGATTCTCCCTATATAAGCCCATGTAAAACCAAAGGGCCCCGGTGCGGGGGCATTTTTGGCCCCAGCACTATAATTTGAACAATCTTGGTAGGGGTCCACTAGATGAAGCTTCATACCAAATATCAATGTCCTGGGCCTTGCGGTTTCAGAGAAGAAGTTTTTTTAAGTTTTCGGTGAAAAAAATCTATTTTTGGCTCCTGTGACCTATAAGTGCAACGGACCAGAACCATTTGAACAACTTTGAAAGGGGACCACCTAAGGATCATTCCTGTGAAGTTTGGTCAAAATCCGATCAGTGGTTTAGGAGGAGATGTCGTTTGAAGAAAAAGTTTACGGATGCACGCACGCACGGACGCACGCACAACGGACAAAAAGTGATCCCAAAAGCTCACCTTGTCACTACGTGACAGGTGAGCTAATAAGAAAGTTATTATTGACAGAACACAAAAAGGCCCCTTTTTTTACCTTTAACCTCTATGTAATGACCTTGACCTTTCAGGTACCAAACTGGGTCATCCATGCAACACATCATCTCATGGTGGTTAACATTTCTGCCAAGCAATTTCAAAATCCATCTAAAAATAAGAAAGTTATTGACCAAACACGAAAAAAGGCCCCTTTTTTGACCTCTGTGTATGACCATGACATTTTAGGTACCAAACTGAATCATGCATGCAACACATCGTCTCATGATAGTTAACATTTTTCCCAAGTAACTTCAAATTCTATCTAAAAATAAGCAAGTAATTGACAAAACCCAAAAAAAGGGCCCTTTTTTACCTTTGACCTCTAAGTATGACCTTGACCTTTGAGGTACCAACCTGGGTCATGCAGGCAACACATCGTTTTATATTGGTTAATATTTCTGCCAAGTGATTTCAAAATCCATCTCAAAATAAAGTTTTTGACCAAACACGAAAAAAGGCCCCTTTTTTGACCTTTGACCTCTAAGTATGACCTTGACCTTTGAGGTACCGACCTGCCTCATGTGCACCACACATCGTCTCATGGTTGATAATATTTCTGCCAAGTAATTTTAAAATCCATCTCAAAATAAGAAAGTTATTGACCAAATACGAAAAAAGGCCCCTTTTTTGACCTTTGACCTCTAAGTATGACCTTGACCTTTGAGGTATCGACCTGCCTCATGCGCACCACACATCGTCTTATGGTTGTTAATATTTCTGCTATGTAATTTTAAAATCCATCTGAAAATAAGAAAGTTATTGACCGGACATGATTTGCCCATACATATATACATACCGCAAACTTCCAAGGGAGATTATTCAAAAAGTATAAATGCGAGAGTTATAGTTCTTGCGCACTGCACGTCGTCTAATGCTGATTAATATTTATACCAAGTTTCCTGAAGATAGCTCGAACGATTTTCAAGTTATAGAGCTGACACGAATGTGTGACAGATGGACAGACAGACGGACAGACAGACAGACGCCCGGGGGGAAAAACAATATGTCTCTCAGAAAATTTTTTTTCGGGGGAGACATAATTCTCCTCTAAAAAGCATATTTAAACGGTTTCAGTCATGCTTTCTGTGTGTTTTCTGCACTTCTGGAAGGAGACCACCTTTGGGACTGTTATAAAGTGGTCTTAAAGACCACTTTTGGACAGTCCAAAAGGTGGTCCTATTATATGAGTTTTACTGTATAAGTCTATGTAAAACAAGTGGCCCTCCTAAGGATCATTCCTGTGAAGTTTGGTCAAAATCGGATCAGTGGTTTAAGAGGAGATGTTGTTTGAAGGAATTGTTTATGCACAGAGGCACGAACGCATGGACCGGCGAAATGTGATCATAAAAACTCCCCTTGTCACTACGTGACAGGTGAGCTAAAATTGGAAAAGATACCCTTTCAATACTCCTGGTCTGGAGTTCAATTGGCCCTTGTCTCAAAACCATTTGAGCCAGCGCATGACAACCTACAATAAGACGTGTGCGCCCAATGATGACTCAGATCATCCTGCGCATCTGCCCAGTCTGATCAGAGTCTTCATTGTGTGCTCTAAAGATAGCTAAGGGCCCAATGCTCCTTCGTGCAACATGAAAAGTCTCCGGTTAGACTATATGGATGCGCAGGCTGATCTGATTCTTTGCTGGGGGCACATTTGTTATTGTAGGTTTTGTCATGCACAGACTCATTTTATGACCAAAAGGCGTTTGATCCATTGAACTTCATCTGTATTTTTACAGCCCCCGCCCATTGGGGCTTGAAGAAATAAATGGGCTGCATGATGCTTCCATGCAGAGCTGAATCTGACAGTACATGAGTACTGGTAAACTGCTTAGAGGATCTAAGCCTGCCCAGGCAAAGAGGTGCGAGTCAGAAGCAACTTCTCCATAAGGACCTTTATAGTGTTGACGGGGATGTTAAACATCAAATCAAACAAACACTCATCTATATTTTGCATACTGTTTCATGTGTCTGAGGCAGTCCTAACTTCTTCTGTCTATCATTATACATCATCTCCTCTATCTTAGCCTGTGCCTCCTGATCTAGGTCAGACATGGGTCGACTGGCATCAATCTTTCTCACGCTGATCTTAGGCTCGTCGGTGAAGAAACCTTCCCACCATCTCTCATCTTTCTTCTCCAAATTAATCTTAAAAGGGAAAAGATACATCAAGTTCACCCAAAAGTTTCAAGAAAAATTATAGAGCATATACAGCAAACAATGCTCATTTTCAGGATTTTTTTGTCAGTTGACCAAACTTTTTGTATTTTTCTTCTTTTTGTTTTTATATGTGTTTGTTTTGGCATTTAACAGCCCAGTCTACACTATATACATCATATAGAGCCTGTCAGGTTAACAATCCACACTTTTCCTGGGCAGGCTTCTATGTAAGTGGTTAACCAGTACAGTAGACTTTCTTTGCCAGAAACTGACAACTGCGCTTCTGGAATCAGTGGAAGGGAGAGAGTGACCGTAGAAAAGATTTCATGATCAATCTCTTCAGAAGAAAGTTGCTGACCTGGCAGGTATCGAACTGGCAACAACCTGCTGACATGCATGTGACTCAGCTATCGGGGCCAACACCATTATGAAAACACACATATACAAATACATTGTAAATTTTGCTGCCGAAAAAAAAAAAATGAAAATTTTAAGATGAAAAATTGTGATATTTTTCTTATTTCTGCTCTAAATAAAGATTGTGGGTACTCTTTACTCTTTAGAACCGCCTCATTGAAGCGGTTCTAACGAGTACCTACAATCTATATTTTAGAGCAGAAATAAGAACAAGAGGACCATGATGGTCCTATATCCCCCACCTGAGCTAAGAGATTTACATGTTGGTCCTTGAGCGGGACAATTTTTGGCCTCGGGGCTATAATCTGAACAATCTTGGTAGAGGTCCACTAAATGAAGCTTAATATCAAATATCATAAGCCTGGGCTTTCTAGTTTCAGATAAAAAATCTTTGAGGTTTTCCCTAAATAAGCCTATTTAAAAGATGCGGGCTCTGTGTGATTGTGTGTGTGTGTGTGTGGCGGGGTGCTTTTTTGGCCCCTAGGCTAGAATTTGAACAATCTTGGAAGAGGTCCACTAGATGAGGCAGCAAGCATCATACCAAATATCCAAGATCTAGGCCTTTTTGGTTTCAGACAAGAATACTTTTAAAGGTATTCCCTATATTTGCCTACGTAAAACCTGGGACAGTGCCATTTTTGGCCCCGGGGCTATAATTGGAACAATTTTGGTAGAGGTCCATCAGTTGAAACTTCATACCAAAAGTCAAAGACCTGGGCCGTCTGGTTTCAGACAAGAAGATTTTTAAAGGTTTTCCCTTTTATAAGCCTATGTAAAACCAGTGGGCCATGGGGCGGGGCCATTTTTTGGCCCGCGGGCTATAATTTGAACAATCAGAATCTTGGTAAAGGTCCACTACATGAGCTTCATAACATATATCAAAGACCTGGGCCTTCCGGTTTCAGACCAGAAGATTTTTTAAGGTTTTCCCTGTGTTGGCCTATGTAATTTTTGGCCAAAGGGTAATAATTTGACTAATTTTGATTATGATGATGATGATGGGCCTTCTGGTTTCTGACAAGAAGATTTTTAAAGGTTTTCCCTATATAAGCCTATGTAAAACAAGTGGGCCCCGGCGCGGGGGCATTTTTGGCCCCAGGGCCATAATTTGAACAATCCTGGTATCGGTCCACTAGACGAAGCTTCATACCAAATACCGAAGACCTGGGCCTCCTGGTTTCAGACAAGAAGATTTTTAAAGGTTTCCCTATATAAGCCTATGTAAAACAAATGGGCCCCAACGCGGGGGCATTTTTGGCCCCTGGGCTATAATTTGAAGAATATTGGAAGAGGTCCACTAGATGAAGCTTCATACCAAATATCAAAGACCTGGGCCTTCTGATTTTCAGACAAGAAGATTTCTAAAGGTTTTCCCCCATTATTAGTCTATGTTAAACCAGTGGGCCAAGGCGCGGGGGCATTTTTGGCCCCAATGCTATAATTTGAACAATCTTGGTAGAGGTCCACTATACAAAGCTTCATACCAAATATCAAAGACCTGGGCCTTCTGGTCCACTAGATGAAGCTTCATACCAAATATCAAAGACCTGGACCTCCTGGTTTCAGAAAAGAATATTTTTAAAGATTTTCCCTATATAAGCCTATGTAAAACAAGTGGGCCCGTTAGCGGAGGCATATTTGGCCTGAGGGCTATAATTTGAACAATCTTGATAGAGGTCCACTAGACGAAGCTTCATCCAAATATCAAAGACCTGGGCTTTCTGGTTTCAGACAAGAAGATTTTTGTAAGGTTTTCCCCATTATAAGTCTATGTAAAACCAGTGGGCCCTGGCGCTGGGGCATTATTGGCCCCAGGGCTATAATTTTACCAACCTTGATAGAGGTCCACTAGACGAAGCTTCATACCAAATATCAAAGATCTGGGCCGGCTGGTTTCAGACAAGAAGATTTTTTAAAGGTTTTCCCTATATAAGCCTATACAAAACCAGTGGGCCCTGGCGAGGGGGCATTTCGGCCCTAGGGCTATAATTTGAACAATCTTGGTAGAGGTCCACTAGATGAAGCTTCATACCAAATATAAAAGACCTGGGCCTTCTGGTTTCAGACCAGAAGATTTTTAAAGAATTTCCCTATATGAGCCTATGTAAAGCAAGTGAGCCCCGGCGCGGGGGCATTATTGGCCCCAGGGCTTTAAGTTGAACAATCTTGGTAGAGGTCCACTAGACGAAGCTTCATACCATATATCAAACACCTGGACCTTCTGGTTTCAGACAAGAAGATTTTTAAAGGTTTTCCCTATATAAGCCTATGTAAAACCAGTGGGCCCCGGCACGGGGGCATTTTTGGCCCCAGGGCTATAATTTGAACAATCTTTGTAGAGGTCCACTACATGAAGCTTCATACCAAATTCCAAAGACCTGGGCCTTCTGATTTCAGACAAGAAGATTTTTAAAGGTTTTTTTCTTATTTTCTCTTTTTGGTTGTCATGGCAACCAGAGTTCTGCATGGAATGGAATTCTTTGAACAACTTTGAGAGAGGACCACCCACAGATCTATTCTGCCAAGTTTGGTCAAAATCTGTTCAGTGGTTTAGGAGACGATGTCATTTATAGAAATTGTGGACAGACATCCGGACAGACGACGACGACGGACGAAAACCGATCACAATAGCTCCCCCGGAGCCTTCGGCTCAGGTGAGCTAAAAATAAGGTTTACCCCGGTAAACCCCAGTTTTACTTTATAAAATTGGGGTTCAAGGGGGTCGAAATTATATAGACATGTTTTCTTGATGTCGACCCAAAGTTACTAGCCATGAAACTTTACATTAATGAAGAATACGTGATTATCATTGATTTGTACGAAATCAAGGTAACAGTTATTCATAGCCACTTTATTCATATTGTTGTAATGTTAGAGTGTTGTGTTTTAGCAGTCATCTGTAAAACTTGGATTGGACACATTTGTTGGAGAATGCAGTGTCTAATCAGAGCTGACGTAGTTTGCTCAAAATACTGGAATTTAGGAGTTAAGTGATACAGCCATAGTCCCTTTTCAGGAACATTTTCCCAGCGTACTCTCTGAGATAATTTACACATCAGTGCTGTCAGCGCATTAATTTTCTTTAGAAATCAGACTTGGCATTTCATGTGAATTGACTCCACGTAAAATGTGAAAAATTAGAAAATTTGAGTCCTTGAAACTTATCTTAGTCTAATCAAGACTCTAGAAGTGATAAGTTTCAGACAAAAATGTGATATTTTTCATATTTATTATCCCAGTCAGTACAAAACAGTGGGCCAATATCAGGCTGACAGCAATACGATGTAGTGACTTTGTATGGCTGTGGGCCAGATGTTGGTTTTCTTTGTGGGCTAGGATTTAGCTGAAATTATTTCGACTTACATGTATATGATCTCCTGGTACCAGGCTCCAGACAGTTTCATCTTTCTGTACCTCCCAGGTGAGATCACCATCTACAACCAGAACCCAAGCACCTGTTGTGTCTTTATACTCCACTTTCACATGTTTACCGTGTGTCTCAACTCTACAATCACGACCTTTCTTCACATGACTAGCAACCTATAAAAAGATAAAACACATTACGCTAACTCGCTCAATGGCTACAATGGCATCTTTTTTGCTACATATTTTCCTTGTTTCTACATCAAACAAAGATTGTGGGTGCTCGTTAGAACTGCCTCAATGAGGCAGTTCTAACGGGTACCCACAATGTATGTTTTTGAGTTTTAAAAAATGTTACCCCTGTAAACTCCACATTTCTTTCTCTACATTAAGTGGGTTTTATAGGGGTGTTCATTTCACAGACATGTTAACATGATAAGATAGGAGAATTTTTCAGGTAGATCCTATGTCCCTATGTGTATAACGGCATCTGGTTGCCATAAACAGAATGGATGCACCTTCAGAAAAGGCAACACTATCAATAGGGGTCTACCTTCCATTAACTATCACTGAAATATCTTCTTTTTTCTAAATAAGAACCCTGTTTTACCCAATTTTCAACATCAAAAGTGTAGATCAGCTTGCACACACAAGAAGACTGTCAAGTTTAGACAGTAAACTGCCTTTTGTTTCTATATAACAACTAGAATCGCGCAGTCAATGGCACGTCATCGCATATCCCCACGCTTTTTTAAAGATACGCCACTATATAAGTTCTCAATTGCAACTCCCACCCAATCTTAAGATCGAAATTCCGAAAGTGTCATGCACTCCTCAGACCAAAGACCTATCAGTTCCCAAAGTTTCATGTTTCTATCTGAAACTGCATAGGAGGAGTTATCGGGTAATCGTTAAAAAGGGGGTTATGGGGGTGAAAATCCAAGTTTTTGACCTCTGGTGACCTCAAACCTGACCCTAGGGGTCAAATTTTGATTGTTATGTATTCTACTCATTATGTCGTTCGATTTGATATGTCACAAGACCAGGTTCTGAAAACTTTGATTTTTACCCCCGGGGCACCCAACCCCCTGGCCTGGCCCTTAGGGGTAGGATCAAAATTCCGAAAGTGTCATGCACTCCTCAGACCAAAGACCTATCAGTTCCCAAAGTTTTAAGTTTCTAGCTGTAAAAGTGTGGGAGGAGTTGTCCGGTAAGGCGGACGGACGACGGAGACAATTACAATATCCCCACTTTTTCTACGAAAAGCGTGGGGATAAAAAATTCTAGACTAGCTAGTCTGTGTCTGGTACTCAGCCTTAAATCCCTTTACTAGGATCATATAAAATAAGTCTCCAGCACCCTTTTGGAAACAGTACAAACACTACTTACACTTAACCTTTAAGATGCCAAGAAAACATTCATCAGAAAATGTTGTCTGTTTATGTTATCTGCTTTTTGCAAGAATTTCAAATATATTTTTGCATACCCTGATCAGACTTCTCCTGGAGGGACCATTCTGCTCTGGATCCATACTGTTTGTAATATTGACTTGTAAAGCAACCAACAGACAAAAAAGCAAATGACAATCATTACAATAACACAACCATGCGACATAGTGCATTTTTTTCACATCTCAAAAATGGTTACTTTTCTGATGAAAATCTGTTATATTTTTCTTATTTACACTGTAAACATAGGTGGTGGGTGCTCATTAGAACTGCCTCATTGAGGTGGTTCTAACGAGTACCCACAAACTATGTCTTGGACCGAAGATAAGAAAAACTAGAATTTGCTTTTCTACAAAAACACAGATGTCTCCCCCTTTTTTGACCTCTAAGTATAACCTTGACATTGGAGGTATTGAGCTGGGTCTTGTGTGCAACACATCATCTACTGACGATAAACATTTCTGCAAAGTAACTTTAAAAATGTTCATAGAAAAATAAAAAAAGTTATTGGCCGTACACAAAAAAGCCCTTTTTTACCTTTGACCTTTAAGTATGGCCTTGACCTTTGAAGTACAACACATCGTCTCATGATGGTTAACATTTCTGCCAAGTAATTTCATAATCCATCAAAGAATAAGGAATTATTGACTGTCCCTTTTTTTACCTTTGACCACTAGGTATGACCTTGACATTGGAGGTATGGACCTTGGTCTTGCACATGACTCATGGTCTAATGACGGTGAACATTTCTGCATGGTTACTCTATACATAAAGTCCATCCAGAAATAAAAAAGTTATTGACTGGACACAAAAAAAACAACACTTTTTTACCGCTGACCTCTTAGTATGACTTTGATCTTGGAGGTACCGACCTGGGTCTAGCGTGCACCACATCGTCTCATGATGGTTAACATTTCTGCCAAGTAATTTCACAATTTATCCAGGAATAAGAAAGTTATTGCCTGAACACTAAAAAAGGCCCCTTTTTGTCCTATGACCTCTTAGTACGACCTTGACATTTGAGGTACCAACTTGGGTCATGCACGCAACACATCGTCTCATGGTGGTTAACATTTCTGCCAAGTAATTTCAAAATCCATCTAAAAATAAGAAAGTTATTGACAGAACACAAAAAAGGCCCCCTTTTTTTACCTTTAACCTCTGTGTATGACCTTGACCTTTCAGGTACCAAACTGGGTCATGCGTGCAATACATCATCTCATGGTGGTTAACATTTCTGCCAAGCAATTACAAAGTCCATCTAAAAATAAGAAAGTTATTGACCAAACAAGAAAAAAGGCCCCTTTTTTGACCTTTGACCTCTATGTATGACCTTGACATTTTTGGTACCAAAATGAATCATGCATGCAACACATCATCTCATGATAGTTAACATTTTTGCCAAGTAACTTCAAATTCTATCAAAAAATAAGCAAGTTATTGACAAAACCCGAAAAAAAGGCCCCCTTTTTTTTACCTTTGACCTCTAGGTATGACCTTGACCTTTGAGGTACCAACCTGGGTCATGCACACAACACATCGTCTTATATTGGTTAACATTTCTGCCAAGTGATTTCAAAATCCATCTCAAAATAAGAAAGTTATTGACCAAACACGAAAAAAGGCCCCTTTTTTTACCTCTAAGTATGACCTTGACCTTTGAGGTACCGATCTGCCTCATGCGCACAACATATCGTCTCATGGTTGTTAATATTTCTGCCAATTATTTTTAAAATCCATCTCAAAATAAGAAAGTTATTGACCAAACACGAAAAAAGGCCCCTTTTTTTTACCTTTGACCTCTAAGTATGACCTTGACCTTTGAGGTACTGACCTGCCTCATGCGCACCACACATCGTCTTATGGTTGTTAATATTTCTGCCAAGTAATTTTAAAATCCATCTGAAAATAAGAAAGTTATCGACCGGACATGATTTGCCCATACATATATACATACCGACAAACTTCCAAGGGAGATAATTCAAAAAGTATAAATGCGAGAGTTATAGTTCTTGCATAATGCACGTCGGCTAATGCCGATTAATATTTATATGAAGTTTCGTGAAGATAGCTCGAACGGTTTTCAAGTTATAGAGCGGACACGAATGTGTGACAGACGGACTGACAGACAGACAGACAGACTCCCGGGGGAAAAACAATATGTCTCTCCGAAAATTTTTTTTTCGGGGGAGACATAATGATGTATACCCCCATAAACCCCAGTTTTCTCTATATAAAGAGGGGTTTATGTGGATGTTAATTTCACAGACTTGTTCAAGTGACGGTTGTGATAGACATTTTAATGGTCAACTTGTAGACTTGACAACTGTCAGAACAAACAGTACATAATATGTTGTCCCTTGCACATTATGAACTATTGCCACTAATCTACCTTGATCATATACCCTAGATATTCAGACAACAAAAAGTCATAGCAATAAAGCCGAGCAAACAGTGTAGACCCACATCAGACTACCACTTTAAGAAGTGTTCAAAGTTTTGGGTAAAGTTGGTAAACTTGTATAATCAGTAGGAAAAGATTCAGACTCAAAGAAGCCATTGCGTGTTACACTTACATTTACTCTAAGGTCAAGGTCAGTGATAGACTGTGCCCATCTGTAATTTTCTCTTCTGGCACCGTTGTAACTCTCTGGATCATCTTGAAAGACTTTCTGTTGCCTAGCAGCAAAAAAAAAAAAAAAAACAGAAACATTCCAAAATGTTAACTGAAACTAGGACAGGCTAATCAGAGCTGAATAGAAAATTGATTATCAGTCCTGTCATTGTGATCAATAATCAATTAGTAATCACTGAAGATTTAGTCATAGTTTTACATTCTCATCTCACTGTCTGAGCATGACTCTTACCATATGTTATACTTTATCGCATGTATTCAGACAGACAGACATGCCTGATTCTAACAATTGTCCATAACAAATGGAGTATTAAATGACAATATTCTTGAATATCTCTATTAATGCATTTCATTTTGAGCTAAGTTCCATTGATATTGTCATTATAGTGAGTTTTGTTGTTATATTGAATGTTGGTATTAAGTGGGTTGACCTTATTTTATTCCCCATATGTACTATAAAAATCAGTATCACTTATTCAGTACTATATTTAACATGATAACCCATGTTTTGCATGTGTGATAATGCTAGTTTCCATTTCCGGTTATCAGCCCGCCCGGTCTGATAACCGGAAACAGTGTATTTTGAACGGACAGCGGTTATCAGCCCACTCATGACGTTATTGTGACGTTGCCAATTACATGACTAATGAATAGTTAGGTGTGACGTTACGCACTTTTTTTGCTTGAATCACGCTTTTTATCACATTTTTTTTCAAGTTATGAACGTCAAACACAGTAAGAATAGGATCTGAATATGTGATAAACAAATTATAACATGGGGTTTTGGTTATCGCCCTCTGTATCAACCCTTGACCATTATCTGCCCTCAGGCTAAAGCCTTCGGGCAGATAATGGGGTCTCGGGTTGATACATCAGGCGATAACCAAAATCCCATATGATAATCTCTAATTATTACCACCATGAAGACAATGACAGGAGATATCATCATCAATACCCGATTTTTGATTTCATAAAAATTTTATCTTCTTATTAAATGTTGCCCCTTTCAAATAACTGGTATAGATCTCTTTTAGACAACTGCTGTTTCTCTGAACATTGATCGTGTCTAATGGTGTACTCAGAATTTGAAAAATATGCCAAGGTTTGTCCGATTTGAACCGCTAAAAATTGTTAACAAAGTTAAGTTATAGAAAATGTCCATGATTTTTGTGATTGGTGCATTAAAGACTAAGACCAATACAGTAACCTGTCTAAGTTTTCTAAATGTAACATGTCATGAAAAAACGTGTTTTTGTCTGATCTTTGTGTTCACTGCTTGGATAGTATAATCTCTCTTATTTCTACATACACCCCAACCTCTTTACAACAATATTGTTGGGGTCCAAAGCAGAAACCATGTTAGTTAAACAACCGTGTTATATCCAAATAAAAATGTACAGGTTATATAGAACCAGAAATTCAACTTCGGTGAAGTTGATGGCGCACCTGCTCCCCACCTGCCCCACACAAAAAATATAAGTTTATTTAAGGCAGAAGAAATGAATATAGGGCTTTGAGAAGAATCCATAGCCTATATATGTGAGGTAAAAACAGACTAAGTTCACAATGTGGAAAAAGTGATAAAAATTGATCCCAAGATAAAGTCAAAACCACATGCACATCCTCATACCATAGCAAAAACACACACAAAGTTTTAAAATGATCAATATAAAACTGTAAGAGGAGTTGCGATGACAAGAGGTACCTATTGTATATCAACTGAAGCTTAAAATTGGCTAAGTTCACAATGTGCAAAAAGTGAAAAAAAAAAAATTCTGAGAATTATGTCGAAACCACATGCACAACCTCATACCATGGCGAAAGCACACGCAAAGTTTCAAACTGATCGGTATAAAACTGCAAGAGGAGTTGCGATGACAAGAGGTACCTATCATATATCAATTGAAGGTTAAAAATAACTAAGTTCACAATGTGGAAAAAGTGACAAAAAATGATCCGACGATAAAGTCCAAACCACATGCGCATCCTCATACCATGGCAAAAGAACACGCAAAGTTTCAAAATTATCGGTATAAAACTGCAAGAGGAGTTGCGATGACAAGAGGTACCTATCATATATCAATTGAAGGTTAAAAATGACTAAGTTCACAATGTGATAAAAGTGACAAAAATTTATCCGAAGATAAAGTCCAAACCACATGCCCATCCTCATACCATGGCAGAATCACACACAAAGTTTCAAAATAATCGGTATAAAACTGTAGGAGGAGTTGCGATGACAAGAGGTACCTATCGTATATCAAATGAAGCTTAAAAATGGCTAAGTTCATAATGTGCAAAAAGTGGAAAAATATATTCTAAAAATTATGTCGAAACCACATGCACATCCTCATACCATGGCAAAAGCACATGCAAAGTTTCAAAATGATTGGTATAAAACTGCATGAGGAGTTGCGATGACAAGAGGTACCTATCATATATCAATTGAAGGTTAAAAATGACTAAGTTCACAATGTGGAAAAAGTGACAAAAAATGATCCGACGATAAAGTCCAAACCACATGCGCATCCTCGTACCATGGCAAAAACACACGCAAAGTTTGAAAATAATCGGTATGAAACTGTAAGAGGAGTTGCGATGACAAGAGGTACGTATCGCATACCTAAAAATGACTAAGTTCACAATATGGAAAAAGTGACAAAAATTGATTTGAAGATTAAGTCCAAACCACATGCGCATCCTCATACCATGGCGAAAGCACATGCAAAGTTTCCAAATGATCGGTCTAAAAGTGTAGGAGGAGTTGCGATGACAAGACATCCAGTGTAAAATGTTGACGGACGGACGGACGGACGGATGGACGGACAGACGGACGGACGGACGGAAACTTGCACGCCTATGTCTTCCTGCTAAAGCAGGTGCGACAAAAATGACCATTTATGGTCATTTTTTTATATAATCTATACATTTTTGGGATCCATCTTGAAACCGTGTTATAATGAACCATGTTATAATGAGGTTGTGGTGTACCTAAATTTCCAGAAGCCTCCCTGGTGAAGTGGATAATCTACTCGCCTCGCAAACCAGGGGTTGTGGGATTGATTTTGGGCTTCTCCATATTTTTGGATCAGTCTTTAAACTGAGGTCCCGCCTCCATATGACCTTAGTTGTTGGTGGGACGTAAAACTCAAACACATACAACTAAAATTACAAGACTCTAGCTAGTCCGTGTAACTGAATAAGTCATTTTATGTCTTACCGAATATTTTAATAGCCACACCCATTTCTGACTATCAGCCAATCAGATTACATGATATAATGTTTTCATTCAAATTGACATACTGAATGACAAACAGTATAGATTCTGATCAGATGGCCATCTGATCTGAATCTACACTGTTTGCAAAAGTAGGGATTGTCATGAACAGCACGATAAGGTTTAAGGATAATTGTCTATTACCTAGTTAATTCAGGGTTTTCATCTTCCTCGCCAGTTTTTGGATCTATTGCTTTTTTATCTTCTTTATCTGTTTTTGTTTCTTCCTTCTTATCTCCTGTCTTGACCTCATTTTCAGCATCACCTTTCACCATCCTATCTGATTCACCTTCTTCAGATTCAGCTTTCTGAGATTCTTCAACAGTTTTAGAAGTATCACTCAAAGTACCAGATTTTTCTCTGTCTATGTTATTGTCTTTCACTAAAAGAATGTCTTCAACATTTGATTTTTCTGTTTCAACTTCTACTGTTTTATCAACAGCTTCACAAACCATTGGATGTTTCGTCTCCTTCTCTGTTTTAGATGTTTCTGATGTGTTTTCTGTTGTGAACAAAAATTAATGAAAATATGATATTTTTTCAATAATACTGCAACTTCTCATCACAAAAACATGCCTATCTAATTCTGACCACCTTGAACCCCACAATATAGTAAACCTAAGCATTACAGGGGTAAACCTTATTTTTCTTATTTCTGCTCTAAAAATATATAGATTCTGGGTACTCGTTAGAACCGCCTCGATGATGCGGTTCTAACCTGTATCCACAATCTATATTTTGATCAGAAATGAGAAAAGTACCACAATTTTTCATCTTAAAATTTTCGTTTTTCTGCAGTAAAATTTACAATATATTTGTATATGCATGTTTTCGTACTGTTTTGTCTCAAATGCTAGTGATCTGGAGGAAAAAATCCAGTCTCTTGGAAATGGAGATAACAAGAGTTGACTGTTTACATTCAGATAACACGATGCTTAAATGATGTCTTTCTTCATAGCTCCAGATAAGGCGCTTTTTATATCCAAAAAGCACTGATATTTTTCATATTTCTGCAAGAAAACATATGGTGTGGGTATTCAATAGAAGTAAATAATATATATACTCCTGTAACCCACTGGCCCGATAGCTCAGTTTGTAGAGTGTCCGCTCCGGGGAACGGGAGGTCACGGGTTCGATCCCGGGCCGCGACATACCAAAGTCGTTAAAAATGGTACTAGCTGTTCCTCGCTTGGCACTCATATTTATTGGGTAGAGCTAGGACTGGTCAACCCAGTCTCAGGATAATGTGACTGGGTGTGGTATCATGTAATGTGTCTGGGACATGATACTTCAGAGAGGCAGCACTATAAAAGTGTGCATTGAGCTCCCTGTCGCAACCAGACACCGTCGTGATATGACTGAAAATGTTGAAAGCGACATTAAACCCGAATTCACACACACACTCCTTTAACCCCATATTTCTCATTATAAAGTGGGGTTGGCAGGGGTGTTCATTAGATGGACTTGTTAACATGGTTACACTCTGAAATATAACCTTGTCTTGTGAACATCAGAGGCCAGTTGTTCAAAGCATCGTTAGCTTAACGAGCTCGTTAGTGGTCATATTGTTAACTCTTCTAGCAAGTACAATATTGTAAACTTTGGTATTTTTGCTGAAAAAATGTGAGCAGCTTTTGCGTCTGCAAAAGCTGCTCACATTTTTCAGCAAAAATTTCAACATATTTGCATTATTTAATGATCAAAGTTTTAACAATACATTACCAAATAACCCCATTAGTTTTGAACAACTGGCCCCAGGTTAATAAATCTGTTTAATGAAGATCCCCTAAACCCCACTTTATATAGAGTTAAATGGGGTTTATGGAAATATTCATTATTTTCCTATTTTCTGCTTAAAACATAGATTGTGGGTACTCATTTCAACCACCTCATTGAGGCGGTTTTAACAAGCACTCACAATCTATATCTGGATCAGAAATAAGAAAGAATATCAAACATTTTCATTTGAAAAATGTTATTTCTAGAGATAAGATAGCTGTCATTTTAGCACAGGGGTGTATTATCATAATGAAGTTTTCAGTTCATAATCCTTGTTAACCCTTCTCTTGCTGAATATTCAGTTTAGCCACACCCATTTCTGACTTTGAACCAATCAGATAACTTGATGTAATTTATTTCTACAAATTCATAAAATGAATGTCAAACAGTCTAGATCCTGATCAGAGAAGCCATCTGATCTGGATCTACACTGTTTCCAAAGATAGGGGTTGTCGTGAACAGCAGGATAAGAGTTAAATGAAAATGTAAACTAGAATGAAGTCGATGGCATACCATCACAAATCCCCACGCTTTCTCTACAGGGACTAAGTATCAAATAACAATATTTGAGCCCCGCCAAGCGAATTTGTGTCTTCGAGCATTCTGTCATGACAAATTTGAACTGCGCATGCCCAGCCATTCAGAGGGGCCAGGGATATGGCTTTCTGTCTGAAGGTTCCTCTTGATTCACTGCTTGAATGAGCGAGCAGCAAAGGTTCTGGCGAGACTGCGCGGATGCGCAGGCTAGCCTGAACCTTCGCTGCTCGCATAGGCGATAAGTACCAAAATCGCTTGACGGGGCCCATTTGTATTTGCAACTGCATTTGACTGACATGACAATTGTGACCTTCTGACCCCTCCCCAAGTGCCCCAATCTGACCCCAGCGTAAAACTTTTACTTTCATTGTATTCTACTAATCACCCCCTTTGATGACGGGCCTCCGTGGCCTAGTGGATAAGAGCGCTGACTCTTACTCATTAGGTCTCTCACCGCCGTAGGTTCGAGCCTCGCTCGGGCCACGTGTGAGACGCCAAGTTCTGCAACGGAAGGTCAGGTGTTTTTTCTCCGGGTACTCCGGTTTTCGCCCACCTCTGATTAACGATCGGCTCGATATGAGTGAAATAATCTTGAAAGGGCCGTAAAACCCAAACCAAAAAAAAAAAAAAAAAAAAACCCTTTGATATGATATGCCACATGACTATGTTCTGAAAAACTTTAATTTTGACCCCTGACCATCCCCCCCAACCCATCCCCCAGGACCGACCCCTGGGGTCACAGGTAAAATACCATTCAATATGATTTACATATTTCGTTAATCATTACTTCATCAAAGTTTGGTATCAAATCTATAACACTGACTTTGTAAATGTATTTTATTGATATTTGACCTTTTGACCCCTCCCCAGATTATAAGCCTCCGTGGTATAGTGGTTATGCTACTCGCCTTATAAACCAGGGATTCTCCAGACTTTCGGATGAGTCCTTAAACCGAGGTCCCGTCTCCTTATGACCTTAGCTGTTGGTGAGAGGTAAAACTCAAACACTCAAACACTCACCCCTCCCCAAAGTCCCTGGGCTCAGGGCCAAAAATAAATGTGCCTTTGCACACCCCACTCATATAAGCAACCCACACACCAAATTTGGTTGGATTCTGATTAATAGTTTAGGAGATAGCATAATGGATGGATGGATGGATGGACAGAGGCAATTACAATATCCCCTCCGCTAAAGCGTTGGGATAACTAGTACTGGCCAGTGTTATACATTGAGCCACATCACAACAAAACCTGTCTTCAGGGTCTATGACGAGGGAAGACGCAAACTGACCTGCTTAGTTACACATGACGAGCACGAGTCTTGAAATTTTGCACATCCAAACTAGACTCAGTAGATGTATTGTATTATCCAAATAGCAAACACTAAAGCCTTGATCAGACTGTGTGGATATGTAGACCCATCACGAAAACACGCCAATATAATTTTGATCCCCGTAAAGCCCATTTTTATGTAGTAAAACTGGGGTTTACAGGGGTGTACCTTATTTTTCTTATTTCTGCTCTAAAATATAGATTGTGGGTACTCGTTAGAACTGCCTGGATGAGGTGGTTCTAACGAGTACCCACAATCTATATTTTGGCCAAAAATAAGAAAAATATCACAATTTTTCATCTTAAAGTTTTCGTTTTTTTCGGCGGAAAATGTATATGTATAGGCGTGTTTTCTGAATGCATTCTGCACCTTGTTTTGCTTGCAAATAGCAAAACCAGGTGTTCTTATGATGTGGCTCAATTTATCTATAAATAGATTAAATAAATAACAAGAGGACCATGATGGCCCTGGATCGCTCACCTGATCCATAGAGTAACAAGTGGGCCCCGGGGAGGGCCATTATTGACCCCAGGGTTATAATGTGCATAATGTTGAGGGAGTTCTAAAAAGGTGAAGCTTCATACCAAATATCAACAAAAGACTATAATTTGAACAATGTTGGCAAAGGTCCACTAGATGAAGCTACACAACAAATATCAAAGACCTGGGCCTCGTTGTTTCAGAGAAGAAGATTTTCAAAGATTATCTCTATTATAAGTCTATGTACAACCAAAGGGCCTTGGGGCGGGGGCATTGTGGCCCCAGGGCTATAATTTGAACAATCTTGATAGAGGTCCACTACCTGAAGCTTCATACCAAATGTCAAAGACCTAGGCCTTGTGGTTTCAGAGTAGAAGATTTTTCAAGATTTTCCCTATATAAGAGTATGAAAAACCAAAGGGCCCAGGAGCGGGGGCAATTTTGGCCTCAGGGCTATAATTTGAACAATCTTGATAGAGGTCCACAAGATGAAACTTCATACCAAATATCAAAGACCTCGGCCTTGCAGTTTCAGAAAAGAAGATTTTTAAAGATTTTCCCTATATAAGCCTATGTAAAACCAAAGGGCCCCGGGGCGGGGGCATTTTTGGCCCCAGCACTATAATTTGAACAGTCTTGGTAGGGGTCCACTAGATGAAGCTTCATACCAAATAGCAAAGACCTGGGCCCTGCAGTTTCAGAGAAGAAGATTTTTTAAAGATTTTCCCAATATAAGCCCATGTAAAACCAAAGGGCCCTGGGGCGGGGGCATTTTTGGCCCCAGCACTATAATTTGAACAATCTTGGTAGGGGTCCACTAGATGAAACTTCATACCAAATATCAAAGACCTGGGCCTTGCGGTTTCATAGAAGAAGATTTTTAAAGGTTTTCCCTATATAAGCCTATGTAAAACCAAAGGGCCCCGGGGCGGGGGCATTTTTGGCCCCAGCACTATAATTTGAACAATCTTGGTAGGGATCCATAAGATGAAGATTCAAACCAAATATCAAAGACCTGGGCCTTGCAGTTTCAGGGAAGAAGATTTTTAAAGATTTTCCCTATATAAGCCCATGTAAAACCAAAGGGCCCCGGGGCGGGGGCATTTTTGGCCCCAGCACTATAATTTGAACAATCTTGGTTGGGGTCCACTAGATGAAACTTCATACCAAATATCAAAGACCTGGACCTTGCGGTTTCAGAGAAGAAGATTTTTAAAGATTTTCCCTATATAAGCCTATGTAAAACCAAAGGGCCCCGGGGCGGGGGCATCTTTGGACCCAGCACTATAATTTGAACAATCTTGGTAGGGGTCCACCAGATGAAGATTCAGACCAAATATCAAAGACCTGGGCCTTGCAGTTTCAGAGAAGAAGATTTTTAAAGATTTTCCTTATATAAGCCCATGTAAAACCAAAGGGCCCCGGGGCGGGGGCATTTTTGGCCCCAGCACTATAATTTGAACAATCTTAGTAGGGGTCCACTAGATGAAGCTTCATACCAAATATCAAAGACCTGGGCCTTGCGGTTTCAGAGAAGAAGATTTTTAAAGATTTTCCCTATATAAGCCTATGTAAGACCAAAGGGCCCCGGGACGGGGGCATCTTTGGCCCCAGCACTATAAATTGAACAATCTTGGTAGGGGTCCACCAGATAAAGATTCATACCAAATATCAAAGACCTGGGCCTTGCAGTTTCAGAGAAGAAGATTTTTAAAGCGTTTCCCTATATAAGCCCATGTAAAACCAAAGGGCCCCGGGGCGGGGGCATTTTTGGCCCGAGCACTATAATTTGAACAATCTTGGTAGGGGTCCACTAGATGAAGCTTCATACCAAATATCAAAGACCTGGGCCTTGCAGTTTCAGAGAAGAAGATTTTTTTAGTTTTCGGTGAAAAAAATCTATTTTTAGCTCCTGTGACCCATATGTGCAACGGACCGGAACCATTTGAACAACTTTGAAAGGGGACCACCTATGGATCATTCCTGTGAAGTTTGGTCAAAATCCGATCAGTGGTTTAGGAGGAGATGTCGTTTGAAGAAAAAGTTTACGGACGCACGGACGGACGCACGCACGGACGACGGACAAAAAGTGATCCCAAAAGCTCACCTCGTCACTACGTGACGGTGAGCTAAAAATAGCAAAAATATGGTCAAATTTTCAGATACATGTACCTCAACTTTTGATGCAAATACTTTTGGGCAGTTCTAATGAGTACCCACAACCTACCCTATGTTTCAAAGCAGAAAAAAAGAAAATATTGCATACCTTGTAAAACCAACTTTATCATAATCAAAGCACTGTTGGTTCGATTATTATTTATGAGCTGGGAAAGTGGTCCTTAAATTGGGCTGTTTTGTTTAACCTTTAAATTCCCGTACTTTACTCAAATGGCTTCTGATCTGGGCAGGGGTGTAAAATTCCACTCGCCCGCTCGCATTTGCGAGTAAGTTTTAAGGCAGGGAGAGTAAGGTTTTCAAAACTGACCATACTTTTTCTTCATTTTTAGCACCTAAATGAAAAGTTTAGAAGATAAGGGCAAGTTAGTTTGAGGGAAATTTTACACCTCTGCAGTGGGTCTACACTGTTTGCCAATTTCCAGTACATGCACCCAGCCAGATTTTACAGATAACCAAGCCTTTTTACACAATGCTCTGATGTCACAGGAAGAACAGTGTGGCTATTACCTAGGTTTTTGTACACAGTTCCCTATAGTCACATGGACAAGAGCAGGCAGGAAGCTTCTGCAGTAAGTAACTCTGGGTTGATTGGCAATCAATCAACACAATAACAGAGATTATAAGGGTACTTATCACATGACGTCACATCTGAGAATGAAATAACGTCATGTAATAAATTCAGTAATCCACTATTGGATTAAATATGCAAATTAGTTAGATACCCCCACTAACGTTACATATACAACATCCTTAATGACATCATGTTTACTAATGGCAGAATATTTTGTATAAAAAATGTGAATTAAGTGCGCTTTAAAGAGGATCTGCATTCGTATTCATGTATTATTGAATTTATTAAACTCGTTGAGGAAAAGGCATAAAATGCCCAGCTAAGCCTCACATTTTATCCTTTTTCCTCAACTCATTTTATAAATTCAATAATACATGAACACTCATGTAAGCTCCTCTATTTAACCCATTTTGTACTGGAAACCCAAAAACGGGTACTCTGGCAAACAGTGCAGAATGCGGCGTCTGATCAGGGCTGCCACTGTTTGCTAAAAATTTAGTTATTTTCCAAATAGATTTTGAAGAAAACACAACCTGACACCCCTAAATTTTGAAATGGACCCCTGCTATATATAAGAAGGAAGATTCCATTTGGTACCAAAAGGGTTAATACATATTACATGTAAACAGACACGTTAAATGATACAATTCATATACTACCTGTATGTTCCTCTGTTTTCTTTCTTTCCATCATTTCTCTCTGTTTTTCCTTTGCCTTTTCAATAGACGATGCCATAGCCTCATACTTCTTGTGTATCTGATATATAAACAAAAGGTATCACTCCAGTAAGTTATCTCCCTTCACCACCGTGCTGGTAGAGGAAGATATTGTAGACAGAATTTATCCCTTCAAAAGCTTCAGAAAATTCAGGAACAGATGAAAATCCGTCTTTTTCTTTCATTGTGTTTCAAGGAAAAAGGCTTGACATTTTCATGTGAATTGTCTGCTGAGATTTCAAGCCTTGACATGTCATGTGAATTGTCTGCTTCATGTGCAATTTCAAGCATTGACATTTTATGTGAATTGTCTGCTTCAGGTGTGATTTCAAGCCTGGACATTCCATGTCACTTGTTTGCTTCATGTGCAATTTCAAGCCTTGACATTTTATGTGAATTGTCTGCTTCATGTGTGATTTCAAGCATTGACATTTTATGTGAATTGTCTGCTTCATGTGTGATTTCAAGCCTTGACATTTCATGTGAATTGTCTGCTCAAAAGACAATTCACATGAAATGACAAGACTTATTTTTGCTGAAACATACAAAAAAACAACAACATATTTTGAATATACCATCTGCTAAACATACTTAGTGCCTGAAGGGCCAATACTGAATTGCTTCCCTTTGAATGAGCAAAGCAAGTAAAAGTGACAACTGCTTTCAAGAGGTAGATTATTTGTTTGTTTGATTTGAGGTTTAACGTCCCCATCAACACTGTAAAGGTCATTTTGGAGATGTTGCTTCCAATTTTGTGGGACTTTTACCCTACACTGAGATGAAATGACATCTCAAGCCCTGCTGCCCAATGAAACCAATAGGGTTTATAAGAATGGACAGGCCGACTCCACCGCATTGTCTGGGCAGGCTTAGATCCTCTAAGCGGTTTACCAGTACTCGTGTGCGGGTCGGTTCCAGCTCTGCGTGAAAGCATCATGCAGCCCATCTATTTCTTCAAGCCCCAATGGACGAGGGCTAACCACCATGCGGGTAGAGGAAGATATTGTAGACAGAATTTAACTCTTCCAGAAAATTCTTGAACAGATGGCAGTCTGTCTTTTTTTTCATTATGTTTCAGAAAAAAATAAGGAATGACATTTCATGTGAATTGTCCGTTGAATTCATCTGTAATTTCAAGCCTTGTCATTTCATGTGAACTGTCTGCCAAGCAGACAATTCATGTGTAATTTCAAGCCTTGACATTTCATGTGAATTGTGAATTGTCTGCTTCATGTGTAATTTCAAGCCTTGACATTTCACTTTTGAGCTTTCAGTTTAGTGAGTTTACCTATCCACACTTTTACTGGGCATGCTTATACTAAAGTGGTTAACCAGTACAGTGCACATTCTTTTGCCAGAAACTGAAAACTGCCCTTCTTGAATCCGCGGAAGGGAGAGAATGACCATAGAAAAGATTTCATGATCAATCTCCATGAAAAAATGTTGCCGACCCCGGCAGGTATCGAACCCACGACCTGATCACCCATCAGAAGTGCATCCGACTGAGCTACCGAGGCAGCACACAGCTTATGCATTTTATTTATAAAATATGAAAAAAGTACAAGGAGAACAAACAACACACCTTTTCAAGATAAAATAAGAAACAATGCCCTATATTCATTACGAGGATTTATGGGAATAATTTTGTAGGGATTCAAGAACGATTCGAAACAACCATTGTAAACAGCCATAAGTGTTCAAGCCATTGAAGTTTTACTGCACTTGGGATCTTTCTTATTTCTCCATTAAAGAGTATGTTTTGGGCACTTATTAGAAACACCTCAACTAGGCCATTCTAATAAGAACCCCAAAAATATGCTCTAATGAGAGAAAAAAAGAAAATTATCCAGTCTTCACGAAAAGTGTAGGACTGTCAGACAAAACCGACAAATTTTCATTTTGTTCTACAAAAACTTTTGGTCTGTCTGACGAAATTTCCTGAGAATCTTAGCAAAGGAAATGATATTCTGACAACAGTATACCTTCAGTCCTGCAGATACTTATTGTGTCCTGCACAAGATTTCAGTCTGCCTGACAGCTGTCCTGCATCAGTAGAAAATATTTCACGAAGACTGAAATTAGTTTATACCTTAAATATCTTCAGTATTCCTCCTTATCTAAAGCTTACTCTACTGCCTACGTACATTACAAAGGTTTAACTGCCCAAGCAACAATATCAAGGTCATTCATCATCGGGCATCAAGTCTGGTACAGCTGATATTGAGGTGGGCAAGGTTTGCTTTCTTTGCAGCAGGTAAGGGAAGAGGGGGAAATCTTTCGTTTCTTCTGTTTCTACACTTTCATTCATTTTACTCTTTCTTCCTTCTCTTTCATCTCCTCTACTGTCTCTTCTATCTATTTTCTCCCTTTCTCTGGGAGATGATGCAAAATGACCCACAAGGGTTGACATGTCCTTAACCCATCTTGTACCAGAAACCCCAAAATGGGTAGTTGGCAAACAGTGCAGGCCCACATCAGATGCCGCAAAATGCGGCATCTGATCAGGGCCTACACTGTTTGCAAATTTTTCAGCCAGTTTCCAAACAGATTTTGAAGAAAAAACAACCTGACACCCTCTAAATTTTGAAATGGACTCCTGCTATATATAAGGAGGAAGATTCCATTTGGTACAAAAAGGGTTAAACCCCAACACAACAACAACTAGGTCATGATGAGCCAGTCAGTTTGCCTAAACACATTTTTCTCGGCAAGCTTATACAGTTTTTTAGTAGTTAGTAGTACAGCGCATATTCTTACACTAGAAAGTGACAACAGCCCTTCTTGAATCAGCAGATGGGACAGACCCTACAAAAATTCACAATCAATCTCCAGGACTGGAAAATTCCACTCATCCACTGGCCATAATGAGTAAAAACTTTGGAGGATGTGTAAAAATTTTGTCACCATTACGAAAACACGGCTATACAAATACATTGTAACCTTTGTCGCCAAAAAAATGAAATTTTTAAGATGAAAAATTGTCATATTTTTCTTATTTCTGCTCAAAATATTGATTGTAGGTACTCGTTAGAACTGCATCACCTACCCACAATCTATACTATAGAGCAGAACTAAGAAAAATAAGGTTCACCCCTGTAAACCCCAGTTTTACTATATAAAAGTGGGGTTCAACGGGTCAAAATCATATAGGTGTGTTTTCGTGATGCTTCCCCATGAAATATTCCAAAATCTACATGCCCTCGGTCATGCAGGACAAGTGAAAGGTCGAAGAATTTTCCAGCTCTGATCTCCATGAAATGTTGCTGGACCCTGTTGGGATTACTGTTTGGTGTGGTAGGGGAGTGTCTGGTGGTTAATCTGAAACTACTGAAGATACAACTTACACTCACGACCATCTTCAAAGCTACACCAGGGGGAAAGCCAAGCCTGTCTTCCTTGGATTTCAAGATCCTGTAGAAATCAGTCCTGAAATAATTAAAATTTAAGGTACATTATTTCTGCTTACACAAAAAGGACCAATTAAGAAAGCATTGTATCATCATGTGATTAAGTCCGTGAAATGAAGATCCCCCACTATACCCCACTTTATATAGCGAAAACTGGGGTGTAGGGGAGTATACATTATTTATCTTGTTTTCACTCCAAGACATAGGTTGTGGGTACTCGTTAGAACCGCCTCAATGAGAGGGTTCTAACGAGCACCCACAACCCATGTTTGCAGTATAATGCAGTATAAATAAGAAAAATATCACAGATTTTCATCTGAAAAATAGCCATTTTGGAGATGTGAAAAATGCACTATGTCGGGTGTGTTATCGTAATGTTCTGCTTACACAAGAGGGAACAAAATTAAGAAAGCATTGTATGAACAAGAAATGCCTTCTCCACCATTAGGCCAACACTTTCATGTGATTAGTTTATACTAATTTATTTTAGTTAGTTTGAGATGGAAGCTTCAAGCTTATTTAATCGCTCTCAAACACTCATTCCGGATGTTTTCACATGCGCGCGAGAGAGGCAGTGACTATTACACCACTGCTACCCATTTACACCTGGGTGGAGTGAGGCAGTGTCATTATGTGTCTTGCCCAAGGACACACATCGATACCGGGTGCCGGATTCAAACGCAAAACCTCTTGATCATGAATCGAACGCGTTAACCACTGCGCTATTGAGGCTGACAATCTATATATTCCATGTGATTCACCACAACCCCATTATAACACTGTTGGTTATAACATGGTTTTGGATATAACAAAGTTTCAAGATGGATAAAAAAATGTATAGACTACAAAGAAAAATGACCCGTTTCTGCTTTGGACCCCATCAATAGTGCTATAAAGAGTTTGTGGGGTATATATATGATATATAGAGGATCTTACATGAGTGTTCATGTATTATTGAATTTATTAAACGAGTTGAGGAAAAGGGATAAAATGCGAGGCTTTGCCGAGCATTTTATCCCTTTTCCTCAACGAGTTTAATAAATTCAATAATACATGGACACGAATGCAAGATTCTATTTATCATATGACATTTAAAACGCATTTTATTGACGATTGTTTACAAAAATGTCAATATTCCGCCATTAGTAAACGCGATGTCGTTAAGGACGTCGTACATGTTACGTTACGGAACGTATCTAGCTAATTTGCATATTTAATCCACTAGTGGATTATCGAAAATAATACATGGCGTTATTACACTCTCAGACGCGACGTCATATGATAAATAGAGAATCTTACATAGTGTTTCCCCCAGCTCCCAAAAAGGGCATCGTGCTAGTCATGAAAAAGGGCACTTTCAATGCATGAAATATGTAAAAAGGGCACAATAAATAAGCTTAATATCATTACAATAACACACCCGTGCGCCAAGTTCATTTTATCACATCTCCAAAATGGTTAGTTTATTGATGAAAACCCGTGATATTTTTCATATTTATACAGCAAACATAGGCGGTTCTAACCAGTACCCACAACCTATGTCTTGGATCAGAAATAAGAAAAATAATATATAACCCCTTAAACTCCAATTTTCTCTATATAAAGAGGGGTTTACGGGGTCTTCATTTCACGGACTTGTTCATGTGATGTTAAAAGAGCACATTCACAAAAAGGGCACATCTCTCAACTTATAATAAAAAAATCCTTCTCTTACCCTTTGTCTTCAATGCTAAATTGGGAAGGTATAATTTGAGGACTTTTACTGGAGGACCAGAGGACTGAGGACCAAGTCCTCTAGAGGACCAGGGGTATAATTTGAGGACCAAATACAGGAGGACCAGTGCTTTTATGGCTATGATAATTGAAGATAGTTACTGTTTATTGAAATGACACCTACTGGTATGGTATATCACCACATGGGCATATAGGAGGTTTTAGGAATTCCGTTTATGACGTCATTCTTGCGCATGCGCAAAGTACTGGCCGTCAATTGAAACGGCCATCGCTATTCAAATGTATTGGCGGAACTTAAAATGCTAACAATATTCAGACATTTTCAAAGAAAATAAACCCGTTTTCATTGAAATAATGCCTCGAGAAGGAAAGAATGATATTTTACTTTCATTACAGAAATTCATTTGTCCTAAATCCGTTTAAATTGACGAAAATCTTTTCGTGAATGACCCATGTCAATGGCTTGAGAGACCGTTATTCACAAAATAAGTTTTTACGTAACTTTCGTTTTATGCGCTATCTATCTATCTATCTATCTATCTATCTATCTATCTATCTATCTATCTATCTAACTATCTATCTATCTATCTATCTATCTATCTATCTATCTATCTATCTATCTTGAGAAATCTGTCCAACGATCTGTCTACATGTGCAATTTAAATGTCCATACTGACAGTCGAAATAAACTAATGAGTGGACTGACGGAGGGGCGTTGAGTCAATGTTGGTTCGACGTCATGCCATAGACACCCACTCCAACTCACTTCGTTGTCACATGACCGTTGGCATGAGAGAGAGAGTGACAGAGAGAGAGAGACAGAGAGAGAGAGAGGGGTTTGACCGACAAACTGACAGTAGATAGACAGACAGACGACACACAGACCAACTGACTGAATGACTGACTAACAGACGAACGCTCGGACTGTTAGACAAACGAATAAACATACTGACAGTCAAAAAAAAAAAAAAAAAAAAAAACCAATGAGTGGACATACAGACGGGCGTCGAGTCAACGTTGGCTCGACGTCATGCCGTCGACAACCACTCCAACTCACTTAAATGGCACGTGACCGTTGAGATGGTTTGACTGATCCCTGTATCCAAGAAGCCCATAACCCTTTTTGTACCAAATGGAATCTTCCTCCTTATATATAACAGGAGTCATTTTCAAAATTTAGGGGTTTCAGGTTGTGTTTTCTTCAAAATTTAATTAGAAAATGGCCGAACTTTTTGCAAACAGTGTAGGCCCTGATCAGACGCCGTGTTCTGCGGCGTCTGATCTGGACCCGCACTGTTTGTCACTTACCCCTGTTGGGGTTTCCGGTACCAAATGGGTTAATGTAGACCTAAGGGCTGGGCAGGTTGAACCAATCTACAAATCTACCAGATTTTACTGTAAAATCTTACACTTGCGAAGGAGTGTTTAACATTCTTATGCTCTGAAAGGGTGTTCTACGTTTGTTTTGAATTAAATGTTCCAATCCAATCCCACTGAGTCTTGATGGGTCCGAGCACTGGGCAAATGACATTTTATTAAGCAACGCCATATTCGCCAACGAAACGTTGTGACGTTTCATCGACGTTGCAATGTCAAATTCAATGCATCGCTTCGAAGTTGGTTTGATGTAGACACGACGTTGTTGACACGCTACATGCCGTTTGACGTAGCGTCATTTAACGACAAACTGTAATTTACATTTGCCTGCGCTCGCTAATTGTTGGTGCGCTAAGAGAGAGAGAGAGAGAGAGAGAGAGATATCGTGTGTACAATATATCATTTTCGTAATGCGAAATTTCACATCTGGCAGCATATCGGTGTTTCTCCCATTATCTTACATTAGAATTCCCCAAAAGTTTAAAAGAATTCCACTGTTTTACGCTGTAATAACACTTTATCTGTCCCACTGCTTTTGAAGCAATACGACAGATGACGGCCAGGGCTTTTCCCGTTCTATTTTTAGAACCGGAAGTACGTCACGAAAAAACCTCTATCTATCTATCTATCTTCTTATACTGAGTCGGTCATATTTGGCCATTACCTCAGTTGGGTGCGTAGCTAAATTTAGAATTTAGCTGAAAAAAAAAAAAAAAAAAAAAAAGAGAAGTCACTGGATGAGTCCTTAAAACTATTTACAATCTGAATAACAGAGGTATACTAAAACGCATACCTCTGAGTCTCAATCTTACACTGTATGGGCTTTGAACTCCTCTGCAGTCTTAGCATTCACCACAGAAGAGGGAAGACTATTCCACTGGGGAATAGTCCTAGGGAAGAAGGAATTTTTCAGGGCATCACTGTAGGACTGGTACCTGTGATACTGTGAGTTGTTTACTTTTGATGCCCTTGTTCGAGTTGAAACTGTCACCTCCTATACATGTATACAGAAAAAAATAAAATAAAATTGAATAAAATGAAAAACATGTTATTATGCTTAGGAAATTTTTCACCATAGAATTTTATCTGATAAAAATGTTTAGTTGAAATTAGAATTTCTCTACTTTCTATATACTTGATATAATCTATCTGTTATTTTTTTTTTTAATTCACAAACTGCATGATGAACAGTGAAGATCCTGATCAGACGGCATCTTGCTACTCTTTTAAAAATGTTTACTCGGAATTAGAATTTCGCCACTTTCAATATACATGTACTTAAAATAAGCTATCTGTTAAATTCACAAACTGCATGATGAACAGTGAAGATCCTGATCAGATGGCGCATCTTGCTACTCTTTTAAAAATGTTCACTTGAAATTAGAATTTCTCTACTTTCGATATACATGTACTTAATATAAGCTATCTGTTACATTCACAAACTGCATGATGAACAGTGAAGATCCTGATCAGATGGCACATCTTATTACTCTTTTAAAAATGTTCACTTGAAATTAGAATTTCTCTACTTTCGATATACATGTACTTAATATAAGCTATCTGTTAAATTCACAAACTGCATGATGAACAGTGAAGATCCTGATCAGACGGCATCTTGTTACTCTTTTAAAAATTTTCACTTGAAATTAGAATTTCTCTACTTTCAGTATACATATTCTTAATATAAGCTATCTGTTAAATTCAAAAACTGCATGGTGAACATTGAAGATCCTGATCAGATGGCATCTTGCTACTCTTTTAAAATGTTCACTTGAAATTAGAATTTCTCTACAGTAAGTACCTTCTATATACTTAATATAAGCTATCAGTTAAATTCACAAGCTGCTTGATGAACAGTGAAGATCCTGATCAGATGGCATCTTGTTACTCTTTTAAAAATGTTCACTTGAAATTAGAATTTCTCTACTTTCATTATACATGTACTTAATAAAAGCTATCTGTTAAATTCACAAACTGCATGATGAACAGTGAAGATCCTGATCAGATGGCACATCCTGTTACTCTTCTAAAAATGTTCACTTAAAATATTAGAATTTCTCTGCTTAAATATACATGTACTTAATATATAAGCTATCTGTTAAATTCACAAACTGCATGATGAACAGTGAAGATCCTGATCAGATGGCTTATCTGGAGCTAAACTGTTTGCAAATGTTCGGATTGTCTTGTTCAGCGGGACAAGATGGCATTCATTTTTTTTTTCTTTTGTTTGTTTTCAGAGAATAACATTTCCATAGGACTCATATATGAAAAATGCTAAAAAAGATTTTCTTTGAGAAGTAAAGAAAAAGGCTTGAAATTGTAATGGTTGTGATTGGCAGTTTAGTTGTTATTTGTAGGTGGGGCTTATCCTATTGTAGGTGGGGCAAAGTTACATAATATAACCAATGGCTGTAAGCCTATGATTGGGTTGAAATTTTGCAAATAATTGAAAGTCTTCATTTTTTAAATGTGTTGTTAGATCTTTCAGAAGCATTTGTTCTAATTATTTTGATTGTTAATTAGGGCCTAATTTTATTATTAATTTTCTTAAGTTGAGCTGAAAAGTGAAGAAAAAAAATGTGACCTTCCATTGCAGTACTCACACAGGACCCATAAATAAGCATTTATTTAATTAATTAATAATGTTTTTTTTATTATTTATTTTATTTTATTTATTTATAAGATCTTAGTCACCCATGTGAGAAGGTGTCATCAGGTGAACATGTCCATAAAAGTAACACCACCCACCAACCCCTCCCCCCCCCACCACCACCCCTAAAAACACCTTATAGAGAAAACTAGAGTTTACAGGGCATACACTATCTTTCTTACTACTGCTCCAAGAAGTAGGTCATGGGTACTAGTTAGAACCACCTCAATGAGGCTGCAGTATAAATAATAAAATATCAAAGATTTTCATCAAAAAAGTAGCCATTTTGGAGATGTAAAAAATGCACTATGTCGCATGTGTGTGTTATTGTAGTTTCTTCCACAAACTTAAAACTGACCATTTCCGTTTTATTGGTGACATTCTTCTCATTTCGTCTGCAAGCATAGAATGTGTGTGCTCATTAGACCAAGGTGGTTCTAACAAGTGTATCTCAGGAGTACCCAAATCACGGAATAAGTGGGGTTTATAAGGTGTTCATAACATCCGCTTAAGAAACTAGTAGGTAAAAGGGTAACAAACCGGACAGCTATTGTCTTCAATGCCTCCATGTTTTAACCCATTTTGTACTGAATGGAATCTTCCACTTTATATATAGCATGAGTCCATTTCAAAATTTAGAGGTTCTTCAAAATTATTTGGAAAACGGCTGGACTTTTGGCAAACAGTGTAGGCTCTGATCAGATGCTGCAGAACATGGCATCTGATCTTGGCCTGCACTGTTTGCTAATAACCGGTTTTGAGATTTCTGATACAATCATTCCTCAACAGTGTGTGGCAAGCCATTATAGAATGATAACTATAAAACTTAGCATTTGATAAAACATCAGAATATAGAACTTTAAAATCAGTGTAGCTGAACATTATAATTAACAACAATCATGTTAATTAAATTAATTGATACAACCATATTTTTGCAACAAAACTTCTCTAAAGACTTTACTACACCTGCCTCTGATTAACGATCAGCTCGATATGAGTGTTTGTTTGTTTTTGTTTGATTTGAGGTTTAACGTCCCCGTCAACACTGTAAAGGTCATTTTGGAGACGTTGCTTCCAATTTTGTGGGACTTTTACCCGACATTGAGATGAAATGACATCTCAAGCCCTGTCGCCCAATGAAACCAATAGGTTTTATTAGCATGGACGGTCCGCCTCGCACCGTGGTTGCTGGACAGGCTTAGATCCTCTAAGCGGTTTACCAGTACCAGTGTGCGGGCTGGATTGGATATGAGTGAAATAATATTGGAAGGGCCATACCCCCCACCCCCGTGAACCTTTTATAGTATAGCAGGAGCTGCTTTTGTTGAATGTTGTAAGAGACAATCAGCATCAATGTGATACCATGTCCATGCAATTGAAAAGTTTTATTATTTAAACTCACTTCAGTGAAGTACCAGCAGGTTTTTATCAAAAAATAAGCCATATAGGCTAATATTATGACAGTTTGCAAGTTTTAGGAAATATGTTCAGAGTGCCTCAGTGAAGTGGTCCTAACAATAATACACAATTAATGTAGAAGAAAGTTCATCTTGCAGTATGTGAATTTAACAGATAGATTATATCATTAAGTATGTAGAAAATAGAGAAATTCTAATTTCAACGAAACATTTTTAATAAGAGTAACAAGATGCCAAAAATTTATTTCCATTACCATAACACACCCGTGCGTCATAATGCATTTTTTTACATCTCCAAAGCGGTCAATTTTCTGATGAAAATTTGTGATATTATTCTTATTGATACTCAAAACAGAGTGTTGGTGCTCGTTAGAACCGCCTCATTGAGGTGGTTCTAACGAGTACCAACAACCTATGTCTATGAGCAGATATAAGGAAAATAATGTATACCCCCTTAACCCCAGTTTTCTCTATATAAAGTGGGTAGTAAGGGGTGTTCATTTCACAGACTTGTTGGCATGATGATATAATATTCTATGGTGAAAATTTTCTGAGCATAAAACAGTGTAGCTCCAAATAAGCCATCTGATGAGGATTTTCACTGTTCACCTTGCAGTCTGTGAATTTAACAGGTAGATTTTATCAAGCATATAGAAAGTAGAGAAATTTAAATTTCAAGTAAACATTTTAAAAGAGTAACAAGATGCCAAAAGTCATCATGTTTACAAGTCCGTGTAATGAACACCCCTCTTAACCCCACTTTATATAGCGAAAATTGGGGTTTACAGGGGTACATTATTTTTCTTATTTCTGCTCCAAAACATAGGTTGTGAGTAGTCGTTTGAAACGCCTCATTTAGGTGGTTCTAACAAGCACCCGTAACCTATATTTGGAGTATTAATAAGAAAAATATCACAAGTTTTCATCTGGAAAAATACCATTATGGTAACATGTAAGAATGCTCTATGTCATAGGGAAATGTTATCTTAATGATATTTCATATAATTCTATGGTGAAAAATTTCTGAGCATAACAATAGTTTAGTTCCAGATAAGCCATCTGATCAGGATCTTCACTGTTCATCTTGCAGTTTGTGAATTTTACAGATAGCTTATATTAAGTACATGTATATTGAAAGTAGAGAAATTCTAATTTTAAGTGAACTTTTTTCCCAAACAAGAGTAACAAGATGCCATCTGATCAGGATCTTCACTGTTCATCATGCAGTTTGTGAATTTAACAGATAGCTTATATTAAGTATATAGAAAGTACTTACTGTAGAGAAATTCTAATTTTCTAATTTCAAGTGAACATTTTTAAAAGAGTAGCAAGATGCGCCATCTGATCAGGATCTTCACTGTTCACCATGCAGTTTGTGAATTTAAAGTTCAACTGCAACGCTATTTTTTCTATGACTTATCATTGAATACATATAAAATACATCTCGAATAAGCTATTCGCCGTACTTCTTGTTACGGAATTATGTATTTATTAACAATTTACATTCGGTTCACCTGTGGGCAATTGCGAACCGGAAGTGATAATCCGAGTCACGTGACTCTGAACCCTGTGACGTCAATTGTAGAACGGAAGTGGAAATAGCGTGTATTTTACATTGACTGTTCGAGAAAATTGTGATAAAAAACATCTTGTTATCTGAAATAAATTCCAAAAATGCCGACGCGATGTGTTGCACCGGGTTGTGGCAATACCCCTGCACCTGGTCGCGGTTTGTTTACGTTCCCGGAGGACCCGGTATTAAATAAAGAGTGGAGAGTGAATATGGGTCGCGCGAAAAGTGCAAATGAGCCTTTCAAACTATGGGAAAACTCAAAAACTTCGAGATTGTGTGATTCTCATTTCACGGAGGAGTGTTTTATTGTGAGCCCAAGACTAGCGGCGGATCTGGGATTCAAACCAGGCAAGTTTCAGCTCAAGACAGGTGCTGTTCCAACGATCTTTGCCAGACCAAACCATCCCTGGAACACTCCAAAAAAGACCAAAGTTGGCGGGGCATACAGGAAACGGCAGAGACAAGAGGTAATGTAGATTATCAGAATGCTGATTATAAATAACATTTGTTTTCAGAGCTTTTTGGTGCAATGGTCCTGAATGGCAGCATTTCATTTTATCAGATTTGTGATCGAGAGGTGGGTTCCGTCCTCATGCTGACCAAAGTGTTGTGTCCCTGATCATAGACAGTTCATCCATGTCTGTCTCAATGGACAGTCTCAATTAGCCAATTTCTCATTGCCAAAACATGCCTATCCAAATCCGCCCCCGCCCATTGGGGCTTGGAGAAATAGATTGGGCTGCATGATGCTTCCATGCAGAGATGATACCGACTGCACATTAGTACTGGTTATCTGCTTGGGGCTAAACCCTAGGAAAACTGCTGCGACTCTGTCCGTCCATGCTCATAATCGTTTCTAAAATAGTTGGAGGAGTGGCAAACAGCGCAGACCATGATAAGATGCCACATTTTGCTGTGTCTCGTGTTAGTCTAGGTCACGGGTCAGTTCGCCCGTGAGTCGTTTCGCCCGTGGGTCAGTTCGCCCTGGTTCAGTTCGCCCTGGGTCAGTTCGCCCTGATTTGGTGGGTCGTTTCGCCCTTATTTTTTCAAGCTCTATGAAATACGGTTATATGGTTTGGCATATAACGGGGTAAATGCCACCTTTTGAATGCCTTTTGGGGGAAGATGTCCAAGCTCACATAACGCTGACTCTTAGTCATTAGGTCTCTCACCGCCGTAGGTTCGAGCCTCGCTTGGGCCACGTGTGAGACGCCAAGTTCTGCAACAGAAGGTCAGGTGGTTTTTCTCCGGGTAGTCCGGTTTTCGCCCACCTCTGGTTAACGATCGGCTCGATATGAGTGAAATAATCTTGAAAGGGCCGTAAAACCCAAACCAAAAAAAAAAATAAAATTTTATTATTAGTGGTACAATCTTTGGTCAGGGGTCTTCAAGCGTGTTTACTCCACTGCAGGGGTGTAAAATTTCACTTGCCCCCTCACATTTGTGATTTAATTTAGGCAGGGTGAGTGAGATTTTCTTAATTTTTAGCATCTAAGTGAAAGTTTAATTTTTTTGTTTCGGGTTTTCCTTTATAGGTTATATCACTCATATCGAGCCAATGGTTAATCAGAGGTGGGCAAAAACCAGAATACCTGGAGAAAAACCACCTGACCTTCTGTTGCAGAACTTGGCGTCCTCCACGTGGCCCGAGCCAGGCTCAAACCGAGAGACCTAATGACTAAGAGTCAGAACACTGGCCCACTAGGCCTTGTGTATGTTTAGACCATAGGAGGAGGACATTTTACACCTGACTTCACAAAAACTGATACCATCTTATCCATTATATTTCAGACTATGTCAATCAGCTGATTAATGAAGTCGTTGCAAGGAGGCAAACACTCAAGAGCTATAAAGCCTGTCTCACACTCAAGAGCTATAAAGCCTGTCTCGAGGACTTACAGCCTGTTATTGCTGCCACTCCAAAGCCAGTGTCATCCAAATATGAGAATGTGAACAAAATGGCTGTTGTGACTGCCCACAGATCACGATTCGGAAGTGCCTTTAGTGGAAACTAGAGATATGTGTCAGTTACATTCAAATTGTGATTGGTATTTGGATACTGTGAATATGCGTGTTAACCTGAATGGATTATACATTTAAATTCGAGAACGTCAGTGAGTAGTTGAAAGACAAAGAAGCAGAACATATTTTTGCAAAAATCATCTGCAAACCTAACCAGTGAGAATCTTTTCTTCAGACACTATATCCAAGCCCATGCAGAAACCCAGTTCTATGTGTACTTGTAGGCAAGCAGGCTACAAGAGAAACTGCATTGCTTGGAAGCCACTGTTGGTCTTAAATGCTCAGCTAATTTGAGCATGAAACTTTGTCTTGCTCATAAATGTTGAAAATGTCACACAATAATCACTGGATCCTGCAGAACTCTGTGTGTTTTGGGCCCCAGGTGTCATATTTTTCGGGCATCTGCAGATTTCAGATTTCTATTTTTACCCCCCATATCCTGCTGCCTAAAAACATTTGTATCTGTGAACGAATCGGTTTAGTTCATATTATATATACATTCAGTTCACAACTGCATGAAAAGAGTGTAGATCCTGATCAGATGGCTTCTTCAGAAGCCATCTGATCTGGATCTACACTGTTTGCAAAGTTAGGGATTGTCATGTCCAGCAGAATAATGGTTAAAAAGCTTGGTCAGTATGAGGCCTGTTTGGCTAATGTTTTTCTGGATTTCTTTGTTTATGAGCATTACAGATTTCATGCTCAAATCAGTTGAGCATGATGAGAGTATCTTTAATTTATACTACCGGACCAAAATTTTTTGTACAGCACCACAAACACACAGTGTGACTTATGTCCAGTAAATCCCAGAAACAAAAATGATATCTTACAATAAAATATGCCTTCAGTCCTGTAGGTACATATTCTGTCCAGTAGAAGATAACAGACTTTACTAGCAGTAAGAGGCTTTTTCATTGCATCTTATCCTCTCTGTATGATTTAAAACTTGTTTTCATGATTTGTGTGATCACAGCCATTTCAAGAGTATTCAACAATAAACTTAAAATGCTGAATGACATGAGTCATGGAGGAAGGCACCGTGAAATAGACCTAAGTGTCTCAGTTATTATGGACTGGTCGCCCATCAGGCATTTTTGTTTGCATTCAGGTTTAACGGTCCAGTCAACACTATTTAGTTCATTTTTGCAGTTCCATTCACCTATAGATCCACACTTTTGTTTGGGCGAGCATATCCATGTATGCAGTTAACCAGTACAGTGCACATTCTTTCTCCAAAACTGAGAACTGCCCTTCTTGAATCAGCGGGAGAGAATGACCATAGAAAGGATTTCAGGATCAAACTCTACAAAGAATGTTGCCGACCCGAACCCATCAGGGCTTGAATAAATAGGTTGGGCTGCATAATGCCTCTGTGCAGAGGTGTAGACAACCTCAGGAGTTCTGGAAAACCACTATAAAAGCAGATCTAAGCCTGCCCAAGAGAAGTGGTTCAAGTATGTGACTGCCCATGTGTACAAACTGTTGGTTTCTTTTCATTAGGCAGCAGGGCTGGAGATGTCATTTCATCTCACTGATGGTTATAAGTCCCACAAATTGGGAACTATGTCTCCACAATGACCTTTACAGTGTTAACAGGGGCATTGAGCCTCAAATCAAACAAATTGTAGACTAGATACAGCTGAATAAATCTCTGGCCTTGATGCCGTAATAGGTAAGAGCTCAAGACTTCTTTTATTAGGTCACCTGTGTTTTTAACCTTTAACCTGCTGAATAGTCAATTAAGCCACACCCACTTATGACTTTGAACCAATTAGATTACTTGATGCAGTTTATTTCTACGTATGCAACATGGCGATACATTCTGGAAGTAGATACTTTTATAAATTGAAAGTGGTTAACAACCACAGTCTGCTAGTAACCCTACAGTTTATTTCTACATATTCATAAACTGAATGTCAAACAGTGTAGATACTGATCAGATGGCTTATTCAGAAGCCATCTGATCTGGATCTACACTGTTTGCAAAGATAGGGCTTGTCGCCAACAGCAGGGTAGAGGTTAACGAACTTGGCTCCTGTCACCTGAGATGCCAAGTTCTGCAATCTGCCTAATATTAGTGAAAAAATCTTGAAAGGGCTGTAAAAACGAAACATAATAAAACAAAACAGAAGGAACACTGTCATTTGTTAAAGATCTGTTTAATACAACTGACTGAAATCAGAGCACTGACAACACTGTTGGGTTGTTTGCCTTTGAGTGTATGATAACTAGATGTAACCTTGATCCTGAAGCAGAACAGTCACTTAGACTGTGAACAGTTCATGAAAAAACCTACAAGAAGCTTGGGTGGCCAGCAAAGACTGAGATCAGCCTGCGCCTTAGCAGTCTGATCAGAGTCTTTGCTGGTCACATGTAAAGTTCTACTATATACTACAGTCTAAGTAAACCAAAATGAGCAAAAGGTCTTGTCTTAGTGGATGGGTGAGTGGGTTAATTTTAGTCTGCTGGCTGCATGGTCACATTGTAGGCTTTGTCTTGAATTGGGGGAAGGGGAAGAATGACTATATGTAGAAAAACTGTTATCCTCTTTGCACTAATAGTCTCTTTGATATTTGAAACCACAGTATTGCTCTGATGGCCAGCTCTGACGTATCTTGTTCACAGCACAAGCTGGTATCACCTTCCGCATTCCTCTTCCAAGTCTGTGCCACACCCATCTCGTAAAACGTCTGTATGCAACATGGCGGTACATTCTGGAAGTAAATAATTTTATAAATTAAAAGTGGTTAACAACCACAGTCTGCTAGTAACCCTGATCTTGCTGAAAATTTTAACCACACCCATTTCTGACTTTGAATAAATCAGATTACTCGATGAAATTAATAATTTATAAGCTGAATGTCAAACAGTGTGGATCCTGATCAGATGACTTCTGATCTGGATCTACACTTTTCCAACGAATGAGGTTGTCGAGAACAGCAAGATAAGGGTTAAACCTTAATGGCCTTGTTCTGTCTAAAATGTAAACCTCCAAACAGACATAACCTGTGAACAAAGACCACTCTTGGCCATTCCTTTGTGCCATCTTTGTAGACAGGCTGGATTGTTCCTATAGATGTATGTATATATTATATGTAGATATGCTATTTTTGATAGCAAACATGTACAGTAAAACAGGTCTTAGCAGCCACCTCTATTAAGCAAGCAGCCTGTCATAAGCAAGCAAGCATTGGTTACCTGAAAAGTAGAATGCATAAATTTTACCTGTATAAAGCTAGAACCTGTCATTAGAAAGCAAATTTCGAATATGTTTTGAGGCGCTTGCTAATACAGGTTGGACTGTATACATTTGGTAAATCAACCTTATCATCCATCCACAGTGACAAGACCTTTTGCTCATATCCGGGCATAGATCATAGAATATAGTAGGTACATGCGATCAGTGAAGACTGATCAGCCTGCAAAAATGTACAGGCTGGAGTCTTTGCTGGTCACTCAAGCCTTCTTGTAAATTTTGTCATGCGCTGGCTCTTAGTATAACGAAGGATACCAATGAACTACCCAGGCCTACCCAATGGGGAAAGGGCATGTCTGTAAATACCAAGAATAAAAATAAAAAAATATTTGTACAGGGCCTGACAAATCCAAAAAATTTCCACTTGCCCACCGGGCAAGTAAAATATTTTTGCACTTGCCCAGCACAAAATCCTACTTGCCCAGGATTTTGGAACTCAAAGTGGGGTTGGATGTAGGGGGGGATAATGGTGACGATGATGACGACTAACATTTATAAATATAATCCAAGGTTTCTGTCAAGTTTCAAGCACTTTCCATTAGGGTCTAGTTATTTCATGTTAGTGTTTATTTCCCTTTGGTGTCTCTGATGGGAGCTCAGGGTTAATTGTATCGACTCCTGATCATTGCATTCACTTCTATTTATTTCCCTCTGTGCGGTAATACGGTAGAAAATACTGTTGTTGTCACAGTCAATAACGGTACCTTTCAAGTTAATGGCTGACATAATACCTTAAGTGGCTTAACCGATTAGCAATTTATGATACAGTTATATAAACTCATTTAGCTTGACACGCACGATAAACACGAGCTGCAGCCGATATAGATCTACCGGTACTCAAAAGATCAGAAGTGTCAGGGCAGCGAGATAAAAGATTAACAGAATGCAGTTTATTTAGCTTGCAATTTAATGATCCAACCAGAAGACGAGAACCCACTCTATCACAAACGAACCCAAACGTTCACACCCACCCTACAAGCATGTTCAATGCGATCATCATTTCCGCCATCCAAATCATCGTCCACAAACCACCACTCCAATTTTTCTGCACGCGATCGGTAAATGACGTCATCAGACCCCAGCAACACCACACGTGTTTAATGTCATTGTTTTATTTTAATGGGGCGTATCTCTTTCATAAAAATGTTTGGAACGAGTGTACCATTTGGAACCGGTAAAAAATATTTTCTCGATAGCTAAACGGTTGTGGATAGAGGCGCGACTAATCCGCGGTTACCAACATTAAAACATCCGACTTTTTCAGCCAGCGTCTGCCATTTGGCGCCAAAACATAACCATTCACGAGATAGTAGAAAAGTCCGTTTTTACAACCGTAAGATGTAGCAAATAATCTTAGGAGCTATTAAATCATTTTCACATTGATTGTGGATTAAATTTTATGGCAGGGATAAACGCAAGTTAGAGACAATCTTATTTTCACACCTTGTCACGCTTAGCGATAGCGCTGGCGGTACACACTAAACCAGAAATGAAAGACACGCACCGCTGGGCAATCATGTTTAATTGGTAGTTATATGACAGGGATTAACAATAGTGTCATAAATGAACCGTTATAAAAACATGGATGGTTTCGTCTCTGAATTGCCGACACAGCGGGAATTATTGTGATTTACTTACTGGTCCAGTTTTACTGTATTTAAGGACTCAAAAGACATGACGATTGTAGACGAATTTTTGCACTTGCCCGACCGGGCGTCAAAAGGTCAAATTGCACTTGCCCGGCGCGATTTCGGACTTGTCCCGGGCGGCCGGGCAATGGATTTGTCAGCCCCTGGACAACATATAATGCTGTTATTTTTCTTGCCCCTGTCCTTGATCTTATATAGTTGGAGTACCAGAATGCCATCTTTCTCAGACTCAGCTACAGTATGACATCAATGCAGGTCTATAGAATACATTCTGTTTGTGCTCAGTTTCACCAGCTGCTTACCAAAACCAATTGGTTGGATTTTGCTTGTTTCCGGGTTTTAATACCCAGCCAACACTATTTAGGTCATTTTTAACCCGTCAGTTTACCTAGCCACCCTTTCATGGACAGGCTTACACATCAGCGGTTAACCAGAACTATGCACCTTTTTTGACGGAAACTAACAACTGTCCTTGAATCAGCATAAGGGAGAGAGAATGATTATTGAAATCATTTCATGATCAACCTCCACAAAAGAATGTTGCTGACCACACAGGTATCAAACCGATGTCCTCCTGATCTTCAGTCATAAACAAATCCGACTGAGCTACTGAGACCGGCTTACAGTTTCTAGGAGAGTTGATGAGTAAAACACCGTCACTTAGCTGGTAAACACATTCAATGGCTCATACTTACTCATGAATTGGCTCATCATCACCAACATGACCATAGTTGTCCAAGAATTCATAGAAGGATGTCTCTATAACATACTGGTTCAGACAATTTCCTTCATAGCCAGGATGCTGTGTGATGCACTGAAGGTCTTGATCTTCTACTAAGTTGTCAATGAGACCAATCTCCCTGCAGCATGTGCTCTCATCTACAGATGGCATGGGAATACAAAATCCACATTCACACCTGAAAAATAAAATGGCATACAAATTTAGGGTCAGACGCCAATGTTACATGCTAACTTGAGGTTTTTTTTTCTCTGTGCACTCTGCTTTTGGCCTACTACCCTCATGTATTGGGGCTTGGAGAAATAGATTAGGTGCATATTACTTCCACGCAGATCTGAACCAATCGCACATGAGTACTACTGGGAGGTCCTTAGCCTGCCACGGAAAAGTGGTGCAAGTCTTGCTTCGAACCCGAAAGGGTTTACCCTGTCCTTGTGTGGATCAGTTCTGTGTAGAAGCAACATGCAACCCAATCTATGTCTTCAAGCCCTGTGGGCAAGGACCATTAGCATGTGTTGCCAGAAATTACAATTTAATTTATTACACAAGTCATCTTTGCAAACAGTGTAGATCCAGATCAGATGGTTTCTGAAGAAGACATCTGATCAGGATCTACACTGACATTCAGTTTATGAATTTGTAGGTATAAATTTATCCAAGTAGGCTCAAAGTAAAAAATGAGTGTAAAATGGGTGTGGCTACACTGAATATTCAGCAGGACATGGGTTAATCCCGGAGTTTTTTTGCTGAATCTAGCACATAAATATTTACCTTTTGTTTTTTTATTTTTAGTTTAATGACTCAACCAACACTATTTAGGTTATGTGGAGCATGTCAATGAACTATCCATGCTTTTCCTGGACAGGCTAATTTATTGCACTTTTTGGCCAAAAATTGACAACTACCCTGGTTGAATCAGCAGAAGGGAGAGAATGTTTTTAAAGTAATTTCATGATCAATCTCCACGAAAAGTTATGCTGACACTCACAGGTCTCGAATCTTGGTCCTCTGTACACAAGTCGAATGCGCGCCTGACTGAACTGCAGAGGCCGGCCGGTTACTTGTTGCAGTAATGATTAAAATACACCCGGGTATCACCCCACTTTGGGTTCAACACACACTTGTCGCCAGGGATGACAGAAGAAGATAAGTCCAATGTTTTGCTGTTACATTGTAGGTTATCTGTGGCATTTTTGGTGTGTAAATATCTATATAGAGACTATAATAACAAAAGCAAGCCAATAATTTCACACTTCAACAAGGGGTGGGGGTGCAAATTTTTCCACTTTTCATAAACAATGAATGAGCAGGAATTATCTTGGCTTTCTGGCTCATTCTATTGAAAGTATTTGGCCCTATTGCGGGTTGTAAAGATGACAAAACAGTTGTCAGCCCCCACTGTCTCAACCAGTGCCCCCCCCCCCCCCCCCCACCGATTTTTTTATTTACTTCCTCCTTTCCTTACGTTATTTTCGGCTATCAAAATACGAAACGGAACCTTACTAATATTGGGCTAATCAGTAGTAAAGTGGACGAACTTATTTTTTCCTCGTCATGCATTTTTTTGTTTATTATTCTCGCTAACTTACCAGTCTGTGTTGCCGAGCCTATCGCTCAGCTGGCCCTCCAAATCTGACTCGCTAGATGTGTCCGATTCGGAATCTTCCGAGTAATCGGGCGCAGATTCTCTTCTTGGTTCAAACTGATACGGCTGTACCGGCCTGATTGACCCAGCTAAAACAGAATCACCGTCATTCTCCTCTAACTCTCTAAGATTTGCACTGTCCGCCATAGCTGTCACTTCGAAATGTGTCTACAAATGACGTCACGCGCAAGTGCGCATGCGTGAAAATCTAAATTTGGACAGGTGCGAAAGAACGGTAAATCACGTAACTTTATTGGCTTATAACTTCCCCTATATAACCTTTTGAATTCTGGCGACTTTTTGTAATTGCTTATTTTTATCTGTGCTACATGGATAATTAATAAAGATATAGAGGATATTTGATTTTTTCAGTGTAAGATCGAATTTTATTTCATCGAATGAATACCAAAACTGTTATTTTCACGAGTGGCGTAGTCACGAGTGAAAATAGCAGTTTTGGTGTTCATGAGTGAAATAAAATTTGATCTTGCACTGAAAAAAATCAAATTTTCTGTTTCTTACATGCTTCAAAAGGCAATATTTAGCGTCTTTAATGGTGTCGCTCACATTCGGAGAAAATTATCTTTATTCCTGTTCGTTTCGCGTCAATTTAGTGGTGTCCATCGTGTTTAGTGGGTATACTATTGGGTGTAAACTGAAAGTTTGCACCTGAGAAACGGCCTGGGATGGTATTATTATGAATGATTAATGAAATAATTGCGAGAGTAGTTTTCCAAAGAAGTTGCTGCCAAGTCTAACGTCGCGCGACAAAAGACGTGACGTCAGCGTCATAAATGACGTCAGTAACGTCCCCGTCACACATGAACGGGCTATGCGTCAATTAGAACACATTTCAGTATTGTTTAGTTATCTGACAAAGATTCAATTGAAATTAGAGTTAGATTTGAAGAAAAAAGTAGTCCCAAACAGTGAAAAATAAAAAATCGTATTTTCACTGTTTGAAACAGTGAAAATATCGATTTATATTTCACTGATAAATCTCTATCATTCATTGAAAAGCATGTAAGAAATGGTGGTAAAATTACCGTTTCCGTTGAACTTTAACAGATAGCTTATATTAAGTACATGTATATTGAAAGTAGAGAAATTCTAATTTCAAGTGAACATTTTTAAAAGAGTAACAAGATGCCGTCTGATCAGGATCTTCACTGTTCACCAAGCAGTTTGTGAATTTAACAGATAGCTTATATTAAGTATATAGAAGGTACTTACTGAAGAGAAATTCTAATTTCAAGTGAACATTTTAAAAAGAGTAGCAAGATGCCGTCTGATCAGGATCTTCAATGTTCACCATGCAGTTTGTGAATTTAACAGATAGCTTATATTAAGTATTTGTATATTGAAAGTAGAGAAATTCTAATTTCAAGTGAACATTTTTGAAAGAGTAACAAGATGTGCCATCTGATCAGGATCTTCACTGTTCATCATGTAGTTTGTGAATTTAACAGAAAGCTTATATTAAGTACATGTATATTGAAAGTAGAGAAATTCTAATTTCAAGTGAACATTTTAAAAAGAGTAGCAAGATGCGCCATCTGATCAGGATCTTCACTGTTCATCATGCAGTTTGTGAATTTAACAGATAGCTTATATTAAGCACATGTATATTGAAAGTAGAGAAATTCTAATTTCAAGTGAACATTTTTAAAAGAGTAACAAGATGCCGTCTGATCAGGATCTTCAGTTTGTGAATTAAAAAAATAACAGATAGATTATATCAAGTATATAGAAAGTAGAGAAATTCTAATTTCAATTAAACATTTTTTTATCCGAGTAACAAGATGCCAAAAATATTTTTCATAAAATTCTATGGTGAAAAATTTCCTGAGCATAATAACATGTTTTTCCTTTTATTTTTTTTTTTTCCTTTTTTCTGTATATATGCCCATGAGGTGATATACCATACCAGCAGGTGTCATTTTCAATAAACAGTAATTATCTGCAATTATCATAGCCATTATAAGGCTTATTAAAGCACTGGTCCTCCTGTATTTGGTCCTCAAATTATACCCCTGGTCCTCTAGAGGACTTGGTCCTCAGTCCTCTGGTCCTCCAGTAAAAGTCCTCAAATTATACCTTCCCCCAAATTATAGAGCCTGTTTTTTTTTGTTTTTTTTTTAATACTAAGTGAAGAGATTCACATTCACCATTGGTGACAAGAAGTTTAAGTTTTGTAAGCAAACTGATCACTGATACAAACAAGATAAGTTTGGTACATGTTTGGGTCAAACACTTACATGACACTGGTCAGGCACACTTTCACACTTCACTTGTTTAATTGATGTCAATTACACTTGTTATCAAATCTAAAAGTGAGTTAAATTAATTAAGTACAATAAACAGGGGATTGGCAGTCAACCGTATAAAATGACAACTATTTATTGCTAAAAAGTGTCTAAAATAATCCTTATAATCAAACAGGCATAACTTTGTTATTTTTTTTATCAATTTCAGTAATTTTTGTACCAATATGTAGGACAACATTTACTCTATCTAAAATGGTGCTAGAATAAAGAGCATGGTGCTTGAGAAAAAGGGCATGGCGCTGGGCCATGCTAAAGAGGGCTGGGGGAAACACTATTTCACCCATGGTCATTTTATATGAAATAAATTAATTGAGCCTCTGGTAAGTAACATGAATTTCATTTGAGCCTAAGTTTCTGTTTACCATATATAATGATTTTAAATTGTTTTTATTACTGAAGAAGTTTAAAATGTTATGCCCAAGTGACCAAGCAGACATTTGCTCACAAGACAATTGCTCACAAGACAGTTGCTCACAAGACAATTGCCCACAAGACAATTGCCCACAACCTTAATGGAAAATAGGACAATTGCTCACAACCCTTTTTTATGATTTTATATTTATTTTGAAAGTCTTTTATTTATATCAACTATTTATTCCTTGTGATTTCAGTAGTTTATTGACCCTTTTTTGTAGCAAATGGAATTTTCCTTCTAATAATTTCAAAATTAGGGGTATGAGGTTGTGTTTTCTTCAAAATTGATTTGGAAAATGAACTTTTAGCAAACAGTGGAGGCCCTGATCAGACGCCACATTCAGCGGCACGTCCGATCTGGGCCTGCACTGTTTGCCAGGATACCCGTTTTGGGGTTTACGGTACAAAATGGGTTAAGAAAATTAAGTAATCAAATTGAATTATATCACCAATTTTAGGTGATACATGTAAAATAATGCTCACATTTAATTTGATTAAGGGGATGAAATGAATTCTTACTAAACTTTGGAGACAATAAATAAAATAAATAAATAAATAATGGTAAATTTTAATTAATGATGAGTATATTTATCAAGCTGCTTAGTATATAACATTGATAAATTAAGCTGACTACTGCTCATTATAGTTAAGTGATTAGTTGGCTATCATTTTATCCAAATACTGATGTTTTAGTTATCACTAATTAGTTGAAATCCAGCTTTTCAGGAAGAAATAGTTCCCATAAATTATAGAAAATATAAATAAAATTAATACTTTCAAAATAAAAATAAAATAATGAAAAAAAATGTGTTGTGAGCAATTGTCCTATTTTCCATTAAGGTTGTGGGCAATTGTCTTGTGGGCAATTGTCTTGTGAGCAACTGTCTTGTGAGCAATTGTCTTGTGAGCAAATGTCATGGAATCAGTATTATTGCATGTGTGGTAATATCATTTTTATTACATGATGTTAAATTCTACTAAATAACAGCAGCATTCTATCATAAGTGAATTCTTTCACATCTAAAAAAAAAACAACATTTTTCTGATAATAATTGTGATATTTTTGCTGCTATAAATATAGATTGTGGGTTCTCCATAAAAACACCTCAGTGAGCAGGTTTTCCTGTGTAGAAACAGTACTATAGACCTGGGTATCGTCAGAAATAATGAATCACGATACTATGGCGATACCAGACAGGCGATACAATACAGTATCACGATAATTGCTTTGCACAGATTTGCTAGGTTTTATTAGGTAAATTAAGATACACTTGCTTTGTACAGATTTTACAATGTGTTAATAGGTAAATTTGGACTTTTGTTGTAAAGTAATACTAAGATGGAAACTGTTTCCTGTTCAATTGCAATATACACAGTACATTTATATAAGCATATCCTTATTTGCAATAAAAATAAAATAAGAAAGAACATACAGTTGTTTCCATACAAGCGATTTAAATGCTGATTCTGCACATTCTATTTCTGGTTCAGCATCGTCTATGTTAGTAGCGACAGCTAAAATCAACAATAAAATGCAATACTACTTGACAGGCCCATCAAATTGCACAGACCCATCCAGGATACACACCATCAACAACACAAACATATTTCGGAAGCAACAGTTTTGAATAAATTTGAATGGCATAACTGAAAATACCAACATTTAAGTGGGAAAAAGTTAGGTAGCACTTAGATCCATACTCAAATCACTCGACCATATCTGTTGGTTCAAGTAGTTACCATGTCCTGGCAGATACACCAACCATTTTTATTGGATATAAGTGGCATCTTTTGGATAAATAATTTTTATCGGCATAATCGGCTAAGAAAAAAAAATGCATCGCTTGTGTTTCCGGTGTTTGTTGATCTATGCAAAAGTATTACCAAGTATCGATACACAGATTCAGTATAGGGATACAGTATCACCAGCAGAAATATCACGATGTATCAATGGTATCGCCCCAGCTCTACAGTACTAAGTAAAGTACTTATTAATTTAAAGCCCACAGCCTTTGGATATTAAAACTGACAGGTCTATAATAATAAATTGTTAGAACCAGTGACAGTGACATCTAACTCATCCTTTCAGCCCAATGATATGTGGAGCAGGTTGAATGCAGCACCACCTTCCGGCATGCCATTGTCGACAAGGCTGATATACCACAGGGACCTCCATATAAACTTCCAAATCCGAAGGACGGAAGTTGGGACGCTGCATTTGGCATTCCAGCAAATGATGCTAATGGTCCTTTACTTGGTATTCATTAATGATCTCCCTGATAATATCAGGTCATCTGTCCGTTTGTTTGCTGATGATTGTGTCCTTTATAGGAATATATATTCTTCTTCTGACTGTCTTATTCTACAATATGACCTGAATCAACTAGCACAGTGGGAGGCTGATTGGCAGATGAAGTTCAATGTGGCCAAATGTCATTCAATGAGGGTGTAGCGACACCCTCCGGACAAACAAATTAAGTTTGACTATACACTACACCAGCAAATCTTGGAGCAGGTTCAATCCGCCAAATATCTTGGTATCACCATCACTGATGATCTTGATTGGGGTCAACACGTTTCAGAAATAACATCAAAAGCAACTAGGACTTTAGGATTTCTTAGACGAAACTTGGCTTTTGCACCTAGGCAGACAAAGGATGTTGCATATAAAACATTGGTTCGCCCTCAGCTTGAATATGCATCACCCATTTGTCATCCCTATGTTAAAACTCAGATTCAGCAGCTGGAGAAGGTGCAGAGGACAGCTGCTGGATGGACCTGCCGACGATGGCCCAATAGAAGTAGCGTCGGTGACATGCTTAACGAGCTAGAATGGCCGTCCCTAGAGGCCCGTGGTGAGCAGTCCTCTTTAACCTTCTTCTATAAGATACATTCAGGTACAGTGGCCGTTAATAAAGACAAATACTTGACACCTGTGACAGTTTCAACCCGAACAAGGGCATCAAAAGTAAACAACTCGCAGTATCATAGGTACCAGTCCTACAGTGATGCCCTGAAAAATTCCTTTTTTCCTAGGACTATTCCCCGGTGGAATAGTCTTCCCTCTTCTGTTGTGAATGCTAAGACTGCAGAGGAGTTCAAAGCCCGTACAGTGTAAGATTGAGACTCAGAGGTATGCGTTTTAGTATACCTCCGTTATTCAAACTGTAAGTAGTTTTAAGGACTCATCCATCGGAGCGTGATAGCTCAGTGGTTAGTGCACTTGCCTCTGACGCTAGAGGTCCCGGGTTCGATCCCCGGCAGCGGCGATAAAATTTCGGTGTCCGAACACGCTCCATTGGCATCATTTGCAGGGATGAATGTCATAAAGTGCACCGCTCTTCGGATCAGGACTTTAACTGGAGGCCCCCTGTGCAGGGAGAACCATCCCCTGTGCAGGTTAAAGATCCCTACCGTAATTACATGATTACTGTGTAGGCTTTCATCCTGCAAAATCTGGAGTGTATGTAATATACACCTGCAGTAATGGTCAGCAGTATCAGAAGATAGATAGACAGATAGACTTCTCTATTTTTTTTTTTTTTTTAGCTAAATTCTAGCTACGCACCCAACTGAGGTAATGGCCAAATATGACCGACTCAGTATAAGAAGATAGATAGATAATGGAGCATACGTTTGGACTCCGAAATATTTCAGTTAGATAGATAATGGAGCATACGTTTGGACTCCGAAATATTTCAGCTACTATAAACATTATCACCTCCTAAAGAGGAATCCAAACAAGACATCAAGAAATCTTTCAATCTTTCCCTCATGTTGCAAGATTCCCAGAAGCGCTGTATCATATTTCTCTTCCATCTTGCTTTATTGTGCTCTATTCTACTTTCGGTTTAATGTAGTCTCTACAATAAAAGCCGAGAATCAAGAATTTCGAGTGAAATACGAACCTGGTCTGTGTTATAAAAGTGCTTGAAAATTGCTCTCGTTTCCAATAAGCGTCTAAGGCAACACGATTCCATCATGGCGGGCACAGTTCCACTGGTTTTCTCAGTTTTCGTGGTATTTTTGATTGTACTAGGCGTTTTAGATGTCATTACTAATTATGAGGACAATCGTTGTGAAATGACCTTCATGTTCGAGCGACCGGAGTACTTGGTTAGTATGCTTAACCAGTCTAAATTCATTGTTCCTTTTGGTTCAAAATCTTTATCAGAAAGCAAGACAAGAGTTCGAAGATAGGATAGCTAATGAGAATAATCCAAAGGCATTTTATAAATATGTAAATTCTAGGAGAAAAGTAAATTTGGGGATAGCTGATTTGAAATGTGAAGATGGAACTGTATTAAATAGTGATATGGAGAAAGCCGAAGAACTCAATAGATACTTTCATAGTGTTTTTGTGAAGGAGAACACTGATAATTTGCCTACCATTGATGATAGGAAGGGAGGTCATAATATATCGGACATTAATATATCCGAAGATATAATATTGAAACTTTTAGACGCTGTGAACATCAATAAATCTTGTGGTCCAGATTTATTACATCCTCGTGTACTGAACGAATTAAAACAAGTATTAACTGTACCACTCACACTCATCTTTACATGTTCTTTTGATAGTGGAGTTCTTGCTGATGACTGGAAAACTGCGAATGTAAAAGCTCTGTTCAAGAAAGGAGATAGATGTAAACCCGGAAATTACAGACCTGTGAGTCTCACTTGTGTGCCATGTAAACTCTTTGAAAAGTTAGTACGTGATAAGGTTGTTTCCCACATGTCAGACCATAACCTGTTTTCTAACGCCCAATACGGCTTTCGCTCGCTCAGATCTTGTGCTCTCCAACTATTGGATGTAATGGAAAAATGGACAGAATGGCTAGATGATGGCAAAAGTTTTGATTGTATCTATTATGATTTCTCAAAGGCATTTGATACTGTACCTCACGCAAGATTATTGGAGAAGCTACGTTCTTACGGCATCCGAGGGAAACTACTAGATTGGATAAGTGCATTTTTACAGGGCCGATCACAAAGGGTCATAGTGAACTCTCAATATTCAAACTGGACTGACGTCACCAGTGGGATACCCCAGGGCAGTGTCCTGGGGCCCATATTATTTCTTATCTATATTAATGACATAGAAGATAGTATTCAAAGTACAATTCGTCTATTCGCCGATGATATGAAATTATATAATACAGTGTGTACGGCACAAGACTATGAACAGATACAAGAAGATACAGATAACCTCTCTAAATGGAGTGATAAATGGTTGCTCAAATTCAATATAGAGAAATGCTGTACATTACACTATGGACATAATAACCCTAATGTGACTTACTCATTAAATAGTAAGAATGGGAAACAGGAGATTAAAAACAGTGATAAGGAAAAAGACCTTGGTATCACATTTGACACAGACATGAAATTTCGTCAACATATAAGTGACTGTATTAATAAAGGAAACCAAATAACTGGACTAGTCAGAAGATCATTTCTACATATCAGACCTTCTTCTTTTTGTAAATTGTATAAGACACTGATCAGGCCACATCTTGAATATGGAAACATTATCTGGCACCCACGATTTAAAAAAGATATAGATGCTATAGAGAGAGTTCAAAGAAGATCAACAAAGTTAGTTTCTAATGTGAGAGATTTACCCTACATAGAACGATTAAAAGCTCTAAAACTACCAAGTTTGTCATATAGAAGGTTCAGAGGGGATATGATAGAAGTTTTCAAACTTTTAAACAAATTAGAAGATATTGACTATAGAACATTTTTCGAGTTAAATGAGCAGGCAACTAGATCGAATGGTAGAAAATTGAAAGTTAAACAAAGTAAGAAGGACATCAGAAAATATTTCTTCTCATTGAGGGCCGTATCGGATTGGAATAAATTACCAGAAGATGTTGTGTCAGCGCCGTCTATAAACTGTTTTAAAAACCGTCTCGACAGATACATGGGAAACACGAAATACACAATTATACCGGATAAAGGCTGGGTTAAAAACCGGGAGGGGGTTATATGAGATATTAATCTCGCGACCCTACAAGAAGATGTAAGATGTAAGATGTAAGTTTATGCGGGTCAAAAGTTTGTTGTCTCGCTAAACTATTTTATTATTATTTCATCTTTGCTGAGTCAGTCATCTATTGTTTTTACCTTATTTGCAGTCTAACTACCATTTATGGAAGTCTAAATACTTTCATATGCCGGATCAAAATTTTGTTGTCTCGCTAAACTATTTAGATCTATTAGTGTTTCCCGCAGACTAAAATTAGGGCAGGGTGATACTCCCGGAATCGAGACAATTCATCGACAAGACAATTCATCGACACGGTTTTTGGAGACAATTCATCGACACAATTGAAGACAACTCATCGACACTTTTTGAAGACAATTCATCGACACATTATTATGTGGAAATTATACTCAAGCTGATAAAATGAAGACAAAGTTTTGAAAATAAAATTATCTATTATCACGTTTATGATCAAAATTACGAATTTAGAAAAATTTAATTCAATATTTTGGCTTATTGACCATTTTAGCCGCAGTAGTTTGCCTCGTCTGATTTGATGTCGCAAAACAGTGACTGTCGGGGAGCTGTCTCAAAGTAATTGAGGATAGCATGTAGCTTTTAGGATGCTGGTTGCTATGTAGTGGCAGTATTGATAGTACGACCACTGGAGTTGAAGGATAATTTAGCCTCGAGATTTGTACAATTTGCATTTAGATACCTAATTCTGATCATGAGATATAAACCGTGTTGGTGAATTATCATCTAGATTGAAAACCCATGCGATGGACCTTGATTAATCCCACTTTAGGGGTAAAAGTTCAGTTTAACCATTTTTGTACCAAATGGAATCCTCCTCCTTATATATAGCATGAGTCCATTTAAAAATGTAGGGTTGTCAGATTGTGTGTTTCAACTAAATTTGTTTTAGAAAAGGCGAATGCTATTGACAGCCGGCTGTCGATAGCGAATTCGCTATTGACAGCCGGCTGTCGATAGCGAATTCGCTATTGACAGCCAGCAAACTACACTGATGAAATTGGGTTATTGCAAATTTATTATGTTTTACTTTATAAACATTTATGGACAGGTTATTTAATATAATTTATTATATAATGGCTTCAGGTACTGTGATTATCCAGTCAGTTGGTCTTTACCATGGAACCTGCTAAAGTAGTGATATTACCAGCTGTTCCTATCTTCTGATAAATATCATTTCTATGACTAAGAATATTGTGAAGCCTTATTAATCTTCTTAATACAAACAAATATTTACTGTTTTGCCTGTGTTTAGCCATCAAAAATCCGTTGATGATGATGATGACCAAGGCCATTGTTGGCGGAGTTTTTAGCTCACCTGAGCCGAAGGCTCATAGGTGAGCTTATAGTATGGTAAGGCTCCGTTCTCTCTGTCGTCTGTTGTCTGTCAACATTTTCAAACATCTTCTCCTCTGAAACCCCAAGGCCGATTGGAGTCATATTTCATGTGGAGCATCCATGGGATGGGTGACCGAAAGCTTGTTCGCAGGGTCCAGGTCACATGACCAAGATGGCAGCAATGCCCATATAAGGTAAAAACCTTTCAAAAATCTTCTTCTCCGGAATCAGTGGGCCAATTGGCCTGAAACTTGGTATGTAGCATTAGGGACTCGGGTTCATCATATTTTGTTGGAATGATGACCCTTGGATGACCTTGACCAATTTTAGGCCAAGATCAAATTTGGTCGCATAGACTTTTGTATGGGGAAAAGTCAAAACCATGTAGTTTTTGGAAACTATTACAGCCTGTGATCTGAAAATTAGTAGATGCAGTAAGCCAAATGGGAGGATGATTCTACATTAGTATTCAAGGTCAAGGTCATTCTTTGACCTTTCTTAAAGTTCATTGAGATATGAGAATTAAAAACCACAAAGCCATTTGTAACGTATTTTCATATGGAAGTTTTTAAGAACAAGGAAATGACAATTAATCAATAAGAATTTGGCCACATGACCAATATGGCCATCATGCCCATATAAGGTAAAAACCCTTCAGAAATCTTCTTCTCTGGAACCAATGGGCCGATTATCATGTAACTTGGTATGTGTCATTGGGGACTCGGGGGCCCATCAAAATTTGTTCAGATGATGACTCCTGAATGACCTTGACCTATTTTAGGCCAAGGTCAAATTTGGTCGCATAGACTTTTGTATGGGGGAAAAAGTCAAAACCGTGTATTTTTAGCTCACCTGTCACATAGTGACGAGGCGAGCTTTAGGGATCACTTTTTGTCAGTCGACTCCTGCGTCCGTGACTGAGTGCATCCGTCCGTCCATCCCTAAACAATTTCTTCAAACAACATCTCCTCCTAAACCACTGATTGTATTTTGACCAAACTTCACAGGAATGATCCTTAGGTGGTCCCCTTTCAAAGTTGTTCAAAAACGGGTCACAGAAGCTAAAAATTGATTTTTTTTTTACTGAAAACATTGAAAATCATCTTCTCTGAAACCGCACTGGCCCCGATAGCTCAGTTGGTAGAGTGTCCGCTCCGGGGAACAGGAGGTCTCGGGTTCGATCCCGGGCCGCGACATACCAAAGTCGTTAAAAATGGTACTAGCTGCTCCTCGCTTGGCACTCAGATTTACGGGGTAGAGCTGGGATGGTCGATCCAGTGTCAGGATAATGTGACTGGGTGTGGTATCATGTAATGTGTCTGGGACATGATACTTCAGTGAGGCAGCACTATAAACGTGAGCATTGAGCTCCCTGTCGCAACCAGACACCGTCGTGATATGACTGAAAAATTGTTGAAAGCGACATTAAACCCTAATTCACACACACACATTCTCTGAAACCGCATGGTCCAGGTCTTTGATATTTGGTATGAAGCTTCAACTAGTGGACCTCTACCAAGACTGTTCAAATTATAGCCCTGGGGCCAGAGATGCCCCCCGCGTCGGGGCCCACCAGTTTTTCATAGACTTATGTAGGGTCAACGAAGGCCAAAGTCGGTGATATTTGGTATGAAGCTCCATCTAGTGGACCTCTACCAAGATTGTTCAAAATATAGTCCTTGGGCCAAAAATGCCCCCGCGCCAGGACCCACTGGTTTCACATAGGCGTATATAGGGAAAACCTTTAAAAATCTTCTTGTCTGAAACAAGAAGGCCCAGGTCTTTGATATTTGGTATGAAGCTTCATCTAGTGGACCTCTACAAAGATTGTTCATCGGCCCCTACCCATAGGGGCTTGAAGAAATATATGGGCTGCATGATGCTTCCACGCAGAGCTGAATCTGACCCGCACACGAGTACTGGTAAACCGCTTAGAGGATCTAAGCCTGCCCAGGTAAAGCGGTGTGTGTCGGACCATCCATGCTTATAACCCTATTGGTTTCATTGGGCGACAGGGCCTGAGATGTCATTTCATCTCAATGTTGGGTAAAAGTCCCACAAAATTGGAAGCAACATCTCCAAATGACCTTTACAGTGTTAACAGGGACATTAAAATAAACAAACAAACCAAGATTGTTCAAATTATAGCCCTGGTGCCATAAATGCCCCCGTGCTGGGTCCCACCAGTTTTACACAGACTTATATGGGGAAAAACCTTTAAAAATATTCTTGTCTGAAACCAGAGTGCCCAGGTCTTTGATATTTGGTATGAGGCTTCATCCAGTGGACCTCTACCAAGATTGTTCAAAATATTGTCCTGGGGCCAAAAATGCCCCCGTGCGGGGGCCCGCTGGTTTCACATAGGCGTATATAGGGAAAACCTTTGAAAATCTTTTTGGCCCAGGTTTTTGATATTTGGCATGAAGCTTCATCTAGTGGACCTCTACCAAGATTGTTCAAAATATAGTCCTGGGGTCAAAAATGCCCCCGCGCCGGGGCCCACTGATTTCACATAGGCATATACAGGGATAACCTTTAAAAAATCTTTTTGATCTGAAACCAGAAGGCCCATGTCTTTGATATTTGGTATGAAGCTTCATCTAATGGACATCTACCAAGATTGTTCAAATAATAGCCTTGGGGCCAAAAATGTCCCTGCGCCGGGTCCCACTAGTTTTACATAGACTTATATAGGAAAAAAAAAAACTTTTAAAAATCTTCTTGACTGAAACCAGAAGGCCCAGGTCTTTGATGTTTAGGGTGAAGCTTCATCTAGTGGACCTCTACTGAGATTGTTCAAATTATAGCCCTGGCGCCAAAAATGCCCCCGCGCCAGGGCCCACTGGTTTTACATAGGCTTATATAAGGAAAACCTTTTAAAATCTTCTTGTCTGAAACCAGAAGGCCCAGTTCTTTGATATTTGGTATGAAGCTTCATCTAGTGGACTGCTGCCAAGTTTGTTCAAATTATAGCCCTAAGGCCAAGAATGTAATAGAGACACTGATACTCAGGTGAGCGATTCAGGGCCCTGTGGGCCCTCTTGTTTCACAAGTTATCTTTGCATCACATCATGGCCAATTATGCATATGGAAGGCGACCACTTTTATAGGACAAACTAACATAGTAAAACTCCAAAGCCCACAACAATTAACCATTGTCCTGCTGAATGAATTAATTTTGCCACACCCATTTCTGTCTATTAATCAAATAAATTGCAGAATACACAATGTATAATGTATTTGTCCAGTTCACAAACTGAATAACAAACATTTAGATCCTGATCAGTTGGCTTAATCAGAAGCCATCTGATCTGGATCTACACCGTTTTCAAAAGGTAGGGGTTGTCGTGATCATCAGAACAATGGTAAATAGTGATCTGTTGGAGATGTAGATAGGACAATCCACAATGTTATTTTAGCCTCCACCCATCAGGGCTTGAATAAATAGATGGGCTGCATGATGCTTCCCACAGAGCTGAAACTGACCTGCACACAAGTACTGGTAAACCTCTTACAGGATCTAAGCCTGCCCAGGCAATGCGGTGCGAGTCAGTCCGTTCATGCTTATAAACCCTTTTGGTTTCATTGGGCAGCAGGGCTTGAGGTGTCATTTCATCTCAATATCTGATAAAAGTCCCACAAAATTGGAAGCATTGTCTCCAAAATGACCTTTGCAGTGTTGATGGGGACATTAAACTTCAAATCAAACAAACAAAACAATGTTATTTGTTTCCAGCCCATTTAACGTTCCTTCAGAGCTCTTAGACTCATTTTGTCCAGTCAGTGGTTAAAGAACAGATACATGTACATGTCTACTGACAATAAGACAAATTGGCCTTGGTGTGGACATCAGTTTTCCCTTGTAAGGCTTATGCTAAGGTGGGCTTAGAGGTCTAAATGTCTCTCAGACTAAATGCCTAGAAACTGTTACAAAAGCCTGATGTGAAACTGAACTGTACCACAGCTCTAGATAAGGCGGAAAACCTAGATACAGTATTTAGATAAACTTTCCTCAGGACTGGTGTTAACCCGGCATTTCTGGTATCTGTTGGAAAAGCCTCAACAAGGCAATTCTAACACGTACCCATAACATATTTTATTGCCAGAAGTAATCTCGTTACTCCTTCTCCAGAGCTCTAATGTGCCTTCTGCTATGTTGGGATAAGGCTCATGTGTGACATGAAAATGTCTTTTTGTTTGCTCATCTGTACACATTGCTCCAGATTAGCAGCTCCTAGTATATCTATCCAATTTTGGAATTAAACGAAAGGTGATCGTTATTGACAGCCGGCTGTCGATAGCCAACATCCAAAATTTTAAAAGTGATCTGCTACCTTGTACAGTAACAAGAGCTGTTGCATGACAACATAGCTCGCCTGTTTTGCGCCTTCAAGATATAAGGTAAAACTACTGAAGCATGAAATATAGGTCACACTCAGCTAGATATATTTTGAGGTCAATGATCAGGTCACATGGAACATTTATTCCAGATATTACATTTCAGAAGCAAAAGCATTGAACCATGAAAAAAGGTCACGCTGACCTTGATATATTTCTATGTCAATCATCTGGTCACATGAAACTTATAATTCAGGATTGAAGTTTCTCCAAAAAATAGTATTCAAAATATTTGGCAGACTCACTGAATCATGAAATGTAGGTCACATTGACCTATATGTATTTTGTGGTCAGTCATCTGGTTATATTGAAGTAATATCCCAGGTTTAACATTTCTCCATCAAAATAGTATTCAAGATAATAAGCAAAATCACTGACCCATGAAATATAGGTCATACTGACCTAAATATATTTTGAGGTAAATCATCGGATCACACAGAACTCATAATCCAGGTGAGACATTTCTCCGTCAGATAGTATTAAAGATAACAGGCCAAATCACTAAACCATGAAATCTAGGTCACAGTGACCTAGATATAATTCAACATCAATCATGGGGTCACATGGAATAAATAATCCAGGTATGACGTTTCTTCATCAAATAGTATTCAAGTTATAGGCAAAATCACTGAACCATGAAATATAGGTCACAAAGACCTCGATATATTTTGTGATCAGTTATCAGATCACATGAAACTAATAATCCAGGTGAGACATTTCTACATTAAAAAGCATCCAAGATAGTAGGCAAAATCACTGAACCATGAAATGATGATGAAATATAGTTCACACTGAGCAGATATATTTTGAGGTCAATCATGGGGTCACATGGAACTAATAACCCAGGTATTTGTTTATTTGATTTAAGGTGTAATGTCCCCATCAACACTGTAAAGGTCATTTGGTGACATTGCTTCCAATTTTGTGGGACTTTTACCCAACATTGAGATGAAATGACATCTCAAGCCCTGCCGCCCAATGAAACCAATAGGGTTTATAAGCATGGACGGGCCAACTCGCACCGCTTTGCCTGGGCAAGCTTAGATCCTCTAAGCGGTTTACCAGTACTCTTGTGCGGGTTGGTTTCAACTCTGCGTGGAAGCATCATGCAGCCCATCTATTTCTTCAAGCCCCGATGGGGGGGGGGGGGGATTAACCCAGGTATGACACATTTCCATCAGAAAGTATTTAAGATGATAGGCAAAATCACTGAACCATGAAATATAGGTCACACAGACCTAGATATATTTTATGGTCAATTATCGGGTCATATGGAACTAATAATTCAGGTATGACATTTCTCCATCAAATAGTATTCAAGATAATAGTCAAAATCACTGAACCATGAAATATAGGTCACAGTGGCCTAGATATATTTTGATGTCATCAGAAGACCCTCCCAAGTACTTAAGTTCCAAATATGAGTGCTCTGTGATGAGTGACTGTTGAGATATAAGCATTTGAAAAACTTAAACACAGTGTGACGGGAACGCAAACGTGCACGCAGACGACCAAGGTGACAACAATAGCTCTCCATGTACTCCGTACAGACGAGCTAAAAATAATTGCATATACATTATTTAGACTCCTTTATTTATTTATTTATTAAGATTCTTAATAATCTATAAAACAAAATATTTATTTATTTTTTTAGCCACAGCATGGAGATACATCTTGTAGAGTTCCAACCATTTATGCCTTAAGTGTAATGAACACTTTAATAGTTCATATTATTCTGATGAAAAATTTGCATTTGTATGAAAAAAGTTTAATAGTTCACTCAAATATTCTATAATTATTTCATTTTTATCTATGCATTCATGTTTTTTTATCAGTTTATATTCATTTATATATAAGTATATATATCCAATATCTTAGCTGGCTGTCAATAGCGAATTCGCTATCGACAGCCGGCTGTCAATAGCGAATTCGCTATCGACAGCCGGCTGTCAATAGCCACTTCCTTTAGAAAATAGCTGAATTTTTTGCAAACAGTGTATGCCCTGGTCAGACGCCGCGTTCTGTGGCGTCTGAGCTGAGCCTACACTGTTTGCCAGGGTACCCGTTTTGGGGTATATGGTACTAAATGGGTTAAATGGGATTATGTTTACGTTTCATAATTCTGCCTATAAACGTTAGGCGTTATCGTTAGAATCGTTTTGATTAGAGCAGAATCTTATTTAATGCTGATAATTTAGGGAAAAAATGCAAACATACATGTAACTCACAATCAAGCTTCACTTGACATTTTTTTATTTTGATTATGAAAATTTTGAATAATATCTGACCAAGTTCCGTATACATTTTCTTTTATGCGGTTAAAAGGGTCAATAAGCCAAAATATTGAATTAAATGTTTCTAAATACGTTATTTTGATTATAAACGTGATAAAAGATCATTTTATTTTCAAAACAGTGTCTTCATTTTATTAACTTGTTTATATTTTCAACATAATAATGTGTCGATGAATTGTCTTCAAAAAGTGTCGATGAGTTGTCTTCATTTGTGTCGATGAATTGTCTCCAAAAACCGTGTCGATGAATTGTCTTGTCGATGAATTGTCTTGTTCCCATACTCCCCAAAAGGGCATTTTCGCAACGCGGCACTGCATGTCGAAAGGGCGCACCTTGCACAGACTCCTACTAAAGAGGGCAAGGCAGTGGTCTTTTCTGTCCTTTTAGGGAATGCGGACGGGCCCTTTAGATTTCGGAAAATCATCAACATTTTGACCGAAATTGGGAAAAATATTCTACGAACACTGTGTGGTTTTCTTTTATGGCACTGTTGTTTGAAGAAAAAAGTTTCTAAGCAGGCCTATGCAAGACAGCTGACTGTGGAATAAAGAACAGGGATAAGCCTTAACCTGCCCAGAGGCCAAGTGAGCCCCACACCCTCTAATGTTTGGGATCCAGATCAAAATTTAAGGGCCCATAAATGGTTAGGTAAGATAATTGTACTTGACAGACAGTCTCTGACAGTGACCGCAGTAAGAATTTTATCCAAAAGCAAAGCTGTTAAGTTGTTAACATTTTTTTTTACACTAGGGTAATTCAGTGCAATGAAAACAAAACAGGTGGTAACTATGAATATCATTTTTCAAGCACCTGGGCCTCCTTACATTTATTCAGGTTCATACATGACAAAAAAAACAACAAAAAAAAAAACAACACAGAACCAAAATGAGATTATTGCACAGGATGACAGTAGTTTTAAAATTTTTGGTCAACGCTGCCTTAATCCAAACCTCAATAAAAATTTTTGGTAACTGCTACCTTAATAAAAACATAGTGATGCACTCCTGACCAACCTTTGCTTATACGCCTCTTGTTGTAGAACACCTTGACTTTCTTTAGTAATGCGTTCTTATAGAATTGCCCAGTGACTGTATGACCAGAAGGACAAGCCACTTGAAGCACTGGCCCACTGGAATTGAAGAAGATTGCATACAACATCTTGGAGCTGATGGTTTTCTTGGCAATATACAGGGGCGCTTTTGATTGTTGCGCTTCCACTGTTTATTATCAGCTCTTCTCTGTTGCTTAAAGATATGCACCCAGGTTTCGTCACCTGTTATGCAGGCGTCACACTGTCCCGAAATTGACACCAGATGGAAACACGATAAAGGAAATGTTCTAAATCGGCTCTGATCGTGAAAACATCGGGCCATTCGTGAGGACATCTTAAGCCATCGTATGATCGCCGGTGGATTTTCTGAGGCTCCGGCAGCAACTTCGTGAGCGGCGGCAAAATCTTTGGCATGCCAAAAAATTGCAGGATGACCTTGCGAAGGTTCATTTTCGTGTTCAATTCGTTTGTCCATCTTGCCCTTCGTAAGGCCATCGTGAGGGCATCTTGTCAAATCGTGTCATCTTCGTCTTTTCTTCGTGTGATCATCGGTGGTCTCGGGCATTTTACGCCTCACGAAGATAATACGAGGGAAACAAGAAGTCGTCCGATTGTCTTAGGAAGGCAATACGACTACGTGAAACCCTCGCAATGACGTCGTGTAGCCATCGTATTATAGTACGATGGCATTGAGATTGGATCACGGTGTCGACGAAGACAGCTGAATTTGAGTACCTCAAGCGATACCCATGTGTCATGGTAACGTAGACATATAAAAGGCCAACCTCAGAGCATCTTCCTCAGTCAGTCCTGATGAGCAACTCTGCAGAGCATAGGCTTGTGTAACTCCCAAAGCCTCAGTCATAATTATTCACAATTCCGTTCCTGCAGAATGGCATACTTTGATGATGAAACAACCAGGAAAAAGAAAGCAGCAGCATTGCTTCTTTTGATGCACCTTAGAAAACAAGATGAGCAGATCTTATTGTCCTATAGGCTATAAACCAAGTCTCTCTGAAAAAGTGGTCTTCTCTTTGGGTGGTATTTTAAATTGGTTTTAAGATGAATCAAATTTAAGAGAGTTGAAATGTACTGTGTACTCTCCGATCATCAAATGAATTTCAAACGGTCGGCCGAAGGTTTTATAACATCGGGAGGTAACGTGTCGTCTTCCGGACCTAGTTCGAACGCATCGTACTCTCAATACGACGCCGTGAAGCCGTCGTGTGGCCTTCTTTTGGCCTGCGGGTAAACTTCGTAATAAAAAACCACATCTTCGTGTTGCCTTCGTGTGTGGTTCGGATGACATCGTGTGACCTTCTGCATGCATCGTACTTGCTTCGGCTAGAGATTGGCTGTTGACCATAGTCGGAGCGATATTCGCGCGAAATTCAAAATTCCATATTCGTATGGCCACCTGGTGTCATTTTCGGGACAGTGTGACGCCTGCATTAGCAAGTTAGAAATAACTCGGGGTGTCACAGTTTTGTATTTATTCAAGAGCTATTGGGTGCATTTAAGGTGTTGCTTCTGTTGCTTTCTCAAGCCCAAGTACTTTGTCAGAATGGTTTACACACTGCCTTCTGATATGCCAGTGCATTTAGCTATCTCATTCACTGACAGTCGCGCATCTTCTTCTACCTCTGCCTTTACAGCAGTGATGGTTGCCTTGGCGATAAACTCTAGGGTATCATCTTTGACCCATGATATACCAGCTTTAAAAGCTCCGACCCACCGATAAACTGTACGCTTTGAAATAGCAAGATGTTCATATATGCCACATAATTCAACAAATATCTGACTTGAACCTATGTCAAGCCTAACACGGCATTTAATGTAGCTGCAAATTTCAGCCTTTCTTTCCATTTTACAATGTAACTTGTAAATGGGCTAGTATATATGACTGCATGTATTTCAGTTTGACATATCTTAGTCATTATAAAAGCAATTTGCATGAAATAAACTGTTATCAGTAGCTATTTGAAAGGCTATTCAAGTGCAATGAAGCATTATCAGAAATACATACAATAAAACTATGGAAATCTATTAGTGACAAAACTTTTTAAAGGACCCTCGTATTATACCCAGTTGACAAGCTCACTGAACACCTCTAAATCAAAGCAAAATTGCCATGGAAGTTTGTTCTTCACGGTGACAGCTGCTTTGCCACTCATGAAAATATTTCTTTAGGTGTTCATTCGGTGAAATAAAAATCAATCTTACACTGAAAAAATCAAATATCCTCTATGAGTCATGTTTCTAGTACATTTTTGCAGAAAGTTCCTATGAAGAAGGCTGTTATCAAGAGATTTCCAAACTATGGGCTCTATGTATATGGTGAAGGGTAAGTTTAAATAGAATATATCATATCATGTATTCAGACAGACAGGCCTGAGTGAGTGTGTGTTTGAGTTTGACGTCTCAACAACAGTTATGGTCATACGGAGACGGGACCTCAGTTTAAAGACTCATCCAAAAGTCTGGAGAAGCCCAGATCGATCCTGTGACCCCTGGTTTACAAGGTGAGTAGTATAGCCACAGAGGCTGCACAGATAGGCCTGAGCAAACATTGTAAACACAGATGAGACGCTGCAAAATGTGGCATCTTATCAGGGTCTACACTGTCACTCATCCAGCTGTTTTACGACATGACATTGGGTAGTAAGTTGTACTTGTTCAAGTTTTAGAATTATGGTAAGGAGTTGAGATGTCCAAATAGTTAACCCATGAAATGCCAATCACAACAATTGTCTTCTGCTTCGTCATCTGCTGGTTATTTGCAAACAGTGTGAACCCAGATCAGACTGCTCCTCTAGGAGCAGTCTGATCTGAGTTCACATTGTTTGCATGTATGAAAAAATATTTTTAAGAAGTTTGCTAAAGATTCAGCAGACGACATAAGCAGACGACATTTTCAGATGTAGATTTTCTCTGCGTTTTTAGGGTTAATGTAAATATGGTAAGTTCCATTTGTTTGGAAAATGGATGAAGAGACAGAGGAGAAAGAGGAAAAAGAATGGAAGTGTAGAAACAGAAGAAATAACAACATTCCTCCTCTACCCTTACCTCCCGCAAGGATAGTAGGCCTTGTCCAGCTGTAAGCCAATATCAGTTGGGCTCCCCATTGATGCAATTCACATCACCTTTGCCTCACCCAACCTGCCCTGCCATGCAGCAGAAAGTTAATGATGATTAAAGAGGAGGATTAAGGGATACTGTTTCTTAACTCTTGCGTGGGGTGGTTGGGTGAGGCAAAGGTGTCATGTATCTTGGGCCACTGGGGCATCCAACTGATATTGGCTTTTGGTTGGGCAAGACCTGCTGCCCTTGCAGAAGGTATGGGTAGAGGGGGAGTGTTGTTACTTCATCTGTTTCTACACTTCCATTCCTTTTCCTCTTTTACACTGTCCCTTACTTTCATCTTCTCTCATCATCATCATCATCATCATCATCATCATATTTTTGATTAACGTGCAGGTACAGGGGCAACATCCACATAAGTGGACCCCCTTCCAGGTAGCTGGCTTGCTGCACGCATGGCAGATCTTACACCAGATCTCCAGGCTTGTCTCCAGGCCTATCACTTTTTTTCTCCCCCTTTCTCTGGGAGACGACATTAAGTGACCCACAAGGGTTGATGTGTCATTAAACCCAAAACAATCAATCAATCTTAACTCTTCAGAGACCTATGGTGAGGTTACTTGTTGGAATCATCTCCTTGAGACAATTCTTTCAAGTACAGATAACTCTCGTTAAAATGAGAGTTCCCTAACATTTTGTCAGTACACCATAACCTTATTATAACACTTCATTATAACACGGTTTGGGATATAACATGGTTTAAAGGTACACCGCAACCTCCTCACAACACTGTTCATTACAACATGTTTTCGGTTGTGACATAGTTTCAAGATCGCTCCCCAAAATGTATAGATTATATAGAAAAATGACCATTTTTCCCAAAAATGTATAGATTATATAGAAAAATGACCATAAATGGTAATTTTTCTATATAATCAATACATTCTTGTTTGGATATTACATGGTTGTTTAACTAACACAGTTTCTGCTTTGGACCCCATCAATAGTGTTATAAAGAGGTTGTGGTTATACAGAATTTGCTGTTATAAGGAATCCCTACAATAAGTAGTATATGGCCATTTTCCCTTAATTACTCCAAGAAACGAGTATTTTTACAAAATGTGGATATTTGTTAGAATCGCCTGTTGCTGAGGCGATTCTAACAAATGTCCACAACATTAATTTCTTGGAGTACTGAATACAATGTGCCTGGATGTCTTTATTGATCTTGTCATTTCGAGCTAAGAATTGATTCCACTGAAATTGGCGTTACAAGTTTTGACGTTATATCCAGTGTTGGTGTAAAGAGGGTTTGACTGTACCCACAATACAGAAGTTTATGAAGAAAAAAGGAAAAGAGTCATCCTTTGTGTATCCTTGTTACTGCCTTATATCTGGATCTTTTGTTTGTTTGAATTGAAGTTTAACATCCCCATATATACTCTATTTAGGTCCTTTTGGAGATGTTGCCTCCAATTTTGTGTGACTTTTACCCAACTATATCTGGAGCTACAATAGTTTATTTTTGTTTTACGGCCCTTTCAAGATCATTTCACTCATCAAGCCGATTGTTAATCCGAGGTGGGAGAAAACCGGAGTACCCAGAGAAAAACTACCTGATCTTCCGTTGCAGAACTTGGCATCTCACAGGTGACCCGAGCCAGGCTCGAACCACAGCGGTGACAGACCTAATGGTTAAAGAGTCAGTGCTCTTATCCTTTAAGCCATGGAGGCCCGAAGGAGCTATTATAGTACTAAACATAACATGTAGTGTATAATAACCCATTTTAAACTGAATGGAATTTTGCACCTTATATATAGAGCAAATGTCCATTTTAAAATTTAGGGTACTAGATTGTGTTTTCTTCAAAATTTATTTGGAAAATGGCTGAACTTTTTGCAAACAGTGTATGCCCTGATCAGATGCTGCATTCTGTGGCATATCAGATGATGATACCGATGATCTGGACCTGCACTTTTTGCCAATTATTGGTTTTGGGGTTTTCGGTCCCTTATCCTGCTCAACATGACAACCCCTTCCTTTGCAAACAGTGTAGATCCAGATCAGATGGCTTCTTCTCATCAGAATCGGATCTACAGTGTTTGCAAACAGTGTATATTCAGACCAGATGGCTTCTGTAGAATGTTCAGTTTGTGAATTGAACAAATACATTATTTCAAGTAATTTGATTGGTTGATAGTCAGCAATGGGTGCGGCTAAATTGATTTATTCAGCTGGATAGGGGTTAATATTTTTTCTCATATTTTTCAGGCATTATGCTCGACTACTTTCGTAAGTATATGTTCATGCATTTAACCAATGGCAAAAGAAAAAGTTCAAAGGTAGCTGCAAATAAGCAAATTTTGGTTCGTTCAGTATATACATACAGCTTACTTATTCATAATCAGTCAAATATTTTTTATTGGTGTCTATTTGATGCTAGACAGGCATTCTGATTCGGGGTTGAGCATCTTTAAAGAAAACATCCATTCATCCATCTGACAAATAATTTTCTTTTGATGCTTACACACTAATCAAGGATGGCAGACGGCAATTTGGAAGTATTTTTTTTCTTAGATGAAACATGTGAATCATCTCCTGGGTAGACACTTCACATGGAAGTGAAGCCTTAACCCATATATGACATAGAGGATCTCACATTAGGGTTCATGTATTATTGAATTTGTTAAACGAGTTGAGGAAAAGGGATAAAATGTGAGGCTTTGCTGAGCTTTTTATCCCTTTTGTTCAACGAGTTTAATAAATTTAATAATACATGAACACGAATGCAAGATTCTATTTATCATATTACATTTAAAACACATTTTATTCATGTTTTTTAATTCAAATATCAACATTCCACCATAAATAAACGCGACATCGTTGAGGACATTATATAGTACAAGTAACATTACAGGGCATTTCTAACTACTTTGCATATTTAATCCACTAGTGGATTATCAAATTATTACATGATGTTATAACATTCTCAGACGCAACATCATATGTTAACATAGAATCTTCCACCTTATATATTTGGATTGACCCATTTCTAAGAACAGGGGTGTCACAGATTTGTTTTGTTTGTGGTAAGTTTCACAAAAATGTATGTACTTTGAGCAAACAGTGTAGATCCAGATCAAATGCCGCATTCTGCAGCATCTTATCTCGGTCTACACTGTTTGCTTGTCTCCCACAAAAGGGACGCAAGGCGTATATGAGTTAATTCTTTTGAAAAGTCAGAAGAAAAAGTATAGTCTGCTTTGCGGTTTGTATAGAGCTTTAAGGGTTAAAGTCTCTCATATTTCAGCATTGCACTCTTATTATATATATTGTATCCCAAAACAAGCCCATTTACTTTGTATAGAAGTCAGCAGGCCAGTATCACTGCATATTGCCCATAGTCAAGTGAATATTGCCCATTGGCAAGCTTTCTTGTTCACAGAAAAAATGCTTTCAAAGGGGATCTTTCATCTGTGCCCATGTATGTTTTTTCTTCAAACTTTGTATATTAATACCTCAGCATATACAACCTATAAAAATGTATTTAATGAATTATATAAATCAAAGTAAGACTCAGGAGGCCACTCTAACTGACTCCCTCCATGAGCTGGTGTCTGTCTCTAAATAAGTGCATCTTAAATCTTATGTTTTATTTAGTTTCAAGATCTGTGAACTGGATTCAGAATCAGAATTGTTACTGGTGACACGTCAAATGACATTCACACACCAGGGATTGAATGCAGAACTCCATAGGCATTCCTTTGATACTAAAAAACCTTTTGAAATAATTCAAGTTTACATTTTCTGATAAAATAATTATCAAAAATCTCATTTTTTAATTAAAATTTAAAAAAAATATCAAAATTCAATCCCTAAGATAAATATGTTCTAGTCTTTGTCAAGATTTCATTTTGCTAGGAAAACTTGCCATATGTATCTTCTTTAGCTATGCCTTTGCTCAGTTGCAGAAAAAAAATCGGCAACCATCTTGTCCTTAACCCATAAAATACCAATCACGACAATTGTTGTCTGCTTTGCCGTCTGCCAGTTCCCTTAAAAGCCATCATTGGCACACACAGAATGCAAAAAGTATTTTTAAAAAGTTTACAAGAAGATTCAGCAGACAACATCAGCAGACAACATTTTCAGATTTTTTTTTTCGGCATCTTAAGGGTTGAATATATCATACATGTATCTATACAAACTATGACTTAGTGCATATAAAGCTGTTAATCCTGACCAACCTGTAATCTGCATAGGTTGAAAATAATTTCTCTGCAGAAAACAAGCAAGTTGGAATAATTGTGCCCTGTGTTGGAAAACATCAGCTTTTGTTTAATGACATCACATTCTACAATGTTAACGTCATTTTCACTTTTTTTTTTCGCTTTGGTGTCACTGGGCATGGTTGTTCAGTATGTAGGAAATGACATTATGACATGCATTATTTTCTATTTAAAACCACATAGAGATATTTAATCTGATTTTACGTATAAATTTCAATACCAGACATGGCTGTTTTTGTAGAAGACAGTGAAAGGTTTAGGTATATAATAAAAAAAGATTACCGATTTTATATTGGGAAATATTCGGTACTTATACATATGGCGGTGTTGCACTAACCCGTGAATCCTTTGCTATATGAACTTGTGCCATATATTTCATAGTATATAGTCAATATCCTTTAAGTGGGAGAGTCCGAGAGAGAGAGACAGAGAGTGGGAGGGAGGCAGAGAGTAAGAGTGAGATCTTATGCTAAGCTGTATTAATTTGTTAATATGTGTGATGTTAATAATTCACCAAGTTTGATGTATATTTCAGTGACATGAGGATGACAGGCATACCTGTACTTTTTATACCTGGAAATGCTGGAAGCTACAAACAAGGTTGGTTTAAACTTTATTTTATTTGCATAATACATGAAAAGTATACAAAACAGAATATAATACGATTACAGTACAATGACTATACAAATGGGATTCAGAAAAAAGTCAAATGACTTATTCGAATCTGTATCCCAAGTGTTTGCAATACTATTATATGTACAATCTTATTGTAATTGTCATTCAATAATTATGAAATTCCTCACACTTTTGTAACTGTTTAAACATAAATGTAACAGATAGTTAGAAGGGGCTCCACGGGGAGTGGAACATACTTGCATTTTTTGTAATAATTAAGAAGGCATTATGTTATGGACAACATTCAACAAAAAACCTGTAAAAAGCTGGATTTCATGCTGTTCAACATATGTGTAAGAGTTCCCGCATTTGGAAGTAGCGCATCTAAATTTTCCTTATCTTAGTTATACCATATAAACACATGTGGTCAGAGGTAATTACTTTTGAAGTTGATGCATGGGTATAAACAGTCGATCGAACTAAATCAAAAGCGTTTAGATTTTAATATGTAATCTTGCACCGCTGAGAAGATATCTTTATTTTGGTCGTCTGACAGGTCAGTGCTACCATATAAGAAAATATTTACTGTTGGTTGACAATATATCGAGACTCTATTTAGCAGCTCTTGCCTGATCTGTCCAAAACGGTTGCATATAAAGAAAAAATGTGAAGTGTCCTCAACTGCGCCACATTCGCATAAAGGACTGTCAATAATATTTTTCTGAAAAAGGTGTTGGCTTAAGGAGCTACAGTTCAGTCGTATTCGAGCATGATATATTTGTCCTAGTCGTGAACCAGATTGGTAGTATTGTGGGGGTTTGTTAATATTATTATTAAGTTTATTTTTAAAAGTTGCTGCAGACGGTGAGTTCTTAATATCTTCCGAAAGATTATTCCAAATTCGCGTGGATGAAGGAAGAAATGAATTATAGTACTGCTGGGATCTTGCGGGGATTGTCTGAAGGTTTGTCTCATTACGCAAATTATATCGAGATATACTGCCTACAGTTGGTGGTACAAGTGAAGAGAGGTATTCGGGGGTAATATTGTTAACCATCTTATGGTATAGGATGAGTTTGTGTTTTTCTCTTCTCGATGCAAGACTTTCCCACCCTGTGTCCGATAGAAGTGATTGGATTGATGCAAGTTTAGTTGCTCCCGTGACAATACGAGCAGCTTCATTTTGGATTTTTTCCAAGTCGTTTGACTCTTGCTGAGTGCAGTTATCCCAAACAACATTGGCGTATTCTAAAAGTGGTCTTATAAAAGATATAAATATAGTTTGAAGAGACTTTCTATCAAGCTGGAATTTCAGTCTACGCATAATATTTATGCGAAACCATGCTTTTGCTTTAACAAGTTCTAAATGTTCGTGCCAGGAACAGTCCTTTGAGAAGGTGAGACCTAAGTGTTTGTGGAAGTCCACATCATTAATTAATTGTTGATTCATGTTAAGCGGTGGATGAAGGGGTTTATTATGTTTCCGTGATAATACCATGGAGTCGGATTTCGCTGGGTTGAAAGATACAAGCCATTTAGTCGCCCACGAATGTATTTTGGCAAGGTCTGCATTCAATTCATCAGCCGCATGTATAGGGTTGTCTACAATAATATAAAGGCTGGTATCGTCGGCGAAGAGCCGTATACAAGAGTTAATATCGTCTACAATGTCATTGATGAAGATAAGAAAAAGTATAGGTCCTAAAATAGATCCCTGCGGTACACCTGCTTTAAGAGGTGCCCAGGAAGAAGCAGATCCAGGTAATACTACTCTCTGTTTCCTGTTTTCCAAATAGTCCTTAAGCCACGCCAGGAAAGAGCCAGATATCCCAGTAGATTCGAGCTTATAGAGAAGGCCATGGTGCCACACTCTATCAAATGCCTTGCTTATATCGCAAAACACTGCGCGAACTTCTTTGCCTTGGTCAAGAGATTGACAGAAAGTGTTATATATATCTACAAGCTGATTGACTGTAGAGTCGCCGGGAATAAATCCTGACTGTAATGTTGTCAGTATGTCATTATCTCGGATGAAATTAAATAAATGTTTATGAACTATTTTTTCCAAGACTTTGCCTACAGCACTGAGAAGAGATATAGGCCTATAATTAGAAACAACTGAGGGGTCGTCTTTTTTAAAAATATGAGTTACATTTGCTTCCTTCCATATCAAAGGTACCTTGCCAGAGGTTAACGAGAAGTTAAATAAATCACTAAGAGGAAAAGAAAGAGGTTGAGCTAGTTCCTTCAATACGCGGTTGTTTATAGAGTCGGGGCCCGTTGCCTTGCCTAATTTTAAGGATTTTAAAATGGATTCAACTTCGGAGGGTGAAGTGGAGACAGAACTCAAGCTATGTCCAGGAGGGGGAAAGTCAAATGATAAGGTGGCATTTGTTTCGTCCAGCTCAGTTTGTCCTACAAAGAAATCGTTCATTAGCCTTGCCTTGTCAACCTCTTCTGTGTAGACAGTATCATCTTCGTATAACGGAGGGACTGAGGATGATTGGTCAGGTTTTATAAACTGCTTAAGAGTCTTCCACCAGTCACGTGGTCCTATATCGTTATTATTAAGTTTTGCCACCAATTTGTCTATTTGTTGTTGTTTAAGCTTGCGAACTTCTGCTGTAGTGTTATTTCTTACGCGTTTATAGCTTTCAAAGTCTGTTATGTTATTTGTTCTTTTAAATTTTTTGTATAAACGTTTGCGTTTTCTAATTAATTTTTTAGCATCGTTTGTTAACCAGGAAGGATCAGATTGTCGTATCTTAACTCTTTTATTGGTGATGTGTTTGTCAGCTAGTTCTGAGATACGTCTTGTTATATTAGATGCATAAATATCTATATCAATGTTCTTAAGTGTTTCCCAGTCAGTTTCTCGAATATCGCGAGTAAAAGATTCATAATCACCGCGATCAAATAACCGTATATGCCTGTAGAAGGCAGGAACTACATTTTTATGAAAGTTTAATACAAAATAGACTGGACAATGGTACCTAATATTTTGATCGAGAAATGGGTCACCTACCCCGCTTAAAAGTATACTATTTTTATTGGAAGTAAAGACCAAATCTATAACAGAAGATGAGTTCTCAGTGAAATGGGTTGGCTCCACTATTATCTGGTCTATGCTGAATTGTTGACAGATATCAGAAATTTTTTGGTTGGTTGCGTTTTTTAGGGTATCGAGATTGAGGTCACCTGTAATAAATACGTCTTTTATATTACTATCAAAGGCAAGACTAATTGAATCTTCAATAACAGACATGATTTGGGAAGGGGAATTTGGGGGTCTATAGAAAGTTCCTAGAAGAAATTTTCTGTGGTGAACTGTGACTTCGACCCAGATGCACTCAATATTCGGTAATTCAAGATCGCTCCGACGACGGGAAAATACGTTGTCCTTAATGTAGACGCATACCCCTCCGTGGTTATCTCCACCTTGGTCACGGCGATAAAGTTTGAATCCATCTAGTTTTATGAAGTCGTCGGGTACATTTTGGTTAAGCCAAGTTTCTGTTAAGCAGATGATAGAAAAATTTCTTAGTTCAGTTCCTATCAAATCAATTTTATTAGTGATGCTTTGGATGTTGTAATGAACTATAGAGAAGTATTTTGATAGTAATGCATCATCCATGTCTATTGAGTCAGTTTCAGTTTGAGATAAATTCGGGCCGTGGTTGAGTTCGATATCCCCTGATCGTTGTAGTAAAAGTGATAGAATTATCAATAATTCAAAAATCGTAATGTGTTTTATTCCTTTAACTTTGCAGTGGCGAACGTAATGTAAGCCTATCCGCATCCTGTAAAGTTGAATATCACTCATTCAATTCTAAGAGAAGGTCCTGTGGATGCGGCTAGTGCGAGCAACATGCGGGCACATATTTGGGATAACCAGCGTCGTCCATGATTGAACGTTTTGTTAGTTGAAATCAGGTAATACAGTCAATTAGCCAACGTGTTAATTTGGACGACGCTAGCACTGGTTTAGTTTGAATCCTGTCCATGGTAATACTAATGGTCATTAAAAATGAGAAGAAATAAAATTCCCCGTGGAGCAAAGTAATGGTAAAGTGAAAAACAGCAAAAGTAAGTACAAAATGTAACATAATGTTACCGGTGAAAACACAATGAATCAGGACAAAGGACAAATGCTTTTTAATCAATCATCGCGAAAACACGCCTATATAATTTGGACCCCTTAAACCCCACTCTCAAGTAGAAGAACTGGGGTTTACAGGGGTATACAATATTTTGCCTGCATCTTACCAAAAGCATAGACCGCTGGTACTCGACATAGCCGCGGCCCTCTCCGGCCCCAACAATCCACCCTCCGAGCGGAAAAGAAAAAAAAAAAAAAAATCACAATTTTTCATCTTAATGGCAATGTCTTTGTACAGGCGTGTTTTCGCAATAGAAGTCAACATTCTGCTATTTGGATCTTTACTATCTATAACAGATCTGAAACAGTTTCATAAAAAAAATATGTTAGCGGAGAAAGGAATCATGCTTGGTCGGTTCCGTCACAGCGGTCATACAGCGTTGAGACAAGACCTAACCAACATCGATTCGACGTCGCTGTCTAATCAATGCTGTACCGGTGTTGTTCCAATGCTATACGCCCACTGAAATAAATAAGATCTGTCTACCCAATACTTGACAATAATGAAACCATAGTGGTTGGAATCTTTTAAGCAAGTATAAATACAATTCAGTTGAACAATTTTGAGCCGGGACATGGCAATCCGTGTTGTAACTTCAAACGAAGAAGTAGAGAGAAAAAAATGTCTTCTATTTTCTATTTATACCGTTAAACAAGGTAAAAGAGAAATTCACGAAATTACAAACCAAAACAGGTATACAAACAAGGTTGTATACCTGTTTTGGTTTGTAATTTGTTTTTTTTTACATGTATTGAAATTAAGCTCAATGAAAGTCCTCTGCAAGTGAACTTTTGTCAATCATATGTCTTAAGAATTGGTATAGATCCTGATGAGCCATGGTTCTCTTCAAGGTGTACATGACAGTCAAACTTCAACGGCTCGAACAACTTTGGGACCAAGAAAATCTGTTAGAGACAGGGGTAGTTTGAGCCACTGAGGGCTACTATATAAGGCGATACTTTTGAGATTTCTTTTCTGTGTTCTATAATGTTAATGTATGCTATGTGCACTTACATATTAGAATCACCTCATTGAGGAGATTCGAATGAGTACACACAGCATACATTTGCAAGATAAAAGGAGAAAATATCCAAAATTTTCCCGCACAATTTCTTCTTCAACTCAGCCATGGTAAAAGAACCATTGGTTTTTTGAGCCATTAAAGTTCTACTGTATTTGCATGGGTCAGCTTCCATGAAAGAAAGTTTCCGGACCCAGTGTGGATCAAACTTGTGTCTTCCTGATATTGATCACCAGTCAGGCATGCATCCAAATGAGCCACCAAGGCTCTAGCAAAATGTATCCTGTGAATTCTTTTGAGAACTAGCTTGCCAAGGGTATTCAAAAAAGTTACACCTTAAAGGGAGACATCCTTCAAAGTATATTGTCTCCCTGGACAAAAGGGTTCTACTCTCAACCCTTTTTGTACCAAATGGAATCTTCCTCTATATATACATATATACAACAGGAGTCCATTTCAAAATATAGTTTTTTTCTTCTTCAAAATTTATTCAGAAAATGGCTGAACCTTTTGCAAACAGTGTAAGCCCTGATGAGATGCCACATTCTACGGGTCTGATTTTGGTCTGCACTGTTTGTCAATTACCCGTTTTGGGGTTTCCGGTGTAACTGTTTATCTTTACCCCCTGGGTAGCTTTGCGCCCCCGGGGGTCCAGCCCCCGCCCATTGGGGCTTGAAGAAATAGATGGGCTGCATGATGCTTCCACGCAGAGTCGAAACCGACCCGCACACGAGTACTGGTAAACCGCTTAGAGGATCTTAGCCTGCTCAGGCAATGCGGTGCAAGTCGGCCCGTCCATGCTTATAAACCCTATTGGTTTCGTTGGGCGGCAGGGCTTGACATGTAATTTCATCTCAGTATCGGGTAAAAGTCCCACAAAATGGGAAGCAACGTCTCCAAAATGACCATTAGTGTTGACGGGGACGTTAAACTTCAAATCAAACAAACAAACAAAACCCCCGTGGGTAAAGATATCCCGGGATATCTTGACCCCCACCCTGGATATCTTGACCCCCGGGGATAAAGCTAAACTGGCCAGGATATCTTTACCCCCACCCCAACTTGTGGGTATAAACTATTTTCTTAATGCCCAATTTCTTCTTATATGTAAGTGAAGCAAGATAGTGCACTCGATGTTTCACTTTAACATTTTTCGTTTCAATCATGACTCTGACTAATAGAACTACCCTTAGTAAGAAATATGACGATATTATAGAGGCAAATGATTATTTAATAACTTCTTTTTGTATATTTTCTTATTCAAAATGTTGCTTATGACAATCTTTCAAATTCTTACATTATCCATGTCAGTTGTGAAATGGGTGGTGGTAGTGAGTGGAAAGGCGGGGATAAAAATATCCCGGCTGGGATATCTTTACCCCCGGGGGTAAAGCTAAACTGGCCAGGATATCTTTACCCCCATCCCCACTTTTGGGTATAAACTATTTTCTTAATGCCCAACTTCTTCTTATATGTAAGTGAAGCAAGATAGTGGACTTGATGTTTCACTTTAACATTTTTCGTTTCAATCATGACTCAGACTAATAGAACTACCCTTAGTAAGAAATATGACCATGTTAAAGAGGCAAGGTTTTGACTAAGAAAATAAACAAAATGAAGTTATTAAACAGTCATATGCCTCTATAATATGGTCATATTTCTTACTAAGGGTAGTTCTATTAGTGTCATGACTGAAACAAAAAATGTTTAAGTGAAACATCAAGTCCACTATCTTGCTTCAGTTACATATAAATAGGAAATTGGGCATTGAGAAAATAGTTTATAACCAAAAGTGGGGATGGGGGTAAAGATATCCTGGCCAGTTGAGCTTTACCCCCGGGGGTAAAGATATCCCAGCCCGGATATCTTTACCCCCGCCTTTCCACTTACCACCACCACCCATTTCACAACTGACAGGGATAATGCAAGACTATGAAAGATTGTCATAAGCAACATTTTGAATAAGAAAATATACAAAAAGAAGTTATTAAATAATCATCTGCCTCTATAATATGGTCATATTTCTTACTATGGGTAGTTCTATTAGTCCGAGTCATGATTGAAACGAAAAATGTTAAAGTGAAACATCAAGTCCACTATCTTGCTTCACTTACATTTAAGAAGAAATTGGGCATTAAGAAAATAGTTTTTACCCAAAAGTGGGGATGGGGGTAAAGATATCCTTGCCAGTTTAGCTTTACCCCCGGGGGTAAACATATCCGAGCCGGGATATCTTTACCCCCACCTTTCTACTCACCACCATCCATTTCACAACTGACAGGGATATTGCAAGATTATGAAAGATTGTCATAAAGAACATTTTGAATAAGAAAATATACAAAAAGAAGTTATTAAATAATCATTTGCCTCTATAATATGGTCATATTTCTTACTAAGGGTAGTTCTATAAGTCCGAGTCATGATTGAAACGAAAAATGTTAAAGTGAAACATCGAGTCCACTATCTTGCTTCTCTTACATATAGGAAGAAATTTGGCATTAAGAAAATAGTTTATTACCAAAAGTTGGGGTGGGGGTAAAGATATCCTTGCCAGTTTAGCTTTACCCCCGGGGGTAAAGATATCCCAGGTGGGATATCTTTACCGTCGCCTTTCCACTCACCACCACCACCCATTTCACAACTGACAGGGATAATGCAAGATTATGAAAGATTGTCATAAGCAACATTTTGAATAAGAAAATATACAAAAAGAAGTTATTAAATAATCTTTTGCCTCTATAATATGGTCATATTTCTTACTAAGGGTAGTTCTATTAGTCGGAGTCATGACTGAAACGAAAAATGTTTAAGTGAAACATCGAGTCCACTATCTGGCTTCTCTTACATATAGGAAGAAATTGGGCATTAAGAAAATAGTTTATTACCAAAAGTTGGGGTGGGGGTAAAGATATCCTTGCCAGTTTAGCTTTACCCCCGGGGGTAAAGATATCCCAGCCGGAATATCTTTACCTACGCCTTTCCACTCACCACCACCACCCATTTCACAACTGACAGGGATAATGCAAGATTATGAAAGATTGTCATAAGCAACATTTTGAATAAGAAAATATTTACAAAAAGAAGTTATTAAATAATCTTTTGCCTCTATAATATGGTCATATTTCTTACTAAGGGTAGTTCTATTAGTCGGAGGCATGACTGAAACGAAAAATGTTAAAGTGAAACATCAAGTCCACTATCTTGAAATTGGGCATTAAGAAAATAGTTCATACCCAAAAATTAGGGGTGGGGGTAAAGATATCCTGGCCAGTTTAGCTTAACCCAGCCAGGATATCTTTACCCTCGCCTTTCCACTCACCACCACCACCCATTCCACAACTGACAGGGATAATACAAGATTATGAAAGATTGTCATAAGCATCATTTTGAATGAGAAAATATACAAAAAGAAGTTATTAAATAATCATTTGCCTCTATAATATGATCGTATTTCTTATCAGGGGTAGTTCTATTAGTTGGAGTCATGATTCAAACGAAAAATGTTAAAGTGAAACATCAGAGTCCACTATCTTGCTTCAGTTACATATAAGAAGAAATTGGGTATTAAGAAAATAGTTAATACCCAAAAGTTTTGATGGGGATAAAGATATCCTGGCCAGTTTAGCTTTACCCCCGGGGGTAAAGATTTCCCAGCTGGGATATCTTTAACCCCGGGGGTCAAGACATCCAGGCTGGGGGTTAAGATATCCCGGGATATCCTTACCCCCGGGGGTAAAGCTACCTCTGAGTAGAGCTACCCAGGGGTCAAGATAAACTGGGACACGGGTACAAAATGCGTTAAAGGAGTCAAGAAGGGCTATTGTCAGTTTCTGGTGAAAGAATGTGCACTGTTCTGGTATACCACTTGTGTATAAGCCTACCCAGGAAAAGTGTGGTCAGGTAAACTGACCGCCTCAACATGATAGAAATAATGTTGATTGGGCCATTAAACTCCAATGAGCACAAAAAACAATAGCAAAACTGAAGTAAAAACCTGCCCTGGAAAATGTGTTATAAATACTCTACACTACCTAAATAGTTTTGCGTGGGTCATTATGCTCCAAAACTTAAGCAACCAACCATCTCTCATTTCAGTACGTTCTCTGGGGTCAGTAGCGTTCAGAAGAGCCGTTGATAAACAGAAGAGATACCACTTCAACTTCTTTTCAGTGGACCTGGCAGAGGTAAGGGACAGACAAAATAGAATAAATATCATACATTAAAAATACTGCAGAGGATATTAACCCTAAAATGCCCGTCACAACAATTGTTGTCTGCCAGTTACCTTAAAATTCATTGTTGCAAATAGTGTGGACTAAGATCAGGAGCAGTCTATTCTGGGTCCATACTGTTTGCCTGTAAGTTAAGATGTTTTAAAAGTTTTCGAGAAGATTAGACAGATGACATAAACAAACAACATTAGAAGCATTAACCCTTTTTGTACCAAATGGAATCTTCCTCCTTATATATAGCAGGAGTTAATTTCAACATTTAGGGGTGTCAGGTTTTGTTTTCATCAAAATTTATTTGGAAAATTTAGGGGTGTCAGGTTTTGTTTTCATCAAAGTTTATTTGGAAAATGACTGACCTTTTAGCAAACAGTGGCAGCCCTGATAAGACGCCGCATTCTAGACGCCCCAGAATGCAGAGTCTGATCTGGGCCTACACTGTTTGCCAGGGTACCCATTTTTGGGGTTCCTGGTACTAAATGGGTTAAAATACCAATCACAACAATTGTTGTCTACTTTGTTGTCTAACGGTTACATTAAAAGTCATTGTTGCAAGTAGTGTGGATCAAGATCAGACTGCTCCTCTGGGAGCAGTCTGATCTGGGTCCACACTGTTTGCCTGTAAGTTAAGAAGTTTTAAAAGTTTGTGAGATGATTTGACTGACCACCTAAACAGACAACATTTGAAGCATTAAGGGAGGCAGAATACTGTAGCTGTCAAAAATAGTTTTCTATCTCTCATCAATATTGGTTTTCTGTTTGAAGAAAGAATTTGCCCCTCAAAAAGTAAGTTCTTTCCTGTTACAGTTGATCACATTTTGAAAGGAGTTTGACGTGAAAGCAAACAGTAAGAGCAGTTGCCCTTGTGCAAATGGCAGAAAAATCTCTGGTATATCCATTTACCTTGATGAGGACAAATCTTTGGCTTCCTCATGTGCCATTTGAGCCCGGTAACAAGAAAACTTGTTTTCAAGGATTTTGACTTTAAAGGTGCATTATTGAGCTATCCTGAAAAAATGCTTCCAAAATTAAGATACATATAGCCGGTATTTTTCTTTAAAACAATACAAATGAATGCATTTTATGCAAAAATGCGAACTATTATGATGACAGATAAACGATTTTGAGAGGGATTCCCTAACTAGATTTCAAACACTAGTTAGATCTATTTTTAGTTTGTGACAAAAATAGAATCCCCATATATGACGTTATGCGACGTTCATTTTTGGCCTTGTTTGCTTAGGCCATGCCTGAATCGGAAAAAATATGACGCTGAATACCATGCCATAAGTATTGACACTCAGAGACTATACTGTCGCCATGTATCTGTAAAGTGACAGATTTATTTTTAGAATAGAAAGTCCGAACACATGTTCAGAGCGAAGGGTAAACACGAATGAAAACGACCATTTTCACAAAGTTCTGAAGCTGTATTTGGCTCCAAAAGTGTACACATGATAAAGGAGTATGCATTGAAGATAAAAACTAGAAAAAAAATTTTGAGACCCGGTAGCTCCATAATGCACCTTTAAAGTAACTCGCAACCGGCCTGGTCAACTACAAAAAAAATTCTGGAAAGTTTACAAATAGAAACCAGGGGCCAGTTGTTCAAAGCTAACGATGTTGTTAGTTAATGTATTGTTGAAACTTTGATCATTAAATACGGCAATTCTGCTGATATTTTTGTTGAAAAGACATGTGAGCAGCTCACATTTTTTCAGCAAAAATATCTGAAAGACATGTGAGCAGCTTTTGCATTTGCAAAAGCTGCTCACATTTTTTCAGCAAAAATATCAAAATTTTATATATTGAACATGCTAGAACAGTTAACAATATAACCACTAATGAGCTTGTTAAGCTAACAATGATTTGAACAACTGGGACCTTAGGTATTCTTCTATCCAAGCAGCAAACAAAAAGTGCTGATAAGACTGCATGGATGTGCAAATAGCAAAAAAAGAAAAAAAGGCTGTCTTAGATGTGGCTCATTTTGTATGTGAAAAGGTGAGACTACATGCGCATAACATTGCATACTGCACTAACAAAACAAGATTCAAATATATGTATGACACACATACTATGACTGACTGAGTTTTAGTTTTACGTCCCACCAACAGCTTAGGTCATACGGAGAGGGGACCCCGGTTTAAAGACTCATCCGAAAGTCTACACATACTACGAAAACATCACTTTATCAAAACTGTAATGAACACCCGTTACACCCCCATAAACATTACTTTGTATAGAGAAAAATGCGTCCGAAACTTAAACGCAGTCAATAACTTCCTTATTTCTTGATGGATTTTAAAATTACTCAGCAGAAATGTTAACCATCATGAGACAACGTGTCACGTGCAAAACCCAAGTCCGTACCTCCAAGGTCAAGGTCATACTTAGAGGTCAAAGGTCAAAAAAGGGTCCGAAACTTTAACACAGTCAATAACTTACTTATTTCTGGATGGATTTTGGAATTATTTTGTAGAAATGTTAACCGTCATGAGTCAATGTGTCACATGCAAACACAGATCAGTACCTCCAAGGTCAAGGTCATACTTAGAGGTCAAAGGTAAAAAAAAAGGTTCGAAACTTAAACGGAGTCAATAACTTTCTTATTTCTGGACGGATTTTGAAAATACTTTGTAGAAATATTAACCGTCATGAGGCAATGTGTCACATTCAAAACCCACGTCCATACCTCCAAGGTCAAGGTCATACTTAGAGGTCAAAGGTCAAAAAAGGGTCCGAAACTTATTAAACGCAGTCAATAACTTACTTATTTCTGGATGGATTTTGAAATTACTTTGAAGAAATGTTAACCTTGCAAAACCCAGGTCTGTACCTCCAAGGTCAAAGGTTAAAAAAAGGGTCCAAAACTTAAGCGCAGTCAATAATTTACTTATTTCTGGATGGATTTTGAAATTACTTTGAAGAAATGTTAACCATCATGAGACAATGTGTCACATGCAAACACAGATCAGTACCTCCAAGGTCAAGGTCATACTTAGAGGTCAAAGGTAAAAAAATGGTTCGAAACATAAACAGAGTCAATAACTTTCTTATCTCTGGATGAATTTGAATTTAAACGCAGTCAATAACTTTCTTATCTCTGGATGAATTTTGAAATTACTTGGCAGAAATGTTGGCCATCATGAGACAATCTGCCTCACACAAAATCAAGGTCCTTACCTCCAAGGTCAAGGTCATACTTAGAGGTCAAATGTGAAAAAAGGGTCCAGGACTTACACACTGTCAATAACTTTCTATGGATGAATACGAACATAGACATATTTTCAGGCGGTGGCATCCGTGTCCTATGGACGCATTTCTAGTTCTTATTTCTGCTCCAAGATAGGTTGTGGGTATTCATTGTAATGAACACCTCAATCTGTGTTTTGAGTAAACTGAAGAATAATATGAGCCAGCACATGACCAAATCTACAGAAGTCTTGAGCGACCAGTGAAGACTCTGGTCAGCCTGTGCATTTGCACAGTCTGATCAGAGTCTTTGCTGATCACATTAATCTACTATAGGCTAATATCTATGCAAAGAGACATAAGCATAAAGGTCTTGTCATAATGGATGGGTGTGCAGGTTGATTTGAGTCTCTGCTGGTCGCATCGCCGGCAGGCTTTCAAGTAGTCCTACTTTTTCCAACTTTTTCCTACTTTTCCTACTTTTTGGGTCTCTTCCTACTTTGTTCCTACTTTTTCCAGAAAAACTCCTACTTCTCCTACTTTTTGTCGCACCTGCTTTAGCAGGAAGACATAGGCGTGCAAGTTTCCGTCCGTCTGGTGGTCTGTCCGTCCGTCCGTCATTCCGTCAACATTTCACACTGGATGTCTTGTCATCGCAACTCCTCCTACACTTTTATACTGATCATTTGGAAACTTTGCATGTGCTTTCGCCATGGTATGAGGATGCGCATGTGGTTTGTACTTAATCTTCGAATCAATTTTTGTCACTTTTTCCAGATTGTGAACTTAGTCATTTTTAAGTATGCGATACGTACCTCTTGTCATCGCAACTCCTCCTACACTTTTATACTGATCATTTGGAAACTTTGCATGTGCTTTCCCCTTGGTATGAGGATGTGCATATGGTTTGGACTTAATCTTCTAATCAATTTTTGTCACTTTTTCCAGATTGTGAACTTAGTCATTTTTAGGTATGCGATACGTACCTCTTGTCATCGCAACTCCTCTTACACTTTTATACTGATCATTTGGAAACTTTGCATGTGCTTTCCCCTTGGTATGAGGATGCGCATATGGTTTGGACTTAATCTTCGAATCAATTTTTGTCACTTTTTCCAGATTGTGAACTTAGTCATTTTTAACCTTCAATTGGTATTGGGTTGGTACCTCTTGTCATCGCAACTCCTCCTACACTTTTATACCAATCATTTGGAAAATTTGTATGTGCTTTCGGCATGGTATGAGGATGCGCATGTGGTTTGGACTTAATCTTCGAATCAATTTTTGTCACTTTTTCCATATTGTTAACTTAGTCTTTTTAGGTTTTAGGTATGCGATACGTACCTCTTGTCATCGCAACTCCTCTTACACTTTTTTACTGATCATTTGGAAAATTTGCATGTGCTTTCCCCTTGGTATGAGGATGCGCATATGGTTTGGACTTAATCTTCGAATCAATTTTTGTCACTTTTTCCAGATTGTGAACTTAGTCATTTTTAACCTTCAATTGGTATTGGGTTGGTACCTCTTGTCATCGCAACTCCTCCCACACTTTTATACCAATCATTTGGAAAATTTGTATGTGCATTACGGCATGGTATGAGGATGCGCATGTGGTTTGGACTTAATCTTCGAATCAATTTTTGTCACTTTTTCCATATTGTGAACTTAGTCTTTTTTAGGTATGCGATACGTACCTCTTGTGACTTTATCTTGGGATCAATTTTTATCACTTTTTCCACATTGTGAACTTAGTCAGTTTTTTACTTCACATATATAGTCTATGGATTCTTCTCAAAGCCCTATATTCATTTCTTCTGCCTTAAATAAACTTTTATTTTTTTGTGTGGGGCAGGTGGGGAGCAGGTGCGACATCAACTTCACCGAAGTTGAATCTCTGGTTTTATTTGTTCAAAATATAAGATACAAATAAATAAATAAACACATTTAGCACTTAAAATATAACATGTATCTCAAACTATTTGTAGAATGCATCTTTTATATGACATATGTACTGATGATCCTTGACATTCATCTGCTGTTTTCAGCTGTAGCCCTAATTGGAATATGTTGATGTAAAGCAAAACTGCAATGACCATCTACAGTTTTGTCTTGTTGAACATGACAAAAAATATTGCAGTCAGTAGGGTAGTGATGTTTTAACTAAATGACCAACTGTAGCTCTGTCTTGTTGAGAATGGTAGGAAATTCTCTACAGCAATGCTTTGATGCCCTAACTGCTGTGACAAACTGTTCTGTCTTGTTTAGCATGACAAACATCCACTTCAGCAGCGCAGTGATGCCTTAACTGCAGTGACTAGTTTGAGCTTTGTCTTGTTTAGCATGACAAAAATTCATTGCAACAATGCTTTGATGCCTCAGCTGCATTGCCCAGCTAGAGCTCTGTCTTGTTAAGCAAGGCAGGAGTTCATAGCAGCAGTGGTTTGATTTCTTAACTGAAGTGATCAGCTTGATCTATGTTTTGGTAAGCATGCGAGGAATTCATTGCAGCAGTGCTTTGAGGCCTTAACTGACCAGCAGTTCATAGCAGCAATGCTTTGATACCATGTCTTGGATGCCCTTATTAGTGCTCTGTCTTGTTTGGCATGACAGGAGTTCAATGCAGCAATGCTTTGACACCTTAACTGCAGTGATCAACTAGATCTCTGTCTTTAGCACAAGAGGAATTCACTTCAGCAGTGCTGTGATGCCTTAACTTTTAGCTTGATAGAAATTTATTGTAGCAGCCATGCTGTGATGCCCTAACTGTCGTTACCATCTAGAGCTATGTCTTGTTGAGCATTACAGAAATACATTGCAGTAGTGCTCTGATGCCTAAAATGCAGATACCTACTGGAGCTCAGTCTTGTTGAGCAAGACGGAAACTCATTGCAGCAATGCTGTGATGCCTTGACTGCAGTGATCAACTAGAGTTCTGTCTTGAGCATGAAAGGGATACACTGCAGCAGTACAGTAATGCCTTAACTGCATTTACCTACTAGAGTCTTGTTAAGCATGGCCAATTTATTGCAGCACTTCTGCGGTGCCTTAACTGCATTACCAACTAGAGCTCTGACTTTCTTAGCATGACAGAAATTCATTGCAGCAGTGCTGCTTAAATTTGCCTTAAATGCAGTGACCAACTAGCATTATTATGATAAGTATTAAAGTAATTCATTGTTGCCATGCTTTGATGTCTTTAACTGCAATGACCATATAGAGTTTTGTCTTATTGAGCATGGCAGGAATTAATTGCAGCTGTGCTGTGTTGCCTTTATTGAAGTGACCAACTAGAGTCTGTCTTTTTGAGCATGAAAGGAATTCATTACAGCAGTGCTGTGTTGCCTTAATTGAAGTGACCAAATAGAGCTGTGTCTTGTTAAGCATGACAGAAAACCATTGAAACAGTGCTATGATGCCTTAACTGCAGTGAAAAATCTGAGATCTGTCTTATGGAGGATTACAGGAATTCAAAACAGCAGTAATGTAATGTCTTAACTGCAGTGATAGACCTACAGGAGATCTTTCTTGTCTAGCATGACAGAAATTCATTGCAGCAGTGCTGTGATGACTGGAGTGACCAACTAGAGCTCTGTCTTATTTAGCATGACAGAAATTCATTGCAGCAATGCTGTGATGGCCGAAGTGACCAACTAGAGCTCTGTCTTGTTCAGCGTGACAGAAATTCATTGCAGCAGTGCTGTGATGTCTGGAGTGACCAACTAGAGCTCTGTCTTATTTAGCATGACAGTAATTCATTGCAGCAATGCTGTGATGACTGAAGTGACCAACTAGAGCTATGTCTTGTTTAGCATGGCAGAAATTCATTGCAGCAATGCTGTGATGGGTGAAGTGACCAACTAGAGCCCTGTCTTGTTTAGCATGACAGAAATTCATTGCAGCTATACTGTGATGACTTGAGTGACCAACTAGAGCTATGTTTTGTTTAGCATGGCAGAAATTCATTGCAGCAATGCTGTGATGACTGAAGTGACCAACTAGAGCTATGTCTTGTTTAGCATGGCAGAAATTCATTGCAGCAATCCTGCTATGACTGAAGTGACCAACTAGAGCTCTGTCTTGTTTAGCATGGCAGAAATTCATTGCAGCAATGCTGTGATGACTGAAGTGACCAACTAGAGCTATGTCTTGTTTAGCATGGCAGAAATTCATTGCAGCAATGCTGTGATGACTGAAGTGACCAACTAGAGCTATGTCTTGTTTAGCATGGCAGAAATTCATTACAGTAATGCTGTGATGACTGAAGTGCCCAACTAGAGCTCTGTCTTGTTTAGCTTGACAGAAATTCATTGCAACAATGCTGTGATGACTGAAGTGACCAACTAGAGCCCTGTCTTGTTTAGCATGACAGATATTCATTGCAGCAATACTTTAAAGCCTTGACTTGAGTGAGCAACTAAAATGCTGTCTTAGTTTGCATGACAAGAATTTATTGTAACAGTGCTGTGATGCCTTCACCTGGACATCTTGTAGCTGATGCTTCTCACAAATGTAAATTTTCAAAATTCATTAATTCTTTTGAACCAATATTTTGACAAAATGCAAGAGCACATTAGACAAGATCTTATGATGAGCTACTTGCAAAATGTCAATATCTAGGTACAGATATCTGCCAGTGGCAAACTCTTGACAAAAGCATTGGCTGCAGTCATGAATAACTGTACTAGATGGGTTAGCCACTAACATTTTACATGTGCCTGCTAACTTTGAGGTAAAAACATTCGACTCAAATGCCATATAAAACTGTCCATAAACTGGTAAAATGTGAGACATATGGAATTATGTTCGTGTCCATTAGCTCCTACTTTTTATATCAGGTTTCTACTTTTTTCCTACTTTTCTCCTACTTTTTGATATCTCAGGCTCCTTCTTTTCTCCTACTTTTTCACCAGGAGTCACTTGAAAGCCTGCATCGGTCTTATTGTAGGTTTTGTCATGCGCAGGCTCATATTACACTTTTTAATCAGAAAATTTACCATTTTGGAAGTATGAAAGAATGTACAGATGTGTTATCATAATGAAGAAGAAAGACAATTACCTTTAATGTTCCATCCAACACACCAATCTGCCCCCGCCCATCGGGGCTTGAAGAAATAAATGGGCTGCATGTTGCTTCCATGCAGATCTGAGCCAGACCGCACATAAGTACTGATTACCCACTTAGAGGATCTAAGCCTGCCCACAGAAAGCCATGTGAGTTGGACCATCCATGCTTGTAGACCAATTTGAATGTTTACAGCCTGTGATTGTGTTCAACACTGGATGGCTCAGCACATTTTTACTGTCGAGTCCCCATCCTTATGTCAACTTGGCTATAATGTGATTTCAAGTTGATTCACTGATGAGGAAATAGATTGGCTGTATGGTGCTTTCACGCAAAGCTGAAACAGACTGCACATGAGAACTGGTAAACCGCTTAGTGGATCCAAGCCTGTCCAGGCAAAGGGGTGCCAGTCGGACCAGCCATGCTTATAAACACTATTGGTTCCATTTGGAGACAGGGCATGAGATGTCATATCATCTCAATGTCGCGTAAAAGTCCCACAAAATTAGAAGCAATGTCTCCAAAATGACCTATATAGTGTTGACAGGGATGTTAAACATCAAATCAAACAGACCAACACATGAATGGTAAAGAAAGAAAGATACCTTTAAAGTAATGACATTATACTTGAAACAGTTCCTGTAGAAAGCCAAAAGGACATTTGTTTTTCACAAAAATGGTCAAAATTAAAATATTACCAGGACATGCATGCAAAGACATAGAATGACACAAACCAAAACAAAAGCACCACATTGGAATGGTCCTTAAAAAGAACCTTACTCAAACTGGATTTATTACCTTTGTGCTGTTAGTCTGATTGTAGTAGATTTTGGTCTATCCGACTTTCTCCTGTTCTTGGACATAGATAAAATTTAATACTCTGTGCTTGATACTGGTCTGTTAGACAAGACACAAACAAGCAGGCTATCATGTCTTTTGATTTATGAATATTTTGAAATCTTAAGGGGAATGGGAACACCTCCAGGGGAGGCAACTCCTGCAAAAGTTTTAGTGTCACCCAAGTCAATAGAGGTTAACTCTTAAAGGAAAGAATTTGCTCCTGAGGAGCAAATTCTTTCTTTTAAGAGTTGACCCCTTTTTCCGTGGGACAGAGATTATAGAAAAGTGAACAGGAAGTCCCGAAAATTGTCTCCCTTTGAAAAAATGGCGGAAACATGTGCTAGGTGTTCCCATTCCCCTTAAATACTAAGAGGCTTGTTTTCTGAATTCAAATACAAAAACATTTTTTGGTTTTCCAGGAGTTTTCTGGTATATATGGACCTGTCTTGAAAGAACAAGCTGGTAAGAATAAAATCTTTCCTTACACATAAGATGCCAGTCATGAAAATTGTCGTCTGCTTTGTCGTCTGCTGGATACTTTAAAGTCATTTTTGCAAACAGTGTGGACCCAAATCAGACTGCTCTATTAATGGCAAGTTATTAATATTAATAAGAGGTTAGTCATATTGGTGTGGGACTAAGTTATAATTAGAATTGCGCAGTCGATGGCACACCATCGCATATTTCCATGCCACTACATAATCTACTCATCATGCCGTTCGCTTTGATATGTTACACGACCATGTTTGGAAATTTTGAATTTTGACCCCCCCCCCCCCCCCCCCCCCCCCCCGTGGGCCCCACCCCCTGGGCCCACCCCTAGGGGTGTGATCAAAACTCCGAAAGTGTCATGCACTCCCAAGACCAAAGATCTATCAGTTCTCAAACTTTCAAGTTTCTATCTATAACCATCTAGGAGGAGATATCCGGTAAGACGGACGAACAGACGACGAAGACCATTACAATATCCCCACTTCTTCTTCGATGCCCCCACCCATAGGGGCTTGAAGAAATATATGGGCTGCATGATGCTTCCACGCAGAGCTGAATCCGGCCCGCACACTGGTACTGGTAAACCACTTAGAGGATCTAAGCCTGTCCAGGAACCGCGGTGCGAGGCGGACCGTCCATGCTAATAAACCCTATTGGTTTCATTGGGCGACAGGGCTTGAGATGTCATTTCATCTCAGTGTCGGGTAAAAGTCCCACAAAATTGGAAGCAACGTCTCCAAATGACCTTTACAGTGTTGATGGGGACGTTTAACCTCAAATCAAACAAAACATCAAATCTTCGAAAAGCGTGGGGATAATAATCACAGGTCAAAGTACATGCACCATACAAAGAAAGAAATTGTGTCTCATATTGTGTGGTCCATTTCTCTGAATTAGATCTATATGTATTTATACCGCATCCAGTCATTCTTGTAACGTAATAAAGGGGATCGAATAACTCCACGCTATAATCGGTAGTGACCTATAATACCTTCTACTGACATGAAATACTTCTAGGGGCCATTTATAGACCAGACCTACATTTCTGGTACTAATTTGCAAATTTAGACAATAATATGCAACTCATTATATCCAGGAAAACAACCAAACTGCAACTTATTATCTTTGCTATATTTATTTACATAAATTTTCAAAAATTTCAGCTAGATTCTTACCTTCTCCAGCTTCCCTGGTTTGGATGGTCCATTGGAATAATTACGCAGTGTTCCTGCGGTTGTGTCTCAGCCTAGAAATAATATCTATAGCTAAAATAATCTATTTATTTGCAGATTTTCATACAGAATGTAAATCACTGAGAAACTTTTTTCAAGCATCCATGTTGTCTCGGTAGTGCAGTGACATCAGCAATTTTTAACTCTTTGATGTCAGGTTATACTACATGTGCGCGCCATGGCACTGGATGCCGTTTAACATGCTACACTGCCTGCTGTCATTTTTTTGCTTAAATTTGCTTAATTAATGCGAAACCCCTTGATTGTTTCGACTTGCGGTATAAACTAAATACATGATTAGTGTCTTTAATAATAAAATATAAGTGGTTTGCCACAACAATTTTATAAGGGCTCACTGAAGCTCGCTGCTATAAAATTGTCTAAGGCTCACTGATTATATTTTATTATTAAAGACACTAACCATGTTTTTACTATACAGTCGAACTTCAATGGCTCGAACACTTTGGGACCATGAAAATATGTTCGAGACAGGGGTGGTTCGAGCCACTGAGGGCTAATGCCAGGAGGCATAACGACATACTTTAGGACATCTTTTTCTGTGTTTTATTATGAAAAATGTATGCTGTGTGTACTCATTAGAATCGCCTCATCGAGGCGAGTCGATGAGGCGATTCTAATGAGTACACACAGCATACATTTGTAAGATAAAAGACGAAAATATCCTAATTTTTACTCTCCCTATTTTTACGTACAGAAATTCCCTAGGGACTCAAGAACTGGTTCGACTCAGCCATTGTATTCGAGCCATCGGTGTTCGAGCCATTGAAGTTCTACTGTATAATAGTTATTTAATAATCATAAATATGATAAGGCTCTCTTAATGAGTATAACATTTCACGTAAATATAATGTGACTAATTCTTGCCATGCTGTGTACATAGCTCTGGATAATTTTGTTTGTTTGTTTGATTTGATGTTTAATGTCCCCATCAACACTGTTAAGGTCATTTTGGAGACGTTGCTTCCAATTTTGTGGGACTTTTACCCGACATTGAGATGAAATGACATCTCAAGCCCTGTGGCCCAATGAAATCAATAGGGTTTTTTAGCATGGACAGTCCACCTCGCACCGCGATTTCTGGACAGGCTTCGATCCTCTAAGCGGTTTACCAGTACTAGTGTGCAGGCCGGATTCAGCTCTGCGTGGAAGCATCATGCAGCCCATATATTTCTTCAAGCCCCTATGGGCGGGGGCCTATATTAAAGACACTAACCATGTATTTACTATATAATAGTTATTTAATAATCATAAATATGATAAGGCTCTCTTAATGGGTATAACATTTCACGTAAATATTATGTGACTAATTCTTGCCATGCTGTGTACATAGCTCTGGATAAGAACTTTTTCCTTGTTTCTCTGTTAGCCATATGATGTGGGTACCAACCATATGATGTGGGTACCCACATCATATGTTTCTGACAAGAAATATAGGAGAGTACCATAATGATCCTAAGTTTTTTTGTTTTTTTTTTTGTTTTTTTTTTGGTTTTACGGCCCTTTCAAGATTATTTCACTCATATCTAGCCGATCGGTAATCAGAGGTGGGCGAAAACTGGAGTACCCAGAGAAAAACCACCTGACCTTCCGTTGCAGAACTTGACGTCTCACATATGACCCGAGCGAGGCTCGAACCACAGCAGTGAGAGACTTAATGATCAAGAGTCAGCGCTCTTAACCACTAGGCCATGGAGGCCCGTAATGATCTTAAGTATTGGGACAGACAGGCCTGAGCAAACAATGCAGACCCAGATCAGACTGCTCCTTCAGGAGCAGTCTGATCAGGGTCTACACTGTTTGCCATTTTGTCTGAACCTTTTTGACTCCTTGCTGGATCATGAATTAATCATACGGACGAAGTTATTAATATTAAGTTGTCTCCCTTTGAAAGTTGTCTCCCTTTAAAAAATGGCGGAAAATTTATTAAAATTTTAGGAGGATTACAGCAAGTCCTCACGTTGTCAAAGTTTTTAGGATTTTTACAGTATCACTTAATTGCCTTACCTGGAGCAATGATTTCATTTATTTCAGAGTTTGTACATCTGGCAATAAAGAAGATCTTCACACTGTATAAGAAGGCAGAGGTTCAACCAAAAACTATTGTTCTGGCTGGCCATTCCATGGTTTGTATATGTTGGATGCACTATCTTCACTTAGCAATACTTGAACCTATTTTGTTTGGGAAATTTCCAAATGGGATACTGGCAAACAACGCAGGCCTAGATGAGATGCCACAGAATGCAGCATCTGATCTGGGTCTACATTGTTTGCAAAAGGTTCAGACAGGTATTTTTCAAATAGATTTTAAAGATAACTCAACTTAATACCCCTGAATTTTAAAATGGATTCATGCTACATTTAAAGCAGAAGATTCCATTCAGTGCAAAATGGGGTAAAATGTGCCTTGAGAAGCATAAATGTGTCGTCAGGGGCCAGTTGTTCAAAATTTACAATGTCGTTAGCTAACATATTGTTAAAACTTTGATCATTTAATATGGCAGATATGCGAATAGTTTTGCTAAAAAAAATGTGAGCAGCTTTTGCAAATGCAAAAGCTGCTCACATTTTTTCAGCTAAAAAGACACTACAGTTGAACCTGTGGTGGCGACCACCTGTCTTAAGCAATTTCCTGTCTTGAACGACCGTCATGCAATCCTCCCGAGCGATTTTCAATGTTAAATTACCTGTCCTGAGCGCCCACCTGCCCAACGCGACCAACGACCATTTAAACCTTGTCCAAATTGTAAAATTTCCCTGCCGTGTGCGACCAAATAAGTTTACTGTGACACCGGAAGATCAACCGGTGCACCAGTACCAATAATTATCTCTCTTCATGTTGTCTTTGGAAACCGAAATTATGACACTGATTATGACAACTGAGGGGATTAAAATTAATTGTTTGCCAATTATAATCAATGCATGCACTGATTGACGCTAATTGGATTGTTTGTTCATAATGCATGACGCAACTTAGCATTTGAATAGGCGCGAAAAAAACCCAAACGAATTAGGGTCGTCTCAACAAACTACCATTGCGACTTGTAAATTAATTCATCTTAAATAACCTTTAGAAACAACGCTTTTAAGTAGATAAATGCATACAGTTGAATAATGATCTCATATTTGCATAGTGTGATTTAAAGAAAAAAAAAAAAAAAAAATCTTAATTTATCCTCCCTGCCTTAAGAGACCACCTGTCTTGAGAGACCACATTTTGTTCTTCCCAAAGGTGGTCTCTCAAGACAGGTTTGACTGTATATTAAGTTCATTGCTATCTAGAACAGTCCACATTTTGAACACAAACTAACTCGTTAAGGTAACGTTGCTTTGAACAGCTGGGCCCTGATGTTTGAAGACTTTGGTGAGTTTGCATATCCACTCTGTCTGAAAGTTACAATCCCTGTTTACGTGAAGAGGTCATCGTAAAGTGCACAAGGAAGACCCTTAATCAGAGCAGGCAGTTTCACAGGCTGATCTGAGTCTTTGCTAGCTACTCCCATCATAAACCAGGGCTTGTGGATTTGTTTCTGGGCTTCTCCAGACTTTCAAATGAGACTTTAAACTGAGGTATGACTTCAGTTGTTGGTGGGACGTAAAACTGAAACATGTCCAAAAATTTTTTTGGTTGTCATGACTCTTGTACTTGTAATTAACTTTAGCAATTAACTTTAGCAATTAACTTTAGCATAGCTCCAGATAATGTTTTTTTTCATCCGAAAAGTACCAATTTTTTCTTACTTCTGCACAAAAACATACATTGTCAGTACTCATTGGTAGCAATTCAGTGAGGCGCATCTAATGAGTACCCACAACATATCTTTTTGTGCAGAAATAAGAAAAATGATATTTGGATACCCCTGCTTAACAGTTGCTATGACCAGGATCTACACCATTTGACATTCAGTTTGTGAGTTTGTAGGAATAAATTACACTAAGTAATCTAATTGGTTCAAAGTCATAAATGGGTGTGGCTAAATTAATTATTCAGCGTGTTAAGGGTTAATTCAGCTGTTGTAGGAATAAATTACACCAAGTAATGTGTTGGTTCAAAGTCAGAAATGTGTTTTGCTAAATTAATTATTCAGCATGTTAAGGGTTAATGTTCCTCATGGTTCTGATGACAATGAAAATATACATATTTTATTCTGGCAGGGAGGAATGATAGCAAGAGCTCTGTTTACTCTGCCAGACTTTGACCCCCAGAGTGTGAACACTATCTTCATGCAGGCCACACCTAATCAGGCACCAGGTAAGTCTTGTAGAAGTTCCCCCCTTGGTCAAAATATAGAAGGAAACCTGTCTTCAGAAATTATTAGACAAGAGACGATATGCCCCTGTCCATCGGGGCTTGAAGAAATAGATTGGGCTGCACAGTGCTTCCACACAGACTGAAACTGACCCCACACACGAGTACTGGTAAATGGCCTAGAAGGTCTAAAATAGCAGTAGTGGCAATAATCAGGAATTGATACAATTAACCCACAGCTCCCATCAGAGACACCAAAGGGTAAGAAACACAAACATGAAGCAACAGACCCCAACGGAAACACCAACAGCGGAAAGCCAAAAGGACAGTTACTTTCCCACAAAATGGCCAATAGGCTATCCAAAATAAAATAATAAAAGCGACTCAAACACCCGAAGACAAACCATAGCAAAAATAAACCGCGTCAGAAGAACGCCTTGGAACGGTCATCGGAAACAAATTCCACTGGGGGGCTTAAATTGATTTTACCTGGCCACAATCCTCGCCCTTCCTTCTGTCCCGATGAAGACAAATAATTTGTTCAGTCCACATGAAGGCCTCCTAACTCATCAGTGCGACATCACCGTGAACACAACAATCAAACAACCACAGAGATGAAACAATGGTGAGGACTCGACAGCAAGAAACAACAGAAATGCTGGAGCAAAAGAAAACCAACAGTTAGACTCCGATGGGCTCGAACACAGACAGAGCATCAGGTACCAACCAACATAAGCCTTTAAGTTGGAACCATCATATAATCTGAGGCCTGACCCACCGGCACGCAATTAAAGAGGGAAGCAAAGTTGTCAACCGTGATTGGGTTAACTACCATGCATGCAGTCAGTCGTATAACATTTCGAAGAATGATTTTACGAAATTGGGTGCTGAAGTCATTGCGATTATAAATTTTTCTAAATTTATATACTAAGTCACTGTAAAATTCGGGTTCCGATAAAACTTGTTGCAGAAGAGATTTAAGTCCAATATTGAATTTTGAAATTAAATCAGAGTGACGTCTATAAAATTTTGAAAAGGCTTTGCGTAGTTTATGGTACCGATAACCCTGATTAAGAAGTTTAGCCTGTCCAGGCAAAGTGGTGTGTGTTGGACCATCCATGCATATAAACCCTTTTGGTTTTATTGGCTGACAGGACTTGATATGTCATTTCATCTCAGTATCGGGTAAAAGTCCAACAAAATTGGAAGCATCGGCTCCAAAATGACCTAAATAGTGTTGACAGGGACCTTAAACCCCAAATCAAACAAACAAAGATTAGAGAAGATACTGATCAACCTATGAATCTATTCATTAGGATAAGGTCCAGGATCAATGGCAACAGTCTTTCATGGAGATTGATCACAAAATATTTTTGGCTATCCTTCTCCCTTCAGCTGATTATTGGGCTTTTGTCAGTTGCTGGTGAAAGAATGAAACAAATGGAAAGAAGAGAGGACTCCCCTGAAGACACACAACATTGAATCAATGTTAACCCATTGGATGCGGGAAACTTCTAAAGTGGTATCTTGGCAAACAGTGCAGGCCCAGATCGGATATCGCAGAATGCGGCGTCTGATCAGGGCCTGCACTATTTGCTAACAGAATTTTCAATCCAAAATAGAATAAAAACAAAAAAACTAGGCCTGACACTCCTTATATGACAAATGGACTTGTCCAAGATATAGCAGTGGAAAGAGTCAACTAGCATACAATGGGTTAAAATGATATTTTCAGCATTGATTCAACATGAGTGTCTGCCTTGTCCAGTCTGACTGACTACATATACTTGATGTGTAGGGTGGGGCTACATACACACACTGATTTTGTTGAAAGGGTCATAAAGCGGCTGCTGACCATCAGGGCTTGAATAAATAGATGAGCTGCATGATGTTTCCGTGCAGAGCTGAAACTGACTGCACACGAGTACTGGTAATCCGCTTAGAGGATCTAAGCCTGACCAGGTAAAGTGGTGTGAGTTGATCCGTCCATGCATATAAACCTTATTAGTTTGATTGGGCAGCAGGACTTGAGATGTCATTTCATCTCAATGTCAGGTAAAAGTCCTACGAAATTGGAAGTAACGTCTCCAAAATGACCTATATAGTGTTGATGGGAACATTAAACCTCAAATCAAACAAACATTATGTGAAGGCGCACAAAATTGGAAGCAACATCTCCAAAATAACTATATAGTGTTGATGGGAACATTAAACCACAAATCAAACAAACAAACAAAAGGGCGATAAAGCTGCAAGTAAAATTTACCTCTTTATAACACTGTTCATAATAATATGATTTTAGATATAATATCATTTAATGATGGATCCCAAAATAAATTGTCGTTTGTCTAGTATATAATCTACATGTTTTTGTTTGGATGTGTTTGCCATTGGCCATATTTGACTGGTAAGTTTTGTGACTTTTCCATGAAATTTTGTGTAGGATGTAACAGCCAGTCACATGGTCAACTCAAATCAAGCTCTTAAGCAATTGTAAAGTGTTTTATTTTTACCAAAGTCAGTCATGCTTCAAAATCTTGTATGAACTTGAAAAATAACTAAAATTTGAATGGACCATGTGACAGATGTTACAAGAAGATATCATACTCCTACACAAACTTTTGCGCAAATTTCATGACCAGTAACAGTCAAATATGACTATTGTGTTTGATTAGGAATGTGTGTGGAGCATCAGCACTGACATCAATTTTCTCTGTTTAAGAACTGATCTGCTCAAACTGATGAAAGAGGCAGTTTTGGACCCACATTTGCTTGTGTTTGTGTAGATCTGTTTTTGACCGAGAAATTACAAAGAAAACATATTTACTGTAAGTAGTGGGATAGGCAGGTCCGAGCAAACAGTATAGACCAGATGAGATGCCGCAGAATGCGGCATCTCATCTGTGTCTACACTGTTTGCCACTCATCCAGCTATTTTTTGACACTGCATGAGGTAGGTAATTATACTTTTTCAAATTTTTGCACAAGTATGGTAAGCCAGCCTTGGTAGCTCAGTCGGATGCGCGTCTTACTGGTGATCAGGATGCGGTTTTGATACTTGCCGCGGTCCACAACATTCTTTCGTAGGGATTATTAATCAGGAAATCTCCTTTCCGCTGATTCAAGAGGGGCAGTTGTATGTTTCTAGCAAAAGAATGTGCCCTGTCTGTACTGGTTAACAACTTACGTATAAGCCTGCCCAGGAAAAGTATGGATAGGTAAACTGACTGGCTCAAAAATGACCTAAAAAGTGTTGACTTGGCCATTAAACTCCGCTACAATCAAAAACAAGTATGGTAAGGAGTTGAGGTGTCCGAATTCTAAGGATTCTTTCTTTCTGTTGTATTACAGTTATTGTTCTTGACCCAGACCAGGCCCAGTTTCACCAGGCAGTGAACAGGTATTGGAGAGACAACACCAACTCCACTCTGAGTCACATCACTATGGTATCTAGTGGTGGGGGTGATTATGATGTACAGGTCAGGGAGGGGCTGACTCCACTAGATGGGGTATGTAAATGTATTTGGCTACGAAAATAAATCTGTGTACAACTTTATATAAACTGAAAAAAGAAGAAAACTTGGCATAGGCCATATTTAAAACAAGAAATATCTTTAAAAAAAGATATACGGCGTAGATTTAATAGGAAGTTTGATCGACTTGATATGAGTGAAATAATATTGAAAGGGCCGTAAAACCAAAATGAAAATGGAGCTATGCATTGCAGCATGTACAGAATTTACTAGAAACATAATTATACATATGGCGTATGGTCATTCAGGGAAAAGGCTGATTAAAAACAGGTGAGCAAGCCTAAAATGTATATATTTTTCATTCAGGTCTCTCATGTAGACTAGAGGTCGGACTAGGATGTATCCCAATCAGCAATTAATTTCTGGCCAGCGTTAGGCCGACAGCGATATGACATGGCAACATTGTTTCGCTGTCGGCCCGACATTGGCCATGACACTGGCCCGCTATTGCGTGCTAGCTGAGCAGAGCGTCTACTCTTGACTAATATTATGCCAAGATTCTCAGGAAAACTCTGCGATGACTTCGTGTTGTGTTTGCTAGAGAAATGAAGTCCCCCTGCAAACACTGACAAAGAAAAGCATTTGCCTGTTGAGTAACTGACTGAAGAATGGAGGGACAAACAGATGGACGGACAACAATTAACCTTTCAGGTTCGGATCATTGAGAATAGCAACATGGCGTCTGATCAGGTCCTACACTGTTTGCAAAAACTTCAGCCCTTTTCCAAATAAATCTTGAAGAAAACTCAACCTGGCACCCCTAAATTTTGAAACAGACTCCTGGTATACATAAGTTGGAAGATTCCATTTGGTACAAAATCGGTTAATTTATCTCATCTTGATCTAAAGTTTCGTTCCATTGACATTGTAATTATAAGACGTTTTGTCGTTGTATAGAGTGTCGGTATAAAGAAGGTTGACTGTACTAAAGCTATAAACTAATACTAGTAAGAGAAATAGTCAAACTTCAATAACTTGAAAACCTCTGGGATTTTGGTAGTTCGAATTACTAAGGTTTACTTATAGTGTCAGGTCATGAGGCATAATTGGGATCACATTTATGATATTTTTAAAATCTTCTTTAAAATAAAGATATGTTATGTGTACTAATTAGAATCGCCTCTGATTTGGGATATAATGTCCCCATCAACACTGTTTAGGTCATTTTGAAGATGTTACTTCCAATTTTGTGGGACTTTACCTGACATTGAGGTGAAATGACATCTCAAGCCCCGCCGCCCAATGAAACCAAAAGGGTTTATATGCATGGACGGTCCGACTCACACCGCCTTGCCTTGGCAGGCTTAGACCTTCTAAGCGGTTTACCATTACTTGTGTGCGCAGTCAGTTTCAGCAAGGCGTGGAAGCTCTGATCTATTTCTCTGAGCCCTGATGAGGCGATTCTAATGAGTGCACACAACATACTTTGACAAGATAAAAAAAAAATCCATATATCAGCCTAAATATATGGCTACTGGAGCTTTGGGAAATATTCTCAAGGGACTCCAGAACTGATAAATAATGGTATGTTGTGTGCACTCATTATAAGCGTGTCTCATTGAGTTAATTCTAATGAGAACACACAACATACCTTGGCGAGATAAAATCAGAAAAAAATCCATGTACATTTATCATCCTTTATATATGGTTACCTGAAGCTTAGGGAAATATTCTCAAGGGATTCCAGAACTGGTAAATAAAGGTATGTTGTGTGGACTCATTAGAATTGCCCGATTGAGGCGATTCTAATGAGTTCACACTACATTCCTTGACGAGATAAAATCAGAAAAAGATCCATATACATTTATCATCCTAAGTATATGGTTACCTGGAGCTTTGGGAAATATTCTCAAGGGTCTCCAGAACTGGTAAATAAAGGTATGTTGTGTGTACTCATTAGAATTTCCTCAACGAGGTGATACTAATGAGTACACACAACATAACTTGATGAGATAATATCAGAAAAAAATCCATGTACATTTATCATCTTAAATATATGGTTACCTGGAGCTTTAGGAAATATTCTCAAGGGTCTCCAGAACTAGTAAATAAAGGTATGTTGTGTGGACTCATTAGAATCGCCTCATTGAGGCGATTCTAATGAGTACACACAACATACCTTAACGAGATATAATCAGAAAAAAATCCATATACATTTATCATCCTAAATATATGGTTACCTGGAGCTTTGGGAAATATTCTAAAGGGACACCAGAACTGGCAAATAAAGATCAGGTGTGTGTACTCAATAGAATCACATCATTGAGGCGATTCTAATGAGTACTTACAACATACCTTGAGGAGATAAAATCAGAAAAAAATCAATATACTTTTATCATCCTAAATATATGGTCATCTCGAGCTTTGGGAAATATTTTCCAAGGACTCCAGAACTTGTAAATAAAGGTATGTTGTGTGTACTCATTAGAAGTGCCTGACTGAGGCGATTCTAATAAGTTCACACAACATCTTGACGAGATAAAATCAGAAAAAGATCCAGTATCACATTAAATTTTATGATATTTTTACAAATTTCTTTATAATAAAGGTATGTTGTTTATACTCAATAGAATCGCCTCATTGAGGCGATTCTAATCTAATGAGTACACACAACATACCTTGATGAGATAATATCAGAAAAAAGTCCATGTACATTTATTGTTACCTGAAGCTTTGGGAAATATTCTAAAGGGACACCAGAACTGGTAAATAAAGGTATGTTGTGTATACTCATTAGGATCACCTCCTTGACGAGATATAATCAGCAAAAAAAACCATATACATTTATCATCCTAAGTATATGGTTACCTGGAGCTTTGGGAAATATTCCCAAGGGATTGCAGAACTGGTAAATAAAGGAATGATCTGTGTACTCATTAGAAGCACCTCATTGAAGCGATTCTAATGAGTACACACAACATACATTGACAAGATAAAATCAGAAAAAGATCCATATACATTTATCATCCTAAGTATATGGTTAACTGGAGCTTTGGGAAATATTCTCAAGGGTCTCCAGAACTGGTAAATAAAGGTATGTTGTGTTTATTCATTAAAATTGCCTCATTGAGGCAATTCTAATGAGTACACACAACATACCTTGAGGAGACAAAATCAGAAAAAAATCCATATACATTTAACATCCTAAATATATGTTTACTTGGAGTTTGGGAAATATTCTAAAGGGACTCCGGAACTGGTAAATAAAGGCATGTTGTGTGTACTCATTAGAATCTATGTTGTGTGTACTCATTAGAACCGCCTCATTGAGGCGATTCTAATGAGTACACACAACATACCTTGGCATGATGAAATCAGATGAAAATATGTATATCATCCATAATATATTGTCAACTGGAGTTTTGGGAAATATTCTAAAGGGTCTCCAGAACTGATAAATAAAGGTATGTTGTGTGTTCTCATTTGAATCACCTAATTGAGGTGATTCTAATGAGTACACACAATGTACCTTGACAAGATGAAATCAGATGAAAATCCGTACATCATCCTGAATATATGGTTACCTGGAGCTTTGGGAAATATTCGAAAGGGACTCCAGAACAAGTTCCGATTAGCCATGGTAAATGAACTATCCATTTTCGAGTTATCGAAGTTTCACTGTTACCAAGATGGGAGAATATGCCACTTATACCATTATTCTTGCGTGTAATACAAAGGTAGTTTTTTTCTCTTCACAGATTGTGGATGAACAACAAGGAATTAGTATGTCTGTGAGTATATTGACTAATTCTTGTAAGAATTTGTCTTTGCTTTGTTCAGATATGAAAAGCCTAAAAAATACATGTGTGATTCTGTTTTTCATTTCATACCTGTTATTGGTTCATAGACCAGTAAGTGCATTTGTGCCGGCCACCTTCTAATATCCATTATGTGTTCATTAAAAAAACCTTCAAAAACCTTCAATTTGATAAAAGTTCCAACTGAAATATTTTCGATGGTTTCGAGAGTTCAGCTTTTTAGATACACCATAAGCTCTTTATAATGCTCACACCGGTTACCGCGGTACAACGTGACGCGACTGAGTACAACAAACGCTACCAGGAGAAAGTGTGAGTTCAATGTTTCCTCTATTTTGTCGAACATATCACGATTTACGTTTTTCTGTTGGTTTTGCGATGACAACAGATTGTGTTTTTGTTGTTTTGTCCAAATTTTAAGTTATGACAAGGTCAGAGAAGGGAAATCAAAGGGAAGGGAAATCAAAGCCATAAATTAGGCCAAAATAGGTAGAAAAACAAAACTTCAAGTTTTAAGGGTCTATCAATCAAAAAATAAATGACATATACACAAGCATTCTTGGGTTTTTCATGGCTCTAGGCATCGAAGTAAGTATACTATTTTTGATAATTCATAAAAACATTTAGAATAAGATTCGTACCGATTTTTCTTGGCTCACTACCTTGAAACACGGGTTCACCTTACCACGGATCATATGTTGAGTCTGAGTACACTAAACACGGAACAAATGGAACAACAAACATGGATATGAAAAAAAGAAACTGGACGTTTTTACCCATTATACGCGCCATTTTTCAAGAAAAAGCCAAGAGGAACGATACATATTTGCCCTTTAGTTGAAAAATTACAATATGTACCGTATGCCCTTGGCCATTCCTAAAACAAAAAAGTGTTTTGGGTTGTAAGGTGTGTTTATGACATAGAGACAACTTTTTACAACAGATGCACAATCAACAGTCGCTATAATCCTTAAAAAATGTCAGAAAATAACATGTTGTTCGTTTGAACTGAGCTTTAACGTCCGCGTTAACACTATTAAGGTCATTTTGGAATTGTTTCCAATTTTGCAAATATTTTTATCCGTCATTGAGATTTAACGACATCTCAAATCTACCTCCCAAGGAGACTAACAGGGTTCACATGTATATGAAGGAACGGTCAGACTCGCACCACTTTGCCTGGGAAGACTAAGACCTTCTAAGTGGTTAACCAGTAGTCCTGTGCGACGGGTTTCAGCTCTGTGTGGAAGTATCAGGCAGCCCATTGATTTCCACAAGCAGCGGTGGATGGGGCCCAAGAATAACTTGTACATAAACATGTAAACAATATAAAACTACAGAGGGACCGTTCAAATAGCCAACAGTGAGCTATACTGAACAAAACCAACTTCAATGGGACAACACTTACAGTGCAACCACAAGAATCTGCAAAATAATTTGTTAGTACAGAAGTTGCGCATGCACATAGTCTGATCGCTGAAAGCGATCAAATTCTGCGAGCAACGAAATACTAGCCCCGTTTTACAAGTTCTTGCACACCAGACGAGGAAATCCTAGAGTTTACCCTGGGATAGAAACTTTTAACCTACCCGGGTTTTCTACGAAGGGCTGGCATTGAAGTCGAGAATTCTGAGGTGTTTAACTAAAAGGGTGTCTGATGTGCGCTATCTGTATAGAAAGTCATGTACGCTGCCCGTAATGCGACGTCACTAAACGTCACAATGGACGTTAGCAGTCGAAGTGACCGCATATTCAAAATCTATGTTTTAAGATTTAAGTAATGCAAGAAAAAGAATCTGAAATGGGTCTGCCATGAAATGTTCTCTTTGGTAGTCATTCTGTTTTACTCACCTCATAAACCAGGGGTCCTGGGTTCGATTTTTGGCTTCTCCAAACTTTCTGACGAGTCGTTTAATGAGGACCCCTCTCTGTATAACCTTAGCGGGTTACTGGGACGTATAACTCAAAATACACACACGGTCATTCTCCCCCTTTCACTGACTCAAGAAGGGTGGTTGTCAAATTCCGGCGTAAGAATATGCTCTGTGCTGGTTTTATAAGCCTTCAAGGTAAATTAACTGACTCGATGTGACCTATATAGTGTTTGCTGGGCTGTTAAACTCCCAACCAAACGAAGAAACAAGCCAGCCAAAGAAATCAGTGTGAGGGATAGATAGGAAAGTTTGCCCATGATACTCAGGGGCGTAGCTTCCTGTACGCAGATACGCACTTGCGTACACATTACAAACGTAAAAAATAGACGTACAAGAAAAAGGAGAAGAAAAAGAAGAGGAAGGAGAAGCAGAAGAAAAATAAGAAGAAAAAGAAAAAAGAAGAAAAAGAAGAAGAAAAAGGAGAAGATGAAAAAGAAGAAGAAAAAGTAGAAAAAAAGAAGAAGAGGAAGAAAAAAAAAAGAAGCAGAGAGAAGAAGTAAGAAGAAAAAAAAGAAGAAGAAGATGAAGAAGAAGAAGATTTTGTTTTGTTTGAGTTGAGGTTTAACGTCCCCGTAAACACTGTTAAGGTCATTTTGAAGACGTTGCTTCCAATTTTGTGGGACTTTTACCCGATATTGAGATGAAATGACATCTCAAGCCCTGTCGCCCAATGAAACCAATAGGGTTTATTAGCATGGACGGTCCGCCTCGCACCGCGGTTCCTGGACAGGCTTAGATCCTCTAAGCGGTTTACCAGTACTAGTGTGCGGGCCGGATTCAGCTCTGCGTGGAAGCATCATGCAGCCCATGTATTTCTTCAAGCCCCTATGGATGGGGGCGGAAGAAGAAGAAGGAGGAGAAGAAGGAGAAGAAGAAGAAGAAGAAGAAGAAGAAAAAAACTGTATTTGTCTCGGATATACGCAACACTATTTATTAGCTAGCATAGTTTCCTCCTCTGCCACGGGGACCGCACATACAGGAAAGAATTTGCTCCCTGATGGGAGCAAATTCTTTCCTGTAAGAGTGGTCCCCATTTGGTCAACGGAGTTATTATTTTTAGTATTTTCTTTGGTTTGCGTACAAATGATTTTCTTCCAGCTACGCCCCTGATACTGTTACGACACACAACTTCTAATCCTGAATTATCTTTCTTGGCCTACAGGTTTATAACCAATGACAACTGCGTAATGGATACGACTCTTTCGCACAGAGTCGATTATTTTTTTTTCAGCTATGCTCCATTCCTTCATGTTCATTATGGCTGTCATGTCGGAAGATGGTGGCTCGCCCGGGATTTGACTTTCTTCGCAAAAATGACCTCGCGTCAACATACGGACTTGAAGAAAAGGGGTGAGGTATTACGGCCCGCAGCACCTAACCTACATTATACCTATCTATCTATCTTCTTATACTGAGTCGGTCATATCTGGCCATTACCTCAGTTGATTGGTTGGCTAAATTTAGAATTTAGCCGAAAAAAAAAAAAAAAAAAGAAAAAGAGAGAGGCACTGGATGCGTCCTTAAAACTATTTACAATCTGCATAACAGAGGTATCCTAAAACGCATACCTCTGAGACCCAATCTTACACTGTGCGGGCTTTGAACTCTTCTGCGGACTTGGCATTCACCGCAGAGGAGGGAAGACTATTCCATTGGGGAATAGTTCTAGGAAAAAACGAGTTCTTCAGGGCATCACTATAGGACTGGTATCTACGATATTGTGAGTCGTTTAATTTTGATGCCCTTGTTTGGGTCGACAGTGTTACAGGGGTCAAGTACCTATCTTTATCAATAGACACTGAATCAGAGTGTATCTTGTAGAAGAAGGTTAAAGAGGACTGCTCACGACGGGCCTCCAGGGACGGCCACTCTAGCTCATTAAGCATGTCACCGACGCTACTTCTATTTCGCCATCGCCTACAGGTCCATGGAGCAGCTGTCCTCTGCACCTTCTCCACCTGCTGAGTCTGAGTTTTAACATAGGGGTGCCAAATGGGTGATGCATATTCGAGTTGAGGGCGAACCAATGTTTTATATGCAACATCCTTTGTCTGCCTAGGTGCAAAAGCCAAGTTCCGTCTAAGGAATCCCAAAGTCCTAGTTGCTTTAGATGTAATCTCTGAGATATGTTGACCCCAGTCAAGATCGTCAGTGATGGTGATACCAAGATATTTGGCGGATTGAACATGCTCCAAAACTTGCTGGTGAAGAGTATAGTCAAACTTAATTTGCTTGTCCGGAGGGTGTCGTGACACTCTCATTGAGTGACATTTGGCCACATTGAACTTCATTTGCCAATCGGCCTCCCACTGTGCAAGTTGATCTAGGTCATCTTGTAAAATAAGACAGTCAGAAGGAGAATATATGTTCCTATACAGGACACAATCATCAGCAAACAAACGGACCGATGACCTGATATTATCGGGGAGATCATTAATGAAAACCAAGAAAAGGACCGGTCCAAGGACCGAACCTTGGGGGACTCCAGATAAAACAGGGACTGGATCAGACGCTTGGCCATCAAGTACAACTTGTTGTGAGCGCCCAGAGAGCCATGAGCTAATCCACCTATGCGTGGATCCTCTTATCCCATAGTACTCCAGTTTATGTAATAGCCTTCTGTGAGGTACCTTGTCAAAGGCCTTAGCAAAGTCCATGATGATCAAGTCAGTCTGTTTGTGGCCACGATTTATGGCCCCATCCAGATTGCTCACAATGTCATGGTAAAATTGAACAAGCTGCGTTTCGCAAGACCTTTGACTCCGGAAACCATGTTGACAGTCAGCAAGAATGCTCTCAAAGGCTAAGTGCTTGTTGATGTTGCTTACTAATATATGCCCCAAGGTTTTGCAACAGATGCATGTTAGCGACACTGGTCTATAATTTGCTGCATCATATTTTTCCCCTTTTTTATAGACCGGGGTTACATTTGCTTGTCGCCAGTCATCTGGTACAGTGCCCTGGGCAAGTGATTGATTGAAGATAAAGGCCAACACAGGAGATATTTCAGCACTACATTCCTTAAGTACCCTGGCATTCAGGTCATCGGGCCCAGATGCCTTATGTATCTTGAGCTTACCTAACAGTTTAGCGACCCCATTGGGGTCAACTGTTATGTCCCCCATAGAGGGGAACGGACTTGCACCTTTAGATGGTAGCTCACCATCAGTTTCACGCGTAAATGCTGATTGAAACTGTTTATTGCAAATATTAGCCTTAACGCGCGCATCTGTTTTTAGAATTCCATTTTCCCTTAGCGAAGTGATCCCAAACGCATCCTTTTTCAGGGACTTTACGAATGACCAAAACTTTTTAACTTTACCATTCTTTTGGGGACTATCGGGATCTATATTGTCATCTTCAAAGGTAAAGATGCTGGAAACATGCTTCCAATATGCATCTCTTATAACCTTTTGCACATGTGCTCTGAACCGTTTGTAATGGTTCTTAACGTCAGGGCTGCTAGACTTGCGAGCACGAAAATACATTCTATTCCGTCTTCTGATGAGATGCTTGATCGTGTTATCGATCCATGGTGCCCTATATTTTGTTTTGGTCATTTTAGTTGGTATAAACCTTTCCATTGCCGTGGTTAATTCGGACTTAAAACTGACCCAAGGTCATTAAAACAAGTGTGAGAGGTCAGAGGAAAGGAACGAATCCTTAAATCGCGCCATATGGTCTCGCAGACCATCCATATCCGCACGTTTGTAGAGAAAAACTTTACGCGGGACTTGTCTGATTCGTTTAGCTTTTATGTCATACTCAACAAGGACTATGTCATGATCAGCTTTGCCAATCAGGGGCATCCCCTTAACTCGGCTTACTGGGGATGGAGAATTTGTAAACAATAAATCAAGGGTCTTTTCTTGTCGGGTGGGTATGTTAACAACTTGGGCCAGGCAGTGTTCTTTAATTATGTCCAAAAGTTGTTGCTGTGTCTGCCTTTTAGGCACCCCATGGGGCACCTGCATGCTGCTCCATTCAATGTCACCACAATTAAAGTCTCCGCCAACCAAAATATGGGCATTTGCATTTGACATTATCCTAGACAAAGATGAATTGAAAGCCTCAAGATATTCTGGGTCAATCTGATCTGGTGGGCGATAAAAAGATCCAAGGTACAAAGTCCTACATCAAATGATGTTCAATTTACACCAAACTAGTTCACAGTTGATGTCCAACTCCGGAGTTTCTGTACAGAGTAGGTCTCGCTTGATAGCCACGAAGACACCTCCATGTGCATCCCCAACTCTGTCTTTCCGGATGGCCTCAAAGGATTCAGGGAAAATTTCCGAGTTTTTAATTTCTGGGGTTAACCAAGACTCATTGCCCAAAATGATATCTGGTTTCGCCGAGTCGATAATTGTATGAAGTTCAGCCCTTTTATTCTTTATTGACTGAGAAGCCTCCGTGGTACTGTGGTTACGTTACTCGCCTTGTAAACCAGGGATCGCAGGATCGATCCCGGGCTTCTCCAGACTTTCGGATGAGTCTTTAAACCGAGGTCCCGTCTCCGTATGACCTTAGCTGTTGGTGGGACGTAAAACTAAAACTCACTCACTCACTTTATTGACTGACAATTCATTGTCAATATTCTGAGGGGATGGTTAAGGACCGCCTTTTTGGTCTTTCGTTTAGCTTCTTTTGACTGCTGCACAATGGGCGATGAAGCTGCCGTGGGTGGGCCGATGTTGTCTGGTATCGGACTATCAGGCTCAGATAGGGTAGATAAAGGTTCAAAGTGGTTGTAGGTGTCTATAGAAGATGAGGTGTCAAACAGAGATGTGGAAAAGTTTGGCATTCCACATTTCAAACACTCCCATGCAACATTTTTATTCAATGATCTGTTGTAAAAACTATACATAGTTGATGACATGCCTTGACATCCTATGTGATACCAGACATTGCAGGTGTCGCAACAAATTCCCCGGTCTTCCCAACCAACACTTTTTTGACAGAGTCAACCTGCCTTGGTTGATTATGCGGAAGACAACTGAGGAAGACAGTTGGTTGATTATGCGGAAGACAACTGAGGAAGACAGTTGACTCTTTGGCTTAGTGTTTACAGCATTTGATTTTACCCGATTGTCCCAGGTTCAAAATTCACCGTAAGAGATTTTCCCCTTTTTTACAGATATGCTTCTCTCCATTGTTACGACATTCATGTTGTAAGAATACCCAAGTAAGAGTCTTATATTCTTTATTTCAGAAAGTACATTATGGCTGAGTTTGAGTTAAGCGATGCTGGTCATCCAGATGACCCCAACACCATGTATACTTTTGCCGAACCTAACAGTGAAACTTAGGATTGGGCTCAAGTTTTGTCTGGTGTCTCACAAGGTGCCGTTTTCGGTCCAGTTTTGTTCTTCGTGGACATTAATGACATTTTTACTGACATTGTGTAACAGGTGACAAAAATGCTACACACCTTTGGCCCGGCCGGGGTTCGAACCCGGGCCGCCGGTTTGATAAGCAAATCTACCACGTTACTGTAAAGGCAGTACAAGTGTGCTATATACCTATTAACACGCTATGACATTCTCCCCTCCACATTGAAATTCGCCCTCGAATTTCTGGGAGTCCGAGAATCATGTGAAATGATACTCAAGGAGTTCTAATGCACGAACCCTCAATTTCATTGGTTCTCTGCCTAGTTGTCTGCTTAATGTATTGCATTAAACGGCCTGAAAACTCACTCCGGTGTAATTAGACCCGTGCGACATAGCGTATTTTATCACATCTCCTAAATGGCTACTTCTCTGATGAATATCCGTTATATGTTTCTTCTTAATACTGCAAACATAGGTTGTGGGTGCTCGTTAGAATCGTCTCAAGGAGGCGGTTCTAAGGTGTACTCACAACCTATGTCTTATAGCAGATATAATAAAAAAAGGATGTATATCCCCTTAAATCACAGTTTTCTCTATATAAAGTAAGGGGTGTTCATTTCACGGACTTGTTCGCATGATGTCATGCCACATTTTCATGCCCAACATCCTAGTCTATCCATTTGATTCCGAAGTTTACGTTAAGCCTCTGTAACTCTAATTTCCCGGCAGTATACCCAGTCGTCTGCGAACAGTCTTATTTCTGAGTCAGTGTCGGTAGAAATATGATTAATATACAGGGAGTATAACAGAGGACTAAGAACAGTCCCATTCGGGACCCTGACAAAACTGGAACACACTCCATATACTCGCCATTAACTCATATTGGGTCCATATCATTTACAACAAGAGCTGAAGCTATAGGTGACCAATGACCCCGTGGGAGCCAATTTCTGAGTTTTTGCAAAATTTCAAGGGGAGATAATTCAGCCAAAAATGAAACAGAGTTATGGCCCTTTGTCAGAATGGGCAAATACTATATGCCCCCCCACCCCTCCGAATCAAAGATTCTCGGGGGTGGGGGATGGCATAAAAACTTACTATTTTCAGTAACAAAAGAAAGGAATCTATAAATTCAAGAGTCTCCCCTCCCCAACAATGCCGAAACTAAATAAGTTGGGTTTCAGTTGTTCATAAGTGGGGGATGTGGTAAAAACGTTCTGGAAACCCGGAATAAATGTGTTCACCCGTCCCCTTGGTCCAAGATTTTTACCCAACCCTTTAAATTCGCACGTGTTTAAGTTCGGAGATCATAATGAGAATCAAACAGGCATTAAAGAGTATGTAACAGCAAAATAGACCGTTTTGAATTAAAAACAGCATCATGCATCATGCCTTCGCTGGCGGATTAAAGAGTTTTATTTCAATTTATTTCGCCCCCGCCCATCGGGGCTTGAGAAATAAATTGGGCTGCATGGTGCTTCCACGCAGAGCTGAATCTGACCACAAACGAGTACTTGTAAACCGCTTAGAAGGACTAAGCCTGCCCAGGCAAAGCGGTGTGAGCCAGATCGTCCAATGCATAAGCCTTCTGGTTTCATTGCGCGGCAGGGCTTGAGATGTCATTTCATCTCAATGTCGGTTAAAAGTCCCACAGAATTGTAAGCAACGTCTCCAAAATGACCTTAATAGTATTTACGGGGACTTTTAATCCCAATTCAAACAAATATTTCAATTTATGAAGAATATAATCCGTGTTTGTTGTACCCAAATTGTGCTGACTAACCGCGTTATGGTGTATCATAACCCGTGGTAAGGTGTACCCTAACAAAAAATCAACCATTGAACCATCCACGGATTCAGTGGGTATTGACATGAAATGGGGCTCAAGCAAATGCATCAATGGATGCTCTGAAATCGCAATAACATATAAATCACAAAATCATGTGCACAAAAGATGTGTTACTGTCAAAAAACATTTACCGAAGTATGCTGGGGTTGGTGAAAACACACGAGACGAAAGAAAATTGTTTGTGTTTTCGTTTATAATGAACAGAATTCTCTGCAACTGTATCAGTAAATGGTAATACCATTACTCTGCAGCTATGCAAAATAACAACCCAACAAGATTAGGATCTGGGCTAAAATAAACCTTTTTCTTACCGAAAATACTGCTGTGACGTCATGATTTCTGTAGCCTTCGTTGTACTCTGTTGCGTTCGTTGTACTGCGGTAACCGGTGTGATGCTGTTCATTATAACCTGGTTTTGGATATTACACAGTTGAAAGATGGAATATCATGTGAACAAGTTTGTGTAATGAACACCCACTTAAACCCCAGTTTATATAGAGAAAACTGGTTTACAGGGGTATACGTTAGTTTTGTTGTCCCCCGCCTTTTCGAAGAAAAGCGAGGGGATATAGTATTCGGCTTTCCGTGGGGGGTGATGCGTGGTGCATGGTTCCGAGCTTGTAGTAGGTACCTTGTGAGCGCAACTCCTCCTATAGTTCTAAACCGATCCTTCTGAAATTTTACAGGTGTCTTTATCGTGGTTTGAAGTTGTGCATTTGCTTTTGTCAGAATCCTTGAATTAATTTTTTTCACTTTTTTCACTTTTTTAACTTAGACTTTTTTTTGCATGGTTCTGAATTCATAGTAGGTACATTGTGAGCGCAACTCCTCCTACAGTTTTTTACCGATCTTTCTGTAATTTTACAGGTGTCTTTATCATGGTTTGAAGTTGTGCATATGCTTTTTTCAGAATTCTCTAATCAATTGTTTTCACTTTTTTCACATTTTTATCTTAGCCTTTTTTCATGCATCAATTCTATGAAAGAGTATAATGTAGTAGGTACGTTGTGAGCGCAACTCCTCCTATAGTTTTTAACTGATCCTTCTGAAATTTTACAGGTGTCTTTATCATGGTTTGAAGTTTTGCATGTGCTTTTTTCAGAATCCTTGAATTAATTTTTTTTTACTTTTTTCCCTTTTATTCTTAGACATTTTTGCATGGTTCTGAATTCATAGTAGGTACCTTGTGAGCGCAACTCCTCCTACAGTTTTATACCGATCTTTCTGTAATTTTACAGGTGTCTTTATCATGGTTTGAAGTTGTGCATATGCTTTTTTCAGAATTCTCTAATAATTTTTTTCACTTTTTTCACATTTTTAACTTAGACTTTTTTCATGCATCAATAATTCTATGAAAGAGTATAATGTAGTAGGTACCTTGTGAGCGCAACTTCTCCTACAGTTTTATACCGATGCTTCTGAAATTTTACAGGTGTCTTTATCATTGTTTGAAGTTGTACATATGCTTTTTACAGAATTCTTTAATTAATTTTTAGCTGACCAGAGCCGAAGGCTCCGGGGGAGCTTATAGTATAGGCATTGGTCCATCGTCCGTCGTCTGTGTCTGTGTCTGCGTCTGCGTCGTCAACATTTTCAAACAACATCTCCTCTGAAATTACTTGGCCAATTGAAACCAAATTATATGTGGAGCCTCTATGGGAAGGGGGAACGAAAGTTTGTTCGGGAGGACTGGGTCACATGACCAATATGGCCACCATGCCCAAATATGGTAAAAACCTTTAAAAATCTTCTTCTCAAGAACCGAATAGCCGATGATCTTGAAACTTGGTATGTAGCATCAGGGACTCTGGCCCTACCAAGTTTGTTCAAATGATGACCTTTGGTTGACCTTGACCTGTTTTATGTCAAGGTCAAATTTGGTCTCCCTGTTTTACGTCAAGGTCAAATTTGGTCACTTAGACATTTGTATGGAAAAACTGCAAAACAGTAGATTTTTCTGATTGTATGTTATGTAGTGGCATTAGAAATGGTATTTGCAATTAGCTGAATGGAAGTTTATCAGTTTCAGAGGTCAAAGTCATTTACCGACCTTTGTCCAGGACGGCTCAGATTCAGTATTTTTATCTTCTTCTTCACTTAAACTACTTGGCCAATTGAAACCAAATTACATGTGGAGCCTCTGTGGAGTGGGTTAACGAAAGTTTGTTCGTGAGGACTGGGTCACATGACCAGTATGGCTGCCATGCCCATATATGGTAAAAACCTTTAAAAATCTTCTTCTCAAGAACTGAATGGCCATGATCTTGAAACTTGGTATGCAGCATCAGGGACTCTGGCCCTACCAAGTTTGTTCAAATGATGACCTTTGGTTGACCTTGACCTGTTTTACGTCAAGGTCAAATTTGGTCACTTAGACATTTGTATGGAAAAATGTCAAAACAGTGGATTTTTCTGATTGTATATTAGCTAGTGGCATCAGAAATGGTATTTACAATCAGCTGAATGGAAGTTTATCAGTTCCAAATGTCAATGTCATTTAGTGACCTTTGTCCAGAACGGCTCAGTTTCTGTATTTTTATCTCCTTCTTCACCGAAACTACTTGACCAATTGAAACCAAATTACATGTGGAGCCTCTATGGAATGGGGGAACGAAAGTTTGTTCGTGTGGACTGGGTCACATGACCAGTATGGCCACTATGCCCATATATGATAAAAACCCTTAAAAATCTTCTTCTCAAGAACCAAATGGCCGATGATCTTGAAACTTGGTATGCAGCATCAGGGACTCTGGCCCTACCAAGTTTGTTCAAATGATGACCTTTGGTTGACCTTGACCTGTTGTACGTCAAGGTCAAATTTGGTCACTTAGACATTTGTATGGAAAAATGTCAAAACAGTAGATTTTTCTGATTGTATATTAGCTAGTGGCATCAGAAATGGTATTTACAATCAGCTGAATGGAAGGTTATCAGTTCCAAAGGTCAAGGTCATTTACCGACCTTTGTCCAGGGTGGCTCAGATTCAGTATTTTTATCTTCTTCACTTAAACTACTTGGCCAATTGAAACCAAATTGCATGTGGAGCCTCTGTGGAATGAGGGAACAAAGATTGTTCTTGAGGACTGGGTCACATGACCAATAAGGCCACCATGCCCATATACGGTAAAAACCTTTAAAAATCTTCTTTTCAAGAACCGAATGGCTGATGATCTTGAAACTTGGTATGCAGCATCAGGGACTCTGGCCCTACCAAGTTTGTTCAAATGATGACCTTTGGTTGACCTTGACCTGTTTTACGTCAAGGTCAAATTTGGTTACTTAGACATTTGTATGGAAAAATGGCAAAACACTGGATTTTTCTGATTGCATATTAGCTAGTGGCATCAGAAATGGTATTTACAATCAGCTGAATGGAAGTTTATTAATTCCAAAGGTCAAGGTCATTACTGACCTTTGTCTTGGATGGCTCAGACTCAGTATTTTTATCTTCTTCTCCAGTAAAAGAGCTGTGCTGATTGAAACCAAATTACATGAAAAACCTCTATGGGGATAAGGCAATTAAACATTATTCGTGGTATTATTGTCACTTGACCAAGATGGGCAACTTGCCTGTATATGGTATAAACCACATGACCTCTGGTGAGCGTAGTGGCCCATGGGCCTCTTGTTTTCACTTTTTTCACCTTTTTAACTTAGCCTTTTTTGACATGGTTCCGAATTCATAGTAGGTACCTTGTGAGCGCAACTCCTCCTACAGTTTTATACTGATCTTTCTGAAATTTTACAGGTGTCTTTATCGTGGTTTGAAGTTGTGCATATGCTTTTTTCAGAATTCTTTAATTAATTTTCTTCACTTTTCTCACATTTTTAACTTAGACTTTTTCATGTATCAATTCTATGAAAGAGTATAATGTAGACGGTACCTTGTGAGGGCAACTCCTCCTACAGTTTAATACCAATCCTTCCAAAACTTAAAAGTTGCTTGAATTATTGTCTGAAGATATGCATGTGCTTTTTTACAGAATCTTAAAATAATTCTTTTCACTTTTGTCACATTTTTGACTTAGAGTTTTTTTTTCGCATCTATAATATGAAACTGTATATGTAGGAGGTACATTGTGAGTGCTTATATGTAAGTGATTTAACCAGTACTGAGCACATTCTTTCGCCAGAAACTGACAACTGCCCTTCTTGAATCAGTTGGAGAGAATGACCATAGAAAAAATTTCATGAACATTCACTCTTTATGAAGGAATGTTGCAAAACCCGGTAGGTATCGAACCCGCGTTAAGTGATACCAATGGTTGCCTGGGTAACTCACTTATTTTTAAACAGCTCAAATGAAAATAAGGCGGGTGACATAAATTCTTTGTGGAATTTGCTTGTTATTTCTACTCCAAGACATAGGTTGTTGGTACTCATTCGAATCACCTCAATGAGGGGGTTCTAACGACCACCCACAACCTATGTTTTGAGTATAAATAAGCATATTATCACAATTTTTCATTACAAAATTGACCATTTTGGAGATAAAGAATGCACAATGTCGCATGGATATGTTATCCTAATTGGTTACAGTATAATATATTGAAAAATGACCATCAATGGTCCTTTTCTATATAATCTGTGTTTTCATTTAAGTATAACTGTTACCGGTATTTTTATCTGACAGGGTTTCTGCTTTTAATCCCAACAATAGTGTTATAAAGAGGTTGCGGTACAGGTCCATGTTTGCCAAAACATGTCTGAAACTCTTCTTAGACTGTAAGAGAATCACAGATAAAAATTGAGCACTCTCATTAACCTTTAGCACTCTCTAGGCTAATTCAGCAGACAACAAATTGTTCACATTTTCTTATTTTTCCCAGAAAACAGGACTTGACATCTCATGCAAATTGTCTCCACAGGAGACAATTTGCATGAGATGTCAAATCCTTTTTCTGGGAAAATTAGAAAAATATTTAAAAATGTCTGCTTCAAAATAAAAAAAAAAAATACCTAGCATGCAGAGCGTTAAAGCTGTCAGCCAAGAACTTCCTTTAGCCTAAATATGCATTGTTGTTTAATGATTTGTATACCAAACCAGCTTAATAAAAGCCTTGCATTATATCAGTGTAGGTTCCCATGTTTGGGTTCAATATAGTTGTTTGGATAACACTGTTTTGTGTTTGGATTTCAGTCCTAGTTACAAAGATATTTGTGGCATATTGTTTTCTATCAGTAAAGAGTGATTGCCTTTTTCAGGCTACCCATATTCCAATGGCCTGGGTACCGACAGATCACAGATGTATTGTCTGGTGTAAGCAGGTTGTCCTGGCTTTTGTGAGGTCATTGTTTGAGATTGTTGATGAGAACAAAAAAGAGGTGAGTATATCATATTCACCCAAAATATTCAGACACCCAAAAAATATTAAAAATAAGCCTTGGCAAACTGTGCAGACCCAGCTCAGACTGCTCCAAAGGAGCATTCTGATCAGGGTCTACACTGTTTGCCACTGAGTGAACTACTTTAAATCTAACTTATTTGGTTACAGAATTGGGGGGAAGACCCTCAAATGGATAGATTCCTTTCTTGGCTAGAAAATAGCATGTTGTTGTTAATGGTGAATCTTCGGAGTCCGGCAAGGGACTGTTCTTGGTCCACTGTTGTTCTCCCTGTACATCAATGATATCTCCACTGACATTGACTCAGAAATAAGACTGTTCGCAGATGACTGTGTTTGTTGCAGGGAAATTAGTGATACAGATGACTCATTGAAACTTCAGAATGATATAGATAGATTAGGATGTTGGGCCCGAAAATGGGGCATGAGATTTCAGCCGGTTAAATGCAATATTATGCAGATAACTAGGAAGAGATCTCATAAAGTTGAGGCTTCTTACACCTTAGAGGGAACAGTTCTCGAGAATGTGGACTCCATTAAATACCTTGGAGTGACAATCTCACACAACTTGAGATGGAATACTCATATTAGCAACATCTGTACTAAGGCAAATAGAACACTTGGTTTCCTGAGGCGAAATCTTCATCAGTGCACTCAAGATGTAAAAGAGGCAGCATATAAAGGTCTTGTTCACCCAATCTTGGAATATGGTAGTTGTATTTGGGACCCCAGTGGAGTGGCCCTTAACGAAGAAATTGAGAAAGTTCAGAATAGAGCTGCTAGATTTGTAACTAGCAATTACTGCTCTGAAACTGGAAGTATGACTGGCATACTAGGAAAATTAATATAGGAGTCTCTCAAGAAAAGGAGAAAAGACAGTAGGCTAATCCTTTTATACACAGGTTCTAAAGGGTGCTGCCAGCATTCCAACAGATGACCCTATTCCCCCAGCTAGACACTGTAGAAATCACCATTTGTTGGCATTTCAGACCCTTACTGCAAGAACTGAGATTTATAAAGAGTCGTTCTTCCCCAGAACCATTAGAGATTGGAATGCCCTTCCCGATTTGATTATTTTGACAGCTGAAGGTGCTGACGATTGTGTAGCTAAATTTACCTCTTTGGTTAGAGCTAGGAGCTAACTTCCCACATCACAGGTCCTGTTGTATGAATGTCATTTTATGTGTCACCAGTGGCTGTTCGGATTCTGATTCTGAATGAAAGTCTTAATGGCCACAATATATAATGATTAAGTTAAGATGCTGTTAGGCTCATTGAACAGTTTGCTGGGTAAATACAGTATTAATTAAGCATTCCTCCTCGGGTAAGAGAAAATTACAGTGGACGCATAGCAGGAAGCTTCTGCCTGCTTTTTGTAAGGTTGACATCATAGAAGTGAAATTTCATTAATATTTATAGTATTTTAATCCCTATTCAAAGAGGAGATACTATAAAAATAAGGGATTGGCTTTTGGCAGAGGCAATTTTCGAATTTTTAAATACTCCTTGATGGAAAAAGGTGTAACGTATTTGCATGGTTGTTTGGTCTTCCCTACCAAGAATGATTGTTTACTACTATATGTATTAAGGGGCAGAACTGGACCCTGTCAGGATTGACACAATTTCACAGAATTCGATAACAGTATAAATATTTATTAATAGGAGCCGTGAGACAAGAAAATCCTATGTATAGCATTGGCAGTGAAGGCTAAGATCAGTCTGAGAAGGCACACAGTTTGAGAAGAACCGTCACTATCTGCAAAAAGCTTCAGGTGTCCATAAAGAATGTGTTCAGTCTGTTACCCTATGAACAGATGCAAAGTCTGGCCATATCGTCATTGTTTGAAGAATTCTGAAAGGCATGAGTTTGTGTTGACGTGTCTATGAGACTTTTATAAACCAGTTTTATATAGGAACAGGACATTGGCAATCAGTGCAGGCCCAGATCAGGGCCTCCATTGTTTGCAAAAAAATTCAGCCATTTTCTAACTGAATTTCCAAAAATAACTTGAGGGGCTTTTAATGAATACCACTACATATGTTTTCATGCGAGGGGCCTCCATGGCCCAGTGGATAAGAGGGCTGACTCTAAATCATTAGGTTCCACACTGCTGTGGTTCGTGCCTGGCTTGGGTCACATGTGAGATACCAAGTTCTGGAATGGAAGGTTGGGTGTTTTTTTTCTGGGTACTCCAGTTTTTACCCACCTCTGCTTAGTGCTTAGTGATAAGCTCGATTTAAATGAAATAATCTTGAAAGGGCAGTAAAACCAAAAAACAACAACAACAAAAAAATGTTTTTGTGCAGAAATAAGAAGAAAATATTTGGATACCCCTTCTTACCTGGGGCTATGTAAAGAGTTTGCGGTGTATTTTTATTCCATATCAAGATTACCAATGACAAGGAGCACAGAATGTCAGTATTTCGACATCACTTCCTGCACCATCCCGGCTATGCTGGTCACATGACACAGGGGCCAGGAGAAATACCTCTAGACAAAAGGCTCAAATGGACAGTCATGACAGATAAAGTCTGGAAATGGGAACAAGAAAAGGTAAGGACCGTAAAGGGAATGGGAACACCTGGCTGATTTTTCTGCCATTTTTCAAAGGGAGACAACTTTCGGAACTTCCAGTTTGCTTTTCTATAAGATCTGTCCCACGAAAAATGGGGTCAACTCTTAAAGGAAAGAATTTGCTCCTCAGGAGCAAATTCTTTCCTTTAAAAGTTTACCCTTTTTGACATGGGAGACAAAAATACTTTTCGAAGAGTTGCCTCCCCTGAAGGTATATCCATTCCCCTTAAAAAGTATATAGCTTTTGTTCTAATCATGTATTGTTGCATCATGTTTGTGTTGTAGTTGTAAAACATTGTTCTTTGCAAAAAATCGGCCCCTGCCTATTGGGGTTTGAAGAAATAGATGGACTGCATGATGCTTACATTCAGAGCTGAAACCAACCACACACAAGTACTGGTAAACCTTTTAGAGGATCTAAGCCTGCCCAGGCAAAGCGGTGCGAGTTGGGATGTCCATGCTTATAAACCCAATTGGTTTCATTGAGTGGCAGGGCTTGAGATGTCATTTCATCTCAATGTCGGGTAAAAGTCTTGCAAAACTAGAAGCAATGTCTCCAGAATGACCTATACAGTGTTGACGGGGACGTTAAACCTCAAATCAAACAAACAAATCTTTGCAAAAATATGTCTAGAAAGCAAAGATATGCATCATAACCCAAACATATCATAACATAATTTATTTAATAATATAAGGCCACTGGCCCAAAATACATATCAAATAGCGTAATAGCTCAGTGGTTTGTGCACTCTCTGTTGCTAGAGGTGCCCGGTTCTGGTTTGGTCCCCGGCATTGGTGATAAAATTTCTGTATGACATGAAAAGCCTATGCAATTTTCCCAGCATCTGATAGTGAACAGAGCCTGTTATAGCACCACTTGATATCTATGGTCAGGCAGACATACGTTATATTTTTCTCCCAATTTTTAACCAATTTACTCATATGTTAATGAAATATGTGGCAGGTATATAGTATCTAGCTCTGTAAAGTACAAGTAATTCCTTAAACTTATCACACACTTAGCTAAATTTATTTATTTTGCCACAAAGTGTCAAATATCATTAGAATTCCTTTATTGATGAATCACTGAAGATCTTCTCCCATTGTGGAAAATATGAGTCCATATAGTTCAACTTCAGTACAATGTTAATTATCATATACCTGTGATAACTTAAATGATCAGTTCATATTATGCATTTCTTTCATATTATGCATTTCTTGCACTCTTCGGAAAACTTTTTCAACTGTTGTCCTCACTGTATGATAGCTTATGTTAGGCTATAAACATTGTATGTAATGTTTTATGCTGATTATATTGTTCGTATTCGTAGTCGTATATAGTATCTAGCTCTAACTGTAATGTACAAGTAATTTCTGATTGACAGGTGACAGGTAAACAGTATCTTGCTATACCAGTAGCAGAGGGAGAAGAGGAAATGGACCATGTTGTGGTGGTGTCAAATGTTGTAAGTTGAAAATATAGGAGCCTTGTTGCTAGCAAAAACAGTAAAATTTCTGTGTCAAGACCACATTTGGGACTTTTAGAAGTGGTCTTTAAGACCACTTTTGAACAGTCTTTAAGGTGGTCTCTTACTAGAGGACACTGGGTGTAGAAAACACAAAGAAAGGAAAACTGAACCTGTTAAATATGTTATAATCCTTTTTGTACTTGAAACCCCAAAATGGGTACCCTGGCAAACAGTGCAGGCCCAGATCAGATGCTGCAGAATGTGACATTTGATCAGGGCCTACACTGTTTGCAAAATGTTCAGCGATTTTCCAAATAAATTTCGAAGAAAACACAGCCCCTAAATTTTGTAGTGAACTCCTGCTGTAGTATAAGGAGGAAGATTCCATTTGGTACAAAATGGGTTAATATGAATTACGTCTCCCCCGAAAAAATTTTTTTCGGAGAGACATATTGTTTTTCCCCCGGGCGTCTGTCCATCTGTCCGTCTGTCACACTTTCGTGTCCGCAACTTGAAAACCGTTCGAGCTATCTTCAAGAAACTTTATATAAATATTAATCAGCATTAGACGATGTGCAGTGCGCAAGAACTATAACTCTCGCGTTTACACTTTTTGAATTATCTCCCTTGGAAGTTTGTCAGTATGTATATATGTTTTTGCAAATCGTGTCCGGTCAATAACTTTCTTATTTTCAGATGGATTTTAAAATTACTTGGCAGAAATATTAACAACCATAAGATGATGTGTGGTGCCCATGAGGCAGGTCGGTACCTCAAAGGTCAAGGTCATACTTAGAGGTCAAAGGTAAAAAGGTCAAGGTCATACTTAGAGGTCAAAGGTCAAAAAGGGGCCTTTTTTTCGTGTTTGGTCAATAACTTTCTTATTTTGAGATGGATTTTGAAATCACTTGGCAGAAATGTTAACAAATATAAGACGATGTGTTGTGTGCATGACCCAGGTTGGTACCTCAAAGGTCAAGGTCATACTTAGAGGTCAAAGGTAAAAAAGGGGCCTTTTTTCGGGTTTTGTCAAAAACTTGCTTATTCTTAGATAGAATTTGAAGTTACTTGGCAAAAATGTTAACAATCATGAGATGATGTGTTGCATGCATTATTCAGTTTGGTACCTAAAATGTCAAGGTCATACATAGAGATCAAAGGTCAAAAAGGGGCCTTTTTTCGTGTTTGGTCAATAACTTTCTTATTTTTAGACAGATTTTGAAATTGCATGGCAGAAATGTTAACCACCATGAGATGATGTGTTGCACGCATGACCCAGTATGGTACCTGAAAGGTCAAGGTCATACATAGAGGTTAAAGGTAAAAAAGGGGGCCTTTTTTGTGTTCCCCCAATAACTTTCTTATTTTTAGATGGATTTTGAAATTACTTTGCAGAAATGTTAACCACCATGAGACGATGTGTTGGGTGCATGACCCAAGTTGGTACCTTAAATGTCAAGGTCGTACTGACAGGTCAAAGGACAAAAGGGGGCCTTCTTTAGTGTTCAGTCAATAACTTATTCCTGGATAGATTGTGAAATTACTTGGCAGAAATGTTAACCATCATGAGACGATGTGGTGCACGCTAGACCCATGTCGGCACCTCCAAGATCAAGGTCATACTAAGAGGTCAGAGGTAAAAAAAGTGTGTGTTTTTTTTTTGTGTCCAGTCAATAACTTTTTTATTTCTGGATGGACTTTATATGTAAAGTAACCATGCAGAAATGTTCACCGCCATTAGACCAAGAGTCATGTGCAAGACCAAAGTCCATACCTCCAATGTCAAGGTCATACCTAGAGGTCAAAGGTAAAAAAGGGACAGTCAATTAACTTCCTTATTCTTTGATGGATTATGAAATTCATTACGAAAACAGGCCTATACAACTACATTGTTAATTTTACCTACCTAAAAGCGTAAATTTTAAGATTAAAAATTGTGATATTTTTTTTATTTCTGCTCAAAATATAGATTGTGGGTTCATGTTAGAACCGCCTCATCGAGGCGGTTCTAAAGAGTTCCCACAATCTGTATTTTAGAGTTGAAATAAGAAAAATAAGGTTTTCCCCTGTAAACCCCAGTTTTACTGTATAAAAGTGGGGTTGAGGGGGTTCAGAATTGTATAGGCGTGTTTTTGTGATGTTCTTGGCAGAAATGTTAACCATCATGAGACGATGTGTTGTACCTCAAAGGTCAAGGCCATACTAAGAGGTCAAAGGTAAAAAAGGGCTTTTTTTGTACAGCCAATAACTGTTTTATTTTTCTATTAACATTTTTGGACGGGTTTTTTTAAAAAAAATCCGTCTCTTAAAATAGCGATGTCCGGGCGGGCGGGCGTCCTGCGGGCGGGCGGGCGGGCGGGCGTCGTCCAAGGTTTACCTTTTGGTTAACCTTTTTTCAAAGTGATATTTTTCATCTATTCTGCAGCAGATTGTTTTAATATCAGGACTGATGCATAAGTGGAGGTACCGCTTTCATGTATTATCCATAAATGGCGCAAAAGACCAAAATTTTGGCGGAAATTGTCATTTTTCAAACTTGCGTTTTTCAGGTTTACCTTTTGGTTAACCTTTTTACAAATGCCAGTGTAGTGGATAGAGTGCTGGACTACGGATCCTATTGTTGACTATGAATCTGAGGGGCGTGAGTTCAAACCCCGGTGGAGACATTTTTTTTTTTTTCTGTTCTTTTTTTTTTTTCTGTTCTTTTTTCATTCTTTTTTTTCTTTATTTTTCTTTTCTTCTCGATAAACACACATAGAAGCCTCTGTCGTGTAGTGGTTACGCTACTCGACTTGTAAACCAGGGATCGCAGGATCGATCCCGGGCTTCTCCAGACTTTCGGATGAGTCTTTAAACCGAGGTCCCGTCTCCATATGACCATAGCTGTTGGTGGGACGTAAAACTCAAGCACTCACTCACTCTCCATAAACACATATGAACAATTATTATCTTCCTCCCCTGATAGTTGCTAGTAATAATACATACATGCATGCACAGGCATGGAATTTTCTTTTCTTTTTTTTTTTTTTTTTTCGTTCTTTTTTTTAGCTCACCTGAGCACGAAGTGCTCAAGGTGAGTTGATGTCCGTCGTCCGTCACGACATCTCCTCCTGAGATAATGGCCCGATTTCAAAATTATTTTACAGAAATGTTCATTAGGTGACCCTTTTTCAAAATTGCTAAAATCAGTGGCCACTAGAGCTAAAAATAGAGCTAAAAATAGAAAATTTTTTATTTTTTTTTCTTCGTAAAACACATAAACAAATCCCCCCCCCCCCACACACACACACAAAAAGTTGTTACTGGGTAAGGATATTGCATTTGTTCTGTACATACATGCATACTTAGTTTTATATACATACCCTACCCACCCCACCCTACCCTAGCATACCCTACCCTACCCCACAACCCCACCCCACCCCCATCCCAAAACAACCCCAATCCACCCCCAACCCAACCCCATCCCACCACTCCCCACCTTACCCGACCTCACCCCATCCCACCCACCCAAGCCCACCCCACCCCACAACCCCACCACACCCCATCACACCCCACACCCACCACAAATTCCACCCCATCCCACCCGACTCCTAACCCATTCCACCCCACCCTACCCCACACCAGCACACCCCACCCTACCCCACCCATGCCACCACCATCCTAACCATACTGAAAAAAAAAAACCCGTCCATAATGCCATTAGGCATTTTTCTTGTTAAAGTTACTTTGCAGAAATGTTCATCTTCATTAGAAGATGTGTTGCACACAAGACCCAGCTCAATACCTCCAACGTCAAGGTTATACTTAGAGGTCAAAAACGGGGGAGGCATCTGTGTTTTTGTAGAAAAACAAATTCTAGTTAGTCTTAAAGGCATTTATTCTTGATTATTGACTGTAATTTCTATGATGTACATCCAGCTGTCACTTGCCACACTGTCATATCAGATTTCTGTTGCTGCTTGCACTGAAGAAACAAAACTAACTATGATGTTAGTTAACATTTTTGTAAAAGTTTGATCATATAGCAACGCAAATACACTGATATTTTTTTATGAAAAAATGTGAGTAGCTTCTATGTTGCAAAAGCTTCTTACCGTAAAAATTCGGCTATAAGACGAGGATTTTTCCCTCCAAAATGAGCCCCAAAAAATGTCCCCGTCTTATAGCCGAGGTCATGGACTGCAGGCTTTTTTCCGGCAATGTCCGGCGAAGACCAGACATACGGAAAAAGCCGATCGGTGATTTTTTAATTGACATACCGTCAAATCGCCGCCCAAAAACCACCGCTATGATTTTTCTGCACGCGATCGGTAAATGACGTAATCCGACGCCATTACCCCCACACGTGTTTAATGTCATTGCATGTATCTCTTTCATAAAAAAAATGTTTGGAACCGGTAAAAAATATTTTCCCGATAGCTATGCGGTTGTGAAAAGAGGTGGATAGAAAATCAGTGCTTTGCACAGCTCCCGAATTATCCCCAGAAGCTCCGTGTCAATACCCAACAACAGCGTTCGACTTTCCCGCCAACGTCTGCTATTTGGCGCCAAAACATAACCATTCATGAGATCGTAGAATAGTCCGATTTTATAATGCAAATATTTACCGTTAGATGTAGCTAACAGTCTGAGGAGCAATTAAATCATTTTCACATTGATTGTGGATTAAATTTTATGACTCGAGGATAAACGCAATTTAGAGACATAACTTGACCATGTTTTCACACCTTATCGACACGCACCGTAGGGTGGCAATTATACGACAGGGATTAACAATAGTGTCATACTTGAACCCTAATAAATACACAGATGGTTTGTCTCTGAATTGACAGCGATTTACTTACTGGTCTAGCTTTATCGTATTCAAGGACTCAAAAAGACTGGCGGTTGTAGACGATTTTTTTATAGCCCCGCTTGAAAAGTGGGGCTATATTGGATTTGCCCTGTCATTCCGTAATTCTGTAATTCCGTAATTCCGTTATTCCGTTATTTTTTCGTCACAGTTTTCCCCGAAACTAAGAGAGCTAGAAAACTAAAACTTTGTATACACGTGGACAATGGGTGCCTCCACGGACCTTACCGAAATTATGACCAAGGGCCCATAACTCTTGGAGTTATCTCCCCTGATAGGTTTTTTTAAATGAAAATGTTTGGTCACAGTTTTCTCAGGAACGAAAGAAGCTAGAAAGCTCAAACTTTGCATAAATGTGGACAATGGGTGGATATAGGGAGCTTACCAAAATAATGGCCAAGGGCCCATAACTGTTGGAGTTATCTCTCCTGATAGGTTTTTTAAATAAATGAAAATATAGGTTTTTTTTAAATGAAAATGTTTGGTCACAGTTTTCTCAGGAACTAAAGAAGCTAGAAACCTCAAACTTTGCATAAATGTGGACAATGGGTGGATATAGGGAGCTAACCAAAATAATGGCCGAGGGCCCATTACTTTTGGAGTTATCTCCCCTGATAGTATAGTTTTTTTTAATAAATGAAAAGGTTTGGTGACAGTTTTCTCAGGAACTAAGAAAGCTAGAATACTGAAACTTTGTATGAACATGAAAAGTGGGTGGATGTATGGCCCTTACCAAAATAATGGCCAAAGGCCCATAACTCTTGGAGTTATCTCCCCTGATAGGATATTTTCTGCAAGTAAAAAAATCATTTCACTTTTCTAACCATCAAACCATGAAAAATATTTTCGATACAGTTTTCTCAGGTACTAAGAAAGCTAGAAAGCTGAAACTTTGTATAAACATGAACATTAGGTGGATGTAAGTAAATAATGGCCAACAACATTACTCTTGGGGTTATCTCCCCAGCAAAGAAAAAAAAAAATATTAAAGTTTTCTCTGGAACTAAGAAAGCTCCCCTGATAGGTTAAAAGCTTTTAGAGTCAATGTGTCTTACTCCTCTGATAGCGCTATAGCGGGGCTATAGTCAGATCCTCTGACAGCTCTAGTTTTTTTTTGCACTTGTCCCGACCGAGCGTCATAAGGTCAAAGTGCACCTGCCCGGCGTGATTTCGGTCTTGTCCCGGGCGGCCGGGAAATGGATTTGTCAGCCCATGTCGTCTATTAAATAGGAGTCTGTGTAGCCTAAGCCAGCAAAGCATGTACCGGGCCGACAGCGATACGACGAATCGGCCCGAAGTTTGCCGCTATTGTGTGCTAGCAGAATGTCAACAGACATAAACAAGCGGCCAAACAAGCCATGTTAGGGGTAAGTTGATGGGGTTTTCTAACGAAGGTCCATTTCTCACATCTAAATGGCATCTGGCGGTAGCAGATAGGCCCCGACAGATATGGCAAAAATTTGACCCGTCTTATAAAAGAGTATAAGCAAAATCCCACCTAAGAAAAGCTGAAAAGGGGGTCCCGTCTTATAGCCGAATCGCCTTATAGCCGAATTTTTACGGTACTGTTTTTCAGCAAAATACCAGAGTGTTTGTAAATTTACATGCTGGAACAGATAACATTTTGACCACAAAGAAGTTTGTTAAGCTAACAATGCTTTGACCATCTGGGTCTAGAACGCCATGTAAAGGCAGTAATCAAACAGTTGTACATAAATATGTTAATCGTTAAATTTTTATGCATAGAAAATCAGACTCGGGAATCATTGTGGTATTTAAGAACCATTTTGAAAATAGAGTTCTGCTTAAGCCGGAGCTAGAGGGCGTGGCTGGTCTTGCACATTTCAGTACTTGTCTTGCACATTTCAGTACAGACTCAATAACTGCCCATCGGAGCTTGACAAAATAAATGGGCTGCATGATGCTTCCACGCAGAGCTGAATCCGGCCTCACATGAGTACTGGTAAACTGCTTAGAGGATTTAGGCTTGCCCAGGCAAAGCGTAGCAAGTTGGACTGTCCATGCTTATTATCCCCACGCTTTTCGAAGAAAAAGTGGGGATATTGTAATTGTCTTCGTCGTCCGTACGTCCGTACGTCCGTCCGTCCGTCTTACCGGACAACTCCTCCCACACTTTTACAGCTAGAAACTTAAAACTTTGGGAACTGATAGGTCTTTGGTCTGAGGAGTGCATGACACTTTCGGAATTTTGATCCTACCCCTAGGGGCCAGGGGGTGGGGTTCCCCGGGGGTAAAAAATCAAAGTTTTCAGAACCTGGTCGTGTGACATATCAAATCGAACGGCATAATGAGTAGAATACATAACAATCAAAATTTGACCCCTAGGGTCATGTTTGAGGTCACCAGAGGTCAAAAACTTGAATTTTCACCCCCATAACCCCCTTTTTAACGATTACCGGATAACTCCTCCTACGCCGTTTCAGATAGAAACATGAAACTTTGGGAACTGATAGGTCTTTGGTCTGAGGAGTGCATGACACTTTCGGAATTTTGATCCTACCCCTAGGGGCCAGGCCAGGGGGTGGGGTGCCCCAGGGGTAAAAAATCAAAGTTTTCAGAACCTGGTCGTGTGACATATCAAATCGAACAGCATAATGAGTAGAATACATAACAATCATAATTTGACCCCTAGGGTCATGTTTGAGGTCACCAGAGGTCAAAAACTTGGATTTTCACCCCCATAACCCCCTTTTTAACGATTACCGGATAACTCCTCCTACGCCGTTTCAGATAGAAACATGAAACTTTGGGAACTGATAGGTCTTTGGTCTGAAGAGTGCATGACACTTTTGGAATTTTGATCTTAAGATTGGGTGGGAGTTGCAATTGAGAACATATAGTGGTGTATCTTAAAAAAAAAGCGTGGGGATATGCGATGGCGTGCCATCGACTGCGCGATTCTAGTAAACCTATTGGTTTCATTAGGCGACAGTGATTGAGCTGTCATTTCATCTCAGTGCCGGGTAAAAGTCCCACATAATTGGAAGCAACGTCTCCAAAATGACCTATATAGTGTTGACGGGGACGTTAAACATCAAATCAAACAAACAAAACAGACTCAATAAAACTGAGTCTGCTATTTTTTGCTTATTTGGTGTATTCTTTGATTCCAAAGGATCCAACTATTCGGAACTTAATGACATTTCATGTGAATCATCTGCACAGCTCATAGAAAGATTTTTACATATGAAATGCCCACTCATGACCTAAATTATTATTATTATACATAGCAACAGATAAGGTGTGTATTTTGTGATAATTGAAGGATAGTTTTTGTCAATTCCGCATGAAAACCTATGTTCTGGGTATTCATTAGAACCGCCTCGATGAGGCGGTTCTAATGAATACCCACAACATAGGTTTATATGCAGAAATAAAGAAAACTATCCTTCACTGATCACAAAATGTGCACATTATCTGTTGCTTTGTAAAAAATATTGAAGAGGATGTAAAACCTCAACAAAAAAAAAAAATGCCTGCTCATGTCATATCCACTAATGACCTAAATAGTATTGAAGGGGATGTAAAACCTCAACAAGAACAAAAAAATGCCTGCTCATGTCATATCCACTCATGACCTAAATAGTATTGAAGGGGATGTAAAACCTCAACAAAAACAAAAAAATGCCCGCTCATGTCATATCCTCTCATGACCTAAATAGTATTGAAGGGGATGTAAAACCTCAACAAGAACAAAAAAATGCCTGCTCATGTCATATCCACTCATGACCTAAATAGTATTGAAGGGGATGTAAAACCTCAACAAAAACAAAAAAATGCCCGCTCATGTCATGTCCACTCATGACCTAAATAGTATTGAAGGGGATGTAAAACCTCAACAAAAACAAAAAAATGCCCGCTCATGTCATATCCACTCATGACCTAAATAGTATTGAAGGGGATGTAAAACCTCAACAAAAACAAAAAATGCCCGCTCATGTCATATCCACTCATGACCTAAATAGTATTGAAGAGGATGTAAAACCTCAACAAAAACAAAAAATGCCCGCTCCTGTCATATCCTCTCATGACCTAAATAGTATTGAAGAGGATGTAAAACCTCAACAAAAACAAAAAATGCCCGCTCATGTCATATCCACTCATGACCTAAATAGTATTGAAGAGGATGTAAAACCTCAACAAAAACCAAAAAAAATGCCTGCTCATGTCATATCCTCTCATGACCTAAATAGTATTGAAGGGGATGTAAAACCTCAACAAAAACAAAAAAAAAATTGCCCTCTCGTCAGATCTTCTATGTGTCATGCAGCTTACATTTGTCATGTATTTCATTTTTAGTTTGAGAACAGATGGGTGTGTGCCTGTGAACTAAAGGCAGGTGAAGAACAATGGTGAGTATATCCACCTTATTGTCTATTTAATTACCAAAAGACAATTCGGATTGTTATACCCGCTTTTTCGAAGAAAAATCAGGTATATTATTTTCGTACCAGAGTTGAGTGGGCATCAGTCCGTCTGTCTGTCCATCTGTCTGTCTGTCCGTCACGTTTCTTGTAAATGGATCTCCTCTGCAACCACTGAAGTTACACTTTTGAAACTTTGCATGTGGATATTGCATGGTATGTAGATGGAAGTGGGCTACTTTTTTGTGACCTTGACCCCAACATGGCCCCATGGTCAAAGGTCAAAAAGTATGACTTTTGGATCTCGTCTGCAACCACTGAAGTTACACTTTTGACACTTTGGATGTGGATAGTACATGGTATGTAGATGGCAGTGGGCTACTTTTTTGTGACCTTGACCCCAACATGGCCCCAAGGTCAAAGGTTAAAAGTATGACTTTTGGATCTCGTCTGCAACCACTGAAGATACACTTTTGAAACTTTGCATGTGGATAGTACACGGTATGTAGATGGCAGTTGGCTACTTTTTTGTGATCTTGACCCCACTATGGTCCCAAGGTCAAAGGTCAAAAAGTATGACTTTACCATATCTTTAGTGTCATTCATACAAAAAGCGGGTATTTGCGATGGTATACCATCGACTGCGTGATCTAAGTAAAATTTGGTACCTTTAAAATCCTAAAAATTTGGATGCCTTAGGACTTGCTGTAATTTTCCAAAAATTTTAACAAATTGCTTTCATGATCCAGCAAGGGGGCCAAAAGGTGCAGACACAATGGAGTGTAGACCCTGATCAGACTGCTCCTTCATGGTCAATTTCTGTATAATCCATAAATTTTTGTTTGGATACAACATAGTTGTTTATTTAACAGGGTTTCTGCTTTGTACCCCAACAAAGTGTTATAAAGACATTATGGTTATCGTTATGAAGTGGTTCTTGTGATTATAATCAGCATGTATTTATAGCCCCGCCTTGAAAAAGTGGGGGCTATATTGGATTTGCCTTGTCCTTATGTGATTCCATAATTCGGTTATTCATCGTAACTCAAAAACTGTTTGAGGTATTTTCATGAAACTTCACACAAATGTAAAACACTATGAGACAATGTGCAGAGCGCATGAACCGTAGCTCTGGATTGCCTACTTTTGAAGTTATTTCCCTTTGAACATTGAAAAAATTCCGTTATTCATGATTACTCAAAAACCGTTTGAGGTATTTTCATGAAACTTCACACAAATGTAAAGCACTATGAGACAATGTGCAGAGCACATGAACCATAACTCTGGATTGCCTACTTTTGGAGTTATTGTCCTTTGAACATTGAAAAATGGCAATTTTAACCTTGTCTGCTCCATAATGCAAAAACGATTTGAGATATTTTCATGAAACGTCACACAAATGTAAAGCACCATGAGAAGATGTGCAGAGCACATGAACCATAGCTCTGGATTGCCTTTTTACCACCTTTCATTAGAGGCTGAAAGCTGAAATCATTTTTTTATGCCCCCGCATCATATGATGCCGGGGGCATATAGTTTTTCGGTTTTCCGTACGTGTGTACGTGCATACATGTGTACGTCCGTCTGTACGTGTGTGTGTACGTACGTACGTATGTACGTACGTACATTATGTACGTACGTGATCCTGTAACCTCAGGTTAAAGTTTTTGTAACAGGTAGAGCCTGAACTTTTAGAACTCATATATTCCTAACCATGTGATGGAACTGGTTCATCTTTGGTATGATGATAGATATAGGTCCAAAGTTTTATAAAGCAATACCCCCACCCATGCCTGTGACCTCAAGGTCAAGGTCACAGACTTAGAAATTTTCAATGTTAAAGACTCAGGTTAAGGTTTTTGTAACATGTAGACTTGAACATTTTAAAACTCATATTTTCCAAACCATTTGATGGAATTGGTTCATATTTGGTATGATTATAGATAAAGGTCCAAAGTTTTATTCAGCGATACCCCCACCCATGCCCATGGCCTCTAGGTCAAGGTCATGGACTTAGAAATTTTCCATGTTAAAGACTCCAGTTAAGGTATTTGTACCTGGTAGAACCTGAACTTTTATGATGGCTTTGGTTCATATGATGATAGATATAGGTACAATGTTTTATTCAGCAATACCCCCACCCTTGCCTATGACCTGAAGGTCAAGGTCACAGACTTCGACAATTTTAATGTGAAAGATTTTAAAGAGCTCAAATTTTCCAAACTATATTATGGATTTGGCTTATGTATGCTATGATGATAGGTACAGGTCCAAATGTTTATTTGGCAATACCCCCACTCATGCCTATGGCTTCAAGGTCAAGGTCACAGACTTAGAAATTTTTAATTAGATATTTTAAGAGTTGATATTTTCCAAATCGTGCGATGGATTGAGTTGATATTTGGTATGATGTTAGATACCTGTCCATTTTATTCAGCGATACCCCCACCCATGCCCATGAGCTCAAGGTCAAGGTCACAAACTTAAAATTTTTTAATTATCCCCTCGCACAACATAGCTCTAGCGTCTATATTTCTTCACTGATTTCAATATAACTTCACACAAATGTTCCTTATGACAATACCTCGAGCGAGTTCGACTTTCAAGGTCAAGGTCACTGTGGCTATTTTTAGAAAAACTTTGTCATTGCTCTAGCGCTTACATTTTTTCACCAATTTCAATATAACTTCTCACAAATGTTCCTGATGACAAGGTCACAAACTTAGAAAATTTTGTTGCAACATGGATTTTCTGGGTGAGGCGGGGCCCTTGGCGGGGGCATCTGTGTTGTCTGGACACATTTCTAGTTTTCTAGTATTTTTCTTTTCTGATAGCGCTATAGCAGGGCTATAGTCAGATCCTCTGATAGTTCTAGTTTGTTTCATTTCAGTTCCAAATGCAAGGACTTATCATCACAAGGATATGTCATACCACCTCGGAATTCATATAAAAAGGTAGGGTGATATTCTTCTAGTTTAGACAAATTGATAGATACAATAAAATTCCTATATTAAGACCACCTTTGGGACTGTTCAAAAGTGGTCATTAAGACCACTTTTGAACAGTCCCAAAGGTGGTCTCTGATCAGAGGTTACTGTATGTGGCAAATACAAAGAAAAAATAATTGCAACATACTAAATAAGCCTTTTAGAGCAGAATTAGACTTAATTTTAGGTGGTCTTAATAGCGGAATTTCACTGTATTTACATCTCATTAACCCATATCCTGCTGAATAATTAAGTTGGCCACACCCATTCATTGCTGACTGTCAGACAATCAAATTTACTTGATGTAATGTACTCATTCAAATTTTCAGACTGAATGGCAAACAGTGTAGATCCTGATCAGATGGCTTCCTTTAGAAGCCATCTGATCTGGATTTACACTGTTTTCAAAGGTATGGGTTTTGTATTCAGCTTGATAAGGTTTAACAAGTCTCTGTAATGAACACCCCTGTAAACCCCACTTTATATAGAGAAAACTGGGGTTTACAGGGGTATACACTATTTTTCTTATCTCTGCTCTAAACCATAGATTGTGGGTACTAGTTTGAATTGCCTCGTTGAGACAATTCTAACAAGGACCAACTATCTGTGCTAGGGGTAGCAATAAGAAAGATATTACTATTTTTTTTCATACAAGTTTCAGTGTTTGAGTGAAGAAAAATACACTTGTCATGAAAATTTTAGTGTTTGAGACAAGAAAAATTCACTTACCATAAACATGCCAGTGTTTGAGTCAGGAAATTCACTCCTCATAAAAATATCAGTGTTCAAGAATGAAAATTTCACTCATAAAAAAAAAAAAGTAGTGTTCGAGACATGAAAATTTTACTGCTTATGCCGTACAGTGACCCCCCGGGACATATTTTTCCATCCACCCCTAATTACACCCCAGTTACACAGATTATATATTAAATTTTTCGCTGTTATGATCGGTTGTCATGTGTGATTTTATTTCTGGTTTTCTGTGTAAACGGCCATCGGGGACAAGTGTTCAATTCGGTTAACCAATCATTTCATGGGTTGCTGGTAGGTAACCGAAAGCAACTCAAACCGGGTTGGATCGGTGATAAGGATGTTTGCATCGATAAAATACTGAAATACTGTCCATTTTTATCGTTTGTATATTGGAGCTAAATCGGGCGTATCGCTGAGTAATCGGTATTTGATAGCTAGTCATCAGTGGTTAAACACTTTCGTCAGATATGGTCGGTGATAGATATTTGTTTATCTTTGTCCGATTGGCAATATCGGTGATTAAGAGCTTGCATATCTCGTGCTATAGGTTCCTGTCGGTTCTTTTATTATGCCCCCGCCATTCGAAGAATGGTGGAAAGGGCATATAGCGTTGCCCCTGTCCGTCCGTCCGTTCGTCCGTCCGTCCGTCCGAAACTTAAACGCAGTCAATAACTTCCTTATTTCTTGATGGATTTTAAAATTACTCGGCAGAAATGTTAACCATCATGAGACGACGTGTCACGTGCAAAACCCAGGTCAGTACCACCAAGGTCAAGGTCATGCTTAGAGGTCAAAGGTCAAGAAAAGGGTCCGAAACTTAAACGCAGTCAATAACTTTCTTATTTCTGGATGGATTTTGAAATTATTTTGGAGAAATGTTAACCATCATGAGTCGATGTGTCACCTGCAAAACCCAGGTCCGTGCCTCCAAGGTCAAGGTCATACTTGGAGGTCAAAGGTCAAAAAAAGGGTCCGAAACTTAAACGCAGTCAATAACTTTCTTATTTCTGGATGGATTTTGAAATTACTTGGTTAACATTTCTACCATCATCAGTCGATGTGTCACATGCAAAATCCAGGTCCGTACCTCCAAGGTCAAGGTCATACTTGGAGGTCAAAGGTCAAAAAATGGGTCCGAAACTTAAACACAGCCAATAACTTAGGGCAATTCCAGAATTAGTCAGGGGGGGTGGGTGGGAGGCACTTTTTTAAAAACCCCACCACCCGTAAAATATAATTTTCCCTGACCCCCAGTACCCATGAATTTAAAAAAAATGAGAACCCCGCCACCCCCTATTTAAGAATAAATTCAATACCCCATCCACAGTCCATAAAAATTTTTTTTTACCCCCACCAACCGTAAAAAAAAATGTATGTATAAAATTCCCCCCCCCCCCACACACAAAAAAAAAATCAATGAATAAATAAAGAAATGTTAAAATGGTTAAAGGCCGGAGTGATTTGACTGTACTCAACAGCTGTATACTTTGTTTCCTTTTTAGAACATGTCATAGAAGAATATATAGGTTTTTCAAGCCTATAGTCACATCTGAATTAGTATAAAGAAGAGGGATGCTGCTCAGGGGTCCCTTCAAGAATGAGAAATATCTGCATGTCATAAGAAATGAACTGTCCAGTTTCCTGACCAGTTGATTCTGGAGACTTACATCAAAGGGATAAATCGGGCTAGAAGGCAGACATTTTGCAAGAACCTCTGTCTAGTTCTGTACTGCATATGTGCAAATAGTGAAGGCTCTGGTGATACTGTACAAATGCACAAGCTCACAAGAGCCTTGGCTGGTGATATATGTGTTTAGTACCATTACTCATAGGAATGTCCATCAAGGTTTTTGTGTTTGGGTTGTATGTTTCAACAACTCTTAAGATCATATGTAGACTCATCCAAAAGTCTGGTAAGTTCAGTAATTGAACGGACAACTCTTTCTTTATGAAGCGAGTACTCAACCACTACAACACATCATGGTTGTTGAAATCAGAGGGCCACATGAAGGATTAGTTTTTAATTTAATAGTGAAATTAAAAACAATTTAGACATCTGAAAATATGCTATGCTATTCTAAACTTTTTAAAAAATAGATTTGTACCTGGCAGTGTTGTTGCTTGTGTTTTTGTTAGTCACTTAAGGTGACATGGAACACCTGCAGGTTTGGTAGCTTTTTTTTTTCTTAGTTTTCAAATAAGTAATACTTTTTCTATGTATGGGGCTACTGTTGCACAAAAAGACTGGGTAGGGTAAAGAAGTTGCAGATTCTTTCAAGCAAAAGAAACCTTTATAAAATTGGGGCCAACTTCAAGACAAGATTTACCTTCTCTGTTGGTGTTCTCACTCGCCTTGACAACTGTAAACCTTCAGAATTTTGCAATTTTCTCTACTTTTCTAAAGAAGAATTTCTACAGCGTCATATTAATGTTTCATGCAAGGCGTGATGGTTGTAGTCGATTAGAATACTAACTTTGAAGTAAATGATGACATAAATGTCGAACCTCGACGTAAATGTTGACAGACGGACGGACGGTCGGACGAACGAACGAACGGACGTAAAATCGGACGCCTATATCGCACCATGCTATAAGCAGGTGCGACAAAAACAACAGGAAACAAATGACCAATATTAAACTACTTTAATAACCAAACCAAACTGTAAAATGTCAACACACATGGCTTATAAGCCCTTAAGATGCCAATCACACCAATTGTTGTCTGCTTTGTTGTCTGCAGGTATAAAACTTTACAAGTCATTGCTGGAAACAGTGTGGACCCATATCAGACTGTTTTTCCTAGAAACAGTCTGACCAGGGTTCACACTGCTTGCCTGTACATGCAAAAATGTCTGAAAGGTTTGCAAGATGAAGCAGACAACAAAGACAACATTTACCGTATTCGCCCTAATTACCGCACAGTGCGCTTAGTTTTTTCAAAATCGTGTCATAAAATCATGGTGAAAAATCTACCTAATTAGCGCACACTTCATACGAAAACAACAGCTTCTAAGATGATGCATACTGATATTTAATGGGACGGAAAAAGATACTTAAGCATTGCCTTCACTGTTGGAAGAAATAATATTAAGTTTTTTTATAGATTTACTATGAGAGCTTCAAGGGGAGATTACTGTAAAGTGTGCGTTTATGCATTTCCTTTTCAAAAATAGCTTTGGTGTGCGCTTATAGGAGCATGTGCGGTAATTAGGGCGAATACGGTAGGTACAGTTTTCAAAAAATCCTTCCTATAAAATACCCGCGTCTGGGTGGGCCTTGGGTGTCATAGATTTGTACCCGACATGGCCCATATTGGAACTTAGCCCAGACACTGTCAAAACAAACAATCTGATAAAGTTTAATGAACATTCATTACAACATATGAAGCCTCAATTATGTACACAATATTTTTCAATGATTTGACCTAGTAACCTAGTTTTTGAATCCACATGACCCATATTTGAATGTAACCTAGATAATAATCGTTCAAACAAACATTCTGTCAGATGAAGTTTCATGAAGATCGAATGGAAAATGAAGCTTCTATTGTGAAGGTTTTTCTATTAAGATTTGACCTAGTGACCTAGTTTTTGATCAGACAAGGCCCAGATTCCAACTTGGCCAAGACACTGACAAAACAAATTGTTTGACAAAGTTTTATGAACATTCATTGAGAAATGAAGCCACTATTGTGTAGACAATGTTTTTTAATGAACTGACCAAGTAACCTAGTTGTTCAACGGACATTTTCGAACTAACCTTGATATTTTGTGAACGAACATTCTAAGAGTTTCACAAAGATTCAATGGAAAATGGAGCCTCTATTGTGTACACAAGGTTTTCTTCGATTTTACCTAATGACCTAGTTTTTAACCCGACATGAATCAGTTTCAATGGCCTAGACTTTATATAGATAAACATTCTGACAAAGTTTCATAAAGATTGGATCAAAACTGTGCCCTCTAGAGTGTATACAAGCAAAAGTTGACGGCCGATGTTGGGATGTATGACAGACATCACTGTATCCCAAAAGCACACCTATTTCTAAATAATTTAACAGAAATACTACTTTGTGATCCTCTGCCGAAATTGCAAAAATGTTCCGGGAGAACAAAATGGCCCTCAGAGATAAAAATAGAAAAACTTTGAAACAACATCTCCTAATCTAATGGCCAGATTTCAAAATAATTTCCAAGAAATGTTCCTCTTATGACCTTTTATTAATATTCTGTTCTGCTGAACAAAATTGTTGCCAGAGTTAAAGATAAAAAAAACATTTTTCTCCTAGGCAAATGGCTCAATTTCAAAGTATTTTCACTTTTTTTTTTCTAAGATTTGACCTAGTAACCTAGTTTTTGACCTGACAGGACTCAGTTTCAAACTTAGCCTGAATATGAGCCTAGGCACAGCAATGCCCAAAATTTACCTGTAAAGTAGAAGTAAAACAAAGATCAGGAATCGATACAATTAACTCACACACCCTACCAAGGACACCACAGGGAAAGAAACACAAACACGAAACGACCAGACCATAATGGAAACCAAAACAGAGGAAGGCCAAAAGGACAGCTACTTTCCCACAAAATGGCTTAACGGCCATCCAAAACAATCCATGGTCGTTTCGCACCAAGACACCCGACCCTGGTCGTTTCGCACCAAGACACTGGAGCATGCTTCAGAACATTTTTGATCCGATTTGGGAGCTATTTCGAACCCAAAAATACAATTATCGCTGTACTATGGATCACTTCGGGCCCAAATGTTAATGGGCCCAAAGTTACTGTCTTTTTGGACTTCTTGCTCAGTTGTTCTGAAATGGTGTATTCACCACATAATCGAGATGCCAGTGCAATTTGGTGCATTCTGGTGCATTCTAAGACCCTTTTTAGCCTTTATATTTGTGACATTTTTGGGGGCATTTTTTTTTTTTAAATTGAGAAGATTGTTGTGAAGTTTTTTTATTCCATTACAAGCTTCTGAGATGTTCCTTGAATACTTCCATGTAAATGACAAACACATCTCTGCCTTTAAATGCATGGGTGAAAGTTGCCAGAAATCCAAATACTGAAAAATTGGCTGGGGGTCAAGGGGGCCGCCTAGGCCCCCTTGTGAGTCCAGGGCAATGCCCTGGTGGGAGCCCAGGGGGCAAAGCCCCCGGAAGCTCCTTGATTTTAGCAATTCAGAACCCCCTAAAACCCCTAAAAATTGACAAATTTTTTCTGCATGAAAAAACTAAGTCCACACCTAAAAAAAAATTGAGCAGGGGTTCCCCCCACTAGGCGCTGGCCAGCTTTGTTCACCCCCCGCCCATAATAATCCCGGCCTTCAAAAGAGTTGGGCAAAGACAGAGTGAAGAAGAAGTGGGTGGGGTGTCTGAAATGCAAAGTAAACAAAGTTTCCAGAACACCTTCTTCTTCAATTGATAGAACTTTTGGAAAATTGATAAATGTAATTAAATGCCACATACCTTAAACGCCCCTTTTTGTGCCTCCAATCCAACAAATTTATCATAAATATAACAATGATGGCTGATTTTTCCACTCGTTTTCCTAGCGTGTTCACAATAAATGCCTGTCCTTTACTGTCTATCTATCCATCTATCTTCTAATACTGAGTCGGTCATACTTAGCCATTACCTCAGAGTCATACTTGGTCATTACCTGTGAGTCTTTTTTCGGAAAATCGTCCCCCCCCCCCCAATTTTCTCCTCGGATCTGCATGAATCACAAGATCGTCAAAATCGGACGTCCGATCCCAGGTTATACGCGTTTCCGCGGAACTATCACATCCCTGAATTATAAAAGATGCGCGAAACCTCTCGTGGGGCGAAACCTCATAGTGGCGAAACTCTTGGTGGCGAAACCTCCGATGGCGAACTTGTTTGGTGGCGAATCCTCTGTAAACGCTGTGTTTCACCCAAAGTTCTGTGTTTTACCCAAAAACATGTAAGCAAACATTCAGAATCATTCGGGCGTTTCACCGCCGTTAAAAAAGAGAGAGTTGAAATTCTACCCGTAATTAATTAATTACCGTTAGAGTAGTTTTCTACCCATAATGATTTAATTGTGGGTTTGACAATGACCCCCACCAGGCATGGAATTCAATTTTCTCTGGACCCCCCCACCCGTGAAATACAATATTCACCCAACCCCACCACCCGTACAAAAAAATATCGGGTGCCGCCCGCCCTCCCCCCATGGCTAATTCTGGAACCGCCCTTACTTATTTTTGGATGGATTTTGAAATAATTTTGAAGAAATGTTAACCATCATGAGACAATGTGTCACGTGCAAACCCAGATCCGTACCTCCAAGGTCATACTTGGAGGTCAAATGGCATAAAAAGGGTCCAAAACTTAAACACTGTCAATAACTTTCTATGGATGAATACTAACATAGACATATTTTCGGGCGGGGGCATCCGTGTCCTATGGACGCATTTCTAGTTCAAACAATGTTTAAACCCACCGATGACACGATGGCGGCAATCGATTAGTCCGAGATTGGGTCCCTATTAATCACCCATCAAAACCGACGAAATCCAACATTTTAATTCTCATCTTTTTATTAAGGATGCTCACTCATACAACAAAATATATATAGATACAACTACTTTTATTTATCTCCTTTTTCACATAGTTAATAAAACATTATTTCAATAATGTGTTTTAGTCTCTACAATATCTGGCAGTATATGGACACCGAGTAGATTCAGGTCGAAGGGGGGACGCAGTGACAGCATATAACCTTGCTCGCACGAAAACGGGCACCAAATTATTAATTTGTTTGCACTCAAAATATTGTGCAGTCCAATTTTGAATTTTGAGTATTCCAAAATATGCGCACACTCCAAATGTGTGCTCCAAGATTTTGTAACATTCCAAAAATTGTGCACTTCCTATAGTACGCTCCAAATTTTGTAACAGAGTATTCCAAATATTGCGTACATCCTGTTTGTACGCTCCACAATTTTTTAACATTCCAAATATTGCGCACATCCTGTTTGTACGCTCCAAATTTTGTAACAATCCAAATATTGCGCACATCCTATTTGTACGCTCCAAGTATTCCAAATATTGAATACATCTTATTTGTATGCTTTACAATTTTTAGCATTCTAAATATTGCGCACATCCTGACTGTACGCTCCAAATTATGTAACAATCCAGATATTGCGCACATCCTATTTGTACGCTCCACTCTATCCCAACTCTTGTGCACTCCAATTTATGCACTCCAACTAATCTTGACAGTGAGCACTCCGTAATGTGCACTCCAAAATGCATTCCATGACACGCATTCCATACCATCTTCTGCATTATGCAATGCATACCATGTAATCCATCCCATATTACATATATTCAAATAGCCCCGGCTGCACGTGCGAACCTTACTTATGACTTGCAATTTAGAAATTTTTTAGTATGACCCTGGGGGGAACACATCCCCAGGCTATGGCGAACCATTTCCATGAAGGAGACGCCACCCAGTTCAAGAAGTTCTGAAAGAAACAAGCCTCAGCTCTGCTCCCAGCAACCAGTACCCGGAATCTAGGCTCAAGAACAAATCTTCAGGCTATGGCGAACCACTTCCATGAAGGAGATGCCACCCAGTCCAAGTAGAAGTCCTGAAAGAAACAAACTTCAGCCTTGCCCCCAGCAACCAGTATTTGGAATCTAGGCTCAAGGCGTAAAGTTTCATTACAACCAAACAGCTGTCTAAGCAAAGCGTCCCCCCTATCGAATGCTGAATTCCGCATTGCACCTCGAAGCTCAGCTGATCAAAAGTCAGCAGAATCTCTCGGTGAAGAAATTAGGTGGCCATAAACAACAGATCCGGAGTCTACATCATAGTGTAGATTATATTTTCTTGTCCTTTGGGATCATTGATTCCATTATGGAAATTTGAAAATATCTGATGGTCACTGATGAGGCCTAATTGGCCGAAACTAGCTAGTCTAGATTTATCTGTGATCTTTGTTATAACTTTATACTTGTATAGTCTTAATATGTGTTTGTCGACAAAATAGCCCTAGGCTAATGTTAAATTGTTGTAAATTATGAATGTCGACTTTAAATAAAGCTTCTTATATCTTGTATCTTGTATCTAGTCTGGCCCAGAAAACATGCACACTCCATATTTTTCACTTCTGTAGTGTATTCCTTGCTTCCAAAGGCCATCTTTAATTAGGACATGCCAGCCTCAGCACCAGGAGGCACCAAACAAGCCTGAAATGAAAAGAACTTAAGACAGTATCAGGTATTAAACTTCCTGGACTGCCAATAAGATCACAACGACAGCGGCGGGTGGGTGGGTTTTAGATTCCTCTTAAAAAAACAACTTTCTTTTGCTGGATTTGAAAACGGAAAAGGAAGGTTTCCCTGAGCATGCGCAAGACGCCAAACCATAGTTTGGCCCTTAAGACGCTTGACTGCTGAATAACAAACACGGTGCAAGCGTCCAGTAACCTGGACCAACTGTCATGGTGGATGACGAGATCGAAATTGCGATCAGACATTGTTTAAACCTAAATAATGAGAGGTCAAGCCACCCTGAAGCTGCAATCATGACACATTAATGACAGTCCATTCAATTTGTTCGCACCAAATAAATGGGATTATCATTTAGTTGATAATCCCTATTATTAAGGATGCTCACTCATACAACAAAATATATATAGATACAACTACTTTTATTTATCTCCTTTTTCACATAGTTAATAAAACATTATTTCAATAATGTGTTTTAGTCTCTACAATATCTGGCAGTATATGGACACCGAGTAGATTCAGGTCGAAGTGGGGACGCAGTGACAGCATATAACCTTGCTCGCACGAAAACGGGCACCAAATTATTAATTTGTTTGCACTCAAAATATTGTGCAGTCCAATTTTGAATTTTGAGTATTCCAAAATATGCGCACACTCCAAATGTGTGCTCCAAGATTTTGTAACATTCCAAAAATTCGCACTTCCTATAGTACGCTCCAAATTTTGTAACAGAGTATTCCAAATATTGCGTACATCCTGTTTGTACACTCCACAATTTTTTAACATTCCAAATATTGCGCACATCCTGTTTGTACGCTCCAAATTTTGTAACAATCCAAATATTGCGCACATCCAAGTATTCCAAATATTGCATACATCTTATTTGTATGCTTTACAATTTTTAGCATTCTAAATATTGCGCACATCCTGAATGTACGCTCCAAATTATGTAACAATCCAGATATTGCGCACATCCTATTTGTACGCTCCACTCTATCCCAACTCTTGTGCACTCCAATTTATGCACTCCAACTAATCTTGACAGTGAGCACTCCGTAATGTGCACTCCAAAATGCATTCCATGACACGCATTCCATACCATCTTCTGCATTATGCAATGCATACCATGTAATCCATCCCATATTACATATATTCAAATAGCCCCGGCTGCACGTGCGAACCTTACTTATGACTTGCAATTTAGAAATTTTTTAGTATGACCCTGGGGGGAACACATCCCCAGGCTATGGCGAACCATTTCCATGAAGGAGACGCCACCCAGTTCAAGAAGTTCTGAAAGAAACAAGCCTCAGCTCTGCTCCCAGCAACCAGTACCCGGAATCTAGGCTCAAGAACAAATCTTCAGGCTATGGCGAACCCCTTCCATGAAGGAGATGCCACCCAGTCCAAGTAGAAGTCCTGAAAGAAACAAACTTCAGCCTTGCCCCCAGCAACCAGTATTTGGAATCTAGGCTCAAGGCGTAAAGTTTCATTACAACCAAACAGCTGTCTAAGCAAAGAGTCCCCCCTATCGAATGCTGAATTCCGCCACAGCAAATTTATGATGCCCCACATAAATTTGTCCCCCAATTCAGCACATCTTTTTATATCGGTGGTAAGTATTAGTTGTTCGGTTGTTTATCGGTGGCCCATCGGTGATATCGGTTGTAGACAGCTTGTTTATCGGTTATTTGTAAAATATTTTCACTGATCGAGAATTTTAAACATGTTTAAAATTCCCAATCGGTAATTTTTCACCGATAAAACTTATCTTTTCCAAATTGCAGTTGATAGGTGGAAAACAGGTGACCAATAGGTGATATCGGTGTTAAATACGTTGTCATCGGTTCGCGCTCAAAAAACTACCTATCAGTCACCGATGGCTCTGTGTAACTGGGCCTTTAGATTCTTATAATCTAGGCTTCTTTCTTATGTGACTCCTTGCGATTTCAACTCAGACTATGTCTCTGGCAGAAAAGTATCTGAAATGTTAAAAATTAATATAAATGTTTTTGTTTTTCAGGTTGTTCGCATTGATTTGCATCAAGCAGACCTTGAGAATATTACCCACATTGTGGTCATTGTACCGTATTCTGACACAAGGGTATGTACAACCATTGTTGCTTAAAAAATGTTGAACACAGGTCTAAACCCATAAAATGTCAAGAAAAACTGGATCTGATAGTGTTACCTGTTTATGTTGTTTTCTGAATCTTTTTGCAAACTGTTCAAGCATATTTTGCATGCAGGCAAACAGTGTAGACCCAGATAGGAGCAGTCTGATCAGGGTCCACACTGTTTGCAACTTTAAAAGTAACCGGCAGACAACAAGGCTGAAGACAATTGTTGTGATTGGCATCTTAGCGCTAACCTTTAAAATGACAATTAAGACTTTGGCAGACAGCATTTTCAAAATATTTCCATAATTTTTTAGAGAAAATCAGCCTTGACATTTCATGTGGATTGCCTGCTAGACAGATGATTCACATGAAATGACAAGGCAAACTTTATAAGCAACACAAAGGAGGAGGAGGAAAATGATTTTACATCGGCACTGCCTCTGTTGGAGGTATAGTTAATGCAATTTGACAAGAGACTGATGGCCTCTATTTCCATAATTTCACACCCGACTGAATGTATATATTTACCTTCTCCGTTTTCTGAAGTAGTTGATATTGCTATTTAATTCATAGAGGTCAGTAAATGGATGGCCATTCACAAGATGCCAAAATTCACGAGACGTTTACAAAAACTGACCATACCAGGCAATATCATTGACTAATTTATTCTTTGCATAGAGGTGACCCAGGGCCTGACAAATCAAAGATTCAGCTACTTGCCGGAGAGTCCACAGCATCTTAAATATGGCTCAGAATCGCAATATTGCCTGTATATTCTATACATTTTTCTGGGCAAGTGAAATAAAAAATCATTTGCCCAGCCAGAATTGGGACTTTTCCCCGGGCAGCTGGGCAGTGGATTTATCAGGCCCTGCAGGTCTCTCTCATGGTTGCACCAGCTATACACGAGAACCTCCTTTTTATAACACTTATTGTTGGGATCCAAAGCAAAAACTGTGTTAGTTAAACAACCATGTTGTAGCCAAACAACAGTGTATAGATTACAGTAGAACTTCAATGGCTCGAACACCAATGACTCATTTACCATGGCTGAGTCGAACCCATTCTTGAGCCCCTAGCGAAATCCTATACATAAGAAATAGTGTGGGATAATTAAGATTTTAGTCTTTTATCTTGCAAATGCATGCTGTGTGTACTCATTAGAATCGCCTCGATGAGGCGATTCTAATGAGTACACAAAGCATACATATTCATTACAGAACACCGAAAAGATGTCTAAAAGTATCTCATTATGCCTCCTGACTCTAACTCTCAGTGGCTCGAACTACCCCTGTCTCGAACAGATTTTCGAGGTCCCAAAGGTGTTCAAGCCATTGAAGTTCGACTGTATATAGAAAAATGACCATTTATCTGTACATTCTTGGAATCCATCCTGATACCTTGTTATATCAAAAACGTGTTACAATGAGTAGCGTTATAATGAGGTTGTGTTGTACATGTACTCCTCTTACAGGTGGAGATAACAGGTGTAAAAACATGATCAATACAACAACTGCCTGCTCACCTTGTTACATGGCTGTTTGAGATTCTTCAGTCCTTAACTCTGATACATGGCTGTTTGAGATTCTTCAGTTCTTAACTCTGATACATGGCTGTTTGAGATTCTTCAGTCCTTAACTCTGATACATGGCTGTTTGAGATTCTTCATTTCTTAACTCTGATACATGGCTGTTTGAGATTCTTCAATCCTTAACTCTGATACATGGCTGTTTGAGATTCTTCAATCCTTAACTCTGATACATGGCTGTTTGAGATTCTTCAGTCCTTAACTCTGATACATGGCTGTTTGAGATTCTTCAATCCTTAACTCTGATACATGGCTATTTGAGATTCTTCAATCCTTAACTCTGATACATGGCTGTTTGAGATTCTTCAATCCTTAACTCTGATACATGGCTGTTTGAGATTCTTCAGTCCTTAACTCTGATACATGGCTGTTTGAGATTCTTCAATCCTTAACTCTGATACATGGCTGTTTGAGATTCTACTATCCTATCCTGAGAGTGATACACAAAAGTTTTTACCTCTTTGGGACATCTCAAAGTGTGTGTGTGTGTGGGGGGGGGGGGGGGGGTGGGGGGGGGGGGGGTGGGGGGAAGGGTTTTGCTTCAAGTGGCAAGCAATTCTTTGCTTTGTGAGCAGCCCTAATGAGGAGGGAAAAATGATTTTATATAGGAATCTTTTGTTTGTTTGAATTGGGGTTTAATGTCCCAGTCAACACAATTTAGGTCATTTTGGCGATATTGGTTCCAATTTTGTGGGACTTTTACCCAATATTGAGGCGAAATGACATCTCAAGCCCTGCTGCCCAATGAAACCAGAAGGCTTTTATGCATTGGGCGATCTGACTCACACCGCTTTACCTGGGCAGGCTCAGTCCTTTTAAGCGGTTTACCAGTACTCATGTATGGTTGGATTCAGTTCTGTGTGGAAGCATCATGCAGCCCAAGCTATTTCTCCTAGCCCCGATGGGCGGGGGCAATTTTATAATGGAGTTACCTCTGTTGGAGATATATAGGTACATGTACTCCCTTTTGTAGGTGGAGATAATAGGTGAAAGATATAACCAGGACAGCAACCACCTGCTCAACTCTGTTCCGGGACTGTTTGAGATCATTCTATCCTACCCAGAGAGTGTGACAACAGGGGCTATGACCCTTGACCTTGGGAAGGGATCATTCTACAAGCTGAAGTTACATGGAATGAACAATGTTGTGAAGGTCTATACTGCCAGTCTGTCAGCTAGTAAATGTACAGCTAATAAAACATGTGAGTAGACATACAATGGATTTGTTTGATTGAGGTTTAACGTCCCCTTCAACACTGTAAAGGTCATTTTGGAGACTTTGCTTCCAATTTTGTGGGACTTTTACCTGACCTTGAGATGAAATGACATCTCAAGCCCTGCCGCCTAATGAAACCAATATGGTTTATAAGCATGGACGAGCCAACTCGCCACGCTTTGCCTGGGTAGACTTAGATCCTTTAAGCGGTTTACCATTACTCATGTGCGGGTCGGTTACAGCTCTGCGTGGAAGCATCATGCAGCCCATATATTTCTTCAAGCCCCGATGGGCGGGGGCCCCAGACATACAATGGAATGAACAATGTTGTGAAGGTTTATCATTACTATAACACATCCGTGTGATAGAATCCATTTTTCAAACCTCAAAAAAGCTAACTTTTGTGATGAAAATTTGTGATATTTTTCTCATTTATACTCCAAACATAGGTTTTGGGTGCTCGTTAGAACCGCCTCATTGAGGCGGTTCTAACGAGTACCCACAACCTATGTCTTGGGGCAGAAGTAAGGAAAATAATGTTTACCCCGTAAACCCAAGTTTTCTCTATATAAATTGGGGTTTAGGGGTTCTTTATTTCACGGACTTGTTCACGTGATGTACTGCCAGTCTGTTAGCTAGTAGTTGCACAGCTGGTAAAACATGTGAGTAGACATACATGGAATTTCCCAATGAATAAATAGAGGATCTTACACGAGTGGTCATTTCATATGGAATTTATGAAACAACCTTTGGCGAGTTTCATAAATTTTATATGAAATGAACACGAGTGTGAGATTCTGTTTATCATATGACCACTTTAAATTGGATTTTATCGCCTTTAAATTTGACAATTTTATCTTCAAAAAAGCATGGTTGACATGGACGTCGTCATGACGTTACTTAATCACGCCAAAGTGTTATTACACGTGTGGTCATACAATTTTTATTACATGACGTTATCCACTGCTTATCAACCACGTCGTATGATAAGTGATCATATTTTCTGGGCAAACATATATGATCTCAGTACAAGATAATCTCGTGAGAAATTTATATTCTATAGGGTGATACTGAATTTCACATGTTGCACCTCAAAAATGGTCATTTTCATATTGAACAAAAAAAATCAGTGAAATAAATTGAATATTTTTTGCATTACATTACCTAAACTTTGCTAAACATTTCACAAATTTCATATGAAATGACCATGAGTGTAAGATTTGTTTTATCATAGTACATAACTAGAGGTACACCTAAACCTCGTTATAACACCATTCATTAAAACACAGTTTGGGATGTGACACAGTTTATAGATGGATCCCAAAAATGTATAGATTATTATAGATAAATGACTATAAATGGTCATTTTTAGCTCGTCTGTTTTTTGAAAAAAAAACTTTCGAGCTATTGTCATCACTCCGGCGTCTGCGTTGTCGTCTGGCGTCGTCGTTCCAAAAAAACTTAACCTTGGCTATAACTTAAAAAGTATTAGACCTAGCCTCATGAAACTTCATACACACACTCATCATCACAAGAGCTACATTTTGACCAAAGACCATAACAACATTGTTGATTTTGGCTGAATTATCTCCCCTTTTCCAATTTTTTTCTGAAACACATTTTTTGCTCTCATTTTAATACTATTCACAACAGAGCCTTCAAACTTCACATGAATGTTCCTTGGGACAAGACCTTTTTCAGTGATACCACACTTTTTGATCTGTGACCTTGACCTTTGAACTTTGACCTATTTTTCGAAAATTTAACCGAAAACCTTAACCTTGACCATATTTCCAAAAGTATTTGGCCTACCTTCATGAAACTTCATACACATACTCACCATCACAAGAGCTACATTCCCTACAAGTTTTATAACTCCATCTTGCAATTTGATTGCTCTTGTTTGACTTAGAACTTTGGTTTTCTAAAAGAAACTGCAGACGAGCGTTGGCACCTGCATGCGATGCTCTTGTTTATGCCCCCGCATCATATGATGCCGGGGGCATATAGTTTTTCGGTTTTCCGTAAGTGCGTACGTGTGTACATGTGTACGTGCGTCTGTACGTGTGTGTTTTTGTAACAGGTAGAGCCTGAACTTTTAGAACTCATATTTTCCTAACCATTCGATGGAACTGGTTCATCTTTGGTATGATAATAGATATAGGTCCAAAGTTTTATTAAGCAATACCCCCACCCATGCCTGTGAATGGTCAAGGTCATAGACTTAGAAATTTTCAATGTTTAAGACTCAGGTTAAGGTTTTTGTAACAGGTAGACCTGAACATTTTAGAACTCATATTTTCCAAACCATTAGGTGGAATTGGTTAATATTTGGTATGATTATAGATATAGGTCCAAAGTTTTATTCAGTGATATCCCCACCCATACCCATGACCTCAAGGTCAAGGTCATGGACTTAGAAATTTTCCATGTTAAAGACTCCAGTTAAGGTATTTGCACCTGGTAGAACCTGAACTTTTATGATGGCTTTGGTTCATATGATGATAGATAAGGTACAATGTTTTATTCAGCAATACCCCCACCCATGCCTATGACCTCAAGGTCAAGGTCACAGACTTAGACAATTTTAATGTTTAAGATTTTAAAGAGCTCAAATTTTCCAAACCATATGGATTTGGCTTATATATGCTATGATGATAGATTTTTTTTTTTTTGGTTTTGGTTTTACGGCCCTTTCAAGATTATTTCACTCATATCGAGCTGATTGTTAATCCGAGATGGACGAAAACCAGAGAACCTGGAGAAAAACCACCTGACCTTCCGTTGCAGAACTTGGCGTCTCACATGTGACCCGAGCGAGGCTCGAACCACAGCGGTGAGAGGCCTAATGATCAAGAGTCAGCGCTCTTAACCACTAGGTCACAGAGGCCCGTCTTTGATGATAGATACAGGTCCAAATGTTTATTTGGCAATACCCCCGCACATGCCTATGGCTTCAAGGTCAAGGTCACAGACTAAGAAATTTTTAATTCGATATTTTAAGAGTTGATATTTTCCAAATCATATGATGAATTGAGTTTATATTTGGTATGATGTTAGATACCTGTCCATTTTATTCACGATACCCCCACCCATGCCCATGAGCTCAAGGTCAAGGTCACAGACTTAGAAATTTTTAATTAGATATTTTAAGAGTTTATATTTTCCAAATCGATGAATTAAGTTTATTTTTGGTATGATGATTGATACTGGTCCAATACCCCTACCCATGCACGTGCCCTAAAGGTCAAGGTCACAGACAAAGAAATTTTTTTATTAAAAGTTTATTAAGAGCTCATACTCACCAAACCATATAGATTTGCTTCATATTTGGTATGATGATAGTTACAGGTCCAAAGTTGTATATACACCCACCCCTGACCTCAAGGTCAAGGTCACAGACTTAGTCTTATTATGCTTTTAAAGTTTTAGGGCTCATATTTATAGATTGGCTTCATATTTGGAATGATGATAGATACAGGTCCAAAGTCTCATTCACCCATACCAACGACCCTGCCCATGACCTCAAGGTCAAGGTCACACACTTAGAAAATTTTGTTGCAACATGGATTTTCGGGGTGAGGCGGGGCCCTTGGCGGGGGCATCTGTGTTGTCTGGACACATTTCTAGTCTATATATTCTATACATTCTTGCTTAGGTTTAACACGGCTATCTCCACAATTTCTACTTTGGACCTCAACAATACTGCTATTGTTTGTTTGATTTTAGGTTTAACGTCCTGGTCAAGACTGTATAGGTCATTTTGGAGGCTTTGCTTCCAATTTTGTGGGACTTTTACCCGACATTGAGATGAGATGACATCTCATACCCTGCCGCCCAATGAAATCAATAAGGTTTATAAGCATGGACGGTCCAATTCACACAGCTTTGCCTGGGCAGGCTTAGATCCTCTAAGCGGTTTACCAGTATTCGTCTGCGATCGGTTGGAAGCATCATGCAGCCCATCTATTTCTTCAAGCCCCGATGGGCGGGGGCTGAAACAACAATACTGCTATAAACAGGTTGTAGTATATTATACTATGCAAACAGCAAACATAAAGATGCTCATCAGACTGTGCGGATGTGCAAGCTGAACTGCAACTGTTGTTTGCAATTTTCAAAAACAGGGTTACAGTAAAATTCCTATATTAAGACCACCTTTGGGACTGTTCAAAAGTGGTCTTTAAGACCACTTTTGAACAGTCCTAAAGGTGGTCCATGACCCAGAGGACACTGTATGTAGAAAACACAAAGAAAGAATAACTGCAAACCACTAAATAAGCTTTTAAAAGCAGAATTAGTCTTAATTTTAGGTGGTCTTAATAGCGCAATTTCAATGTACCTTTTCATAGAACATATTTAACTCCTGTTCTGCGGGTCCCGGAATAATTCGGTCTCACAAGCCCAGGCCGTATGGCGGCTCCCAGAATAATCCGGATTCACCGGTACCGGTTTATACCCGCATATATCCTTTAACCAATGAAACGCCGCCTACTATTGATGCTTCGGTCGGTTGCTATGAACATCAGAAATAACGTTTCCGCATATCGGACAATATTATTGGTTTTTACAGGTAAGTCACGTCCAATTAGAATTCGGAAGCGTACCTGAATTCAGACTCCGCGAAAACCGTCGGTCCGTCGGACAAAACCGGCAATTTCCGAAAATGACCGGCATTTTCTGACAGTTTCCCGGACCACGGGTCCGGCAGTTTCGGTCCGTCTCGGTACTTTGCGGGTAGCCATTTCGGTCCATTCCAATCAAAGTATCGAATCATTTACTACCTGTTTTTCTGCTGCGTTAAGCCTTCAATTTTCCGTAAAACCCGAGATAGTAGAGTAGTCGTAGCAACTCGTCTAAGGAGCAATTAAATAATTTTCACATTGATTGCGGATTAAATTTTATGACTGGGGAATAAACGAAAATTAGAGACAGAACATGACCATATTTTCACACCTTATCGACAATAACCGCAGGTGGCAATTATATGACAGGGATTAACAATAGTGTCATAATTGAACCGTTATAAATCATCAAACAGTGTATATCCAAATCAGACGTCTGCGGTATCTTTCTGAGGTGTCTGATCTGGGACTGCACTGCTTGCCAATGTCCCAAAAAAATAGGGCCACGGGCATATGTGGGTTAATAAATAAATAACAATGGTAAATACAGGTAAAGTTTTTTCAACATTTTAATGTAAAATACATGCTTTCTGGTGATACTCGCACGCAAGTTCATTTTCCTGCCTTTTGAAGTAACCCAGGGCTTCCGTTAGGCGGACGTACGGCGTATATTTCGTCCTGAAATCGCTTCTGGACGCCCAAATTAAACATCAAAGGCGTCCCCCGGACTCCCGAAAATTTCTCTGTACGGCCAAAAATATTTACCGAGACGTATAAACCCGCCCACTTTTAGCGGTTTGTAAAAAGTTTGCTCCGCCTTCTTAGCTGAAACCGCTTTCTGTGTTTATTGAGTACTAAGGACGTCCCATTTTCTATCTGCGCGGTATTATATTGACAGTCAGAATGACGTGCGTCGGCACACCTTTGATCGTCATCGGTGTGTGAAAAACGTGTCGAGGTGATTGCTCAGTGTTAGCATATAATTTAAGGGATTAGTAGTTGAGGATAAACTAATTATCTCATTGACGATAAATGTTTTTAGCTCGCCTGTACGAAGTACAAGGAGAGCTATTGTTGTCACCTCGGATGGCGTGCGCGTGTGCGTGTGCGTTTGCGTTCCCGTCACACTGCGTTAAAGTTTTTCAAATGCTTATATCTCAACAGTCACTCATCACAGACCACTCATATTTGGAACTTAAGTACCTGGGAGGGTCCTCTGATGTTCAAAGAGAACAGACCCCTGGGTTCATGCCCCGGGGTGGAGCTAGGGGTCAAAAACTAGAACACCTTTGTAATTCTGTGTTAAAGTTTTTGAAATGCTTATATCTCAACAGTCACTCATCACAAAGCATTCATATTTACAACTTGGATACCTGGGAGTGTCTTCTGAGATTCCAAGACAACAAACCCCTGGGTTCATGCCTGGGATTGGGGATGGGTTGGGGCTGGGGGTCAAAATCTAGGACACCTTTGTAATTTGTTGTATACCTTTCCATTATACTAACGAGTTATAGACACAATTGGTTATACTTCAGCCAATCAAGTGACATTGGTTCAAGTGTAAAAGGGTGAAGGTCATGGTGACCTACATTTCACGGTCCAGTGATTTTGCCTTATATCTTGAAGTCTATTTGTTGGAGAAATGTCATACCTGGGATATTAGTTCCATGTGACTCCACGATTGACCTCAAAATATATCTAGGTCACTGTGACCTATATTTCATGGTTCAGCGATTTTGCCTATTATCTCGAATACTATTTGATGGAGAAATGTCATACCTGGATAATTAGTTCCATATGACCCAATAATTGACCGCAAAATATATCTAGGTCATGGTGACCTACATGTCACGGTCCAGTGATTTTGTCTATTATCTTGAATACTATTTGATGGAGAAATGTTATACCTGGGTTATTAAATGCAGGTGACCCCATTATTGACCTCAAAATATATCTAGGTCACTGTGACCTATATTTTATGGTTCAGCGATTTTGCCTATTATCTAGAATACTATTTGATGGAGAAATGTCATACCTGGATTATTAATTCCATATGACCCAATAATTGACCGCAAAATATATCTAGGTCTTGGTGACCTACATTTCATGGTCCAGTGATTCTGTCTATTATCTTGAATACTATTTGATGGAGAAATGTTATACCTGGGTTATTAGTTGCATGTGACCCCATTATTGACCTCAAAATATGTCTAGGTCAGTATGACCTATATTTCATGGTTCAGTGATTTTGCCTATTATCTTGTATACAATTTGATAGAGAAACGTCATACCTGGATTATTAGTTCCATGTGTCTCTATAATTGACCGCAAAATATATCCAGGTCAGTGTGACCTATATTTCATGGTTCAGTTATTTTGCCTATTATCTTGAACACTATTTGATGGAGAAATGTCATACCTGGATTATTTATTCCATGTGACCCTATGATTGAGCTTGAATTAATATCTAGGTCAGTGTGTCCTATATTTCATGGTTCAGTGATTTTTCCTATTATCTTGAATACTATTTGATGGAGAAATGTCTACCTGGATAATTAGTTCCATGTGACCCGATGATTGACATGGAAATATATCTAGGTCCTTGTGACCTATTTTCATGGTTCAATGATTTTGCCTTATAATTCAGATACAATTTGATCCTGAAATGTAATATCTGGAATATATGTTCCATGTGACCTGATTATTGATTTCAAATATATCAAGGTGAGTGTGACCTATATTTCATGGTTCAAAAATTTTTCCTTATATCTTGAAGTCGCGAAACAGGCGAGCTATGCTGTCTGGCGACAGCTCTTGTTTTTAATCCTGTAAACTTGTTACTGTTTAAATTAAAGCGGGTCGTAATTAAGGTGTTTGCTAGTGAGATTATCATTAGCGATGCAAAGTGTGACAATAGTTTCAAAGATAGATACGTTTTTTTTTCTTGAGTAAATAGCAGGTGTTCACTAGGTGAAATGACGAAAATAATTTATAAAATCCCAAAATGTCGCTGCGATCGACGTTTGATTTTGGCGCCTTGAAAATACGTAAAACCGGCGAATGTGACCCGGCCGGTGCGTCAGGGTCCGAGCTGCAGTCTGATCTGTCTGTTAGCCAAAAAGCAAAAAAAAAAAAAAAAAAAAAAACTACTGCTGACTCGTCTAAGTCTGCTCCAATTGACCAAAGTTGCACCTGTTTCTGCCTGTTTGCCTGAAGCAGTTCTGAGTGTTTAGAGTACAATGAAGACTCGAAGCGTATGTTTTGCAAAGTTTGGCAAAGATCTTTTAGAAAATATTTTTCTTTATTTCTTTTTAATCCATATATGACAATGGGTGTCAGGTTTGTTTTATTGTTATCTACAATGTACACAGATCAGGCGCTATGTTTTGTGGCGTCCGATCTGGGTCTACATGGTTTGCTAATGACCCCAAAAATAGGTCACTAGGCATATATGGGGATGGGTAATGCGATTGTTAGCTTTTTATTTATTTTATTTTTTTGGGTGGGTGGGGGGGGGGGGTTACTTGGAAAGTTATAAAATTTTTACAGGCCAAGCAAAATTATTTTTCTTTTTTCTATGCACTCCTCTGCACTGTACTGACCGCATGTATGTCACATAGTTATGAGTAGTTTTAACTTCCTCACAGCGCTTTGCTTGATTGTTTTGAGTTGAACGGCCCAGTCAACACTATTCAAATCATTTTTGAGCTGGTCAGTTTACCTATCCACACTTTACTAGCCATCTAAAAGAATATACAGTTGATTAAAAATGCAAACAAGAGATTCATGGATTAATTAATATATATTTCTTCATCAAAACAATTTTACTATCCGCAAACACCTTGCTTCAACATTGAGACTTCCTGAATTTTCCAGTGGGACTTCCAGATTTCAAGGGTAGGAAGTCTGTTTTCGCTACTGTCTGTCTTCCTTAGTCAACATGTTTTCTCAGTTGGGATACTTTGAAGGAGCTAAACCTGGAGTCAAGCCTCGGGGTGGTCAAAAACGTAAACTGTCTGAGGAAAAAAGAGAGAGAAAGGAAAGGACTCTGAGTGAGGGGTGGAAAACTGGGAGGGACTTGTTAATTTTTTATTATGATAAAAACTTAATGAAATGTCAAATTTGCATTGATTTTTTTAGCAAGAAATCCCAAGATTTAGCTCCTTCAAGCCTGAAGAATCAACATACCTTCATTACCGGATGTACAAACCTCAGAGCATCTGCAGTGTCTGATCATGAAACATGCAAAGCACATTTAAAAGCTATAGCATGTGCAAGGGCTAAAAACTCATCTCAGACAGAAAAACTAGAATCTGAGGCTTGAAGTATGAACATCGCTTTAGTTTTGACGGTATCACAACCTTATTAACCAAAATGAGTATTACAAATACATTTAAAATATCAATATCACCCCTTAGGTTACACTCGGCTTCTTCTGTACGGATTCCCCATTCTATTAAGAACTTAAATACTATGTTGCCTTCAGTATTGGTTAGACCCTTAAATTTGTCTTCTGTAACTTCAGTTAATCTCAAAGGAGCAGGCAATACCAATGTTTTTGGGAGTAGTCTTCGTATAAGACTATCTCCTCTCAAATCGCCCATCCTTCGAAAATATACTAATCTGTGGAAAAGAAGTGGGATGTATCCTAGTATTTCTAAGTGCAATGCCAAGAGGTGCAGATGTTGTTCGCATTTAAGCACTACGTGTACCGTTACTTCATCTGTAAACGGTAGACGCTTCTCTGTAGTTAACATGTCTGATTTGACATGACAGTCTACAGATTTAATTTATCTAATTACTTGACGTGCTGCAAACTGTAATATGCAGTACGTCAGTCAAACTAACCGCATGCTTAAAACTAGATTGAACGAGCATTATCGTAGAATGAGTAAGCCTAAGAAAACTGACACTTTCTTGTACCGTCACTTTCGACGTACAGGTCATTCTGTAAATAACATTGTTATACAACCAGTGGAAAAACTTTATTACGATGCAAATTCTACATCTAGATTCAAAATAATCAAAAGACATGAAGCTGGACTGAAATGGATTAAATTTTTACAGACCCCTTTTCCACTGGGATTTAATGACAACATTTATCATGAGGGTAATATTTCCAGAATGCCGGACTTTGATATTTTCTCACTCCTGGAATGTCGAAAACGCAGAACTAGATCTCACGGCACCAGGAAAAATGGTAACTTTAAACGTAAATCACGTGCGTTTAAACGAAACAATACTAGACTGAAGTGACCGTCTATTATATTATTAAATCATGGACGCCACTCTATGCTTTCATTTTTAAGTTCATTACCCGTTTCTGTTTTACGTCTTCTGGACACCGAGGCGAATAAATTCTACGATAGTTCTCATCAGTTATATGATGCGGCTCTCTTAACTAGAGGCTATACTCAGCATACTCTCCGTCCTTACATTGATTCTGAAATTAATCATAAACGCCATTTCTTCAAAATATCCTTCATTAATAAGGGTATGGATTTTATAGATTTGCCCAGTATCTTCCGTGAGAGATCGGTACTTTCTTTTATTCCTGCTTATTTTCAAAATACAGAAACACCTATAATTTGCTATAAATATAACAGACCTGTTAGATCTATCATTTTTAATTTCAATAAACTTGTTTCAGATCTTGATATTGATACTAATACTCCTGATTCATGTGATTGTAAAAACTCAAAGTATTGCTATCGGATATCCTGCTGCTGGTCATGTAATTACTGGCAATTTGAAAATTATTCCTGATTCTAGGATAAGGAATATAATTTCTAAAGGACCGAAATATTGGTTTCCTTCTAAAATTGATTTCAGTAAATGTAGAGATGAAATCGCTGCTTCATTGAATGAATTCGGTAATCGATGGTGTAAGCGAGAGTATGTTGAGCATAAAGCCCTTAAGGACTGGAAACTTAGCATTTTAAAACTAGTGAATAAACGCATTTCTTTCTATTCTCAAAATACTAACTTATTACCTCCTAAGCCCAAGACGTCTTTACGTCATCTTAAACTAGGTATTCAAGAATTTCATTAGAAGTTTGTTTTGGCCCCTGCAGACAAGGCCGCTAACAACGTCGTCGTTGTGTGACGGCTCCACTATGTTAACACGCTTAAGCAGGAGTTTGGTGGTACTAAGGCCTATGAACTTCAGCCTTTAGCTGAAGAGAGAGCTATAGTAGATAAACATGTTTGTCTTTCAGCCACCAAGTTTGCTGTGTGTGTTAACGAAGGCCAAGACAAGCTTCCTACGCTATACTGGTTACCAAAACTTCATAAAAAACCTTACAAAGCACGGTTTATTGCAAATTCTAGCTCTTGCACTACCACTGAACTTTCTAAATTATTAACTTCCTGTCTTACTGCTATTAAAACGCATGTAATTAAATATTGTGATAAAGTCTTTGAAAGATCAGGAAGAAATCTGTTTTGGTCTATAAAAAATTCGAATGAGGTTTTAAATAAATTGAAATCTAGACATTTTCGTGCTTCTAGTCTGTCTACCTATGATTTTTCCACTCTTTACACTACACTTCCTCATAATCTTATAAAAGAAAAGCTTAATGATTTAATTGAATGGGCTTTTCACAGAGAAGATTCTCTCTATCTTGCATGTAATGTCAGAAATGCATTTTTCACTTCTAAAGAGCATAAGAATTATACACTTTGGTCATGTCAGAAAGTGAGTGATGCCCTCACCTTTCTACTTGACAATATTTATATTAGATTCGGTACTAAGTTATTTAGTCAAATTGTGGGTATTCCGATGGTACTAATTGCGCACCTCTTGTGGCTGATCTGTTCTTGTAATGTTATGAAAGAGACTTCATTTTGTCGCTTTCCATTGATAACCAATCTGATATTATTGAAGCTTTTAGCTCTACTTCTAGATATTTAGATGATTTATTAAATATTGATAATACCTATTTTGATGGTTTGATCAGTCAGATTTACCCCCTAGAACTACAGTTAAATAAAGCAAATTATTCTCATACCGAGGCCCCGTATTTGGATTTACATCTATCTATTGTAGATGGATTTGTTTCGGGCAAAATTTATGATAAACGCAATGACTTTGATTTTGAGATTGTAAATTTTCCTTTTTTGGATGGTGATGTTCCTCGTGCACCATCCTATGGCGTTTATATTTCGCAATTAATTCGATTTGCTAGAGTGTGTAGTCATGTAACTGACTTCAACACTCGTAATAAATTATTAACGGCTAAACTCCTTAATCAGGGTTATCGGTACCATAAACTTCGCAAAGCCTTTTCAAAATTTTATAGACGCCATTCTGATTTAATTTCAAAATTCAATATTGGACTTAAATCTCTTCTGCAACAAGGTCTATCAGAGCCCGAATTTTATGGTGACTTAGTATATAAATTCAGAAAAATATATAACCGCAATGACTTCAGCACCCAATTTCGTAAAATCATTCTTCGATATAAAAAGATTGGGTACAACATGGATATTATACAACAGACTGCATGCATGGTAGTTAACCCAATCACGGTTGGCAACTTTGCTTCCCTCTTTAATTGCATGCCGGTGGGTCAGGCCTCAGATTCTATGACGGCTCCAACGTAAAGGCTTATCGAGAATTAGAGAGATAATGTTGGTTGGTGCCTGATGCTCTGTCTCTGGTCGGGCTCATCGGAGTCTAACTGTTGGTTTTCTTTTGCTCCAGCATTTCAGTGGTTTCTTGCTGTCGAGTCCTCACCATTGTCTCACCTCTGTGGTTCTTTGATTTTTGTTTTCACGGAGATGTTGCACTGATGAGTTAGGAGGCCTTCATGCGGACTGAACAAATTATTTGTCTAAATCGTGACAGAAGTAAGGGCGAGGATTGTGGCCACGTAAAATCGATTTAAGCCCCCCAGTGGAAATCTTCCACTGACCGTTCCAAGGCGGCTCTTCTGTGGCGATTTATTTATGTTGTTGTTTGTTACTTACTGTGTGTATCACTTGTGTCTTTTAATTTTGGATGGCCATATGGCCATTTTTTGGGAAAGAAACTGTCCTTATGGCCTTCCTTTGTTTAGGTTTCCATTATGGTCTGGTCGCTTAATGTTTGTATTTCTTTCCCTTTGGTGTCTTTTATGGGTGGATTAAGTTAATTGTATCAATTCCTGATCTTTGTTTTACTTCTACTTTGCAAAGCAGATTAAGTTAATTGTATCAATTCCTGATCTTTGTTTTACTTCTACTTTGCAAAGCACTCATGTCACTCAAGTCTGCAGAAAGACATAGATTGGCCTATTTATTTCGTGATGCACATGCTGTCACCAAGCAGAATCGTCCACTCAGTGAGTACTGATACCCACAACATATTTATTATCCCCACGCTTTTCGAAGAAAAAGTGGGGATATTGTAATTGTCTTCGTCGTCCGTACGTCCGTCCGTCCGTCTTACCGGACAACTCCTCCCACACTTTTACAGCTAGAAACTTAAAACTTTGGGAACTGATAGGTCTTTGGTCTGAGGAGTGCATGACACTTTCGGAATTTTGATCCTACCCCTAGGGGCCAGGCCAGGGGGTGGGGTTCCCCGGGGGTAAAAAATCAAAGTTTTCAGAACCTGGTCGTGTGACATATCAAATCGAACGGCATAATGAGTAGAATACATAACAATCAAAATTTGACCCCTAGGGTCATGTTTGAGGTCACCAGAGGTCAAAAACTTGAATTTTCACCCCCATAACCCCCTTTTTAACGATTACCGGATAACTCCTCCTACGCCGTTTCAGATAGAAACATGAAACTTTGGGAACTGATAGGTCTTTGGTCTGAGGAGTGCATGACACTTTCGGAATTTTGATCCTACCCCTAGGGGCCAGGCCAGGGGGTGGGGTGCCCCAGGGGTAAAAAATCAAAGTTTTCAGAACCTGGTCGTGTGACATATCAAATCGAACAGCATAATGAGTAGAATACATAACAATCATAATTTGACCCCTAGGGTCATGTTTGAGGTCACCAGAGGTCAAAAACTTGGATTTTCACCCCCATAACCCCCTTTTTAACGATTACCGGATAACTCCTCCTACGCCGTTTCAGATAGAAACATGAAACTTTGGGAACTGATAGGTCTTTGGTCTGAAGAGTGCATGACACTTTTGGAATTTTGATCTTAAGATTGGGTGGGAGTTGCAATTGAGAACATATAGTGGTGTATCTTAAAAAAAAAGCGTGGGGATATGCGATGGCGTGCCATCGACTGCGCGATTCTAGTTTTATTTTATATAGAAATAAATAAAAACTAAAATCAACATATATGTTATTTATTTACTGCATCACACTGCATCACATTGCATTGGCATGAAATATAACTAATAAATTTGGCCGCCTTTAAGCAAACCGATTAATATTGGTTAGAAGTTTATTTCGGTCCTGCAGATTTCTGCTCGGTCCTGCAAAATATTTCTGTCTGTCTGACCAGTGTCCTGTGACACTTCAAAAGATTTCGCGGAGCCTGTGAATTAAAGATTGCGACGTACTCGACACACATGTGTCATTTTTCACCGATTTAAATGTGAATTCCGACAGTGGGTTGGAAATGAAGGCTTTTAATCGGCCAAAATAAATTGTGACAGAGAAGACCGTTATTCAGGGGATGAAGACTCCTTCGATATGGGCCGAAGGAGATGCCCAACCATCACGGTACCAATTTACAGGTGTGCGTGGCATTTCCGAGGCTGCCAGATGACCCCAGTATTGCAGACTAAGTCCATAAATGTGAAAAAACAAGTTGGCTTCTTTAAAAAGAATCCAAAGGATGGGTCTGCTGGCTCGCACAGTGAAAAACTACCATTTTGAAAAATTCAATGAACACACCTGTGTGTATTTCCTTTGATGTTCCTTTGATGTTTGACCGAACATTCTTACCTGAGTAGCTTTATGAGTGTGAAATTTTTAAGAAAAGACAGTATTTATATTTTCACAATGATACCAGGACTTTGAAGGAAAAAAAACCTAATTTTGACAGGTATTTTGTGGCTTTTCCAAATTTTATCATACCTTTACCTTAATTAATTAATTTTACAGGTAAATGGTCTCCGCATACATGCTGATATCAAAATTGGACTGTTTACAATTTTGCATCACATGTACATGAGGTTTTACCTCATTAGTGGTTCATTGCAGGATAAAATTGCTGTTTTCAATATGCAGATGTCTTATATTTTGGAAAAAAAACTTAACTTACCTTTACTTTTAACCTTTGATGCTAGACTTTCTCGTCACACCTGAGAACCCGAATTTTTTTCTACAGGCCACAAAATCAAAGGGGCACAAAAATATCACAAAACAACATGGTATTGAAAGAAATAAGACAGGTTTTACAGCATTTTATTGCATTTTATTACTTTTTATTACCTTTACCTTAATTAACTAATTAATATTTTACAGGTAAGTGGACATTAATGAAAAAATATAAAATTATTCTCAAAGTACAATATAATACCTTTACAATGATATATAACATGTCAACATCTAAACATCAAATATTGTCAACAATCTTACCTAAAACATAATACCCACATTTTTCAAGATTACCAAAAAATGCTCAGCCAGCAGCACTAGAACTATATAGTAAATTCAGCAGAACAAGGGTTAACTTCATCGGCCCCCGCCCATCGGGGCTTGAAGAAATATATTGGCTGCATGATGCTTGCACACAGAACTGAAACTGACCCACACACGAGTACTGGTAAACAGCTTAGAAGATCTAAGCCTGCCCAGGCAAAGTGGTGCGAGTCAGCCCGTCCATGCTGATAAACCCTATTGGTTTCATTGGGCGACAGGGCTTGAGATGCCATTTCATCTCAATGTCGGGTAAAAGTCCCACAAAATTGGAAGCAACGTCTCTGAAATGACCTTTACAGTGTTGACGGGGACGTTAAACCTCAAATCAAACAAATATTTAACTTCACAGCTGGAATATGTGGCTCCCATAAAAATCACACTGCTTTTCATCACAGTGTGGGTTATATTTTCTAGTCCTTGGGATCATTGATTCCACTGCAGAATCTTGAAAATATTTGAGGGTCACATATGAGGCCTTATTGGCCAAAACTAGCTAATCTTGCCCAGAAAATCCTTGTCCACTTGATAGTTTTCAGTTCTGTGTTGTTGTCATTGCTTTCAAAGGATTACCTTTACACATTACTATAAGAATCTTATTTAGGTGTGAGGGGTGGATTGAAAAATCCGTCCCGAGGGTCACTGTCTGGCATCACGAGGCTTGTCGAGTGATGCCGGATAGTGATCCCAAGGGATGGATTTTTCTATCCACCCATCACACCCATATAGGATTCTTTTTCTTGCATACCTTCCATTTCTTAGTGCGGATTTTTGGGATAGTCTGCACTTTACCGGTTGGTCGCGGCTATCTTTTTTTTACCTAGTGCGCAGGTGTCAAACGTTGCTAAGGGGGCATGATCTAGATCTTTGTTTACAGTTGCCTTGTCCGCCATTTTGTTTTTTTCTAACGGGTGCGAGGTGTTGATTCAACTAAGTTTTGTAGCCTTCCTAGATCATTTCAGATACAATATTTTGATTATTTACCGAAATAAATATATACTGTGTTGTATTATATTGATAATATATAGCATTACATGATAATTGCACAGAAACAATGGGGGTGTGGGGGCCATAGCCCCCATTAACAAAACAACTTACTGTAAGCAACAAAGCCAGCAACAAACAAGTAGAAGAAGCTTACCTTAAATCACTATATTAGTCATCAAAGATATCTTCAAGACTGGAATTGGCTGGCTCATATGCTTCAGGTTGTTTATTTATTTAAGTTGGTGTTTTTTCTGTCAGTGGCATTCTTTTTTGTCCTGGATATACTTTCTTTATGAGAGTTAAAAATGTCATGAATTTATCATCAGCATCATTTAAGTATTTTTTTCTTATGCAGTATTCAACTAGATAGCTGTCATAGAATTGTTTTTGACTTCCGTATTTAGGAAAGGATTTTTTCACGGCATTCCACGTACTTTCTATGAGATTTGTGCATGCACCAGTTTCTTTATTTTTAAATGTCACAGAATGGTTCCTTGTCAAATGTGTATATCCTTCATCCTTTAAGGAGCTATATGCCTTCCAGCAGTCAGACAATATTACCGAGCCAGGCAAAATTGCAGTATCTGTATGTTTCCTCTGGCTTTCTTTGCCGGATCATTACAGGGTCACTGATGAGGCTTTATTAGCCAAAACTACGTAGTATGACCCATTTTCTTTCTTATGAATGTTTTCATTGCTCTTAAAGGAACTCATTTTTGATTTTTATTTACATACCTTTGAATGATAGGTATTAATGTTGCTGCAGAACGGTCTTCTACAATTTCAAAGAAACACTTTTTACTTTCGCGCTCTATTCCCCCGAAAACCCATACACCATCCACCCGCTTGCCTCTGTGGTATTTACGCTTTCCAAACTTAGATTCATCTATCTCAATTTCTTTACCTACTCCACCTATTTGCTCATTTTCACTTTTAATTATTTCAATACATACTTCCCTAGCAAAATTGTACCAATCTGCAATGGTGTGCTCACTTCCAATTTTTAATTCCCTAATCATAAATTCACTTGGTAACTTATAAACCCAATAATATGTAAGTTTAATTACTTGTTCTAACAACAGATGACTTCCTGAAAACCAACTACCTTCCCTAATTGATGTTTTCTTGTCACATTTGCTGCACTTCCAAACCACTTGGTCCTTGCTGTATGACTTGTCTGTTCTTAAATACACATTTCCCTTCAAACACTTTGTACATATACCACCAAAATCGCCCAGAAGCTCTCTTTCTTGTAACCAATTTTTCAAATTCCTTTTATCGCGACATATTTCATATAGATCATCATACACAAATGGCATTATTTACATTTTTGACAGCTCAAACGTGTTTTTGTTTACATTTACGAACGCTATGGACGCTGAGTGGCAGTTGCGAGAAGGCAAAGGTCAAACTGAATAATTAACGTTTCAGCCAATGAAACACGAGATCTTAAGCTCCGCCCTATCTGCGCAGTTAACAACTTCCGGAGGGGAGAATCTCCAAACAGGTTGATGTCGTGGTCTGATTTTCGGATATTTAGTTACAACCTATGGTTAAAAACCTTGGTTTTAACCATAAAAAGGTGTAATCTTTTCATTTCTGATGTTATTTTTGCCTTTATTTGCTTTATTTTCTTTTTTTCACCGCGCTCATGCGCGGTTCTTTATACACACCCTAGTTACCTACCTCACGTGGATTTTCCTTCGGAAAATTACCGACCGGTAAAGTGCAGTTGTCCAGATTTTTGATGCTGCAGTCACTTCGGTTACCGATGCCCACCATATTGGGATGACACTGCAGCAATGTTAAGTCACGTCACATCACGTAACATGCTGTGCCGTCAACCTTAACAATGGCACATATGAAGTTGTATTCAACCAGTGCATTTATCAAACATGCGAGTATATTCAATTTTGGGTAAGAACATCAGGGTTAGAACAGAATTTCTATCCAAAGCTAAAAGTATGGATTTCCTTATCTGGTGTGCAAGAATTATTTTCTTCTGACTTGGCACGTATAATTTCAGATGACCACTCGGGAAGTCTACTTCATTTCCATGTTCCCTGGAGCAATGAAGATACATTCAGATTTGTAAGGTAAGATCTTGAAATATCAAACCTTAACGCATCTCATGATGAACACAATAAACCCTAGCTTTGCAAACATTGTAGATCTAGATCGGATGGTTTCTGAAGATCTGATCGTTTTTGGGGTTTATTGTCCCTGTCAACACTAGTTAGGTAATTTCGGAGATGTTGCTTCCAATTTTATGGGGCTTTTACCTGACATTGAGATGAAATGACACATTAAGCCCTCCATCTCACACCACTTTTCCTCACTAGGCGTAGTCTTTCTAATCGGTTTACCAGTACTCAAGTTTGGTCAGTTTCAGCTCCGAGTAAGCACCATGCAGCCCAGTCTATTTCTCTGAGCCCCGATGGGTGATTGGGATGGCTTCTGGAGAAGCTATCTGATAAGGATCTAAACTGTTTGTCATTAAGATTTGAATTCGATTGAATATGTTATATCAAGTAATTTGATTGGTGGAGAGTCAGAAATGGATGTGGCAAAATTAAATTATTCAGCAGGATAAGGGTTAAGAATGAGAACATGTGTGATAAATTGTCTGTCCTGAGGTTAAATTTTTGAAGGAGTTTATAGGATTAACAGGCTTATTTGAATGTCAAAATTTTCAAAACCACTCTGATCTTGGCCATATTCGTGGGTGAGATATCTAAATGTAATAAAATGCACAGTTATCCCTTATTCTGCTGAACATGACAACCTCTGCCTTTGCAAACAGTGTAGATCCTGATCAGATGGCTTCAGAAGCCATCTGATCAGGATCTACACTGTTTGCCATGCAGTTTGTGAATTAAATGGATACTGTACATCAAGTTATTTAACTGGTTGATAGTCAGCAATGGGTGTGGCTGAATTACTTCAACAGCAGGATAAGGATTAACTCCTTAAGAGATGTACAAAAGTAAAGGGTCAGGACCGGAAAATTCCACTCGTTCGCTCGCCATGTCCAATAAAAAGTTTGGAGGATGAGTAAAAATTTTGTCGAGTCCCTATGAAATTTACAAAAGTCAACAGGGCCTTGGTCATTCTGAATGATTGAAATTTTGAAGAATTTTCCAGCCCTGCGGATCCCCAGGTACTCTGGTTTTTGCCCACCTCTGATTAATAATTGATTCAATGTAAGTGAAATAGAATATAAATTAAATATATAAATAAATAAATGAATTAAACTGCTGTTGTCCCAGTGTCCACAAAATTGCATTGAAGTTTTTAAGATCTCCTATTTTCTAAACCCTAAAGGGGATTTTATATGTAGCATGATGATAGATATTGTTCCAATGTCTTATTTAGTAGTATCTAGAACACAGACCTTATGGTCAAGGTCACAGACTAGTTGATTTTATGTCTTAACCCTTATCCTGTTGAAGATGACAACCCCCAACTTTGTAAACAGTGTAGATCCTGATCAGATGGCTCCTTAAGGAGCCATCTGATCAGAATCTACACTGTTTGCCATGCAGTTTGTGAACTGAACAAATACATTATATCAAGTAATTTGATTGTTAGATACTCAGAAATGGGTGCATCTAAATTAATTTATTCAGCAGGATAAGGCTAAAGACACTTACAGGCAAACTATCTTGTCTAGAAGCAGTCTATCTGAAACTGGCAGCAACTCATGTCACTGTCCTGGCCCCGTTTGTATAAAACTTTGTTCATGCTCAGCTCAGCTGAGCATGAAATTTGTCCTGCTTATTAAATTTAAAAATGCCAACAATGTTGGCGTTTAAAAATTCATATACAGGACAAGTAACATTCTGTGCTGAACTGAACAGGAAAATTGCCTGTAATATTTATGAGCATAATAAATTTCATGCTGAGCTGAATTGAGCATGAAAACAGTTTTATAACCTCGGGACCTGGTCATTACACGGGGTCTACTCTGAAAGGCAAGAATTTGCATCCCAGGAGCAAGTTTCTTCCTACTAGAGAGGCCATTTTTCATATAAGACTGTGTACAGGGAAGCAAGCAGGGTGTGGCTTATGTTGTCTCCCTTGCAAACATGGCAGAAAAATCCTCCAAATTGTACCCACATGTCTTAATCCATGCAGAAAAATTCCTCCAGTAAGACCACCTTTGGGACTGTTCAAAAGTGGTCTTTAAGACCACTTTTGAACAGTCCCAAAGGTGGTCTCTGACCTTTTGAACAGTGCCAAAGGTGGTCTCTGACCTTTTGAACAGTGCCAAAGGTGGTCTCTGACCAGAGGACACTGTATGCAGAAAACACAATGTAAGAATAATTGCAGTCTACTAAATAAGCTTTTTAAAGCAGCATTAGTCTTAATTTTAGGTGGTCTTAATAGCAGAATTTTACTGTATTTCAAAAAAGGACATTGGAAAACAGTAGAGACCCAGACCAGACACTACATCCTGCAGTGTCTAATCAGTGTCTTTACTGTTTGCTCAAAGTACAAGGAAGTCTCGTGTCGGTGCTAACTGGGGCTTGGAGAAATAGATTGGACTGCAAAGCTGTTAGTCAGAAGGTTCTATTTATTGTAATTTATTTAAGCATTTGAATATATACAGGTATGGTAAGACTGATAACTTGACTCTGAAGTTACAACATGCCCCACCCCCTCCAGTTGTGTTTGACCCCGAGGCAATGGACTTGAACTTTGGTCCCCAGTTTGACCATGTGGAGCTGTTAATCTACCTGGACCCCACCTGTCACTACGAGCTCAAAATCAAAGCTTCTATGAGAGAAACGCTAGGACAGGTAAGTTTTCTCATTACTATAACGGGCAAATTGGTCCAGTTGTTCAAAGCCTCTTTAGCTTATCGAGCTCATTAGTGGTCAAATTGTTTACTATTCTAGCAAGTACAATGTCTAAAATAGTGTTATTTTTGCTGAAAAATTGTGAGCAGCTTTTGCATTTGCAAAAGCTGCTCACATTTTTTCAGCAAAAATATTAGCACAGTTGTCATATTAAATGATGGGAGTTTTAACAATTTGTTAACTAATGATGTCATTAGTTTTAAACAACTGGCCCCAGAATTGCAGAACCATACCCTGACCATGTTTAACCCATTGTATACTGGTGGACTCTTCCATTGCTGTATGTTGGACAAGTCCATTTGTCATATAATACCGGTTATTGCCATGGTAATAACTGTGTTTATTCATGTGAGCTTTTATGGTGCTTCACTGGATCGGAGGGATGCCTGTTTGAAAATTCTTTTGGAAATTTCCAGCTTTTACCAAGAGAGTGCGCTCATTATTGTTTTATCACTGGCCGAGCGGCTCGACGCAAATGCTATTTTCTGTCGGTAGAGGTCGGGATTTCTGTCAATCAGGTGACCTCTTTGTTCTGGTTTCCTTTGTTAACAGCTACAGTGCAACAAAATTAATGTTTAAGGGGAATTGGTATACCTTCAGGGGAGGCAACTGCTGCAAAAGTATTTTTGTCTCCCATGTGAATAGGGGTCAATTCTTAAAGGAAAGAATTTGCTCCTGAGGAGCAAATTCTTTCCTTTAAGAGTAGACCCCTTTGTGAGTGGAACAGAGTTGGTATAAAAGCAAACAAGAAGTCCTAAAATTTGTTTCCCTTTGAAAAATGGCAGAAAATGTGCCAGGTGTTCCCATTCCCCTTAAATCATACAAAATGCATCTTACAATGTTGCCATCGTGCCTGGTAGAGGTCCAGGAAAGCAGCAGAATACTGCAAGAATTCGAATGAGTGCACATGGGGCCAACACAACAAAGGAAACAGCGTTGATTCATATCGTTAACGACCCAGGTAAGGTTGTCTATTTTGACTTTACGATAACACACCCGTGCGACATAGTGCATTTTTTCACATCTCCAAAATGGCTACTTTTCGGATGAAAATACTCCATTTTTTTTTCGTATATGTACTGCGAACATAGGTCGTGGGTGCTCGTTAGAACCGCCTCATTGAGGCGGTTCTAACGAATACCCACAACCTATGTCTTGGAGTAAAAATAAGAAAAATAATGTTTACCCCCGTATACCCCAGTTTTCTCTATACAAAGTGGGGGGTAAGGGGATGTCCATTTCACGGACTTGTTCACGTGATGGAGACAGTTCTGTGTGCTTCTTAACAGGTGAAAAGCCTGACATCCTCTATACACATGAATCTTGAACTGACTTCCACATCTTCGACCCCTTTAGGGGTTTCCCCCCGCATACAATGAGTTAAAAAGTGCTTGAAATCATGACATCATAAGCGCGGCTTGCCTAAAGGCCAATTGTCTTATTAAGGGTAATTATTACTTGGGATACCTGAGTTACCTGTGTTCACATATCACTTACACAGTTGGGCATCTGAGATATAGACGCTTATTTTCCTGAGAGTGTGAACTCGGCCTGGAGTTTGGAGATTATAATTAAAGTTTGCCGGCAGTGGCTTGGGAATGGAATAACGATACTTTTATAAATCCAACACAAAACTCCAAGCCAACTTCACAGACTTTATTTTAGAGTGTGTTTGAAATTCGTTTTTGATGGCTAAAAATCTGCGCTTACATGTTGATCCGCACTTTTGTAAAACGCCATACTACAGTCAACCCTCTTTATACCGACATTCGGTATAACGACAAAACTTATTATACCAACAATCTCAGTGGAACAAATCCTTAGCTCAAAATACGGCGGACTAATGGTGATATTCAAGAATATTGTAATTATTCAATACCCCAAGAAAGAAATGTTATGGATATTTGTTAGAATTGCCTCAGCGAGGCGATTCTAACAAATGTCCACAATATTTGCTTCTTGGAGAAGTTAAGGGAAAAAGTCCTTTATTACCTATTATACTACTCCTTATTGGGATTCTTTGTAGTGGCAAATTTGCTATAGCAGCAAATTTTTAGGGAAAACATCCTGTCGTAATAGCGAGGTGTTCTGTATAACACATCTCTGTGCTAAAATGGTGTCTTTCATATCTCTATAAACAGCATTTCTCATAAACTGTCTCAGCTAGAGATTGAAAGGACATTGGTTCACGTCGGACATATGTTCGCACAACTCAGACATGCTTTCTATGTTCTACATATGGATAATTTGGGGAACGGGAATTTGGTAACAAATATTTATAGATTATTAGCTCACCTGAGCCGAAAGCTCATGTGAGGTAAAAGTATGCCAATGCTCCAGCGTCTGTTGTCCGTCATTCGTTGTCCGTCCATAATTTCAAATAAGTATATCTTTAAAGCCAGTTGACCAATCATGATTAAATTTCATGTGAAGCATTATCAGTATATTGTTTTGGTGCAGATCAAATGGAAACTCTTGTTTGGACAAATTTTTCTTATTTTTTATCATGTAAATGTATGTTGTGTGTACTCATTAGAATCACATTCTAATGAAAACAGAAGACAACATACCTTTATTTAACCCTTAAGGTGCCAAGAAAAACTGCACCTGAAAATGTCGTCTGCTTATGTGCTCAGCTTATTCTTTTTGCAAACATTTTAAAAATATTTTTGAATACAGGCAAAGTGTGGACCCAGATCAGACTGCTCCTAGACGATACAGGCAAATAGTGTGGAACCAGATCAGACTGCTCCTGGAGCTGGTGGGGTGGGAGCCAGTAGTCTCGTATTTTTCTAGTTTTTGGGTTGTTTCGGCGTAGCGGAGGAGGTCTTCTACGAACATCTCTTTCCAATTTGGGAGCACAAAGGACACTTCTCGATCGTCCATTTTCTTCGAAATGGGCGCTTCACAGATTTTGCCTAGTTTGCAAAGAAATGGTTGGTCGAGCATTCGAAGGCTTTCCATTCCACCCAGGAGTCGCGTCGTTTCTTGGATGCGATACCCGTACACTGGAGTGGTGGTGGAGGGTTGTTCTTCGTTGGGATCTGACAAGAGAAGAAGTAGCCTATTCTTCTTTTTGTTTCGGCCTACAGAGAAGTTTTTGCAAAGGTAGGTCCCCTCCGAAAGATTGCCCGCTTTTTTCCACGAGGCAAAGGGTGTGGTGGTGTCCAATTCCAATCTTCCTCTGGGCATGCTTGTGTTTGGCAAATCTTGGTGGTGGATTTGGGGTGTTCTTCCAAGCGGGGTCCGCGGAGGCTCTAGTCCAAGCTCTTTGCAGAGATCGTCTCCTGCAAGCCTCCGCCACGTACATGTATCGCGTTTGCATGGCAGGCCGCCGCCATAGCTCCGACAAGCCATGTATATCGAAGAATCGAACCTAGACAGTCGTCGTCGTGCAAGTTCTCGATGTTGCAAACAACGTCCGCGATTTCGACCTCTTCTGGAATTTCTAGCTGTGGTAGCATTGGTGGGGGTCCGGTGGGAAGATCCCTGTTTTTCCAAAGAACGCATTCCTCGCTAGCAATGCAGTGGTCTATGGCCCCGCATTTGCAAGTGGAGCCATCCAAGAGGAGTAGTGGTACGCCGCTGTCGGACATAGTATCAAGGCAGTCGATACATTTGCCTGTATGTCTTTCTGCCGGCTCCGACTCCGCAACAAGGAATCACATTTTTCCTGCAGAAGGTCGGAATTGGTTTGGGGGGTAGATGTAGACGATGTCTACTACTATACCACTTTCTACAAGCTCCCTGGCAACGAGAATATATATCTTGAGAAATTGCCGGGGGATTTGGTATCTTTCGTAGAACATGTGCCCCGAGAGCTCCAAAATTTCTTTGTCCTTCTCCGATAGAAGCAATTGTGGTGCGGCACTTCGGAGAGATTCCCAAG